>LT669788.1:3289697-3971072 GCA_900128785.1 Arabis alpina
ACTCTTGAGGTACAACAACAACAACAAGAATATATCCGCGATTTAGCTCTAATCGACGACTTAAGCTTCATTTTAACTCATTGTTTACTTGCAGCATATTGACCGGTTGGGGAAAACACAGCAAAGTGATGGGAGATGGGACGCTAAGACGGGTTGTCGAGGCGCTATTAAGAGGCATGGGAGCTCCGTTCCATGTAGCTAAATCCAATGTAGGACGGTTCATATCAACCGGTTCGGTTGTTGAAGCCTGGTTAAGAGAATCAGGCACACTCAAAGTCTTGGTCCTTCATGATGATAAACATGAACAAACATCTCTTCCTCTTCCTTTGTAGCTGCTTATGTATTTATTGTGATATGAAGAAAACAAAAAGCATATCTTTTGTTTTTGATGCTAACAAGTAACAATGTCTGTAATATTTTTGTAATAACCATCATAAAATATGCTTCATTCCAAAAGGAGATAATTACTCAAACAACCTTTTTGCAGATATTGAGTTTCATTACCATTATCAAATAAAAACAGACACAACAAACATTTTTTCACTTACCACATTTTCACTTGCCACATTTGCTAATTTCATTTCATTTAAAACAAACAAACAAACAAACAACCTTATCACCGACACATCTCTGCCACAAGCCCATCCAAGTCATGGTAAGAGCTCCCACCTTCTTTAATAGCCACCATACCTTTCTCTCTCAACTTCATCAACCTAACTCTCTCCGGCAAATCATCTTTAACCGACTCAGCCAAGACCTTAGCTAGCTCATCCGACTCAGGAACATAGTCTCTGTTCTCACCAACACGAATCGCTGCTTGTAGTTTATCTACGAGCAACGTCGTGTTGTAGAAATGATCAGCTTGCATAGGCCATGCAAGTAACAAAACACCTCCTACCATACCTTCAAGAACCGAACCCCAACCTAAATGAGTCAAGTAAGAACCAACTGCTTTATGTTCAAGAATCATTGTTTGTGGTGCCCATCCTCTTATCACTAGTCCTTTCTCCTTAACTCGCTCTTCAAACCCTAACGGAATCACATCTTCCTCGACGGACTTATCATCATCATCGTTAGAGTTTACTTTCTTGGCCGCGTCTCTAACCGCCCATATAAAACGTACACCACTTTTCTCCAAAGCGGCTGCTAAAGCCGCTGTTTGCTCCGTGTTGAGACGGATCTGACTACCGAAACCGATGTAAACGACTGAGTTATCATCAGGGCATGAGTCTAACCAAGCAGAGACTTTCTGCGGCGGGATTGAGCTTTTCCCGCCACGGTTAGCCCCTGCTTTGACGGGGAGTAACGGTCCAACGGTCCAAACACGGTGATGATTCATGTGAAGGGTCTTAACATTTTCTACAAACTCAGATTCGAGTTCGTAGAAAGTGTTAATTACAAGACCGTAACTCTCACTTGTACAAGTCTCGAGTTCGTCGAAGAAGCCTCTATCTTCTTGTCCCCACATGGTTGATATAGAGTGTGCATTGATAGGCATGAAGCAAATAGATTTGATAGAGAAAGCATTTGCTACTTTGTTGACCCAAGGGCTTAGGAAGGAGCTCCCGAGGATAGCGTCAGGGAGATCGGACGGTGGTTGATGGCTGAGGAAATCAACGAGAGGGTCATGGAGACGAGAGAGAGCTTCGAACATGTGTGGTAAAGCTTGGAGAGGAAGTTGTTGTAGGGTTTCTACACCGGAAGGGATTGATGGGTGTGTAGGAAATGGGAGGATTAGGGTTTTGAAAGTTTCTGGTGAGTGAAGTGAACGGAGAGGGTCGAGGTAAGAGGAGTTTTGTGGAGTTACGAGGACCGTTACGGTGGCTCCACGGATGAGAATCTGATGAGTTAAGTCGAGATGTGGAAGCATGTGACCGGATTGTGGAAATGGTACTACAAGAACATGTGGTTTCTTCGTTATTGTCGGCATGATTGAGATTTTTGTTTGTTTTGGTTTTAGTTCTAGACTTTTAGTGTAGTGTCCACTTTGTAAAACAAACATATTTATACAAATATTTCTTGTCGTTGAGATGATTTACAACCAATGGCTATACCTACTACCTCATTTGGTCTTTTTTAATTGATAAATTAAAAAGATACATATTTTCAAGACTCTCAAACCATACGCACGCAAGGAAAACACCACGAAATTTTTAGACCAGTCAAATTTTCTACATAAATTTGACGCGGACACATGTGTAGTATTGTAGGATTTTGACAGATGTTACTATTTTTGTGAGATTTACTACATGTGTCATTACTTTAGTTTCCATTTTATATTTGGCTATTTGCAATATAAGGAAGTAAATAGTAATATCATATTTTCTTATTCATAGTATCGATTTTACATTTTATTTTAACCTTTTTGAATCAAATTACATTATTCCAAATCTCAAAATATCTTATTCCCAATCAGTTTGTTCAAAACAAAGAAAAACGAGGACAAAAATGGAATGATGAATATTGTTTTAGCAATTACGAAAGGAATGGAAATGGATCCAAATCTCAATAATTGTATAAAACGTGAATCTCCTTTCTGATCAAAAGTTCCAAAAAAGTGAAGACATAAATGAAATGATTGAGAATGACAACTGTTCTGCAATCTTATTATATAAAGTAGAGTTCGTTAAAATTATATTTCACGAGATCTTGCCACGTGTCTAATATCGATAGAGATGACGACATGTGTAAAAAGAATAAAAACGGAAAACTAACAAAAAAATACTGTTAAATAATTAAGTTAATTGTGAAAAAAAAAAATTGTAATACTTTAACTTAATTAGAAGAAAAAAATAGAAAACTAACAAAACAAATTGTTAAGTGACTAACGAAATAGTGAAAAGGAAAATTCTAATAGTTCAAACTAATTAGAATATTTTTTTATAATAGTCTAAAATAATTAGGAAATAAAATAAAATTTATAATTCAAACTACATATATAAAACACTAAGAAAAAAATCGAGAAGATATATAAGTGGAAAAAAAAACTGAAAGTATAGAACGAATAGTTAGTAAAAACATTAAACTAAAGAGATTATAAAAAATAAATAAACAAGAATTATCAAGAAAATAAAAGAATCTTATTATATAAAGGAGAGGTGATTTGAACTAATTTATATTTTATATCTTGCGGTTAACAAAATGCAATTTATGATAAATAAATTGATAATTATACGGGTTTCAACTTAAAATACGATTATACGGGTTTCAATTTAGAATTTACTTATATGTGTTTTAATGTATAATATAATTATAAAAATCATAACTATATAAATAATCAATTTTAATATCTAATACCCGCATATTATGCGGGTCCTAATCTAGTCACAAAATAAAATGGAGATTGTTTTAAAACTATGAATGGGTTAGTTTAGTATAATTTCATTATTAGTCAATGTAGTTTTGTAATCTAATTTGGGATAGATGAAGTACGTAAAACAGAGATTTTTTTCTATCAAAATATGTAATCAATGGTATTGGAATATTATAACTTCAAAAAATAGATGAAATATATCTCAAACCATACGTTCATAAGAAACACACCACACGTTTTTTACTAGTGTAGTTGGTACCCGTAGATTTTTACATTACAAGTGATAATGGCCTTGTACAAGTAATAAGTTTTTTTTTTTTTGGTTGCTTGTAAAATTTCATACGTAAATAGTAAATACTAAAGAGAGATGACCATTAAATTATGTGTGTTGTCCTCAAAAGTTGGTGCTTACATTAGAATTTACAATTTAGACATGTGGTGGTTTGGTGTCTTAAATAAGTTAGGAACTTGGTATAAGACGATATTGGAGATCAAGTTTGGGAGGAGATTGCACACACCAAACACTGGAAGCTGTTTATACTGGAGGTAACAAGAAATCTTATTTTGCACTGCATTTGGTGCTATATAATACTTTTCGCAGAGAAATAGATCGTCGAACTTTCTTTTTTACTCTTTCTGTTTCAAAATATAAATTGTATACAAAGATTGTCACTTGAGTAACTTTTGTTAGAAATTCGTTCAAAACAATGTTGCAAAATTAAACTTGAGCAGTGGGCATAGGTATTGATAGGTTGTTATAAACTGTGTAGTAGTAGTTGTGAAAAGTCGTATGTCTGAGCCAGAAGCATTAATTGCGTAATAAGTCCATAGAAAGTTAGAAACCCCAAAAATGAAATAAACATGATTAGAGTAAGGTACTTATGAAAAAAAAGTAAAAAGTACATTCCACACAAATTTTGGATCCGATTGATAACCGCTGTACAAGTTTTTCAACTGTAAGCTGGAGCGGTAATCTTTATAGCATAGTGCAAAACTATACAAATAAAGTTGCACAATCAAGCTGAATGTAACACTATTGATAAAGTTTTTGTATAGTTTTTGTGATTAGTAAAATCTAAAACCGTTACAAATTATAAATGGCGGTACATTTATTAACCCCTTTACCAATCTAAACCTTTTTAATATTCTCCACCACATTTACATGCAAGTACTCTTTGTTCAATACTCCATCCGTTCCTTAAAGATAGATGTTTAAGGTTATGCACACTTATTAAGATAATGCATTGATTTCTACGAAATACAATTTTCAATAAAATTTAACCAATAGTGTTTAGTATTTGTGTTGAAGTTTATAAAAATGCATAGAAAACAGTAAAAATTCTATCATTTTGGAACAAAATTTTGTTTTAAAGTTTTATCTCGAGGGAGTATATTAGTTCCATTTGTCTTAGATTTTTGTATTTCCTCAAATTTCAAAACACTGATATGAAATCCAAAAGAATATTAAATTCAACATAGGGCCAGTCTTGAGTCCAAACGAAAATATATTTGGGCTTATAGTCTTAAAATGTTGGCTTAATATATTCGGCTCTAAAGTTGTAGGTGGTTTGTTTCGGTTATACGAATTAATTGAAAAGTATAGAAACCGGTTTAAATTAATTTGAACAAACCGGGATCGAAGTCTTCTTGTAGCATTTTCATTTCACTCTGTGTTAGTGGTCTCGTCTTCTTCAAATTCATCGCTCTCTAGCTCTTTGATTCGTGAAAGGTATCGTTTTTCTTCAATGGTTCTTTCTCTGGATCTGTTTCGATCCCTAAATTTGTCGATTTCGTTTGTTCAAACCTAAGCACTTCTGGTTTTGGAGTTTGACGAAACTAGCAATCAAGTTTCGATTTTTTTAATGGTGAATTCTTTCTGTGAAGCTTGTTTTGATTTATTGAGGTTTAGGGTTTGGTTTAAAATCTGGGTTTTGAACAAGTGAGACTTCTAATTTTGTTTCAGAAGTTATAAAGTAGCTTATGATGTTGGATTACTGTTCTTTTAGGTTTTGGTAGTATGGTTTGATTATAGGCCTGTTCGTTTGTCTGCTGCGCTGCAGCTGCGTCATGCTCCCAGACGCTGCGATTGTTGTTTGTTTGACCGCCGCAGCGTCTGACCGCAGCGTCTAATCGTTGTTGTTTGTCTGCCGCAACGCTTAATTGTTGTTCGTTTGTCTGCCGCTGCGGCTGCGTCTCAAATTTTAGTCACTGTGACGTTAATTTTTAAACGTAGACGCATAATTTTTCTGCGGCTTAAAATTTGTGACGCAAGACGCAGCGTCTGGCCGCATGACGTAGCCGCAAGCCGTTGCGGCTGTTAAACGAACATGCCTTATGAATGTACCTGAATCATTCATGTATGTGTATATGTTTTGGTAGAAGATGTTTATGTAATCTTTATACTAGTCATAATCATCTTTTTAACTTACTCCACATTGATCTTGTTTCAAGATTCTACCTTGTTAGATTGAATGCTTGTTCTTGTTTCAAGATTCTACATTGTTAGATTGAATGCTTGTTCTTGTTTAGTTTAGTTTTGATTTGGTTCAAGAAACAGAATGTTGATTGGTATAGGTTTTATGATTACTTGATAGTGTTAAGCCAAATCGTAGTCCTGGTTTTAGTTTATCTGCTGCTAATAGATTGGAATGGAATTTTGTGATGGTAGGAAATGGGAAGAGAGAAGAGCCCTGGCTTGAAGATCCTATGGGTCTGGACTCTCGGCACTGCTGCTAGTACGATACTCTTTCTATCATTCTAAAACACGTGGTTTTTGCGCGTGTGTCTACATACTCTTTATGGATGGATCATGAGATCATATGCATATATGTGTCCATGTAATATTGACTTGATTTTATACTTTGTTTGCAGTTTTGGTAGCGAGTGTTGTCCGCACAAGAATGCAGGACATGGAAACAATGATGAACCAGCAGGAACAAGCACCGAAACAAATCCAGAACAGAAATGCAGGTGAATCTTTCTTAACGGATGAAACAGTTTTGTCTGAGTCGGATCGAGAGATTGCGGAAAAACTGAAATGAACAACAAGCCTGGTTCTGCTGTTTTTCTTTTCTTCTTCCTTTTTCAGTACTCCATGAAAAAGGTTGTAATGGTTTTGGTATATTTAGACTGTAGTCTGCGATTACAATTAGAAGTTTTTAGGAGAATAACTCGAAAGTGAATCGACCAAAAAGCTTCATGAGGAGTGCCTAGCAGTTTTTTTCTATGGTGGATATATTCCCTTACAAGGATGAAATTATGAAATATTATGAAGAAGCAAGCGTATTTTGTTTCTTATTTTATGATTATATGTTAATCAATCCTTCAAAATGTAAAAATTGGAAAATTATAGCAAGTTCAAACAATTTTTTCATAAATAATTAAAAAATTATCTGAATTAGAGATTTGGTTTATCAAAAAAATTGTTAGAATTGATCAAATAAGATTTTGTAGTGCTAGTTAAAATGATGTTTTTAAAGTGTTGTAAATTTTAGCCTTACAAGAAAAACCAAAATAGAAAACACTAGTGAGAATAATCAAGTGGATTTGTTTATGTTGTTAAAAGTTTATTGGAGTGACTGTAAAACAAAGAAAGAAAAAAGTTGATTGGTGGGACTATAATCTAGAGTGAACAAAATGAAATTTAACCCACGCGAAGTGTAAAGGTCAAGGAACTATTAACGGTGTTTTAGAGACATTTAAAAGACAAACACACTAACTATTAGTATTTTTTTTGTTACATTGGATGGTGACTTTTGTTACATGTGAACAAAAAGATCCTCCTCCCATTGACATTTTTAAATTATTTTTGTTCAAGACTCCCATTGACATTTTTAGCTTTATTTCATGATAAATGTTGTCGACTTGACGACTCTTTTAATCTCTAGAAAACAAATACTCCCTCCGTTCTTTTGTTTGATGTTTAAGATTTCTACACACAAATTAAAAAATCATTTAATTTTTATTTTTTTCAAAATAAAACATGTTTTATCATCAATTCCAAAAAAATCAACCAATAGAAAAACAAACTGCATAATTTAAAAAGTCAAAAACTCAAAATCACAATTAATTTTACATGGAAAATTGAAAACATCAATCTAAACAAAACACAAAAATCACTCTAAAACATCAAACATAAAAGAACAGAGGGAGTATTAGCCAATTTTGCTTATTTAGTACACGAGAAAAAAATTCAAGAGCCCAAGTAGTATTGGTTTATTGGTAATTGAAAAGAAAGCGTAAAAATTGATGGATCATTCACATTGAATGACTATCAAGGTTGCCTACTACCGCGGAAAAGCACTTAAAATCTTGTGGGTCTTGTTCTTTCATTGCGTTGTTCCTCTACCTCTTTTTGTAATCGTTTCTATCATTAGAATGTCAATATAGACTTATGAACCCCTCCATCTATCGAATAGTCGTCGAGCTTTTCTCTTTATTGTATTAATTAATTTCTGTTGTGTGGATTCCCGTCACCATTACACTAAATGTACCAATTATAACTCGTTAGTTCGGTCCAATATTGGACTCCGAATCATATATTTTTGTTTTAGCATCTTATAATATTGACACATGCATGCATACGTAATGTGAAAGAGCGAATGTTTTGTCCTTATCCACTATCCAAAGTTTTAATTTGCATCCTCAACCATATAGAAATGTTTATCATAACCATACAGAAACGTTCAATACACTGAACGTTAAAAGATATATATAGAATTTGATTCTCAAATTGCAATCCTTATGCAGTGCCGGTCCTGAAAATTTATGGGCCACAAGCCAAAATAAAATTTTGGGCCACTAACTATTAAAATTTTAACAAAAGAAAATAATCAAAATATTTAATAGCAAGGAATTGAACTCTTCACTTCAACATTCTTCCACGAAACACTTTACCAATAGAGGTAAAAACAAGTTTTATCTAAAAGAGGGCCGATTTATTATATAAACTTTTTATTAAAAAAATTGGGCCAGAAGCCCATGCTTCCTTTGCTTGTGGTCAGGGCCGAGTCTTTCTTTATATATATATATTTTAAAAATGAGGCGAAAATACACAATTATCTTTTTACATGAGCTGTATATATGATCCATTGAACCGTAAAAGAGGTATTAACTACAATCATAGAAAGAATGAAAATACAATAGAAGAATTTTTTGCATAAATGTTAAGAAATCGGAATTTACAGATATAATATACCTGGAATTTCTATAAAACTTATATATTCAAATATATCTTCATGGATATGACTGTTTTCTCTTATCTTTTTTTTTTTCTTTCACAATATGCTTTTTTCTTTACTACATTGAAATGACCTCAAAAGATTTAAACCCTCCTCTCTTCACTCTCTTAGACCCTTATATAAACTACTCTAACCTTCGTTCACTTCTCATTCTCTCTATAATCTTCATTCACCGATCTTTTGAAAACAAAATCGAGCTCCTTGAAATGGCTTCCCCCACCGGAGAGAAAGGTTTGATCGTGAGTTTTGGTGAGATGCTTATTGACTTCGTCCCCACAGAATCAGGAGTCTCTCTCTCTGAATCCGCCGGTTTCCTCAAAGCTCCTGGAGGTGCACCGGCCAACGTTGCAATCGCTGTGACGCGTCTTGGAGGTCGTGCTGCCTTTGTAGGGAAGCTTGGTGATGATGAGTTCGGACATATGCTTGCCGAAATCTTGAGGAAGAATGGTGTTGAAGATAAGGGGGTCAATTTCGACAAAGAAGCAAGAACCGCGCTTGCTTTTGTCACTTTGCGTTCTGATGGTGAACGGGAGTTTATGTTTTACAGGAATCCTAGCGCCGATATGCTTCTCCGACCAGACGAACTTAATTTCGAACTAATCAGATCCGTACGTAAATCTCCTTCTCTGTTTTCATATTTAAGGTTTTTAAATTTCTTAAACACGCAAAATCTTGAATATAGTCTAGTGGTTTGAGTTAAAATAAAGCTTTTATTTTATTTTTATGATCATTTTAAATTTCATGGGCTTCCAAGTCAAAAGCAATCCAAGTTCATATTGATTGGAGATTTGATATGCATATTTTCATATGTTTTGGCAGGCGAAAGTGTTCCATTATGGATCAATCAGTTTGATAACGGAGCCATGTAGGTCGGCTCATTTGAAGGCAATGGAAGTGGCGAAAGAAGCCGGAGCTCTTCTTTCCTACGACCCAAACCTAAGGGAACCTCTTTGGCCTTCGGCGGAAGAAGCTAGGACACAAATCATGAGCATTTGGGACAAAGCTGAGATCATCAAGGTCAGTGACGTTGAGCTTGAGTTCCTAACCGGAAACAAAACAATCGATGATGAGACAGCCATGTCTTTGTGGCATCCCAATTTGAAACTCTTGCTTGTTACCCTTGGCGAACATGGATGTCGCTATTACGCTAAGGTAATGTATAACAAGCAATGCCATTTTATTCTTGTAACTCAAGGAAGCCACTTTTGCTTTTTTTCCATGTAGAATTTCCATGGAACTGTTGAAACTTTCAATGTGGATGCAGTGGATACTACCGGAGCTGGAGATTCCTTCGTTGGTGCGCTTCTAGCTCAGATTGTTGATGATCACTCTGTGTTCGAGGTAACACACATAAACCCTAAACCTTAACATAGATCTAGTGTGTACTCAACTAAATGTTACTAATATGTTTTTTTCTTTGGTTATAAAGGAGGAAGAGAGATTGAGAGAAGTGCTGCGATTCGCAAACGCTTGTGGAGCAATCACTACAACTAAGAAGGGAGCAATTCCAGCTCTTCCTACATCATGTGAAGCTCAAAGCTTTCTTAAAGCCAAGTAGAAACGTTAAAACGTTTTAAACACACAAGATTACTTACGGCTTTTCTTTTGTCTATTGTAATCTTGTTTGTATTTTGGATTCTTAATTATTAGGATCCTCGAGTGTTTTTTGTTTGTTTTCCTCATTCCTGTCTCTTTTTCTTCTTCTTGTTCAATGTATTGAATTTGATGAAAACATTTGCGTTTTCAGAGCTTCCCTTGCTAATAAAACAGAGCTTTGTTATTTTTTTCTTCTTCTGTTTTTGCTGCTTTGGAGGACCAGTAGAAATATACAATCACAACATAATATATCTTAGAGGACCAGAGCTGTATGTGTATTTCTTTCGGCCTTTTAAAGAATTCGCCAGTGCAAATGAAATATTGAAATATATGGTTCATTATTTTGCTTGTTTTCATGTTTATACTCAAAAAAATTCTCTGTCTTGGTAATCATTTGTAGAAAATTTGAAGACCATAATCCTAACAAAATAATAAATGTCAAATACTCTTGACATAATTCTAACCTCATGTTTCTTCTTGCTAGGTCGGTCTTGTTCTGTTACGAAAAATAAAAAAGAGGTAATTTAGATTACCTCAAATCGCTACCACAGATAAGCATGATCTCTGAGATAGTAGTGCTTACAATAAAGCACTCGAAACCCGACTACCCCAGATAACGCGATCTGGGAGTAAGCTCCACGAGAGTCTTTTCTCCCTCTCGAAGAGCCAGGAGAAGATTCATCTCCCCGTCGGGTACCTTTGCTCGAACCCGGGTGGTAGTCTCTCTACATGCTGAGTCACTACCATCTTTAGTGGGCTCGAATTGGTGTTATAAGTTATGTTTTAACTATACTTAAAAGTAATACAAAACATAACCGGGAGGTTTATTCATCTTCTTAACCGGTTAGCTTAAATTGTCCCCAACAAACCAGAAACTATTCGAGTTTTGTTTATTTAGGTTTCAAATCGAGATGTTATATAGTCACATTTTTGGAGTTACTTGGAGTCTTAAATTGTGATGAGCATTGTCCATGAATAAGTAATGAAGCTAACATAGCATCTCTAAGGAAGGAGGTTCCTGTAGGACCCAAATTTTTACAATTGGACAACTGATATATAATAAGATAAATTTAAGAACAAATTCAGAATTACAATACTAAATTACAAAGATGAAAATGAATTGTAGAGGCGAGACGAATCTCTTTCCTTAAATCTTTAAACGCCCCGTAGTGTGACGGTTTCATAGCGATAAGATTCCCAGGATACAACTGCATTGTTTCTGTCTTCCATCACCGAATAACAGAACCTATCGAACCAAAATTTATGTGTGAACTCTTAGACACAAAAACAAAACAAAAGAAAAGATCATGGGAGAATTGTTGTTAGAACTTTGTTTTATCTTATTTCCCAATCTCTTGTTGAATGAATGTCTTTTTCTTTTATAAGAAAAGCATGACTTTCCCAAATCAACAACAACAAAAAAACGTCCATATAACCTTTGGTTAGACCATCAATGACAAATAAAACAATTGTCAATTAATCACTTAAACGTTTCTTTTGTTTATTTTAGAGAGATATTTTGACTTTTGTATTAACCACAATTAATTACAAAATTCAATTAGATTTGATTCAAAAGAATTAGGTATTAAGTGTAAGACCCATTTACCAAACCCAAATCCAAATCCATATCTTAATCCCAATTCCAAAACCGATTTCAATTATCCGGAACGGTTTGATTTGGTACGCGTGTGATTGAGATTTCTTTTCTCTAATACACCATAACCTTTGTTATGACTTCTCCATAAACATACAAGAGAACTTTCACCTCATGTATCTAATGTGGTATATTTGCTAGTTTTCACACTTAGCCAAATATTCAAGCTTTACAAGTTCTCCAAGTCATCGACTTTGGACCAACATTTCTCATTCAAACGAATGCCGTTTTTGATAAATGAATACACTAGCTCATAGTGCTCATTACAATGAATCAAACGAATCCAAGTTCCGGTGATTCCGACAACTAAATTGTTCGAAAAAACCACCGGAATATTGGCGAACGCCATTGTCAAAAAACAAGTTCCAACAGTTCCTTCTACCAAATTCCTTATGCCTCAAGTAAACGATGATTGAGTTTATGAACAAACAAAGACCGAAGAAGTAAAGCAGAGCGAATACATTTAGATTTCGAGTTTGTAACACCAACGTATAAACCATAAACCATGTTCAAGAGGTATATGAACAAACTCAAACACATACATCTCATGGAGATTCGGACAAAAAAAACCCCAAACAGACCTTACTCAACTTACTTAGACGCCTTATACAAGACAGGTTTCTATGTTTTTTTCTCCCTTACGTTTACATAGAGGAATGTATTACACATAGCTTACAACATATAGCTTACATATTAGCCAAGATCAGGTACAATGAAGTGCTCTTCATCATCATCTTCATCAACTCTGATCTCATACCTCGGTTTCTTATACGAAACATTCGACTTCATCGGTCTATATGTATGAACATGACCTGAATGCGAAACAGAAAGCTCGGGAACTTCAGCAGCAGGAAGAGTCTCTTGATTAACCTGATCATTGAAGAATCCCATATCCGAAAACCAATCTAACTCCCCAAGATCAAGCTGTCCTTTCTGCTCAATCATAAACAAGAAACAAGATCAATAAAAACAACACAAACCAAAGCATCAAGAAATCAACATTTCAATCTCTAACCTTATCGGTTGATTCAAGATCAGTAAAGTGGAAGAAATCATCAACAGCCCACGGAAGCGGACTAGCAGAAGATGGCTGTTGCTGGTTTAGGGCTTTAGCTTGAATCTGATTAGGTTTCTGTTGATTGTTGGTAGGCTCAGGTTGATTCTTCTCAGTTTCTTTACTACAATTACTTGAGCTCAAAGCTACTTTGATTCCAGTAGCTAAAAACCTCTGATGATTCGCAGATCGAGAATTCGCCACGTGGATCGATTCATCACAGTCTCTACATAACAAAGCTCTATCCTCTACACAGAATATAAAAGCTGCCTTCTCCTGCAAGTCATAACAAACATAACAATCAAAACCCTAGTCTCTACAAAACAAATCCCTATCTTCTACACAGAAACTAAAACCTGCCTTCTCCTACAAGTCATAACAATCAAACCCTAGTCTCTACAAAGTAGATCCCTATCCTCTACACAGAAACTAAAAGCTGCCTTCTCCTGCAAGTCATAACAAACCTAACCTACAACAAACCCTAAATCTTCAAAAAAAAGTTGTAACTTTGTATCCAAACTTACGGATCTATCAATCTTTGAACAAGATCTAATCAGAGAAACAGAGATCTGTATGTATTTACTTGGCAAATATCGCAACGAGGGAATTTGGTAGAGAGAGAATTGAGATGAAGTCGTTGATGCTTGCTTGCGAGTTTATTAGCTGCGTGAATCTCGATGTCGCATTTAGGACACAAAGCAGCTTCGTCGGCGCAACAAATCACAGTAGCTGGAGCTTTCTCACAGACATCACACTGTATCTTCATCTTCTTGCAAGAAAAGTTTCTGTTTCTTGAATCTGAGTTTAAAGAAACAGAACAAAGATTCTAACTTTTGTAGTTTGGTTTTTGTTTCTTAGAGTAGCTAAGCAAGAAATGGAGGTGGAAGAGAAAGGGTTATTGAGAAAATGGTGTTTTGAGATTTCTGTTAGGGACAAGTTGTTGGGGAAGCAATTAGTGGTGGTGGTGAAGGAAGAAGATAAGAGATTTGATTTTGATAAATCAAAAGGAAACACTCTGCTTCTTACAACAAGGTCTTGTAGGTCCTACTCTGTTTCTGTGGCTCTCCTTGTTCCTCTCCTTATCTTCATATTATTATTTTATTCCCACTTTTTATTATTGTATTCACACTTGTGTTATTTTGTATTCAAATTTCTTAACTAGTTTTGGATTGTGTCTAATTTAAGAATTCAAGAATGATTTGACCACTCTACTTTCTTATTTTGTATTCGACCACTCTACTTTCTGTGCTAAGCTCGAATTTCAAGAAATCTTGAATTTTACAACCAAATTTTAAGAATTCAAGAATGATTTTATATCAAAAAAAAGGCTGTAAGAAGAATAGTTTGGTTTCAATCAAATCAAAGTGAGATTCTCACCAGAAGTGGAATATTACACGACTTCACGTAATGTGGAAAATGACATTTGAATTTATTCTTTTGTATGACATATTAGGTGAGATAACATGCACTAGTCGATCTCTGTCCATGGGATATTTTCCTTGTTCTTTCAATTTTTGTTTTTTTTTTCAATAATGAAGATGATGAATACAATCATTCATTAATCATATAATACTTTGCGTGACGCTATAAGTTAACAAAGAAATGAATATGATGAATGCAATCATTAAATCTGTTTGCAAACTTTGATATTATTGTTAGTCCATTTTTGAAAATGGTTTGGTCACAATCGCACACACAAGTGATTGGTCCAAAAGACACTAATAGAAATTTTGACATGGTTTTTGTCACATGAATTGTTGTTGGATAATCCAAATTAGTATAAAAAAAACCCAATCTATACAACATAAGAAATGAGAAGATTTTTGTTTGTTTTGGTAAAGAAATCAAAGAAATTCAAAGAATTGTGAAGTAAACACCCAAAACACTTACTGCTTATGTACATCTTCATGCTTCTGGTTATGCCCATGAGAAGTACTATTGTTCATATTGGCTGTATCTTGATTAAGCAGATTAGAGAAACCATTACCGATCGATTTCCACCAGCTCGACCGCTCTGAAGGCGTATGATGATCTGACTGGTCATTACTACTCGTGCTAGAGGAAAGTTCGATAGATAAAGCTGACTCGGTTTGTAACTCAGAGAATCTCACAGCTCCTAATAGCTTTTCGGGAAGCTCTTCCTCGGTCTGGCTTTCAATTAGGAAAGCAAGATCAACGGTCAATGTTGTAACATAACCAAACGCGAGATGAACAATGGCGCTAGCAACCATTGAAGAACCGATATCAACATCAACCTCCACAAAGTTTTCTCCTGTAACATATTTGCAAGACAACGCACGTCCGATCACACATATCGCTTGCTCTCCAACAGCTTTTCTTACGATCCAAGGACCTTTGACAATGTTTGCAATCAGTTTTAGCCTCGATTTCTTAAACCCATCGTCTCCTTTCAGAAACCGATCCATCAATGAGCCTTCAAGGATAGGGTCCGTTGCAACAAAGTAAGCTACTGCACTGTAATTGTCTTTATGAGGAAGCTGGAGATTAAACGCCCAAACAAACGGCTTACTTCCATCTTTTCGAAACTCCTCATCGAGAGCTTTCCTGATTCTACTGCTTGGATAACTTAGGATCTCAGAAAGCTTCTTAGGACCTTTAATCCAATCAAAACCAAGAGGCTTTAGAAGGAAATCACCAGCAGGTACTTTAACCTTGTCAGAGAGATACTTTGGACCTCTAACCATAAACGTTTCAGAAGGCGGTGTTGTCCAACCGTTTTTGCATTCGTCTGGCTTAACAGATCCTTCTGATTTCACTCTTTTGATCCACTCTGGCTCAGTTTCTTTACCAGAGCCAGCCATTTCTTGTGTAAACCTGCAACACACACGATCACACATAAGTATACATGTAACACGAAATCAATCCCATGTTACTTACACATGAACACACTAAATCAAGAAGACATGAAACTTCTTTAGAGTACAGTAAGCCTCAATACAAAAGCAGAGAACATAGAATACAACAAACACAGGCATCTCTGGAACTGTATTGCTAATCTAATAACTCTTAGTTCCATATTACACCACAAGAAAGACTTGAAAGTAAACTAATATCAAGTTAGTAAACTGATTCAAACATGTATAAGAAGCTGCACCAAAATGTATAAATCATCAAATTTCTTGGCTTATTTTCAGTAATCACATCAAATTCTATGCCTTAGTAGAGAAACCTAACCCTTGATGATCTGAAACCTATTCAAAAGATACACAAAGACCCAGAATCAAAGATGCAATAATTTGATTCTCCATTCAAAAATACAACACATATATAATCGAAAGAAACAGAGCAATCGAAAAACAAGTTTTAAAGGTTCACGAGTAATCAATTAGCCAAGGATTAAGATATAAACCTTTTTTTTCAAACGATCCTCTTTAAAAACCCTAATTCAGAAACGAAGACTTCTTCAAAGAAAATCAAAGAAGAAGAAGAGAATCGAAATTAGCTATGTTTTGATTTCTTCTTTATATAGTTTGGATTTTAGCTTTGAAACGGAAGAAGAAGGAAGCTACGAGCAGATCCTAAATCCTTCTTAGCGATAACGCTTTGCTTCAAGATAATTTAATCCAGCTACTTAATTATTATTAGATTAGATCAAATTTCAAATAAAATGGAAAAAATACATTTTTATCTAATAAAATGTTAACTTTTTTTTTTTTTTTTTGTCGGAAAATGTTTATTTTTCAAAACAGCTCATTCAATTAAGGATATTTGTATGAGAAAGTAACAAAGATTCGGCTAATTAGGCCAATAACAATGCTACTATTTTAAACAAAAAATACCAAAATTAACCTTATTTTCTCCCTTTCCCTCTGACTAAACAAACAAATGGTGGGGATGACGATCATTAAAAATATCGACGGATATGATGATGTGTGGTGGTCGGAGATAGCGACGGTGGATCCGGTGATGTATAGCAGTCGAAGCAAGCGACGACGGCTCCGGTAAAGTATAGCGGTTGAAGCAAGCAATTACAGATCTAATGAGGTGTGACGGTTAGTGGAAGTGGCGACGGATCTGATTATGTGTGTCGGTCGATGAAAGCGACGACGGATCCGGTGATGTACGGTGGTCGAAGCAAGCGATAATGGATCCGATGATGTATGACGATCGAAACAAATAATTACATATCTGGCGAAGTGTGACGGTTAGTGAAAGCGGCGATCGGTTCCGATGATGTGTGGCGGTCGATAAAAGTGACGGCGGATCTGATGATGTATGGCGGTCGAAGCAACTACGTATTACAGTCGAAACGAGATCCGATTGTACCATGTTATCATACTTGTTAGCCGGATACAAATTATAAGTAAACAGAGCCGTTTGGGTTAAATTGTCTTTTGGTAAAACACGTGCAACAGTAAACATTAGTTTTAAACTTTTTATTGTTATTCTCTTAAATATACAAAAGTATATTAATATGTAGCTAGATGGTCCTTCAATTAAACTATTTTATAAATAGAAAAATTCAGTGTTTAATATGGATAGTCTAATTTACAAATGATTCTATAGGATCTGTTCCTTTATAAAATGTAACATTTAAAAATGGAAAATAATGTTTTAGTTATTTTCACTAATTCTTTATCCAAAAAAAAAAGTGAAAAAAGGAAATAAATATTAAAAAATCAAAATTACAATTATTTTTATTTTTGTTTTCTTCTTCTTCTTCTCTTCCACATCGTAACTATCCTTCGCCGTCTCTCTCCGGTCACACACCTCACCGATTTCGCCGTCTTCTTCTTCCTCACCGTCGTCGGAGAATCACTGGATTCACCGGAGCATTACACGAATCATCTCTATAAACATGGATCCTCGTCAATTCGAACACATCGTAAGTTAAATCCTAACTTCGTCTCTGCGCAAAATGTTTACTCGGTTCTCTCCAGATTTCAGAAACGGAATCACGATCCTGCTACAGAGATTAGGTTACGGATCATTCTAGGTTTTTTGTTTTGGTTTAGGTCTCTGCAATATATAACTTGTGTATTTTGTAGATCGTGCTCTTCTCAAACTTGAAATGATTCTAAATTACAAGTTTCACTGGAATTAGTGTATTGCTTTGCCCATTGAATTAGAATAGAAATCGATTCGAGAAGAAATGGTGGTTGTTTGATACTACCATTGATGATAGGCCTGTTCGTTTGACAGCCGCAGCGGTTTGCGGCTGCGTCATGCGGTCAAATGTTGTTCGTTTGCCTGCCGCATGTACCTGCGGCTGCGTCATGCGGCCAGACGCTGCGTCTTGCGTCATAAATTTTTAGCCGCAGAAAAATTATGCAGCTGCATTTAAAAATTAGCGTCGCGGTTAAAATTTGAGACGCAGCCGCAACGGCAGACAAACGAACAGCGATTAAACGCTTCGGCCAAACGTTGCGGCTGTCAAACGAACAACAATCGCAGCGTCTGGCCGCAAGCCGCAGCCGCGCGCGGCAGGCAAACGAACAGGCATGATGTCTTATTAACAATGAAGTGATGCTTATCTTTCACTGAAGATTGCACAGTTTAGTACTGATACGAGATACCTTAGTATTGCAGTGTTATATTGAATTGTGTGATATCTTAACAGGTTGTTAAGGATAATGATATTCATAGCATTGTAATGTCATATCTTCTACATAATTGCTTCAACGAAACTGCGGATTCGCTTGCTTCTAGTACCGGTATAAAGCAACCTGCGATTGATCGTGATAATTTGGAGAGAAGAAAACGTGAGTTTTTGTAGTCTTTTGACCTGATGTGTTAAATGGTGCTTAGTGATTATATGTTTTTGAATTTGATTGTTACGTATTTAGAAATCATACATTTTATACTGGAGAAGAAGGCGTTGAAGGCTGTTGAACTAACTGAACAACTAGGACAAGACTTGCTTGAGAAGAACAAGGATTTGCATTTTGATCTTCTGTGTCTTCATTTTGTGGAGTTAGTCTGTGCTGGGAATTGGTGAGAAATTATGATTTGTTTTGTTATAAGGATCTTTAGGGTTTATCAGTGCCTTGAATCTTAGAAATGGTTTCCTTTCCTGCATGTGCAGCACAGAAGCTCTTGAATTTGCTCAGACAAGATTGGCTCCTTTTGGGAAGGTTCAAAAATATGTAGAGAAACTTGAAGTAAGTCTGAATCTTGTTTTTATCCTCTATAATATGTTAATATATCCGTCTTGTTGTATTGGCAGAGTTAGTAAACCTCAGTTTGTTTCCCTTGAGGCAGGACGTAATGGCATTGCTGGCTTATGAAGACCCTGAGAAATCCCCAATGTTCCATCTCTTGAGCTCTGAATACCGACAACAGGTTGCCGATAATCTAAACCGCACCATTCTTGGTCAGTTCTTTTTTCTTCCTCCAAGAAAATCTCTAGCCTCTTGTGACCTTTACAAATTACAAGTTTTAACTCTCTTTTTTTCACATCGTCCAGAACACGCAAACCAGTCAAGCTACACACCAGTGGAAAGACTCATACAACATGTGACAGTTGTGAGACAATACTTGACTGAGGAGAATGGCAAAGTAATTATAATATTTCAGTATTTACTCATATTTATCTATTTCGATGTAGAAACCTCGAGAATAGTGCCTGTGTTAAAACGCTATTTCATGTCTTATGATAGGATGCGTATCCTCCATTCTCGTTGAAGGATTCTCTCAAAGGCTAAATGATCGCAGGACAATCTCAAAGTTTGCTAGGAGGAGGATATATGCTGTGCATCGTCATGTAAATACAACAAGGCTTGCTTTTCAAATTCATCTCCATTGTTTAAATCTTCTTCAGCTCCAGCAAACATGACGTAAAGGTTAGTCTTCCATGGGCCACAGGAGGACGGACAGGTTCGGTTTGGTTTTGTTTTGGTTCAGTGCTCTACCGGAAGTTTATATCCTCTACTCTGAGTTTAGATGCTAAATTCGTAGTCCATATGTTTGGAAAACTCATTTCTCTTTGTAATTATCGTTTATGTTTTGATATTAGAACTCAGCAAATTCGTTGCATACTTCTTAGCAAGTTTCAAAGCCAGCAGAAAATGAGACTTCTCAAATAACGAACAAGTACAAAAGCTAAAGAATTTGAATATGGTAATAATACTACAGACTTGGTTTCAAAAACCATGTTCTCTAACCAAATGACCAAATCCAAGAACTTCTTAAGAGCTTAGGATCATACAAAGAGAAGATTGTAAACTACCAACAGACAAGAACAAAGGCTTCACTAACATTTTCTAAACACACAACTTCTAAGTTGTCTTCTTTTCAACTCTAGAATGCAACAAATCCCAAATCCATGAGACTGCGATCAATGTTGCACCTTATCAAGGGAGAAAAAGCCACCGGCTTTGTAATCTGAACGAGAAAGGAGACTTTCCAAGAGTACCTCACTAAATTTGGACACTAACACGGTCTACACTCTTCAGTCTTTTGTCGAGGAAGCCTCAAGATCAGGCGATGTCACACTCTCTTTCTGACCTGGAGAAGACATGGGCCTTCTCAGCTCCGAGACACCGCCTTGTTGTTGTTGTTGTTCCTGCTGTTGGATCCGCTGCTGCTGCTGAAGCTGATACAGTTGCTGCTGTTGCTGAAACTGAAATTGCTGCTGTTGTTGCTGTTGTTGATGTTGTTGATGCTGCTGCTGTTTCTGTGAATTGATATGGAGCTGCTGAAACTGTTGTGAGGCTAACATAGTGTGGATTGACTGATTATTGGGATAGAATTGCTGGTTTGATCCAAAAGAACTATAGTTCATCACTGATGCACCGTTGGAAACACCTTGCCCCGTCATTACCTTAAGATGCTGAACTTCCTCCTTTAGTGCATCATTTAAAGCTGTCAAATAAAGAAATAATGTCAATTAAGTAGCAGTATTCAGAACACAGGCAGCGAAAACCCCGACGTGGGACAAATATCTATACATACTTTCTTAACCAGAGAAATAGTAATGAGTCTTGACAATGTATGTTTAGGTTGTTATGCCAGATTCTGGATCTGTGACTGTATGAATGTGAGCGCTAGGTTTATAGGTTCAATTTTAAGGTGAGAGTGAATATACAACTGCACAACTTCAGTGTCACACCTAAAAAATTCTAGTATGCTCACCTTAGAGAACTCAAAACACACTGAACAACACATGCTTTGATGAAATGCAGCAAGAAATCAAAATTAATATGACAAGATGCAATCAAGTCCTTCATGTGATATGAATATAAGCTTTGTATGACCCAAAACTAAGCATGGCACACGATCCTACACTCACAGATCCAGAATGTGGCATGGCATATACATACACTTTAAGACTCGTCGACAGATTTTATTTGCATCGAGACAGTATAGAGATGAAAGAAGTTAGATACTCACCATCCTGTAGGTGAACCTGTTGCTCCATTGTTTGTACTCGCACTTTCAGCTCATTGTTTTCAACACTCAGGCCGTTAGTATCTCTCTGAACAGGCGAAAATTGAAAAGATGAAAAGCATAAACATTAAAGTCTAGAGTTAAATTTGGTTTGCAGAACAGATTCAACCAACCTGTAAGAGAGTCAACTGAGCTGAGAGAGATGTGGCCTCTGTTTGTAAAGTCTGTACTTTTCGCTCGAGCTCTGCTATGTATCTCATCTTCCTTTCTTTTGACCTTGCAGCAGATTGCCTGTTTGCCCATATCCTATCAAATGATACAACATGTCATGCATCTTCTCCAGCAAAGTAGAAAACATACACACATGAAAGATACGGGATACCGGGAAAAAACCCGGAATAGAACTAAGTAAAAAGTGAACAGTGTCAAGAAACAGAGAGTTTGTGACTGGTAGTACAACTGAAATAGGCAAGTTAGTGAAATTCTTGAAATTACGTAACTCTTTCAACAGGATCGGATTAGTTCACTAACGAACTACAATCTAGATGAAGGGTTATGTAGGACACCAACATATCAGTTCAGCTAGACTGAATACTTCAATGTCAACTTCAGATGACTAATTACATTAACAACTAAAAACATAACAGAAAAATAATCATCAATGCGTGCAACTCTAGTCAGCTAGGTCTGTCTTCAGTACAAAAAGGAAACATTGCATAGGCTATCAGCAAAAAGTTCATAGGAAACTTAAAACTAATGCTTAACCTTGAAACAGATGAAGAAGCTTCACGACAAACATACAACTAATACGGTAGCAACTATTTTATCAAGTTTCATCAATCTATGTACAGCTTCTTAAAATCAGCAAACATAGAACGAAAAACTGAAAATATATATAAAAACAATACCTCTTAGCACGTTTTGGATCAATGAGAGCAAGCTCCGAAAGTTTAGCAGCAGAGATAGCTTTCTTAGAATCAATTCCAGACACATCTTCATTCCCCGACATAAGCATCTCAGGCTTAATACTCGTTGAACCATCCATCGACTGACTATGTTGATGCCTAATCCTCGGTCTTTCACTAGAGCTACCAGGCATACTCTGAACATTAGAACTCGATCCCAACTCATTCCTCCAAGTAGGTTCTAACGGCTCACCCATTTGAGAAGAAGAACTCGCGGAAGAATTAAACTTATCCATATCAAGATACATATACATCAAATCCTCATCAGTGTCATCAGAGAAAGAAGGTCCATCAGCAGCACCAACTACACCAAGATCACTATCAAAACTCAAATCATCAGGAAGAGTAAGAATCTCCGAATGAGCTCTTCGATGACCGAGATTCTTCGGTGGATTATCCGGCATTCGGCTTATATCGTGACTAAATCTGTTAGCTGCATCTGAGCTATTCCCACTTGGAGTCAAGTGAGCAAATGATGATTCAGGTTTCATTGCAAAACCACTTCCATTTGGTGAAAATGTAGAGTAACGACCTGATGGTGGTGGGAGACCACTACTAAGAGGAGGTGCAGGAGATTTCTCCTTATCCATTTGCAGAAACTTTACCTAATCCATCAATTCACAAACCAACCAAATTAAGATTTTCATTTATCAATTCCTCAACTAAAGAGACAACCCTAGAATAAAAATCACATTTTTATCTCAACCCTAAATCAAAAACGAAAACCCTAAATTTAATTAAAAGAAAAGGGTCTTTTACACGTACTTACAAAGATCTAATCAGCTTGAAAAGTCACGAGAAACCAAAGCAGACAGATCTACAAGACCAAGAAAGTGAATTGAGGAATTGTCTGGGAAAGTTTGCAACTTTATCAGAAGAATGTATCAAACTTATGAGAAACAATGGAGAAAGAGAGAAATTTACGAAGAAATCAGAGAGATCCGGCGAGAGAGGAAGAAGAAGAACATTCTCTCTCCATTAAAGGATACTTCGAACTCGTGCATCGGAAGGTTTCCGTAAAACGTTGTCGTTTTGGAGTGTTTGGTCGGAATTTGGGTAATGATCAGCTGCTTTAGCGTGTTGCCTTGAACGATGTTTAGTGACCGTTGGATTAATAAGATGATTAGGATTGTGTTTGGTTCGTTTGTGGTTAACGCGTATACAATAATTTGGGTCAAATTGGTTTCACGTGGTTGTTAATTTTTGGTTGGACCGTCGAGTGGTAACGAATAATGTATTTTATTTTGATGACTTTGTAAATTTTTTAATAAGAATGTTGGAAAATTTGTTCTTTTGGATAATGGATTTAGTAACAAGGAAGTTGAAACCATGTGATATGTTTCCAATATTATTAAGGATGCTGACCTACGAGTTTTTCAATCATCTGAAATATAATAAAAGATTAGTTCTCAATCATATGAGAAAAGATGGAGAATTTTCGCTTACATTGGATAGTGAGGTTTCTAGCTTGAGTTAACTCATGTGTTGTGGATTTTATACTGATCATTGATGCAAGAGGAGTCAATGACTGTGAGCTACCGATCTTAGCCGTTGAAAACTAAAGTATGGGTCTCAATGAAAAAGCTTCTAGTGCAATGAGCTTGACATGGCCGGTTTTGGAGTAAAACTGGTAAACCCCATGTTTTAGGCGCCAAAATAGATTATTAAGTTTAGGAGCATCAAGATCCGGATTTACCATAGAGACACCTTTAAGCAAAAGAAAAGCATATCATACATGTTCTGCGAAATGAGAGAAAAGGACAAGCAAAACCGATTGGAATCAAACGATATGGGTAAATAGCTAACTCACATATCTATCAAGAGCAAAAAACCGTTTGTCAAAGGGAGTTACAGTCTGAAAGTTATTGGTTTTGTTCTAGAACTGATCTGCGCAGAGTGAGCATGTGACTAGCCGACTTCGTATGCATTTTCCGGACAAGTCTAAAGGGACTAGATATTGATCTGGGCGTCTTTGGAAAGATCTAGGTTTCTAGTTTCTGTAGCAGGTTTTGGTTTTGAATTACGAGGTACGGTCTGGTCGTGATTTATATTTTAATATTGAATAAAATCACTATTTATAAAACTCGAAATCCTATTCTTAGACCTGATCAGAGAAATGTCGAATTGATTTCCCGTCGATATGTAAGGACCCATAAGACGATTTGTAAAGCCCCAAATCTTGTCTCTCCATAGACATCAAGATCGTGTTAATTAAAGGTACGTGAAAAAGTTATAGTTGTTTTTGTATGACTGGTATAAATTGGTTGAAGTGAATAACCTTTTAAAGTTTAATAACAGAACATTATTTCCCAAATGCAAATTTCCCATAGCTAATTATTGTTTTTATGTGTAGGTATATTGGTTGTTGAGCAAGTTAAGGCACAAGATCTAGAATTCAAAATAATTGGGGACAAGTGTTACATAAGGAACCACCATAGCAACATATAAGGTGGATCATATCGGAGAAGAAAGAGGAAAAAGAAAGGGAAAGAAGACTACGAAAGCTAGTGGAAGCACTGATGGAAACATGCATAGCACGGTTCTTCCCATAGAAACGACGGTTGGATTGCCGACCCAAATCTTAAGATGGGGGATATGGAAAAGGGATAATTTACCATATAGACAACAAAAAATTAATAATGTATCAAGTAGCTAAATTGCTCTATGTGGCACAATTATAACCATAAAGTTTATGGTAATTGGCTAGTTGATACATTATTAATTTTTTGTTGGCTATATAGCAAATTCATCCTATGGAAAAAGCACACATTTTTAAAATTTTCTTTTAAGCAAGTTATTGCCAAACTTGATTTTTTAACTGGTCAGCATTGGAACAAAGGATAAATTTGGGTTGTATATTTATTTGTGTTTTAGCTTATATGTTTTAGAATATTATATTATTTTAATTATTACGTATCAAATATTTAAAATTTAAATTTGGATTTCAATATTGTTTAATACAATTTTTTATTTATAATTTTTAAATTCAATTTGATCAAAAATTGGTTGGAATATATGATCGAAAGTTGATCAAACATAATTTCAACCATTTTCATTAATCAAAATATTTTGACCATTTTATTGGTCATAACCAAATTTCGACCATTTAAATGGTCATAACCAAATTCTTGACCATTTTTATTTAGTTAAAAAAATTCGAGTACTTTTTGACCAAAATTCATTACCAACCACCGATTTTTGACGAATTGATATTAGTCAAAATCTAGTCAGACATGACTGTTTTTTACCATTTTTAAACCAAATTACTCGTCAGAATTAGCTTGTTTTCTTGTAGTGTCCGTAAAAGTTCTTTGTAACCCACCAGTTGTGTGTACACATGAAAAGGTTTTGTAGAGGAGTTTGAATCCGTCAGACTGCAACATGTTGCTATTTTTTTTTTAAGAGGCATGAAAATTATTTTGGGCTTTAGGCAACCCATGACGACGGGCCGGGTCTATATATTGATATACATATTTAGGAGGAACATAAGCATCGATATCATTTTGTCAAACTCCACTAGCATGTATGTTAATGTCTAATAATGGACTGAGAATTTCAACGTAATATGTTTCTATGTTTTTATTATTTTTTGTCATAAAATCATAATATAGGTTTATAATGCATTTTGTAAACCTAAACACTTTTCATTTTTTTTTTTTTTTTTTGCTAAAAGGTAAATATTTCATTTATCATGAAAACGTTTTGGTTACAATCGAAAAACGACAAACCTATTACATGAGTCCAAGGCAAAAAAGATAAAAACAAGGACGCATAAAGCAATACTATTTTCAGTCCGTCAACTCGACGCAGCCCTGAGCCTACGGAATTAGACGAAGTGATGACGGTGATGCTTGTTCAAAACTGATCCAAAGGCGCAAGAGACGCAAGAACTAGCACGAGTAGTCGTAGAGACCCAAGGGAGCATACTAGAAACACTTCGAAGGAGGCTCTGGACTGAGACGTCAACGGAAAAATCCCCAAAGTGCTCGATCATACTCACCAAATGTGACGTATGAGTGCGACCAAGAAAACATTTCCATGAGCTTATCCCAGAAAAGAAATCTCCGGCCAATAAAGGTGAACACAAGGAGCTCACTCCACCAAGAACCAACTTGGCTAGCACAGAGCTAAGACCAAAGACTGAACATAACTACTCAGCATCAAACCGCAAGCTCCACAACAACACAATATAGCAGCAAGACACAAAGCAAACACCTGGTCTAGAACACAACCAACATTGCAAACTATACCTGAGAAGTAATCGAAGGAGATGCTAAGGAGGCCTCCACCGGAAGCCAAACAACTCAAATGTTACAAACCCAAGTAAGAACCGGTTGCGACTTAAGGATCAGTAGCTAACGACACCTCACACTAGTGCAGCCACAAGACAACTACCACCTGAGCCTGGTTCTGCCTCAGCCAGAAGAGACAAGAGGTAGAGCCTAATACACGAGCCAATCGCAAAGCCTCGAGACCAGTAGCCACAAACCAAGTTACATTGCTAAGGACCAAATCGAGAGGCAACTGGAGAGAGATTGAATCCTCAACAGCGTGAAGACGGAGCGAGGCGAAACTAAACTCCGACACTACCAAGGATCTCTACAGAACAGAGCACCAATCGAAAACCCTAGACCTCAAGGTGAGAGGCAAGGGCAACTTACATCAAGCTCAACCGCATCTTCAAACGGAAGGAACTAACTGGGAAGGAGCCCACCTCACCGGAAAAGAGGACCAAGACACAACGGACAAAACCAGATCGAAATATGGAATTTGTGGTTCTTCAAAAGACAGAGAATCGGTACTAGTAGCATGGCGCTACACAAGCTTGTAGTGGAAACGATTCTCCGGCACCGGAACCACTAGAGAGAAGAACGGATCTGCAGCAGATCGACGCCTGACGAAAGCGTGACGCATGCGGAGGGTATTAGCTGAATCTTTGTCGATTTCATTCGCCATCGCCAAACTAGTGAGACCCAACAAAGTAAACCCTTAGCCGGAAGCGCGGCGGTCACGCACGGCGGAGCTTCTCTCCTCGTCATGAGATCGAGAACAAAGCTAACAGAGGAATGAAGATCTAGTACCAAGGGACGCCAGAAAGAGGTTGAGAAGAAGCCCTCTCGCGGATCCGGCCGTAACCGGACACCGGAGAGGCAAGAGTTTGATCGACGGCGAGAAAAACTTGGCTAGATTTAGAGAGGATAAGTTGTCACGCGAGTATATTACACGCGCCCGACCTCCTTTTTAACACTTTTCATTTTCAATGAAATATTTACAGTTTTAACAATAAAAATATATATGCATAGAGAAGAGCATTTAACGTAGTGAGGTTGGTAAAAATTACAGATAAGATCGTCAAAAATAATCTAAACTTTATCCGAACTTTCAGTGATGAAAGATTTGAAGATAGTATCAATTTTTTGTTTGATACTATACCTTTTAATCATTAACAATTTCGATTGATGTCAAAACTCAAACTATAATGCAGTAAAAAACGGTTTTTTAGTTAGAAATTGAAAAGCATACGTTCGAAGTCAGTGAATATATTTTTCAAAAAAAAAAAGAGATAATATAAAATGATTTACGGATATGTGATACAGAACCACTATTGCCTTTGAATCTTGATACGTGAACAAAGATGATGGATGGATAAAATAGACTTGAAATTTCTAAAAATTAATTGGATTGGACCCATTAGGTTATAGGCCGTATGGGTAAAGATAAGGCCCATAGTAACCATTGGTAGTTTAGAAAGAGAAGGATCATATAGACACACACAGGACTCTCCCACATTGATGATTGAAATGGGGACATTTACTCTTGCTCTCAACTACCTCACGAGGACATGGCCATACTTCAATTCATATCCTAATTATGGGATACTCTTCATTATGCGTTTTCATGTGTTGTCTTTAACCTTTTTGCTTTTTAAAGTAAATTCAGCTTTGTAATTTTAATGTGTAGATTCCTTCCTCGGTGTGGAATTATTTGTTAATCCGGCTATAATTCGATTCAAGAACGCAAATCATAAGTGTAAGATCGGATGTTTACTCTAATCCGTATGTTACATATATGCATATTGTACCATAATATCTATTTGCATATTGTGTATCTTGTAAAACATACATATAAAATGATAAAAAAAGATAAATAGATTAAGTGTTTTATATTATTAATGTTCGAGTTTAAGTGAAGTATATTTTAACTTTTCTTTATTAGAAATGATTTCACATATTTCTCCACTAGTCGGTTTATATTTAATTTTTAAAAAAAACTATATACTTTCTTTTTGATATATGGTTTTTCAATTTGTTTTTTTTTTAACTAAGTGAATTAGTTATATCCGCTCATATTGAAAAGTTTTCGAAACAAAACGCGTCACAAAATTAAATATATGATATAGACTGAACATAGAACAAATAATGATTTTTTTTCTTTTTAGGATATCAGTTCCACATCCGATCTAAGATAAAAAAAGGTCTTGCATATATTCTCACGTGAGCTAGTTAGCTCAATAAATCTATACCTTGTTAGCTCAATAAATCTATACCGTTATACATCACATGTCAAGCCTTATCTCTTAGGGTACACATCCTAGGTTA
Organism: Arabis alpina; assembly: GCA_900128785.1. Lineage (NCBI taxonomy): Eukaryota > Viridiplantae > Streptophyta > Magnoliopsida > Brassicales > Brassicaceae > Arabis > Arabis alpina. The sequence continues at coordinate 3,318,468 of LT669788.1, forward strand.
ATTGCATCCATATATACGAACCCAAGGCAACAATTTGACGATCACGACTAAAGTAGGCAGGCAAGTGTATCCTAAAATGTTAAAACCAAAAAGTAGGCAACGATTTGATGATCACGACAAAATCTCTCCAAGAATTAATGATAATCCATCGTAAAGAATCAAAGGTAAAAATACAAACGACTGAAAAAATTGGAAAGGCCAAAAAAAAAATAAAGACCTGGAAAGGGATATAGAGATAGATAAAAATGGATGTGTATCTAGATCCATAACAAATGGTTTTAGAAAAAAAAACTGAAATAGCTAGTGAACTCTCTTGTTCTAACTATAAGAATACTAATTGTGTCGCCCTAATTACCTTATTAATCAGTTATAGGTTTACAGGAGAATAGTGTAGTTTTCTACAAATATGAGTCTTTATGCACATCTTTAGGGTTTGGTATGGTCCTCCATTAATTGTTAGGTGTGGGTGTGGCATATCGTATAATTAAATTACTCGTACCTATAATTCGCTTTCGTCATTAATAATTCTAAATACTAATTACTGTTGTTTCTGGTTGACAGGGATGTTTAAACAGAGCCTGCTGGTTCATATCGGGTTTACTTGTATTTGTCCTTTTTTTGTTTTTTTTTCATATGTTTGTACATATCGAGTAAGTAAACATTTTTTCGTAATGGGCATTTCAATTCATGAAATAAACGACTAGTGTATGGGTTATATTCATAATTCACTGATGCTGCCAAAGCCTTTGAACGTCCAAACTCTATATCATAGTTATTACAGTGGGAAGAAAAACAATGTGGAATAAATGAAATGGGAAGATCAGACAAAACAAGTGTGAATATATATTATGGTAAAGGGAACGGTGTGAACAAAATTTGAGTGGTGATAATAATAAACTATATGTACGGTTTGGATTAATAACTATCATATGACAATTATATTTTCCTAACATTTCGAATGTTTTAGCAAAAAAAAAACATTTCGAATGATTGAAATAGTTTTACATTTCAAATAGAATTGTATTGGCTGATAAAATTAACATGTATCATGTATGTTTTCTTATTAGAATTTTGTTGATGCCTTTTAAAAAACTTCAACTGCAGTGGAATGCAGCAAATATGAGGTGTAATAATAACTACATGCTAAAAATACTATTTAAAGGTTTATACGTAGCTTATTTTCCCTTTTCGTTTTTACTAGTTTTTTTTTTTTTTTTTGTTGTCAAACATCTTATATTAGAAACTTGTGGGCCTAGCCCGTTACATTAAGGCCCAGTTTTGCTAACTGGTCTGCTAGAACATTGTTTTCTCTACGCACAAAACGGAAAGACACTGATCGGAAATTAGCCGCACCGGTCCGGATATCAGTCAAGACTCCATACATTTCCGGTAAGGGGAGATTCGAATTGATTGTCTTTACGAGTACTTGCGAATCCGAGTTGAAGACGATATCAAGAATTTGAAGATCACAAGCATGAAGCAGAGCGGATCGTAGTGCCAACGCTTCAGCTACAAGAGCAGAGGAGACGTTGGAGGTCGATCCAATGTGTTTCGTCATGGGGGCTAGAGTAGACTCGAAGGTCCATCCAAATCCCGCCATCCCTGAGGCTGCAATCCATGCTGCGTCAGTGAAACAATGGGTTAATCCATCCCTTGAGGGTTCAGGATTTTGATTCAGCACCGGAATCGGAGGTAAGATAGGAGGTGGAGGGAAGGTTTGAGCCGAATTCCATTCTCTCGCATCAACTATTGCTTTGAGCACTGTCTCTTCCACTGTGAACTCTCGATCTCGAAACAGCTTTTGATTCCTTGATATCCATAGAGTCCAGAGAATCCACGGTGCCAGGGTACCTTTTTCAAGGCCCACAGGTGGTAAGGAATGGAGGTTGAGGGCAGCTGCAATACCTGAATTCACACTTGTGGATAGGGAGGAGTCAAACTCCGATAAGCTCGCTAAGTTCCAAACCTCTTTCGCAAAGGGTCAAAGGAAAAGGAGATGCAAGGAAGACTCAGAATCTTCACACCTGCAGCATTTGGTACTAGTGACCACCTTTCTGACCAGCAATTGTTCCCCCAGTGGAAGCGCATTGTGTAGAGCTTTCCACAGAAAGTACTTTATCTTGGGGGCAGTTTTTAATCTCCAAACATGTGGAGTCCAGCTTACCTCCCTTGTCAGATCGATTTGAGTGTTACAGGCTTCTCCTTATTCTTCTACCGCCACCAGGTAACCTGACTTTGGAGTGTAGATTCCATCAGGATTTTTTAGCCAAATTCTCTTATCCCTTGCTCCTAGGATGCTTGGTTTCAGAGATAGGATCACACTTTTTAACTGTGGAGCTACATGCTCAATTTTTTCTATATCCCAGGTTGTGGTTCTAGGATTAATTAGGTCAGAGACTAGGAGCTCTTGGAGATTCTCTGGGGAAGGTCCCATCGGCTGAAGATACTCAGAAGTTGAGAGCCAACCATCATTCCAGAAGCTAATCTCGTCTCCAGACCCAATAGCCCATCCAAGTTGTCTTTTCAGAAGGTCCCTCCCAATTACTATGCTTCTCCAGCCATGGGAAGCATTTGATGGGACTGAGCACTCTAGGAAGCTATCAGCAGTGCAATACTTACCGAGTAAGGTCTTGGCAAGTAAACTCTGAGGTAAGTTAAGAACTCTCCAGCTTAGCTTAGCCAAGAGAGCATCATTAAAGTTGTTTATATCCTTAAAACCAAGTCCTCCTCTCCACTTTGGTTTTGTCATTTTATCCCAAGCCACCCCAACTGATTTTCTTTTTTTCAGGATCAGAGTCCCACCAGAAGCGTGTTAGAGCAGACTGGATCTTGTTACACAAGGACTGAGGGATCTTAAAGCAGCTCATGGCATAAGAAGGCATAGCTGCCAAGACACTCTTAAGGAGAACCATCTTACCAGCTCCAGACAAGAATCTAGTTGACCAGTTAGAGACCTTGAGCTTGATTTTTTCAACAATGGAGGCAAAGAGGTCCTTCTTACATCTACCAAACTGCTTAGGTAACCCCAAGTATTTCCCTACACCTCCTTCACTGGAAATTTGTAGAATCCGCATAGCTTTTCTTTTTAACTTTCTAGGGGTTTTCCTTGAGAAGGAAATAGACGATTTCTGGTAGTTAATAACCTGCCCTGATACAACTGCGTACTTAGTTAGGATCGCCTTCAATTCTAGACAGCTCTTTGTAGAAGTTCTATAGAAAAACATAGTATCATCTGCAAAAAGCAGGTGGTTGATCCTAGGACAACCTCTAGCCACTTTAACTCCACTAAGCTTACCATTTTCCTGAGCCCTGTGACATAAGCCAGATAGCACCTCACCGCAAAGGATAAAAAGATAGGGAGAAATGGGATCTCCTTGTCTAATTCCACGCTGTGGCTTAACAAAACCTCTAGGCGATTCATTGACTAGGAACCTTAGAGTAACATATGTAACACATTGCATAATCCAGTTCACCCAAATGGCATGGAATCCTAGCTTTAACAGAACTTGTTGGATAAAATTCCACTCCAGGCGGTCATAAGCCTTACTCATATCAGTCTTGACTGCCATTGAGCACCTCTCTTCAGCTCCTGAAGTCTTTAGATAGTGGAGAACTTCATGGGTTATAAGAACATTATCAGAGATAGCCCTCTTAGGAACAAACGCAGATTGGTTCTCTGAGATAAGCTTCTCCATAATAGGTTGGAGTCTTTTAGCTAGGATCTTTGAAATAACCTTGTAATAGACATTACACAAGGCTATAGGTCTATAATCAGCAACCTTCTTAGGGCTAATAATCTTAGGGATGAGCCTAATAAAAGTCTCATTCATAGTCTGGGTCATCTGTCCCGTCTGGAAGAAGCTTTTAACTTCTAAGATCACATCATCACCCACTATATCCCAATTAGATTGGAAGAAGCAGGCTGAAAAACCATCCGGCCCTGGGGCTTTATCCGGATGGATAGCAAATAGGGTTTCCTTTATTTCCAGAGGAGATGGGACTAATATCAGAGCTTGATTCATTGTGTCTGTGACTACAGGTCTTAGGGCTCCATCAATCACTTCCTGCACCTTGCCATGTGGAGTATCTTGAGAGGTAAACAGACTTTTAAAGTATCCTGTAATTACTCTAACAATTTTTCCATCATCAAAGATGTCTTGGCCTGTTTCATCCTCTATTACTGTTAGCTTATTTCTTGATAACCTTGCCATTATTGTGGCATGAAAAAACCCAGTATTTTGGTCTCCAAAGGAGAGCCAGAGTTGCCTACTCTTTTGCTTTATAGGCAAGTTTTAACTGATCTTGGCACCAATGGATTTGCTCAATATTTGTAGAAATATCAGCCATAACCTTATCCAAATCACTCTTTAGTTGTTCAATAACCAGCTGACTGTTTCTCTGTTTCAACTTACTCCAGGATACTATAGCTTGACGGCACAACTCCAGCTTCTTCTTCAAAGGAGAGCTTCTATTATCTGCCCAGATTTAGGAAACCAGGTTCTTAACTTCCTCATTGTTTTTCAGTCTCCTATCATATCTGAAAACTTTTTTCCTCTTTAATCTTTTAGGATCAAGGAATGTAATTATTGGTCTATGGTCGGATGCTTCAAACTTCAAGTACTCACACCTTCCAAAGGGAAACAGCTCAGCCCAGGAGCTATTAGATACGGCTCTATCCAATCTACTCTTAATAGAGAAATCAGTAGAGCCTCTCCAAGACAGGGGACAACCAGAGTGTGGTATATCAAAAAGGTCTCCTTCTGAGAAAAATTCTCTAAAGTCTCCAAAGGAAGCTTCAGATCGTTTAGTTCCGCCTTCCTTTTCTGAGTTTTCCAGGATATCATTGAAATCACCACTTAGAAACCAAGGGGCATCACGGGCAGCTGCTAGCTCAATAAGGTGATCCCAACCTTCTTTTCTAATAGCTTTCAATGGATTTCCATACACAAAAGTTGAATAGAAATCTTTCCCTTCATAGGATATTTTTGTATCAATATAGTTATCACAGGAAGATAGGACTTGCACCAATATTTCTTGCTTCCACAGAAGCAGTAGTCCTCCTCCACCATGACCATGAGGAGGGACTATAGTATGATGTTGAAAACCAAGGTCTTTTACCTTTTGCAGAACCACACTATTGGGGTTTTTAGTCTCTGAGAGAAAAAAGATGTCAGGATCTACTCTTTTTTTAATTGCAAAGAGACGACGAACTGTCTCGGGGTTCCCCAACCCTTGGCAGTTCCAACAGGCCAACTTTAAGGAAGAGGAGAGGAAGGAATTTGAAAATCCTTCTGCACCTTCATCTTTAACTTACGAGGAAGCTGGCCATCTCTTAGGCCTCTAGGCTCAGGTATTTCCCCTTCACTCACACAGTTAGGCCCAATTATGAGTTTTCTCTTGGAGTTTTTACGAATTGTAGCCTTATCATTTGTTATAGGACCGCTCTTTCTAGGAGACGCCTGAGTCACTCTGCGCAACTTTGAGAATCATGCTGTCAGCAAAGCTTTACCAGAAGCTTTACCAGGGGGGCGGCCTAGTCTCTTCTTTACAGGTTCTGGATCATGGCTTACCAAGTCCTCTGGATCATGGCTTACCAAGTCCTCTTGATCACCAACATTTACAGGGCCTAATCTCTGGTGCACTGGTGTTCTTGTAGGATGTGGTGGGGTTAGCTCCCTCATACTATGCTCCAGGGCTGCCCTTACCATATGCACAGCCGACTCAACCACCTGTCCCTCCTCTTCACCAAGCCTAGCTCTTTCTTTTCTAGCTGCACTCTCCGTAGGATCAGGGCAGCTAGCATATCTATCCATCACCTGTCTGATTTCACCCATAGCCACATGAATGGCCTCCTGAGGGAGGTGGTGATCCTCTAGTCTTGGGGAGGTAACAACAATCTCTTTTCTTCCACCCGAGGAGCCGGATTCATCCAGCGATGACAGAAGAGCTCTGGGTAAGTCTCTTTTCCTAGTTTCCCTCCAGACAGGTCTAGGAGGGGTTGGCTCCCTTATTCTGGTTGATCTACCAGCATAACCTCTTGACTGTCCTGAGGTAGTGGAGCTTGTATTTGATGGAATATGAGCCTGTTTAGAACTCCCACGAGGGTGATATCTCCTTTCAGCAGGTGGACAGTTAGAAGAAGGACCTTCAGTAATTCCAAAAAAGCCTCTTGGACCCTTAGGTTGAGGTATCCCTTGGTTACCATCACTTATCCTTTGGCGCAAGGATCTTGAATGAGTCCTAGAAGGGGGAGCAGGCAGGTGGGACTCATTGGAGCTTTTCCTTTGAGGTTCAGTGGCGTCAGGGCAGTCTTTCACCTCATGGTTCAGCATGAAGCACAAGGAGCAGTGCTTCTCAAGTTTCTCATACATCAGAACCGCTTCCACTTCATCTCCATTCTTAAATTCCAGCGTAGAGGAGGTAATTAGTGGCTCTAGGCCATTTATCTTTACACGCATCCTAGCCGCTGTAACTGATATCTCATGGTTTTTAAAAGTTCCAATGTTTGCAGCCAGATTTACAAGCATGACCTTTGACCAGAGCTGGCTTGGAACTCCTTGTATCTGGATCCAGAAGGGGATCTCAGAAGGAAAGGATGCAGCCAACGAGGGTTCCCATCTTTGCAGGATTATCATCCAATGAGCAAAATGGTAAGGCCTGTTAGCAAGTACTTCCAGTAGATCCTCTTCCGAGGAAAATTGGTACTGGAATTTACCTTGTCCTAAATCTGTACCTACAGGACGAGTAGACACCTTCCAGTGATCAGCCAGGAAGGGTAAGAGAGCCCACATCTTTTGAATCCTAGGGTTAGTAATCCGACCCACAAGGATAAGATCATGGTTGTGGACCAATTCTGAGGGGTCAAAGTCAGGGATCTTGACCCTAGCAGCTCTTGGAGGAGCTAAAGCCGCAGCCACTCCCTTTCCTTTCTCAGCAGCTGTAAGTCTTCGATTCATGATCAGCATGAGCAGGATTAGAAGAAATTTAACAGGAGAAAAGAGGATAAGGATCCTTAGAGGGGATAAGTCTATCTTTAAACTGAGTAACAGATATTCCACGAGATCCCTTGAGGGGATTAGTCTAGATTTGAGTTGGTGGAAGCAATAAGTTATCAAGGAAGACAATTATCAAGATGGTCGGAGAAGGAAGACGAGAATACTAGCAAGATTCCGGTAAAACCAAACAGACAAACACTTTCCGGCTAGAAGTTTCGACACTTTAGGTAAATTTTTGTGGTTGAAGCTGGTAGAAGAGGATAAGAATTTGAATTCCTTACCAGAGAGGGAAATAACCAGAAAACAAAGATACGAGACAACCAAGCACTCGCTGGGTAAGGACCATTATCGAGTTGCGAGCCTGGGAAAAAAAGGCTTTCTCTTTAACTGATCTTGCTACTTTTCGTTTTTACTAGTTATGACGTAATTTTTCTTTATTTTCATGATTCTCCATATTTTGAAAAAGTTTGTAAGAGTTCAGATTAATGTAATTAACAGTTAGATGAAAATCGTGCCATGTCATGTAGTCTATTCGAAACTTTATGATATGCAAAATTAAAACAAATATGTAAGAGTTTCACATTGTTATGTAATACACAAAATGATTAAACTTTAATCATAAATTTTTCTTGTATTTTAAACTAAAGAAAGTTGAATTGCCAAATCTCAGTTAAGAGTCAAGCATGAGTCCAACTCTCTTAAATTCAAAAAGAACTCTATTTTACTAATTCTTTTTTTTTCTTCACTAAAAGTTTATTAAGATTGAGAGGAGATTACAACTTGATTAAGAGACAACAACACATACACATAAAGAACTCAAATGCCTATCCCGCAACAACAACGAGCTTCTTTTCGGCACCTTTGGTTTGTAGATCTTAAGCAGGAATAGTTGAGCCTTCCTAGAACCATACTTTAGAGTCCCAAGAACCAAGCTGAAATACTGAATTCAAACCCAGTATCAAGATAGAATAACTAAGAACAAACCATAAAGCAAGCTAGATAAACACCAAAAAGACAATAATCTAAGCCTCAAACAAGAGGGACAAAGCCTCTGTTTACTAATTCTAACACAGACTTGTTCAGACATCAGGTTTTTTTGAATAACTGATTGGGTCTTCGGTTCTTCATTGAATCAAGTTTTTTGTTTGTTTGTCAATTGTCATCAAATGTTTTTGAACTTTATTCATTAATTTTCAGAAAAAATGATAAAAAATATCATAAATTTTTATAGTCCAGTAAAACAGCATCACAGCTATGTCCGAATCAGTGACGAGGCATGGCCTTGAATAGTGGCAAAACAGACATAACGGGATTGGACACCGAACTTACCGAACCAGATTTGTCATTACAATCCCAGAAACAGAGTAAACCTCTCAGATTTTTCATCGAGATTTGGAACTTTTACTCTTTTTGTAAATAACCTACATAGTTGTTGAAAACTATGGGTATGCCTTAGTTTCAAAAAAAAAAAAAAAAAAAACTGGGTATGCCCCCTCCTTCTGGTGTATGCAGATGCATCATTGACTTCTTTGGCCCCAAATCTAATTAATGTATTGTGTAGTTATGATGCTGAATCTATGACACTGTGTGGCCTGTGTGGGTACTCCTAAAAACTTTTATACATATACAAAACAATGAAACTGCATATAGTAACTTCATATACACATTCTATGTGCAGTTGTGGTTTTAATGTATCTTCACCTAATGTTTTCTTTAAGTTCTTTGAAAGTTCCTATCTTACTTGAATTCAACATTTCTTTGGTTAAGTTTCAAACAAACAAAAAACATTTCTTTGGTTTATCACCTTTTTCCAAATATATTTTGAACCGAATAATTGTTTAAAACCTCAAACTTGGCTAGTTAAGCTAATCAGTGTTTAGGTACCATGGTACGTACCCGAAGTCGAATTGGTTGGAATACAAAATGACTTATATTTTTTCGTATCCATTTCACAAGAACGTATATTTTGTTTTTTCTTTAAAAGTTGTGTAATTAATGTTTCGTTACGATGTTGAAACTACGAAAATATGGATGGGTATCACGTAAATCTTACATTCAGAGATAATATAATGGGTAGTGGCTATTTTTAGAAAACTTTTTTGTATATTCATTATCTATTTTTTGTTGTCAATTATTCATATATACTCCTAAAAAATAAAAACTTTACAAAAAAATTTTATTCCAAAAAGATAGAGTTTTTATTGTTTTCTATGCACTTTTACAAACTTCAAGACAAATACTGAATTAGTATTGGTTAAACTTTATTGAAAACTGTATTTCGTAGAAATCAATGCATTATCTTAATAAGTGAGCATAACCTTAAACATCTATCTTTAAAGAACGGAAAGAGTATTCATCTAAATGAAATACTATATATTGCATCTGAAAAGTGAAATAGACTGAACTTTTTTCCAAATTTCTTTTGGGAAATCCAAAAAAGGAAGAAGAATAGGTTACGTTTTTGTAAGTATCACGGAAAAGTAGTTTTGGGACCTAGAAATGTTATTATAATTGAAGTTTTGGGATTTCTTAATTAACGAATTACGAAATATAAATGATAGTAATCAAAAGAAAGACAATTTTACTTGAACACTACCGAAATGATATTACTATTTTAGTACTTTAAATTTTCAGTTGATACAAATACTCTATGTACAAAGTACGAATTGTGGAAATGGACCACCATGTGTCTATGTTTTAGTTTATACAATTTTTACTACAATATTCAAACTACGAAGTTATGGATGGGGTATTGGCAAAACTATAATGAATATTAATAAATGGGTAGTGACTATATTCTATGTACTATATTCAGGGCCGTATCTAGAATATTGCAATAGGTGCATTTGCATTTGCACCATGTGCAATTGATTTTTACGATTTTTTTTTGGTTTTATGGTAATTTCTAAATAAAGAAGTTTTTCACAATTTTTATTAAATTTAAGATGTTTTTGCAATTTTTGCACTATATCAATTTTTTTTTTGCCGGGCCTGACCATATTGACATAACGTGGAAAAGGACGTTGCTGGATGTTTCACTTTCCTTTTTCCCCGTTTTTGTTGACATCAACTTGTTTTTTCACCCTTTATACGAGTATACTTTTAGACATCCACATTGTAAATGATAATGAATATGGCCATACAAATATTATTCGCTTTTATAGAGCTGGTTCGAACTTGGGAACTCAACCACTATCTACTTGCCAATTGACATAATTTTGTAGGGAGCGTTCAAACATATTTTCCTACAAGAAATTTCTATAATACCCTTGCTTGATTTTTCTACATGAGATGCATTTGCAGTATCTATTTGACAGTTGTGTCACTTGTGTGATTCTTATTACTACAAGATATATGCATGTGCTTTCCATTTTACTTCCTTATTTTTGGAGGTTATATATAGGCAATTACATGAATATATTCCTTCCAAATTCGAGATGATTTTACAAACTTCTTCGACAAAAAGTTATATAAGAGACATATTGCATGCCATCCAATTTGTAGTTGTACGTTAGAAATCAATTTCTTTAGAAGTATGGTTAGTTTGCGAATAAGTAGGAAAAAAAAATCGAATATGTGTAACGTTTTGAGTTTATTTTTTTAAACGGTACTCTATAATTTTAAACATGTTGTATCATCAAATGAATGAAGCCTGTTAAATCATTAGTCTGTTATTAAGGTTTCTGACTACAATTTATTCATACAGACTCCATTTCACAGAATCTATGCATCTATAGATGCATCAAACCAGCATCTGTTTACTGTCCATAAACTAAAGTAGTACCTTTTTTTTTGTTTCAAGAAAGTACTATAGTACAAGACTACAAGTTATATACTCTCTCTGTTCCTTATTAATAGATGTTTAAGGTAATGCACGGTTATTAAGAAAACGCATTGATTTCTACGATTTACAGTTTTCAATAAAATTTAACTAGTAGTATTTCAGTATTTGTTTTGGAATTTGTAAAAGTGCATTGAAAACTGTAAAAACTCTATCTTTTTGGAACAATTTTTTTTTTGTAAAAAATCTATATTTTAGGAACAGAGGGAATATGCACTAGGGCATCTGTGCATGCATGTATATATGTAAATAAAACGAAGTCAATATCCGTCTCAGTTTTTTGCTTACATGCATGCATCTATGGCTCCCAATACATACGTATTTATAAATATCACAATACTAAATCAATATCGAGGTCCGTGTCAGCTTTATGCATGCTTACAAGTTACATAGTTGCATGCATCGCGATCAACCTATGGATTCTAGTAATAACTTTTTATTAATAACACAATATCAAGTTAATGATGTAGTATTAACGAATAACGACTACGTCCCAACTGCAACAATTTACAGATACGAAGAAAAGTGAGCATGCATTAGAAAATAAATTACGGCGTCCGTTAGTAAGCTAGTCTACGATCGATTTAATCCACCTCTCTCCATGCTACTATATATAACAGCGATACCCATTCACAACCTTACAAAAACTATTAATTACAAGACGATCCTTAGTAACCTTCAATTCCAAGAGTCTTTTTTTAATTCCAACGACTTATACTAAAAGGCATTATTAATTCTTATAACGAAAATGTCATTCACATCGTCGGAGAAAGAGGAGAATCAACGGAAAATGGCGACCGATAAGGCCGAGGTGAGGAGGAGGAATGGAGTCATTTTAAGAAGAAAGTGGAAGAGATTGGACATTGTGAAGGCTTTTGTTTCTCTATTTGTTCATTTTCTTTGTCTCTTGGCTCCATTTAATTTCACTTGGTCGGCTTTACGAGTCGCAATCATTGTGTATATGGTGGCTGGGATCGGTATTACCGTCTCCTACCACCGTAACTTGGCTCACCGAAGCTTCAAAGTCCCTAAATGGCTTGAATATTTACTCGCATATTGCGGCTTTCTCGCTATTCAGGTTCGTTCTCTTTGTCTACTTCTTTTTTGGTTATATTTTTCTTGGACCCACCCACAAAAGCTTGGATTCTTTTACATACTATTATTTAATCATATTACACCATGAAGGTTTTATTTTGCTTGTTATGAAAATAGGGACATCCGATTGATTGGGTGAGTACACATCGACACCATCACCAATTTACAGATTCTGATCGGGACCCACATAGTCCTAATGAAGGCTTTTGTTTTAGTCATCTCCTATGGCTATTTGATTCCGGCTATCTTGTTGAAAAGGTAATTAACTACTGGTTATAACTAGATCAGTAAACTTTAATGCACAAATTTAACTTTCAATAATATTGTAATGGCACAGTGTGGACGAAGAACAAATGTGGAAGACTTAAAGGGGCAGTGGTTCTATAAATTCCTTCAAAGAACAACCATGTACCACATTCTAGCATTTGGTTTCCTCCTCTATTACTTTGGTGGTTTGTCTTATCTTACTTGGGGAATGGTAACATTTACTCTCTTGTTTTTTTTGTTACCTTTTATTTTCTCATACACTTGGCAAAATAAAATAAATAAACAAATCTTCAAATACATACATACATATCTATTCTGCCTGCCTGTCAACTATTAAATGATAAATAATTGAACAATTGTAATATTCGTGGATGTAGGGTATTGGTGTAGCAATGGAGCATCATGTGACTTGCTGCATCAATTCTGTTTGCCATATTTGGGGAAGCCGAACTTGGAAAACTAATGACACTTCTCGTAACGTTTGGTACGTACAAATCTTTGATCAATCGTATATTAATGTGATAATATGCGCAACTTTTGATAAGTTCAATTGCTAATTTCAAATTATAGAAGAGACTACCATTACTATTTTTATTAATTAGAAATAACTTTTTGAAAACAGCAAAAACGATGTGCTTTAAATTTTGATGCTTGAGTTGGTTAAATGAAAGGTGCCCCAAGGCCCCCAACCAACTACTTCTAGTTTAAAAGTCGATGAGAATATTAAACCTTCGCACATTATCCAAGAAAACAAACGCTCAATGTTAAAACTTAAAACTATTTCACTTGACTAGCAGGAAAAAAAATATCATTGTCATCGAATATATAAAGATGAATACAAATTCGTCTGAAATGTAAATTTAACTAGATCAACTCCAAAGCCATTTACTTCACCAATCCAAAAGCCCGACATATTTATATAAGATCTTTTGATTGTGTTTTTGTACTGGTCAATTTTAATTTCAAACAAAACGAAAATAATTACGTGGGCATGCATGTGGGAGTCCATGTATAGTAGTACTCCTTTTGTTTCATAATAAATGATGTTTTAGCTTATTCACAAAAATTAAGAATATATATATTAACCAATAATAATTCAGAATTTAAATACTTTTAATTAACGTTTTTTAAAGTTTACAGTTTGTTGACATTAATTAACAAAAAGTACAATTAAAAATAGAAAACATCAATCTTTGTGGAACAAATAAAAAATTTAAAATATCAATCCTTGTGGAATAGAGAGAGTATGTGTTTTCGTGTTTTGTGAATCATACTATGCATTTATATGATTTTTAAACCCCATGGATTAATTAGCAATAACTTAATTAAGCGTTTAAAAATTGGTATAGGTGGCTCTCGGTATTCTCATTCGGAGAGAGTTGGCACAACAATCACCATGCATTCCAGTCATCGGCGAGACAAGGCTTGGAGTGGTGGCAAATCGATATAGCTTGGTACATCGTTCGGTTTCTCGAGATTATTGGTTTAGCTACTGATGTCAAGTTGCCTTCAGAGAGTCAACGACGTCGTATGGCTTTAGTTCGTTGAAGATGGAATGATTAAGTATTACTTAGTGTCTACGTACGTACGTTTGACGTTTTGGTAAACGCAAAATTTGTAATAATGTGATGTGTGGTGTTGTCTTGTGGTGTTGTGAGTTTGAACCAAAGTTGCTTAATTAAGATATGTTAGTCGTTTTCGTATGAACGAAATTTATTATGGGTAATGAAGTGTATACACGGTCCATTTCCTATTGTTTGAAATGTATTATTGGATTATCGTGATACATATACTATTGTTATACATTATCGATTCAAATTACTTGTTTGTAAGTTATTTTTTACGGACCGCTAAAAATATTTCATGAATATATTTAGAAACACTAACCAAATTAAGTAAAACACATATTTTTATTAGTATTGGTGATGTTGAAATTGTGGAGAAAAAAAACAGATGATGTTGACCTCAATTGAATGGAAACTGAGTATAAACAAGAGAAAATTTCATAAAATGTCACTTTTGGAGTTTTATTCTCACGAAATGTCACATGTGTTTTTGTCTAACACACCACGTCACTTGCACATAAATATTCCGAAATTGCCCCTAGTATATATGTGTAAGAGTGTGAAGTAAAACTGTAGAGTTTGATGTTGTTAGTTTATAAAATTACTTTAATAAATTTGGATTGGACTTCATTTAATGTTGAATAAAATTATTTAATAAATGATCATTATTAAATGGTGGAGAGAGAATGATATGTTGACGGTTAAATATCATGTGCGCTCAAATTAAATCACATATACGCGAAACCATATACAAATGCGTCCCGAGTAATGTACAGTAAAACCACATGTACACAACGTTCATACATATGAATTTATAAGTACACGAATAGTAGACGATATCCACATACAAATATATCATATAAACTTAATAAAACCAAATGTATACAAAATCCTATACATATGTCTCATGATCCTTCACCATTTAAGGAGCCTCCACGTGTACGTACACCTTCTCCTATGCGTACACCTTTTCCTCCTCATGTACGTACTTACACTAGGATTTTTATTTGCATTTCATGTACGTACACATCCTCTTCCTCTTGTACGTACACCTTTTTGTGTACATACATCTTCTCCACCACGTGTAAGTACACCTCCTTCTATGCGTACACCTTCTCCTCCTCATGTGTACACCTTCTCTTCCTCATGTACGTACAAACGCCACAATCTAAAAGAACTTTGAAAAACACCTAAAATTCCCAAATTAAATAGAAGTCTAGAGATAACCAACCTATGGTAATTGGTAGAACATACTTCTTGGGTGTAAGCGAGAGCGCCACCAGGCCAACAACTATCATATCCATCTTTGATGAGACGTTCAAGGTACATAATCTCTAGATCATTAGGATCGTTGTGTCATTCCATGGAGCAATCTGGAAGAGGATGGTCTGAATGGAGTATGGAGTCCATAATTACCTAGTATTAGACAGTGAATATTAAACATAGTTAACAAATCATTGTGTACGTATATGAGAATTTAAAGTAGACTGTGTACGCAAACTGATATCATCTAACAAGTAAAACAGAAAGAAATATATTTATGTAAGCAAAACTAGGTGTGTATGTATATGTACGCAAATCTAGGTGTGTACGCATACTAAAATCAAGGCGTCTACATATATCGACGATGATCCCAATCAGATCCGGCTTTGAATAAACATTAAGGTGAGCCTTTTTTGGGTATTGCAGTTGGTGGAAAAGACGAGCCGACAACATTTGGTGTGGCGCGGCAGAGGTCTGTCAGGCGACGGTTCGGTTGAAGGCGAATGAGGAGGTTCGTTAGGCGACAATTCGGTCAAAGGCGGAGGCGGAAGTTTGTATTACGACGGTTCCGTCTAAGGCAGATCTGACATCGACGGTGGTGATTTCTATGGTTTGTTTATGTCTAGATTAATGAGAGAGAAGAGAGAATGAGGGAAAAGTTTTGGGTATGAGAGAAAATTGGTTTGAGAAGAGAGAGAGAGTTCACAATAAATTCTTCAACAAGTTGATTTTTTTTCTATCTATTCGTTTGTATTTAAAGAAATAAAATCAGTTTAAATAAATCATAAAGTAATAAATTGTCATAAAGTAATAAACAATCTATTCTTTTAAAAACTTCTCTCATGTCAGACGAGAATAAAGTAAATGAGCAGATGAAAGTCAAATCAATTGTGTGTGTATGTATATAATAAGGGTAAAACCGTCATATTGTGGTGTAAGTGACAAAACTTAATATATGAGTTTTGGTATATGACATATCTGATATTTGAGTTTCAAACTGTGACATATCTGTAATTATTTCTATAAACAATATGCTGTTTAGACCTAAATATTGTTCACTTATCAACGAAGTAGTCTCTTTCTCTATCAAAGGATCAGCTTCCTCTTTAAACTTTTCAAACTTTTATTATCTTTCTTTTGTTGTTTTGTTGTCGAGCTCATTACCATCTTTTGGGAAAATCATATGATTGTTGTTCGTTTGCTTGCCTTGTGAGGTTGCCGCTACTTCATGCGGCCAAATGATATTCGGTTATATGACGACTAAACACTGCGGTCAAATGTTGCGTCAGCGTCTAGAATTTTTAACCATCGGTCTATTAATCAATACATATACATTTTCATCTTACCCTACATATTTTTTTTTATAACAGTGTTGTGATTAAAACTGTTAAGATCAATTTATAAATTGTGAGAGTTTCAATTTCTAAACTTTTGGCTCATAATCTCTTTTTGGTATCCGGAGTCATGCATTAAATTTTCCGATTTGGATTAATCTTTCGTCCCAAAGATATTTGAATCCAAGCCACAAAAGAACTAACCCCTTATGTTATTACTAGGTCACCCATCACCCTACTTTTGATAGCTCTAATTGAGGTTGGTACATCATATGTATATTCTATAATCCGGTTTAATAGATAGCTGACCCAGAAATAATTTTAGCTGGTTAACTCCAATAACATTGTTTTTTTTTTTTTGATTGGAACCAATAACATTGTTGTCATATCCAATTTGCAATTGTACGTTAGAAATCAGTCTCTTTAGAAGTATGGTTAGTGTGCGAGTAAGTACAGAATAAAAGTCTCGAATCTGTAAAACTTTTTGAGGTTTTTTAAACAATTGTAAATAATTTGAATGAACATGTTACATATCGACCACCAAATGAATGAAGCCTGTTAAATAATTCGTCTGTTATTAAGGTTTCTGACTACAATTTATTCATACAGACTCCATTTCACAGAATCTATGCATATGCATCGAACCAGGATTAATAAAGAATTTGAAGAAAAACTAAAATATACCATAGTATTTTTTTTTGTTTTATGAAAATATAGTACAAGTTATACATGCACTAGTGCAGACTGAATGTATGCATATAATAAATAAAACGAAGTCAATATCGAGCTCCGTGTCACTGTGTCAGCTTTCAGCTTACATGCATCTATGGCTTCCAATCTAAATAATACTATCGTTACTATAAGTTAATGAAGTGTTATGACGCCTACGTCCCAACTGCAACAATTTACAGATATACGATGAAATAGCTAGCTAGTAAATACATGGAATCAGCATCCATAAAGTTAGATATATAGTACAAGAATTGCATAACATGTATACAGTATATATCTAAATACAAGTATATATACTGTACATATATATCACAATACTATATCAATATTAAGATACGATGAAATAGCTAGCTAGTGGTATATACATCAACCAGCATCCATAAAATAAGAAATAGTATTAAATATAGTACAAGAATTGCATAATGATACTATATACGTATATATAAATATCACAATACAAAATCAATATCGAGGTCCGAGTCAGCTTTATGCATGCTTACAAGCAGGACCGGCTCAAGAGTATTATGGGTCCAGGACATAAAATATTGTTTTAGGAGTTTTTGCTAAATAAATTGAGCCTAAATTTTTTTTCTTTGTAGATATGGTTAAATTAACGAAAAATTACGTTATATGGGCCATTTTTATTTATTTTAGATTTAATTTATATATTTTTTACCTTAAAAAAATACTAAAAAAAAAATTGGGGCCCTTTAATTCTTGGAATATGGGGTAGACCCGAGAGCATTGCCCCACTTGTCCCCCTCCCTCAGCCGGCTCTGCTTACAAGTTACACAGTTGCATACTTGCATGCATCGCGATCTACATATGGATTCTAATAAAAATTTATTACTAATACGCCAAGCAAGTTAATGAACTATTAACGAGTAACGTCCCAACTGCAACAATTTACAGATAGGATATAAGAAAAGTGATTATGCATTAGAGAATAAATTACGGCGTCCGTTAATAAGTCAGTCCACCATCTATTTACTACACCTCTCTCCATACTACTATATATAACAACGCTACTCATTCACAACTTTACACAAACTATTACAACCCCCTTTAGAAAACTTCAATTATAAGACTCTGTTTTTTAATTCCAGCGACTTCACTAGAAGGCATTATTAATTCTTATAACGAAAATGTCATTGTCATCGTCGGCGAAGGAGGAGAATCAGCGGAAAATGGCGGCGGATAAGGCCGAGGTGAGGAGGAGGAAAGGGGTAGTTTTAAAAAGAAAATGGAAGAGATTGGACATTGTGAAGGCTTTTGCTTCTCTCTTTGTTCATTTTCTTTGTCTATTGGCTCCTTTCAATTTCACTTGGTCGGCTTTACGGGTCGCAATCATTGTCTATACGGTGGGTGGTCTCGGTATCACCGTCTCTTACCACCGTAACTTGGCTCACCGGAGCTTCAAAATCCCTAAATGGCTTGAATATTTATTCGCATATTGCGGCCTTCTCGCTATTCAGGTTCGTTCTCTTTGTCTTCTTCTTTTTTTGGTTATATTTCTCAAACCTATTTTTTTCATGGTTATATGGATCATTATATATATCCACCCACCAACCCTATTTTTACTCCAAGGTGCTACAAATCTTTGGGGTCTTTTTAAAATTAGAACACTCAACTATAAAATCAATGTTTACACCCTTAGTTTTGGTTAGAATCTATGATATATGTTTTTTAAAATTTCCTCTATGTTCATTAGATTTGGTTAGTCGAGTTAACCGTTTTTATTTGTTTGTTTTGCTTTTCCAAATTAATATCTAGAGTTATATAAATTCTTGGACCCACCCACCCACCCACCCACCCACAAAACGTTGGATTCTTTAGAACGTACTATTTAATCATATTATAAACCATGAAGATTTTATTTATTTGTTATGGTAATAGGGAGATCCGATTGATTGGGTGAGTACACATCGATACCATCACCAATTTACAGATTCGGATCGTGACCCACATAGTCCTAATGAAGGCTTTTGGTTTAGTCATCTCCTATGGCTATTTGATACCGGTTATCTTGTTGAAAAGGTAATTAACTATTGGTTATAACTAGATCATCATTATATACTTTAAATACACAAATTAAATTTTGATAGTATTGTAATCGCACAGGTTGGAAGAAGAAAAAATGTGGAAGACTTAAAGAAGCAGTGGTACTATAAATTCCTTCAAAGAACAGTCATGTACCACATTCTAGCATTTGGTTTCCTCCTCTATTACTTTGGTGGTTTATCTTATCTTACTTGGGGAATGGTAATTTACTCTCTTGCTTTCTTTGTCACCTTTTATGTTCTAATATACTTGCAAAATAAAAATAAATAAAACAAATCTTCAAAATTACATACAAGTATACAACTATATCTATTCTGCTTCTTTGTCAAATAGTAAATGATGAATTGTAATATTGGTGGATGTAGGGTATTGGTGTAGCAATGGAGCATCATGTGACTTGCTTCATCAATTCTATTTGCCATATTTGGGGAAGCCGAACTTGGAAGACTAATGATACTTCTCGTAACGTTTGGTACGTAAAAATCTTTGATTAACCATATAATATGCGCAACTTTTGATAATTTAAATAAGTCGAATTCGAAAACTGCTAATTTCGAATTCTAAAAGAGACTGCAACTTCTATTTTTAAAGAGAGAATTCTTTAAAACAGCAAAAACTATGTACCTTAAATTTAATGCATGAGTTGGTGAAATGAAAGGTGCCTCAACTAACTACTTCTAGTTTAAAAGTCGTTGAAAATACTAATGTCACATTATCCAAGAAAAAACGCTCAATGTTAAAACTATTTCACTTGACTAAGCAGGGGGAAAAAAAAAAAATTGTCATCGAATATATAAAGATGAATACAATTCGTCTGAAATGGAAATTTAATTGGACCAACTCCAAAGCCATTTACTTCACCGATCCAAAAACCCGACACAGTTATATAAATATCTTGATTGTGTTTTTGTACTGGTCCATTTTACAACTACTATATATGTTCAAAATAGTTAATTTTTATTTTCGAACAAACCGAAAACATGCATGTGGGTGTATGTGTGTGAATGTATTTTTTCGTGTTTTGTGATTTATATGTATTTTAAACCGCTTTAAATCGTGCATTAGCGATAAACTAATTAAGTGGTTTGAGAATTGTTATAGGTGGTTATCGGTGTTCTCATTTGGAGAGAGCTGGCACAACAATCACCATGCGTTCGAGTCATCTGCGAGGCAAGGCTTGGAGTGGTGGCAAATCGACATATCTTGGTACATCGTTCGGTTTCTCGAGATTATCGGTTTAGCTACTGATGTCAAGTTGCCTTCAGAGAGTCAACGACGTCGTATGGCTTTAGTTCGTTGAAGATGGAATGATTAAGTATTACTTAGTGTCTACGTACGTTTGAAGTTTGGAAAAGTTTAGTAAAACGTAACATTTGCAATATTGTGATGTGTGGTCTTGTCTTGTTGTGGTGTGTGTTAATTAGAACCAAACTTGCTTAATTAAGATACGTTAGTCGTTTTCGTATGAACGAGTTTTAATATGCGTAGTAGTGAAGTTAAGCATGGTCCATTTCCTATTTCTTAAAATGTATTATTGGATAATCGTGATACATAAATACTATTTTTACTCAAAGTATTTCATGAATGTTATTTAGAAACACTAACCGAATTAAGGAAAAATAGGTTTTGGATTATTGGTGATGTTGACCATAATATATATATTTGATTAGAAACTGATCATAAAAAATAAATATGAAAACTAAGTAAGTAAAAACATGTTTCTAAATATAGATGATGTTGAAATTGTAAGAAAAAATATATACAGATGATGTTGACCTCAATTGGATGTGAAACTGATTATAAACATTAAAATTGTTTGGACCTAAATATTATTAATTTTTGTTATTAAGCCTCTTCTCCATCAAAGGACGAGCTTCCTCTTTAAAGCATCTTTAATGGAGAAATTTTTAAAGAATTAATTAGTAAATTTTTTTAAAAAAATAACAAAAAAACAGAAGAGAGAGGAGAGAGAGTAAAAAGTTTCCATCTACGGAATTTTTTTTCAAGATCTCAAGAACTTTTGATGCCATTTGTCATTTTTTTTATTGGTCGATGATTTTTTTAATAATTTAAGATTTAAATAAATAATTAAATTAAATAAAAAACATAAAAATAAAATAAATTAGAAACTTAATCAAAAGGGAAAAACCCCGAAAAATACCCCAACTAATTTATTTCTGCTAGAAAAATACCTAAACTTTTTGCGTTGCCAGAAAAATACCTGAACTAAATAATTTTGTTCGTTTAATACCCAAACTTTCGAATTGTGAAAGTTTTACACATCCGACTTAACGGATGTTAACCTCCGTTTACTGACCGTTAACGGCATTAAAACTCCGTTAAGTCGGATGTGTAAAATTTTCACAATTTAAAAGTTTGGGTATTAAACGAACAAAATTATTTAGTTCAGGTATTTTTCTGGCAACGCAAAAAGTTTAGGTATTTTTCTAACAGAAATAAATTAGTTGGGATATTTTTCGGGGTTTTTCCCTTCTAAAAATGCGTGAATTTTTGTTTGTGTGTAGCTAACAAACTATTGTGACTATAAAGATAGGTGTGTAACAAGGAAAAACTACAAGAAAAATTACAAAGTCCTAGAAAAGATCCAATTTTTCTAATGTGCGTTACTACCTTACCATATGGTCATCTATGTTGTTGTTTAAACAACATGACAAACCAAAGATATAGGTTCTTCAATGACATATGTATCACGATACCTATCAGAATATTGATGATTAGTAATAATTAATGTTTGATTTAGCGAGTCGGAATTCAATCCATTATTCTGTGATTAATTTATCAACGTGTAAATACATACATATTATACCGTGTACATAAATGTAAAAAATGGTAGTAAAGGAAATTTGTAATACTCAAAAAAAGGAAAATTTAGTAATGGCGTAATGAGTCTTGTTCAGACTTCAGATTCCCACATCGAAAGCTAAGAAGTTTTGGTAATGGAGACTTCACTATATAAATAAGGGCAATTTCCAAAAATACCACTTTTTAAGTTTTTTTTCCAAAAATACCACCTTGAAGTTTTTTTTCAAAAAATACCACTTTTTTCCAAAGTTTCAAAAATACCATTTTTAAAAAAAATCATTTTTAACATTCAAAATTAAACCCTAAACCCAAAACCCAAACCCCTACACCCTAAAACTATACCCTAATTTTGGAATAGTTAACCCAAACCCAAAAAATTTAAATTATAAACCATAAAAATCATCTTTTTAAAAAGTGGTATTTTTGGAACTTTGGAAAAAAAGTGGTATTTTTGGAAAAAAAACTTTAAGGTCGTATTTTTGGAAAAAAAACTTCAAATAGTGGTATATGAGGGAATTCCTCTATAAATAAACTTCGAGAAAAACCTCGAAAAATACCCGAACTAATTTATTTTTGTTAGAAAAATACCTAAACTTTTTGCGTTGCCAGAAAAATACCTGAACTAAATAATCTTGTTCGTTTAATACCCAAACTTTTGAATTGTGAAAATTTTACACATCCGACTTAACGGAGTTTTAATGCCGTTAACGGTCAGTAAACGGAGGTTAACATCCGTTAAGTCGGATGTGTAAAACTTTCACAATTCGAAAGTTTGGGTATTAAACGAACATAATTATTTAGTTTGGGTATAATCCAAGATATTCTCATAATCGTTTTAGGTTTCAATTCTATCGAATTCGTTTTTGTTTCACGAGAAAAGAACTCTCTGACCGACGGTTTAGCAAAGTCGGTCTTGTACGCTAACCCGAATCATACCAATTTAGCCACTTTTACGGTTAAATGAAATTTAAAAAAGTTTTGACCAAAAAAAAGGTTCGCTTCTTCAATTTTTTTCAAAATATGATTTTACCTAATTTGATTCTCTGTTTCAGATTAAGTCGTGTGATATCATCATATCACTAAACTACAACACCAATAGTAACATTCAAATATTTAAATTTTAATACTAATATTTTTTTTTTGGATAAAATACCATAAAAAAATACTTATTTCTATGTAGTTTTTTCATAATATAAACAAGTATAAATCCTTTAACAATTGCATTAGTATATATAACAGTATAACACTATGGTTTTGCAATTTAAGGTAGGTTTTTTGTTGTTGTTGCTAAAATCAATTTAAGAAATTATTTCTTAAGTATTATATAGACGAAACTAGTCCCATGGTAGATAAAAAAAAGTTTTCCAAATTCTAAAATCTTAAACGTGAAGAGGTATCAAAATGCGTGGTTTTTATGACGTAAAAGCATTCGTTAAGCCATTCATTAATTTTATTACAAATGTCTCAAGTTTATACATGTGCCTATTATGCTTAGTTCTTAATTCTCGGACTAACCAATCACCCGGGATCGCTACGCATAAAATAAAAATAAAAACTATTTTCTTTCATATTTGGCCAACCAAATCGCTTTGTTGTATTCGTAACCAGATCCTCATTTTGGAGACAAGGCAAAATACGAGGTAAAGTGTACAAGTTTACTATTTCGTTGTTAAGTAGTAATATTTACTCAAATCCACCGATACAATCCTTAATCTCCACAACATTAACCTTCAATGCACCAACAGTCCAACACCATCCCCTATATAATCATATCTTTCTTAAGCATAAGTTATATTCCCATACTACTAAATATCACAAAAACAAACCAATCCCTCCACGGTGCAATGGGTGACAACTCTAAGGACGATGGTTCGAGCCAAAACAAAGCCGTGCGCAAGGAAAAGAGAGCGTTATTTTTCCGAAAATGGACACGAACCGATATAGCGAGGGCTTCAGCTGTTGGGGTCGTGCATCTTTTGTGTCTCTTGGCTCCGTTTAACTACAAATGGGAAGCTCTCCGGTTTGGTCTGATTATTGCTGTGGTGACTAACCTAAGCATTACATTCTCCTACCATAGGAACTTGACTCACCGGAGCTTTAAGCTACCTAAATGGCTTGAATATTCATTCGCATATTCTGCGCTTTTCGCCCTTCAGGTAAATATCGTTTTCATCGAATACAACCAATATCTATCCTGCTTGGTAATCTTTGAATTGTGTTTTTGTAGGGTCATCCAATAGATTGGGTGAGCACACATAGGTTCCATCACCAGTTTACAGATTCGGACCGTGATCCACATAGCCCTATGGAAGGATTCTGGTTCAGCCATGTCTTTTGGATTTTCGACACGAGTTACATGAGAGAAAAGGTAACATAACATCTAAAGTCTTTACAAACCCGACGTATATGAATCGATGTATGATGTTGTAAAAATGTTAACAGTGTGGAGCACGTAACAACGTGATGGACTTGAAGCAACAATGGTTCTATAGGTTTCTTCGAAACACAATTGGTCTCCACATCTTAGCGTTTTGGTCCCTCGTCTATTACTTTGGCGGTCTACCTTACCTAACTTGCGGCGTGGTAAGACTTCTATTAACTTTTGAGGCATTAAATTGTTTGTACGAAATGAAAATCGGATTATATACATACAATAGTGAAATACTATACTATTTATGCACGCCTTCACATATTGAAACATGTGTGATATTTTTTCACCATTCATATCATCCATCACATTCTAATGTCTCATATTTTCATTGTTCATATGACATACTAAAAAATCGTATATATATTTTCGCCGATAGGGTATTGGAGGAGCAATCGGTTACAACGGGACTTGGCTCATAAACTCGGCATGTCACATTTGGGGTTCACAAGCATGGAACACTAAGGATACTTCTCGCAACGTTTGGTATTTTACCCACCCTAGCTAGTATTTATAGACATCCTATACATGTAGATAGAAAGAAAAAAATTCCAATAAATTTTGACCAAAACAGATATTGAGTAATTGTGGAATGGTGTAGGTGGCTAGGACCATTTACGATGGGAGAGAGCTGGCACAACAACCACCATGCCTTTGAGGCATCAGCTAGGCACGGACTGGAATGGTATCAGGTAGACGTAACTTGGTACCTCATTCGGTTCTTCCAAGCTCTCGGTTTAGCCACCGATGTCAAATTGCCTTCTGATGCTCAGAAACGCAAGTTGGCTTTCGCTCGTTAATCTCAGCTCTAATTCTATCTATTCCGCTTTCAACTTAAAAAAAAAAAAAGTTATATGTACTCATCAGTGTTAAGAATAATCCGTTTCCATGAACTTGTAAAACTAGTCGATTCAAACACCTTAACTTTTAAGTACATTGCACGCTGTATGAACAACAAAAACCAATGCAACACATTATCTTGAAAGAGTAACAAACTTTGTGCTAGATGAGTTTAGAAGATGTAGTCCGGTATCTTCAGAGGAAACTCCGTGACTGAGACTTCGAATTGACTCCCTTTTGGATCTTTCAAACTACATAATACAAAAGAACCAAAGGTCAAGATTCCACTCTAATTTTAAGGTATGTGGTCTAAATCGTTAAACATCATCGTCCATGAAACGTACCTTCCAGGCACAAAGGTGAAAGAGCCCTCAATGGATCCAGTAGTTGTTGGAAAATTGTAGCAACTCTCATACACAAATTCTTCTTCCCCAGCTTGTAAGAGTGGGTACTGCATATATACAGTGCCGGCTTAGAGGGGAGGTCAAGTGGTGCACTGCCCCTAGCCCCACTTTCTCCCCTTATATTTATGGGCCCATTTTTTGGTTTTTTTTAAATAGATACTAAAATTAACAAAAATTTAAATAAAAAATATATAAAAGGGTTATAATTTTTTTTAAAAATATATTTTCCGTTTTCTTACACAAATATGTATAAAAGAAAATTTTATCTAGCAAAAAATCTTAAAATATTTAGTTTAAGGGGCCAAAAAAAAAAAATTTCCCTGGGGCCACAATAACTTTGAGCCGGCCCTGCATATATAACTAAGCCGCATTAAAAGATAGTTCATCATTTCATATCACAAGACAAACAACGAGTAGCTAAAGTAAAACTCTTACCTTTCCTATGACAGCTTCTCCATTAAAAGTATCTATAACCGCATCATCAGCTTGAATAACCCAATGTCTCCAATACAGTTGGCAAGAGCTATGGTGTATCCCATTCAAGAAGCATACAGTTGGCAAGAGCTATGGTGTATCCCATTCAAGAAGCATCCTTCAGGCAAAAGAGACATGCAGACTGAATATGCATACCAATATGCCGGTGGCTGTTGCCGAAGATTAGCTATTTCCGGGATAAACACAGACGAAGCACGTACCTGCATCATCAGTAATACAGAGACGAGTTTGAAATAATTTGTTTTTCTTAAAACATCATTTACTAGAAAATAAAATAAATATAGAAAATAAAATAAATATATAGTAGTTATTATTTTATCATATTAATGGGACCATATATTTGTATAGGATTTTTGAAGAAATTATTATCTTATCATCTTATCGATTTGTGTTAAATTTTGCACTTGCTCGACTCGAGACCGGCAAAATTTATTACTTTATCGAATTTATTATTTTATTGAGTATTACTTTATAGAATTTTTACTCTAGTTATACTAAATTAACTAACTTTAATTTAAAACCCAAATATTGGCTTTCTATCAATAGCTTATTATTTAATTTACTTTTACTTTTACATAATATATGTGCTACCTTACAACTAAATATCTAATATGGCCCAGTAATTACACGACAAGTGTGTATAGACGAAACTAGTCACATGGTAGATGCAATGTTTTCCAAATTACAAAACCATAAACGTTAAGAGGTATCAAAATGCTTGTCTTTTATGACGTAAAAGCATTCGTTAAACCATTAATTAATGTTACTACAAGCGTCTCAGGTTTATATACATGTGCCTATTATGCTTAAGAAACAAACTTTCAAAAAATTAGGCCAACCAAATAGTTTTGTTGTATTCGTCGTAACTTGATCCTCATTTTCGAGACTAGACCAAATACGAGGTAGTGTACAAGTTTGTTATTTCGTTGTGAAGTAGTGATATTTGCTCAAATCCACCGATACAATCCTTAAATCTCCACAACATTAACCTTGAATGCACCACTATATAATCATATCTTAAGCATAAGCTAAATTCTTATACTAGTCAATATCTCAAAACAGGCAAATCCCTCCTCGGTGCAATGGGTGACGCCTCTAAAGACGATGGTTCTAGCCAAAACAAAGCGGCGCGCAAGGAAAAGAGAGCCTTATTTTTTCGAAAATGGACACGAAGCGATTTAGCAAGGGCTTCAGCTGTTGGGGCCGTGCATATTTTATGTCTATTAGCTCCTTTTAACTACAAATGGGAAGCTCTCGTGTTCGGTGTGATTATTGCTGTGGTGAATGGCATCAACTTAACATTCTCTTACCATAGGAACTTGTCTCACCAGAGCTTTAAGCTACCTAAATGGCTTGAGTATCTATTCGCTTATTCCACGATTTTCGCGCTTCAGGTAAATATCTTTCAAACCAAAAATAAAAACGGAACTGAATAAAAACCCATTAATATCTATCCTCGGCAATCTTTGAGTTGTATTTTTGCAGGGTCATCCAATTGAATGGGTGAGCACACATAGGTTCCATCACCAGTTTACAGATTCTGACCGTGATCCACATAGCCCTATGGAAGGATTCTGGTTCAGCTATGTCTTTTGGATGTTCGACAGCAGTTACATGAGGGAAAAGGTAACATAACATCCAAAGTCTACACAAACCCGACGTATATATGAATCGATGTATGCTGTTGTAAAAATGTTAACAGTGTGGAGCACGTAACAACGTGATGGACTTGAAGCAACAATGGTTCTATAGGTTTCTTCGAAACACAATGGGTCTCCATACCTTAGCATTTTGGTCCCTCGTCTATTACTTGGGTGGTCTACCTTACCTAACTTGCGGCGTGGTAAGATCTCTATAAACAAATAGAATAATGAAATACTATACTATTACCTTCACGTATTCACATATTGAAATGTCAGTGATGTTTTTGTTTACCATTCATATCATTCGTCAAATTCTAATGTCCTCACATTTTTTTTAGCATTTTATGGTTATCTTGTACATGTTTATTCAACTCTCATATGTTCATTTTTCGGCTTTTCACCGATAGGGTATTGGAGGAGCACTCCATTACCACGGGACTTGGTTCGTAAACTCGATATGTCATATTTGGGGTTCACGGGCATGGAACACCAAGAACACTTCTTGCAACGTTTGGTATTGTACCCACCCTAGTATTTATAGACATCGATAATAAAAATCCACTTTCAATTTGTGGCTACTATACCTAACCAACCGATAACAAATCTAGTTTCAATTTGGTTAAACTGAAAGAGTGTAAAAACCGATAAATCTTAACCGAGACTGATATTGGGTTAATTGTGAAATGGTGTAGGTGGCTAGGACTAATCGGAATGGGAGAAGGCTGGCACAACAACCACCATGCCTTTGAGTCGTCGGCTAGGTACGGACTGGAATGGTATCAGGTAGACATAGCTTGGTACCTCATTCGGTTCCTCCAGGCTCTCGGTTTAGCCACCGATGTCAAAGTGCCTTCCGATGCTCAGAAACGCAAGTTGGCTATCACTCGTTAATCTCAACTCTAATTCTATTTGTTCCGTTTTCAACTTTTGTTTTTATAATTAACATTTACACAGCAGTCATCACTCACCATATGGTTATTTATGTAAAAGTGTTCAGAAGAATCCATTTTCATCAACTTATAAAACTAGTCGATTCAAACACCTTAACTTTTAAGTATATTGCACGCTGTATGAACAACAAAAACCGATGCAACACATTATCTTGAAAGAGTAACAAACCTTGCGCTAGATGAGTTTAGAAGATGTAGTCCGGTAACTTCAGAGGAAACTCCTCGACTTTGACTTCGAATTGACTCCCTTTTGGATCTTTCAAACTATACAAAATTTAAGAACCAAATATCAACATTCCACTCCAATTTCAAGGTTTATCACCACATGCGGTTAGAATCGTTAAACATCATCGTCCGTGAAGCATACCTTCTAGGCACAAAGGTGAAAGAGCCCTCAATGGATCCAGTAGTTGTTGGAAAATTGGAACAACTCTCATACACAAATTCTTCTTCCCCGGCTTGTAAGAGCGGATACTACAAATATAACAAAGCCGCATTAGAAGTTACCTAGTGATAAAGTAAGGAGTTTCTTAAAGTAAAACTCTTACCTTTCCTATGACAGCTTCCCCATTGACAGTGTCAATCACCGCATCATCAGCTCGGATAACCCAGTGTCGCCAATACAGTTGGCAAGAGCTATGGTGTATCCCATTCAAGAAGCATCCTTCGGGTATGAGTGACATGCGGACTGAATATGCATACCAATATGCCGGTGGCTCTTGCCGAAGATTAGCTATTTCCGGGATAAACACAGACGAAGCCCGTACCTGCATCAGTAATGCACTCAAGGGTTATCAAATTACAATTCAAAAACCTCCTGAATATCAATAACTAAAACCTATAGCTTACCTGCACACCATTGGTTACAGCAACAGAACACAAGGGAGGAACCTCAGGAAACAAACTGATACTCTTGATGTTATCTTGTTTACGAACTTTTATAACCCCGGTTTGTAACCGTCTAGCATGTTCTTCCAACCAAAGCAACATAGCATCCTGTTGCTGATCACCATCAACATCATGAACCGATCTAACCAAAGACTCCGGTACACAAGGAAGCATTTGTCGAGTACTAGTCGCCGTATAAAGCTGTCCGTTTGTACTATCTAAGAAAAAGATTTTCATACTAGAAGCAGCAGATACAGCCACAACAATAAGATTCGACCTACTCGAAAAACCAATATGCCTCATCGTTTCCTTAGTCTCCTTAATCACTTCTTTAAGAGGTAACAAGTAGACATTAACTTCATGAGAGTAAACAGAGTAACCACCTATAATCCCTAAAGACCCACCAAGGCTATTGGCAAAAGAAGTCTCTTGACCATCAACAAAACGATACAAAAGCCTTGTAGGAAGAGGAAGCTTCACTTTAAGAACAGTTTCCACTTCTTCAAGCTCTTCTTCTGATACACCTTTTCTCAATGTTGCATTTGCTTCAGGGAAGTTTAAACTTAACCATAGTTTAAGATTATCCCAACAACATCTAACACGTTTAACTAAATTCCATGGATACATTCTAAACGACTCTCTCCATAATCCATAAGCTCTCTGAAGAATTCAAAGACAGAATCTTTCAATGAAATGTTAAAAAACCTAGAAAATGTCAAAGTTTTGATTTTTATGAATTGACCTTGAAGGAAGGAGCAGAGTCTCCATGTGGGTCGATTGGAGTGGTGATGTTGAGATCAATGGAGCAAAAGATTGACCAGAGAGATTCTTCAGAAGCGGAAAGTTTGAGGCTTTTGCTTACACAAGCTACTCTTGCGGTGTTTTCAGGACCGGTTTTGGTTAGTATGATGTGTAGAACCAAATCTCCAGCATCTTCTAGACCCATGGCTTAGAGTCTCAGACAAAGATAATGACCCTTGTTGTTGCTTTCTCTTAGATTTGCTTTTGTCGGCTCTGTTTTCAGAGTTCTTGAAAATCAGAAGAAAGGAAGCATTTTTGTACTATTTTGATAAAATTCTTAGATTGGGGTTTTAAGTGGATTAATGAATACTTTAGGGTCTTGATTAAGATAAAATAAATACAAAATTTGAGGGTTACATAAAAAAAAAATTAAGAAGTTTCAATTCTATGATACTAAACCAAGAGGAGCTCATTATCTGTTTGTACAGAGGAACTATTTGTAATGTTTTAGACTTTTAGCTTAAGCTTTGAAATTGTCCTTTGCTCTTCTTATAGCACCAAGAGCTTCTGCTTCATCTGCAGACTCTGGAATACCTAAAACGCGACGAATATCCATGTTCCTAGTGCGGAGAAACGGATTACAGGCTTTCTCCATCTTCATCGTTGTTGGAATCTGAGACGAGAGTAATCAAGAAAGTCGAGAATCATTGTGTTGTTCAGAAGTGTGACAATTTGAGAAATAATGTCGAATGCAACCAAGCCAGTGAATACCGTTGGTAACTTCTTGTCACGAAGCTCTGCGATGTGTGCTGCGTAAGACTGGAGTACCTCGTTAGTTGGTTCTATAGATAACGCAAACTTGGAATTACTCTGTCAGATCAAAATCATTTCAGTCAGATGAAGAAGTATTACACATGTGTGGTATTGTATATGAAAACACACAGTAATGATCACAAACCAGTGTATATTCATGGCCACAATATACGCTTGTGTCATCTGGCAAAGAGAGTATCTTCTCGAGAGAAGCTAGCATCTGCAGAACAAGCGAGGATCATTGAAAGCCCAATTCAAAGAGGGTGGTTCAAAGATACAAAAATTTACATTTTTAGAGAGAAAAATCATTGGGTGAAAGATTAGATATATGATGTTTACCTGCTCTGGAGTACCTTCGAAGAGCTTACCACATGATAAACTAAACAATGTGTCTCCAGTGAAAATTGCTCGTGCCCCTGGAAAGTAGAAACTGATATGGCCTACAAGCAGAAATGAGAATATTTGAGCCCCGTTAAATGGCTTAAAGGTAAACCTTAAGATGTCCTTTGAACACCAGGGACAAATTAACTTATCTTTTTGATCAAACCAAAGTTTTCATTAATAGAAAAGCAGATTACAAATTAACTTATCTAATATGGTAAGATAGGGACATAGTTTCTACATTGACGCAGTCTGACAAGAGAAAAACCTACTCTATACCACAATTTATCAAAACACATGTTGTTGAAAAAATGAAAGATGTTAGAATATGGATTTGGATTACTAACTTATCTAAATCTTGAAAAAGATACAAACTCTCGACTCTTGAGGCACAAAATGTTATTTAACACGACAGTATAAAAAACTACACATGCCATACAAGTAGGACACAGTGTATACATTTGAAGCAGTCTGACAAGAAATCCACCAAGATAAAACCTACTCCTCCAAATTACTACAATTTCTCAACACTATGTAGCAAAAATGAGTTGCATTAGTATATGGATGGGATAACTAAACTTTGAACTACTCTGAATCAGGAATACATAAATTAACCAGTGAAAGGAATAAACTTTTCAATTAAGACGGAATGTAGAGGGAAATGTTGTAACCAACCTCTTGTGTGGCCAGGAGTTTCCATAACTTGGACTTCATGGCCAGCAAACTCCCATTTGTCACCATCTTTTAAAGCTACATCGATTCCAGGAATCCGGTCCCTATCTACAGCTGCGCCGACCACCTAAGTACGTGCCACATATTACAACACAAGTCTAGAAGACATCTTCACAAAATATGGACAGAGAGAGAGAAGTTACATTTGCCTACCTTTGCACCATACCTGTCTTTTAATTCCAAATTCCCACCAGTGTGATCATAATGGTGATGAGTATTCAATATATATGTTAGATTTCGACTATGCTTCTGCAACGCATTCATAACAGGTGCAGCTTCAGAAGGGTCAACCACACCAACTGTACCACTATCCTCGTCATGTAAAATGTAAGCATAGTTGTCCGTAAGACATGGCACCTGGAAAGAAAAATTACCTTAGCTTAATGAGCTAACGCGTTCTAATCAGGACAGAGATTAAAAAAATCAATGAAAACCAACACTCACCAGTTCAATTTGCAATGAGGAAGAGACATTAGAGGCGCTGCAGAACCGTGACACGCGAACAGATCCACCAGCATCACGCAAAGTCCCAAAAGGTGAAGAGAACAACTTCATCACACCACTGACAAGACCCTTTCTCAGGTCAAGCTGTCTCAAGCATGGCTGACTTGTTAGCTTCTAATAAACATAAAAAAGCAAAGCTATGAACAACAAGAGTGAAAAGTATTCATACAAGAAAAGTCACAACTTTGAATAAGAAGCTAATGTGCAGAAATCAAAGCAATTTGTTCATAGATTGCATCCATCACACATCATTGAGTCTAAAACAGAACTAGTATCCTTAAAAATCATAACTTTTCACTAAAACCATAAGATTTTCCACTAAGAACACACTGAAGTGTAATGAACTGATAAAGAAATCAACTTTATGCTACAATCGAACTGAAAAAATCAATTAAAGAACAAAACAATCAAGGGTATCTAGTTTCTGCAGGAATAAACCCTAAAATTGGTGAGTAATTCGGACAGTGAGACAAACATGACAAGAATCGAAAGGAATACAAACCCTAGAACATCGCAAGAAGGAAGCTACAGAAGAAACTTTAGAGATAGCTTGCATATCTCTCTAATCTCTGTAATGTCTCTCACACACAAAATTGACTCTTTGCTCTCGATGGATTAGAGACAGAGAGATTCTTCGTGAAAGTTCTAACAACAATAACCGACCCAAAGACTAAAACTAAGCTAAACCAAACCAAACCAAGGTTTGATGTCCAAATAATTTTGACAACGTCTTCACCTAGCTTATTTGCTAAACCGTATGATACTCCAAAAATTATTTAAAATCATATATATAATTAGGGAGTCCTCTCTTCATCTAAGGTGTCCACACAGGCAAATCATTTTTTACAATTAATTTTAAATTTAAGTGTCATTTAATTCTTTTTTTTTCATTTAATTCATGTTTATGTATATATATTCTTACTTATACGTAAAAAAAATCTAATTAAATATAAAATATGAAAATAAGTCAATAAATAGCTAAAAGTAGTACATGTAAAATTAATTTGAGTATTTTATTGTTGTAAATATAATTTCAAAAATAAATGGATTTATAATAACAATATTCAGTTTCAAAAATTGGAAATATGTACATTAAATATACATATTAGAACAAATGAATAAAAATATAAACAACATCAAAGAATCAAATAAAACAAATATAAATAATTTGAATGTCAAACGATTGTTAAGATGTTGTTGATCTAAAGAGAAATAATATATATTGTTTCACTACAAAGATTTTGAACCATCTCACTAAAGATGATGTCGTTTATATATATTTATTGTTACTAATAACTACTACACTTTAATTAAATTAAAAAAACGAAAATCAGTAAATATATGTAGAGTTTAAACAAGTAAGTAAAAAATGGGTTAAACAAGTAAAATAAATATAATGTTAAATTCTAAACAACGAGTTGACCTTCTTGCTTAAAAGTTTTTATATATATAATCAGTTTAAGAAATTGGAAATATGTAAAATAAATATACATATAAAAACAAATGGATAAAATTATAAACGACATCAAAGAATCAAAGAAAAAAAACCTAAATAATTTCAGTGTCAAACAATTGTTAAGGAGTTGTCAATCTACAAAAAGAATATCTACTATTTCACTAAAAAGCTACTGAACCATCTTAGTAAAGATGAGATAATAGGATGAAAATTTGGAATATACAATTTTTTCATTATGTTAGATTTGAATTTTATGAAAGGATGAAAGACAAAATTGAAAGTGTTATAATACCATTATTTGAAAGATAAGAGGTATACACTGTAAATGGTAAAATCAAAATTTTGTCTTTAAGTTAATAAAATTATAAAACTCATGTATCACGCAAACGATGTTTTAGGATTATTTGAGTATTTTATATTCTAAACTAAAAATACAATAATGAATATATATCATTTATAATAAAATTTATTAGAAAATAATCAAAACATTATGAGTTTACATATAAGAGCAATGAATAAAAATGTAAATAAACGACATGAGATATAATCAAACAAAAATAGATTAAATGATTCAATTATTAAGGCATCATAATTGAGTTTCCGCCAATTGCTCTGAGGTTGAAGGTTTAATGAGAAATAGGATATATGATTTCACTAAAGGATATCAAAAACATTTAGGAGAAAGTAAAGTAAAAATTTGGAATATAAGATTTGTCCAAAAGAAAAAAAGAATTTATTCAATATAATTGAGTTTCTGGAAGTATAAAAGAAAAAATTAAAAATGTTGCAATACCATAATTTAAAATAAATAAATAATCTTGAGTTTTGATATATGTAAAGTTAAAAAATGAATGGTCGCGTTATTTATGAATTATACAACAAAATATAGGGAGAATGATATATGATTTTTATGTAAAAGTGTACGCAGTTGTACACCATGATGCAAAAAAATTACCTATTTGATAATTCAATATTTGAATCAATGCTTTTAACACTAAAATCTAGGAAAAATTAAAATACTTTTAAAGTGTCTAAGAAAAAGTAAATATATTATTATGCATGTTACGCGATTATGATTGGTTAAGATAGAAGCAACTAAAAATAAAATAATAAATTTTTAGAAACTAAAAATTATTTATTTAAAATCAACTGCCAAATTGGAAGAATTTAAAAAAGAAAAGAAATTTTCCCACTCAAATTAATGATTGATCATATGATATTATAAGATGTTAATGAATGTAAAAGATATATACTAACATAAATACTTTGCAGTACACGTTATATATGATATAGTTTTTAAACATAAGAAAATAGCATAAAAACATCAAAAGAAACAAAACTCGTCCAATGGGCGAGTCCAACCCTAGTAGTTAATAGTTTATGAGTTTATATATAAACTAGGTGAAGGACACGTATACAAACGATTTTATGATAAAAATATATTTTACCATCCATGAAAAATAATATATGAAAAAGAAAAATTCAAGTTAAATCATTCATGAAAATAAATAAAATCGAAAACTTGGTATTAAGCAAATTTAACATTTATATTTTTATCTTATTTTTTTATCTAGTTTGATGTCCAATTAAATTTGACAATGTCTATATGATTAGTTTCTTTTTATTCATATTTAAAGTAATTTTTTTTTATTTCCCTACTCTATTTTTTCAAAATCATGTTAAATTATTTTTCCATAATCTTAATTGAATTGTTGACAAAAAAAAATCTTAATTGAATTTTTCAATTTTATAAATATTTTTAACATGTAAGAAAACAAAAAAAAAAAAATTTGGTCAAATACAAAGCCGTTCTCTTACCAGAATATCGCCTGTTAAACATCAATTCATGTTTGTGTTTAACACTAGCTGAAATTCTCTGTTGAATATCTTCCATCGTCTTATTTGTCAAAGACTTTTCAAGAGAGTAACACCCAAAAAATGAAAGAGCAAAATTTGATTTTTTTTTTTATAAATTAGTTTTGTTTTTGTCATTCTAACTATTAATCAAAAAAAAATCTGGATTGATTTACAAATTAGTTTAGCTATAAGCAGAGCCGTGCTTAAGGCTTAAAATAAAGGCTGCCGCCTTAGGCCCCCAAAATATATTAATTTTTTAGGTCCCCCAAATCCTGAAAATGTGTTGTATCCTAGTGGTTATGTTATGATTTTTTTGTTAAGAGAACATGGGTTCGAATCTTTGTTGGTCTTTTTTAAAAATAAATTTTAGTTTTGAAAAGAAAAAGGAAATTATAATTAAAAAAAGGAATCGTGATCAAAATCCCAAATCTCTAAACCTATATAATTACATTCACATATGAAACAAAATTTATTACTTACTTAATTTATAAAATTTACAAAACAGAAAATCAAAACCCTTCGATCAATTGCTCCGCCAAGATCTCGTCGTCGTAGGGTCTTCTCTCCACGACTCCACCGCTCTAACTTCTTCTTCTTCTTCTCCTTCACTTATTAATTTGTAAGTCTCTTTCCACTTTAATTTTTAAATTACTTTTCCTCTTTTCCGTGATTGTCTTTCTTACAATTGAATGATTGTAAATTATAACTTCCACAGTTCCACTAGATTAGAAATATGTGTGACTGAAATTGGATTTTTATACCTTTGTCGCATGTTAATCAAATTTGATTTGATTTCAACTTTTGTTGAAAAATCTCTTTCATCCGTCAACAAACTATGATTTAATAAGGCTTTAATATACCGTAATAGATAACATATTTGTTTGCTTGTCTTGATAGTGCTAATTTAATATATTTGATAGTTTGATCTCTTAATTTTAGAATTATGGCTTCGAGATCGTATCCGTGTGGATCCAAAAAAAGACAGAAGAAAGAAAGAGAGGATGGATACTTAAAATCAATGGCAGGTTCTATGGACAAATTTGTTGTTAAGCGATCTGAAAATCCTATTGAAGCTGATGGAATTAA
This sequence comes from Arabis alpina, assembly GCA_900128785.1. Taxonomy (NCBI): domain Eukaryota; kingdom Viridiplantae; phylum Streptophyta; class Magnoliopsida; order Brassicales; family Brassicaceae; genus Arabis; species Arabis alpina. Next base: position 3,355,662 of record LT669788.1, read on the forward strand.
CAATGATCAAGTGGAGAATGAGAATGATCAAGTGGAGAATGAGAATGAACAAGATGATGAGAATGTGAACATAGAAGAAGATGAAGAGGAGAGTGGGAATGAAAATGAGCAGAAGAATATGAATATAGATGAGGAAAGTATCATGGTTTACTAGATATTTATGATCCTGGAAATTGGGGAAAAGTAACTTCTGGATTAAGAATTGTTATGGTTGAAAAATGTCTTGCTGCAAGACAACCGGTTGATTTTGTTTTTAAAAGAGATAAAGTTAGTGGTCGACATTTTTCTCATTCATATTATACCAGAGTTCTGACTAATAAAGAGAAAGAAGACAGACGTTGGCTAGTTTATTCAAAAACATTAGATATGGTCTTTTCTTTTTGTTGTAAATTGTTTACTCGAGAAGACACTGATAGTCACTTGGCATCAAAGGGACTTTGTGATTGGAAAAATATTCTGGTTAGACTTGATACCCACGAGACTAGTCATGAGCATATTAAATGCATGAGACAATGGATGGAGCTTGAATTGAGGCTGCGGAAAAACGAGACGATTGATAAACATGTGCAACAAGAACTTAACAAAGAACGAAATCATTGGAAAGATGTGATGCTTAGAATTTTTTCCTTGGTAAAGACTCTTGCTAAACAAAATTTAGCATTCCGTGGAAGCAACGAAAAGCTAAAAGCAGATGGTAATGGAAATTTTTTAAGTTTTATTGATTCGATGGCTGAATGGGATCCAGTAATGAGAGAACATGTTAGAAGGTTTGAAGATCGTGAATCTCGTTACCATTATCTCAGTAATAGAATTCAAAATGAGTTGATAACAAGAATAGCTAATGAGATCAAGGGTATGATCATGAAAAAGATTCGAAGTGCGAAATATTTTTCTATCATTATTGATTGTACTCCAGATATTAGTCATCATGAACAGATGACTCTTATCCTTCGATGTATTGATGTTTCAACAGATTCAACTAAGATAGAAGAATTGTTCTCACATTTTTGAAAGTTAATGACACATCTGGAGAAGGGCTTTTTAGTGAGGTTCAAAATGTGTTGGTTGCTCTGGATTTAAACATTGATGATGTGAGGGGACAAGGATATGATAATGGATCTAATATGAAGGGGAAACATAAAGGAGTGCAAAAGAGATTCCTTGATGTTAATCCACGAGCATTTGATACACCATGTGGATGTCATAGCCTCAATCTTGCGCTTTGTGATATGGCAACCACTTCTGAAAAAGCCATTTCATTTTTTGGGATAATCCAACGTATTTCTTGTTTGTTTGCATCTTCAAATCAGCGGTGGAAGATATTGGAAGATATGGTAGGAGGTTTAACAGTTAAATCTTTATCTCAAACTCGGTGGGAGAGTCATGTTAACTGTGTCAAGGCAATAAGATCTCATGCTCCAAAAATAAGAGAAGCTTTGATTTATATAGCAAAAAATACAGATGATCCGAAAGCACAAAGTGAAGCTGAGTGTCTTGCGACAAGTGAAACCCATGGGATTGGAAATTATGAGTTCTTGTTGTCTATGGTGATATGGTACAAGCTTCTATTTGCTGTTAACACTGTAAGCAAGAGTTTGCAGTCAGAAGACATGAATATTGAAGCTGTTGTTACTCAGTTGAAAGGACTTGTTTCTTTTTTTCAGAATTATAGAGATACAGGTTTTGAAAGTGCAAAATTAGATGTTCAAGAAATAGCAGAATCTATGGAGATTGAAGCCATATTCCCCCAAAACAAAAGACGTATCATCAAAAGAAATAAAAATTTTGACGAGGAATCTGAGAGTACTCAAGAACCAGCGAATCTATCTGCAGAAGAGAGCTTTAGAATTTCTTATTTCCTCCAAGTAATGGATCAAGCTCTTTATTCTCTTGAGACAAGGTTTGAGCAATTTCAAAAGTATGAACAAACATTTGGTTTCCTTTTTGATTTGGAGAAATTGAAGTCAGCAAGTGCAGATAGTTTGAAGGCATCTTGTACCAATCTTGAAGTGTCTTTGAGACATGGAAATCACTCAGATGTTATTGGGGCTGATTTGTTTTTTGAACTAATGGTTTTGAAAGAGGCTTTGCCAAAAGAATGCGAGAAACCAGTCGAAGTGTTGAATTATTTGAGAGGAATGAAAGGTTGTTATCCAAACTCATGGATTGCTTACCGAATATTGTTGACGATTCCAGTTTCGGTTGCCTATGCTGAAAGAAGCTTTTCGAAGTTAAAGTTGATCAAGTCTTATCTGCGATCAACTATGTCACAAGAAAGATTGAATGGTCTAGCTATCATATCTATAGAAAGAGAACTAGTCAAGAACTTAGACTATGAGAGTATGGTGAAAGATTTTATTGAAACCGAAGGAAGAAAGATTATGTCTTAGGTTTTTAGATTATTGCTTACTATTTATTCTAAGTACTTTATGATTTCAATTTTTTGTGTTAAATTTTTTTTATTAAAAGGGCCCCTATTTTTTAGTTCGCCTCGAGCCCCTCCCGACCTACGCACGGCACTGGCTATAAGATATTGAATATGCCATGCTGTAAGAAACTACTTTTACAAATTAATTAGATAGATCAAGGGTTTGTTAAAGTAGATCAGGGGTTTTATAGGCCATGCTATAAGAAATTGAATATTATATTACAAAATAAAGGTTTGACTTTGAAACCATATAGTTTATTACACATTTGTGTGGTTTTTCGCTCAAAATTTCCACTCGTTTGGGAGCAAAGCAAACATGAGGTTTACACGTACATAAATGTAGCCAGTCGCGTACGCACTTACTTTGTTGGACCGATTATATACTTCGTAACGTTTAGTTTATTGCATTTCATGCGTTTGACTAGAAACGTGACTTTTACTTTTCAATATTTTTCGTATAAACAATTTTTATTTACTAAAAATATTTTTTTATAACAATTTATTTTCTTCTCATTCCAAATTTGAATAGCAAACTGAAATTCGTCTCCAAATTAAACAATAGCCGTTACAAACCATCTCTATAACCCGATCATCCTACCCAAAAAAACGGAGTGATTTTGTTTTTCTTTTTAATTTACTACTCACATATTCACATTCTTAGACCAATAACTAGAGCAAATTTCATTGAAAACAAAACGAACCAGCTATTAATCAACGCTAAACCGGGTATTAATGAAATTCGGATTTGCTTTGGGTGTATTAGATCGAGACACGTGCTATTTGTTTGGGAGCAAAGAAGAGTAGAAGACCTTGTCTAATGCAAACCGTGTTATAGCGATTCGTTTGATCAATTCCTACGTCTTTTATCTTCAAATGTTGAATACCATTTAATTTTTCTAGCTAGTATTGTCATAGTCAAAGATCGTACATATAATTATATACATCTACGAGCTAGTGAGGAATAACCCAAAGTCAACCCATGAGCTATTGACCAAAAACTCTCTATATATATACTTGTGTGTCATTATCGAATTATAAGGAAACCCCATGCAAACAAAAAAAGCCATACAACAAACGTGCCCACTAAAAAAAAAGTTGCTCAGTTTCAGTTTCATTTTCCTTTAAGAGAAAATATTTTAAGAGTACGAATTATGAAGAGTCAAGTTATGATCGTTGTTATGTTAGTTTTCCTTTTCGTAATTTTCGTGGACGTCACGCAAGTTGAAGCCATGAGACCGTTCCCAACCTCGGCCGATGAGATTCGATTCGTGTTCCAGTCGCTGCAAAGGGGACCGGTCAGTGGGTCGGGTCGAAATGGTTGCACTAACATTCCCGGGGGTACAGGTAGGTGCCGTGGTTGAGTACTGACCCGAGACTTCTTCAAAACGCAACGAGAGATTCTTTGATTCTTTTTAAAATTAAGATAAACGTTGTATATTTTTTGCTGAAGGATCCAGACTGAAACCATATTGTAATCTATAAAATTTTCACAACCCAGGATACAAAAATGCTGGGTCGAACAAAAGTTGATTTGGATACTTTGCCAATAATTGAAGAACGTGGATTATTTTAGCAAGTGTATATGTAGTTTAAAATTTATTTAACATATGTAGTGATACAGTCAGAGCACATGCTACATACCCTAACCAGTTAATATGGATATTATAATTTATATAAATTTAAAGAACTTTTTTACCCAACTGGTAAAATACTAAAATACATATGCCATGCAATTATTTCTAATTCCGGTTCGGCTAGATAAGTTTTAAACTACATACATCAAAGTCTATAGATTTAAATGACATTCTCAAAACACGAAAAGATAAAGAAAATTGCAACTTAAGAAGGAAAAAAGTACCACAAAGAAAAATATTCAATTGGGTTCTTATATAATAGTTTGCAAGGGATATTAAATTAAACTTAGGATTATTACGGGTCTTCAAACAAAAAAATAAGTTAACAGTATGCTCGACCTAACTCATCATGATGGTTTAGTAGTTTAATGATTCATTCAAAAACTAGGAAACAAGGTTTTGAACGATTTCAATTAGAGTTGGTCATTGCATCAATTGTTCTAATTACATAAAAATGTATGAATTGCATGTCTTTATATCACCATGGTGACCGACATTTTAATCTGGATTTACATAAATAAATGGTAAACAAAATTGCTTAGAAAGATTAACAATAATGATAAACCAAAAGTTACATGTATAAAGTTCATAACAAAATATAATAAAAGAATAATTAATCTCATCAACTAGCTTTGGCAGCTTTTACAAAGTTAATGAATACTACATACATTTGCTTTCATAAATGCTACAATTAACTGCATCAAAATAGAACCAATACACAAAAGACTATTACAAGACCCTTAGAAATTTAAATAAACGAAGTAACCAGGATGTATAATCAGCCTCACGTGACGGCTCAGCCGTGGCACGTGCCCGAACCTCCTTTGATGTTGGTACAACCGTTTGGACCTGACGGTGGAGTCGGACCCCTTTGCAGCAACTGGAAGACGAATCGGATCTCACTGTCTTCTCGAAACGGCCTAGCCGCTTCAACATGTGTGGCTCCAAAGAAAATCACGAAGAGTCCGAACAAAATCACTACAAGTATCAATTGTTTCTTCATCACCATTTCTCTCTCTTGTCTTTTGTATTTCTTTAATTAGTTTGTTGTTGTTTGGTAAAAGTTGTTGTATGTCTTTTACTCTTTGTTTGATTCGTATCACAATGTAATTCGATAATGACCTATATATATACGGTTGCTGATTAAGGTGTTGGTTGATCATTAAAATGGTATCTTTGTGCGACTTTGAGGATTATGGTCTTACTTAGATATTCTTGTGGCTTGACTTTTACTAGTAAAGACTTGGTTTTTCAACATTTGAACCAAAACTTTATAGGAATTGATCAAACAAGTTATGACATGACACGGTTCTTGCCTTGGACCGCAATGTATATACATCTCAAGTAAACCTGAAAAAAAAAATGAAATAGCTAGAAAAATTGTTACACCGGTTTACATTAATTCGATAGATTTCATCATTTCAAACCAGATTTAAATACAATATTTTTTTATTGTATATAGTTCATGTACATTTGTATAGCTCTTTGTAATGGGTACAAATTGGTTTAGTGGTTTATTATATGGCTTTGGTTTAGGCCTTGTCTATTTTATATAAACCCCCAACTGTAAATCTTTTCTAATCAATGAGAAAACCAACTTTATTTATCAGAGCATAAAACAGCTTAATAAACTAAAAAAAATCAGGACCATAATTCAAATATCGAATTTAAATTTTATTTTGAGTTTACAAAATATATAAACACACCATGACGAAATTTTACGTATGCTTTTGGAGGATGACATGATATCATCACCTTAAAACCGAATCACACTAAGCAAAAGAACTTGGAAATTGTCAAATGTCTCATAAAGGGAAGAAAAATAATTCAAACATAAAAATTCAACTGGTAAGTTTGATTCAGTCTTACCCCAAAATAAACGAAAGATATTCATTAGTTGGTACATAATCATTTATGGAAACTCAACACTGAACTTTCATGGAAATTCTTAACTCAAGAACACATTGAGACAAGAAAAAAATTAGAGCACATGTTTTGATATTATTAAAGCCAAATTTACATGTCCAAATCGTTTTTATGTGGATTTATATTTGTTTAATTCGTTACTATAGGAAAAATAAATTATTAATTTATGAGTTTGCTTTCTTTTACTACTACGGTCGTTGACTTTTGTAATAGCGCGGGTAACAAAAATTGACTTTTTTCTCGCGGCGGCGTTTTTTCTAACCGTCGATGATTCCGGTGACTAAAACCAGAGCTCTTTTAACAATTCTGAGCCAAACCAAAACACTACACCATACTCAACAAGTTCACGCTAAAGTCATAATCAATGGATTCGAAGAAGAAGTTGTTCTTGGATCAAGTGTCACTAACTCTTATATCCAATCGAATCGTCTCGATTTCGCTTCTGCTTCTTTCGAACGAATCCCTTCTTGGAAAAGGAATCGATATTCGTGGAACACGATTCTCTCTGGTTACTCTAAATCAAAGAATTATAGTGAAAGTTTAAGACTTTACAAGAGAATGATGAGGAATTGTGTTGGAGCTGTGGATAGTTTTAATTTGGTGTTTGTGATCAAAGCTTGTGTTGGTTTAGGTGTTTTGGAGAATGGGTTTGTGATTCATGGGTTAGGGATGAAGTGTGGGTTGGATAATGATGATTATGTTGCTCCTTCGTTGGTTGAAATGTATGCGCAGTTTGGGACTATGGAAAGTGCGCAGAAGGTGTTCGATGAAATTCCTGTGAGAAACTCTGTTCTTTGGGGAGTTTTGATGAAAGGGTATTTGAAATACTCTAAGGATCAAGAAGTGTTTCGTTTGTTTAATCTCATGAGAGAGAAAGGTTTTGAGCTTGATTCGCTTACTTTGATATGTTTGGTTAAGGCTTGTGGGAATGTTTTGGCTTGTAAAGAAGGGAGATCAGTGCATGGATTGGCTATTAGAAGGAGATTTATAGATCAGAGTGATTATTTACAAGCCTCGGTTATAGATATGTATGTGAAATGCAGATTGTTGGACAATGCTCGAAAACTGTTTGAGACGAGTGGTGATAGGAATGTGGTAATGTGGACTACATTGATTTCTGGATTTGCAAAGTGTGAGAGAGCTGTTGAAGCATTTGATCTGTTCAGGCAGATGCTAGGAGAATCGATATCTCCGAATGAATGTACTTTGGCGGCTCTTCTTGTTTCTTGCTCGAGTTTAGGATCTCCAAGGCATGGGAAAAGTGTTCATGGCTACATGATAAGGAATGAGATTGAAATGGATGTTGTAAATTTTACAGCTTTCATTGATATGTATGCGAGATGCGGTAATATTCAAATGGCGCGGAAAGTTTTTGATATGATGCCAAAGAGGAATGTGATATCTTGGAGCTCGATGATCAATGCTTTTGGGATAAATGGTCTGATGGAGGAAGCGCTGGATTGTTTTGATAAAATGAAGTCGCAGAATCTAGTTCCAAATTCTGTCACATTTGTTTCGCTTTTGTCCGCCTGTAGTCATTCAGGAAACGTTAAAGAAGGATGGAAGCAATTTGAGTCGATGAAAAGAGACTACGAGATTGCGCCAGAGGAAGAACATTACGCGTGTATGGTAGATTTGTTAGGTCGAGCTGGTAAAATTGGGGAAGCTAAGTCTTTTATTGACAACATGCCTGTGAAACCAATGGCCAGTGCTTGGGGAGCTCTTCTGAGTGCTTGTAGAACCCATAAAGAAGTCGACTTAGCAGAAGAAATCGCAGAGAAGCTCTTATCAATGGAACCCGATGAATCAAGGATCTACGTCTTGCTTGCTAACATATATGCTGATGCTGGGATGTGGGAGATGGTGAATCATGTGAGACAGAAAATGGGCATCAAAGGATATCGAAAACTCGTGGGACTATCTGCTACTGAAGTCTGCCAAAACATTTAGCGACTGATTTCTGCAACATGGTTTTGTTGAAGAACGTATGAAATATGAAGCACCAAGATAGACTTAAAACTGAAGTAAAACTACAAGTAACTGATGTGGAGATGAGAAGGAATTGTGATGAAGCCGTGGATAGTTTCAATTTGGTGTTTGCGATCAAAGCTTGTGTTGTGACAACTTCAGACATAAGTTCAATAACCTTACAAGAGGACCTCCTATTATGGAAACCAAGGGAGATACTAAGACAACAAAACACAAAATGCTTAAGAACGCAAGTCATCAAATAAGATCCTCGAAAGACAAGAGAAAGTTCTTGTGGCTGAGAAGAACAATTGACCAAATCGGTTTAGTCTTGGTACTTTGGATTTGGCTTCTTCTTCCTCTTAGGAAACCGGTTCAACTTTGCACTACCTGTTGCTATCTTCTTCATACGTTTTTTATTCGAACGAGATTTTACTGCAACGTCAACCTGCAAGTGTAAACAAGATCTTATATGATCAAACATCAATCTTTAGAAATCTTTTCGAAACAAGAAACTGCATTTTCTACCTAAAACACACCCAAAACATTATGTAATCTTGAACTAATAGTCATAATCGAATCTCTGTTATAAAGTATTCTTAATTCTCTTACCAGTTTAGTCTCATTGACATCGTTGCTTTCCTTTCCTGATAGAGTTTTCTGGAGCAATTCTTCCTCTTCGGATTCAACACCAAAAATCTCCATATTCTTGCTCAGAAGTTTGGATGCCTCTTCAGAATTCTCCGATTTATCTAATGTACCGATAACTTCAAGAACATCAACTTCGGCGACAACCATGACTTCTCCGTTAGCAAGGAAGCCATCATCTTTGTCATGAAGTTTGGAAAGAGGAAGCTTAGCTGGAAAACCCCAAGTAGTAGACTTTCCATCAAAACAATGCTCATTTCTGCAACATTTCATACAAATAGTTAACGTAATATCGATTAAAACAATGCAAGAATCAACATGGTATGATTCGAAGAAACTGAAAAAAGGATTCGGACTTAAAACCTCTCTGACAAGCATCTAGTGATAGGCTCCAATGAGTTGTTTAGTCTTTAGTAATCTTAATATACAATCTCAGTTCCCTGCATATATCCAGCTAATCCCCATTTGCTCATATATCTCTTCAAGCAACAAGTAAATCTTATCTGAAGCTGCGTGTGATTTATCCGCTGCAGCAAACAGATGTACTTGTTTATCGATCTCAATCGAACTTGCACCAGGACATATCTTTTCTATACACAACTCTCTCATCTTTCCCCTAAGCTCTGCAACATCTTTCCACCTGTTTTCTTCTGCATACATGCTAACTAAAAGGGAATAATACCCACTATTCCTCGGTTCCAAAACCATCAGTTTGTTAAACGCTATCTCGGCTATCTCTAGATTCTTGTGAATTCTACAACCATCAAGCAATGCCCCCCAGACAACCGCATTTGGTTCAAATTCCATACTTCCAATCAATTCAAGAGCCTCTTGAATCAACCCAGCTTTGCTGAATAAATGAACCATGCATCCGTAATGTTCAATATTAGAGGCAATGGAATAGTCATCAATCATGCTACGATATATCTTCCGGCCTTCTTCTACAAGACCTGAGTGAGTACACGCAGTTAGAACACTCACGAATGTGACATCGTTAGGTTTAACCAACTCCATCTCCATCTTGGCAAACATTTTCAGCGCTTTTTGCGCATAACCATGAGCCGCAAGCCCTTCAATGATCGTATTCCAACAATAGAGATTCTTTTCTGGCAAATTAAAGAACACCAAAAGCGCTTGATTTAGACTACCGCATTTTGAATACATATCTACCAATGCAGAACCAATGTGGACACCGAGACCAAACCCGTTCTGCACCGTGTACATATGAACCTCCTTACCTATTTCCAGCACGCCGAGATGTGCACAAGTGGAAATAACAGTTGACATAGTCACTTCATCAGGAATAATCCCTTCCTCTGTCATTTTGTAGAACACTGAGATTGCTTCTCTATATCTCTTGTTATGCGAGTAACCATTGATCATAGTTGTCCATGAAACTTCATCTTTATCCTTCACAGGCATCTGATTAAACAATGACTCTGCTAATTCCATATTACCTGATTTTATATATCCATTAATCAAACAATTCCATGTAGCTACCACATTCTTCTCTGGCATTTGGTTAGCTAAAGAAACCGCAGAGTCCATATCTAAAACCTTTCCATAAGCAGAAACCATTGCAGTCCAAGTAATAAGATCTCTCTCAGGCATTTCATCGAACACCTTCCTAGCTTCCTTGATTCTAACCAAACCCGAATAAAAACCAATAAGAGTCGTCTGAATCTGAACATGGAAACAAAACCCGTATTTCCAGATATGCGCATGAACTGATTCACCAAACCCAGAAGCGAAAAATGAAGCCTTTATCAATGAAGGGTAAGTGTAACTTGATGGAGAAACAGAGTCTCTAAGCATACGAACATAAAGTTCCAGAGATCGAATTGGGTAAGAACAAGTAAAGAAGCCTTGAATCATTGCGTTGTAGACGTAAACATTAGGTTCTTGCATATGGGTCATGGATGAAACTGCAAGATCAAGACGATTCAGTTTAGTGCAAGCAGTGATGAATTGGTTCATGAAGTAACAATCTTGGTTTTGACTGGTCTTGATCATGGTGGCTAAAGCTAAATCAAGAAGCTTCGGGATCGAACATTGCTTGATTAGCTGTAAAATTGGACAACCTCGGAGATTGGTCAGAGCATTCATGTAAAGAGTTTAGATAAAAATGGAGACTTTGAAATCTCGGTACAGTTTATTACGAAGTCACAGATGAGGAAACCGAAACATAACCAAATTACTAAACCAACGATAACCAAATACAAAATACGAAGCAGACCAACGTTTTGCGTGAGCCTAGCGGTTGGGCTTTAATCATCTAACATTATTATTTATTAAGCATGGGTCCAAATTTGGATAATGATATTTTATTAATGGACCTTCCAGTGACTAATTTTGATGTGTTTTGTTTTATATGAATCTTAAAAAATCTAAATGTATATAATAATCTTTAAAAATATGTATATGAACTTTTAATTTTTATGTGTTTTTATAAAAATATAATAAAATATTAAATAGTACAAAAATCGCTACGCCTAAACAGAGCATTAGCGCAATTAAGAACATTGGGTCACCCAATTTGGGTGTAACATTTACAAATTAATACATCGATTAATTAATAGAATTTTCAGTTGTAAATTAAATTTTTGATCAAATTGTCTTTCAATAAATTAATAAAATTTTGTTATCTTGACATTAGTAATTTATAAAGGTTTTACTGCAATTCTAAAGAAACCGATTTTGTGGATTTTGAAACAGTAAACAATCTGAAAGTGTATTTAGAGTTTCCTTGATCAGAAGAACAATTATTCGAGTTATACATCCGGTTATCTTTGGTGTGTGATGGTTAATGTTATATTTGGTTCATTCTTGGTATAGTGGTTTTGTATATAGAGAACATTGTTTCGTTTATTTCAATCTAATGAAAAATAATCCAAATTCAGGAAACAAGCCCAAACAAGAAAGGCACACAAAGCCTTTTTTCTTTTTTCTTTTTTTTTTCTTTTTTTTGTTTTTAATTCTTTTAAACCGGAAATTTTATTAATAGACGACCGATGGTCGAAATCATCAAGCTTTTTTGGAAATAAATTACACAAGTGAAAAGATGAAGTAACATAAAATGAAACTAGATTATAAATCAAATCTTCCGCTTCGACTTAATAAAAAATGTGTGTTCGTGAACTGATTTAGCCACGCTAGCCTTTCCCACGGCCACAATTTTCACGTGAAACCGATACGAAATGCAATTTCATCTCCATAGCTTTTGCAGATGGTTTTACCGGCCTTTTTCTCGAGATTCTTTTTCCCGATGGTGTCAAAAGATCCATCGGTCAAATTCTTCTTCTATATCATTTTCTTCATCTGAAGAACCCAAAGGTTGGACCCTAAATCTTTACCGGATGAGGACATGCGAATACTATGACCAACCTCAGTAGTATGAGAGGAGACTTGCTTGGAAGTGGAGGTCTCCTTCGATAATTCCATGGAAGTAGAGCTGAAATTGCTAATATTACAAGTACCTAAAGGAGAAGATACCTTCTCGGTAGTTGAAGATGTATTAGATGATGTGTTACCTTTTGCAATGAGAGCAAAAGAAGCATACCCGGTGTTGGCATGTGCAAGAGGTGCATTTGCACCACGTCAATGTGATTTTGCAATTTTTATCGGGGTTTAGAGCTATTTTTTTTAAAATAGGCTATTTTTATTAGATTTTAAGAAGTTTTTGTAATTTTGGCACTATGTTCCTTATTAGATTAGACCGGGCCTAAATAGAAATGGTGTTCTCATGAACAAATATGGGTGTGGTTTGAGTAGAGATTGTAGCAACAAAAGCTGTAGTAGCTAGTTTATACCCTTTCTGGACCCATTTTCGAGAATTGATAGCACTAGGAGTCGGGGCAGTAGCTTGAACAAGAGATGATTGAGACATAATAGAGTTAGAAGCAGTGGTATTAGTATTCTATGTGGTTGAATCATCATGTTAGTAAATCTAGTGGTTGTTGATTCATGAATATTAACTATTTTTAGAAAAATATTTTGTTAATAAACAAATTTCGCATTAGGGATCATATCTTCTCCAAATAGAGATCATATCAGGTTAAATTAGTATCTAGCACCAATTTATATTTTTTAATTGTTCGAACTCAAGATCTTCAACATCTTTCTTAGATGAAAAAAAAAAAGTTTACCCCATTGATTTATTAACACCGCATGTTACATTTTTAAATTTGTTAGTTATCAATTAACTCCTCTTTTAATTGGGCCAAATATCAAGTAGCTGAATTTTTTTGGATACATATATAATACACCTCTACGCAGTCCTGCCTCTACGTTATTGTCACACCAACGTTAAACGATAAATGGACAAGAGATTGAAGATATTATTATATGTCGTTAATGTATACTTTCCACTATATTATAAAAAGATATATAGAAGAGGCAAAAGAAAAGAAGAAACAAGCTTTCAATTATTTTCGCGTGTGTGACGACTAAATCATGCCCATATTAATACGCACGTGCTGGAAATGAAGATGCATGCACTTTCTTGCTTTTCAAATGACAGATGAAAGGCCAAGCATATTAGAAGATTTCATATTTTTTGTCTAAAAACATTTTCTTATATATATATATATATATATTTTTTTTTAACTTAACATTTTAGATATTACTTTGTCAACTTTTTCATTTAAAATGATTGATGTGTATTATAAATAGTTTATATATTATCGATGTGTTATACACTTATACTTATAGCCATGTATAAATTTGATAAGATATCTTCCTTATATCAAAAGGCTGATAGCCTCCCAAAACTCGCGTTGTACAATCTCCCCGTTGATACCGGTTTAATTCCTCTGGTTTAATGAAATTTTTTGCGGTTTGACCAACAACAAAAAATGTGTGCGTGAGTTATAAATTATCTGAGATATTTTTTGTAGACTTAATTTTTAAAAAGGGTAGACTCACATTATTTTGAAACTCAGCTTACTATACATTATTTAGAGGAGAACATTGATAACTAAAAGTAAATCACATATTACCTTTTTATGCTATTATTTAGCTATCCAAAATGTGAAGTCTAAAGGTATACATGCTCTCTTAAGTTAAAGTTTAAAAAAAAAAAATCAGTGTTTTAAAGTAAAAACTGTTTAAAGAAATGTGATTAACTTGTTAAGAAAACAAAAAAAAATCAAGTTCCATAGAAAAACTATCAACTCTTTGAAATAAATTTTTAAAAAACATATACATTAGATGTTGATAGTTTGTGTTATAGTGTTTTCGTTGTATCACCACCTAAAATTTCAAACATATCTATTACACGTTGTACAGTATAAAAGGAAAAATCAATCCATTTTTTCTTTTAGCAAGTTTTTTGTTGTTGTTGATAAAGTTCCTTTAGCAAGTTGAACCATTATTGTATATAATTATACCAACTATATTTGTTGGAATTTAATACTTCCCCAATCAGAAAAATTACTCACTTTTATTTAATCATTTTTATAGTTAATATAAATGAGTAGGGACATTGAATAGCATGCATGTCTAGGTTTTCTTGGTCGTGAGAGAAAGAAGAAAGTTTTTGACCTGCAAATTGATACTTCTACTACGAATCTAATTGGGTTACCTTTGACCCTAGCAGACTAGCAGGGTCGGACAAAAAGTGAAATTACAAATATCACAAATCCAAAGCGATAAGAGTGTTCATGCACCGTCTCTATTGCCACTTGGTATTATTCTATCTAACAAGTTGCCATATAAGCCAATTACATTTCAATGGTCCATCATTATAGACTCACACCACTCAATTGATTTCTTTTATATAGTTTGGTTAATTCAGAATCCTCTTGAGCTTTTGTAAATTATCTTCCTAAACTTTCCAACTTTTTATGAGTATCACATATTCACAAGCCAAAATGATTGCATTCGAATATGCTTTTTTACCAAAATTTATGCTCGCCCAACTTCTTTAAACCCTTGTAATAGTTACAACCAAATCTCATGGTATTTCCTTGAAACTTTTGAAGGCTAGAACATTGATTTTTGAATATATTTATCTTCGGAATTAGTTGTTATTTTAATAAATGTGTTTCAAAAGAGAGAATATTTTGTATTCTCATGAATAAATACATTAATATTTCAAATTATTTTCAGTGCCAGATATATAATTATCGTAATGTTTAAATATATTAGTTCACAAAAAGTCACATGTGTAGAAGAAAACGAAAATTTTCAATAGTATTTATTGTTTGTTTCTTCTTTTTTTTGAACAAATTATTGTTTGTTTCTATTTGGCCAAAAGAAGTCTTCTTTTTGTTTCAATTCAAGTGGGCAATCTCAAGATCCCCTTGCGAGCTATTCATTTTGGCTTATTTTATTGCCTCGTTTCATTTAGTACATTTTTCAGAAAGTTTATTAGAGAAAAAAACAATATGTTTGTTGAAGAAAACAATTAATCTTGCCTTTTTGTCCTCCTCTTTAGTATTCAAATAAAATAAACTTTATAAATTATAAATAAACAATCTCGACCGCGCAAGATATCGCAACGTTAAAATATAATGATTCTAACAAAAATTGGGAGCAAGGATCCAATAGAATACAGGAAATTGTTTTGTGATAATGATATGACATTGTATTAGGGATATGAACTTGGACATTAGAGTCAAAATCAATCTATTTTTTTTTTATGGAGTAAACTGTAGAATATCTTTATTTGTTTCTCACTTGTTGGCTTCCAAAAATGCGTCACTCCTGAAAATAATTATTTTGTTTTCCACACGTTTATGACGGCAAGAAGAAAAATTATCCAATTTTCTATTTTAGAACACATGAGATCGAGAAAATACGTCTCGACGTCGGATGATTTAAGTTAGTTCTGTAAAATGTTCAGCTTTTTATAGATCTATTGTAGTTGATGGGCTTGTTCGTTTGCCAGCCATATCTCATGCGGTCGCGTTATGCGATTAAATTGTGTTCGTATAGAATTCAAAAGATTCAAAAGATGATATAACACAAGATGAATAAAGAATATCTTTCTTTATTAGCTTTAGAAAATCTCTCAAAACTAAAACTTTCAATCTTTCACACAAATCATAAGTTATACTACACCTTGACACCTTCTTAATTATATACATAAACAAAATTCATTTTCTCTTTTAAGATAATTTACCTTTCTCTTAATTTCTTATATATTCTCATTATATTTAGATAACTCCTAAATATAATCTCTAAATATTCTACAATGATCTTCAAGCTTTCTGCAAGCTTAATTAATCAACAATTCGTTAATCTGATGTAGATCCATGCAGCCAAACATTGCATTAGCGTCTAAAATTTTAAATCGTTGAAAATTCTGTGTTGCAACTAAAACTGGTACGATTAGATGCTATGAGCGGAAAACAAACAACAATTGTTGTATCTAGGTGTTGCGTCTAGCGCCATATCTCCACCATTGCCGCACACCGCATGCAGTGCCGGCTTAGAGGGGAGGACAAGTGGGGCACTGCCCCTGGGCCCCACTTCCTCCCCCCATATTTTTGATTTTTTTAATTTTTTTTTATAAATTAACAAAATTTTAAATAAAAAATAAAGAACAAGGCCTATAATTTTTTTTTCTAAAATATATTTTCGGTTTTTACGAAAATATGTATTAAAAAAAAATTTAGATTGCAATTTTTTTTTTAAAAGTTAAAACTAAGTTTAAGGGGCCAAAAAAATTTTTTTTTGCCCTGAGGCCCATAAAAACTTTGAGCCGGTCCTGACCGCATGCAAACGAACAAGTCTGATATCAACATTCTCCGTCACAACAATATCCTTGTTACTGTATATCTTTTTTTATTCCAGTTAATAACATTGTGAGAAAGCCTAATTGGAATCTAAAATCTAGCTAGAGCGAGTAATGTACATTCTTCATATGTAACCCTATGATTGTCAAAATCTGAAACTTTACATATTGTGGCTCATTCATGGAATTTGAACTTCATTTTCTTCATAAGATCTTATTACTAAAGTAGAGCAAGAGTTTAATGACATTCCCGTTAGGCATGACCACGGTTACAGTTATTGCGGTTACGGTTTTTAATTTCTTTTAACCTTAACCTTAACCATTTAATATACGGTTAAAACGGTTACGGTTGAAACAGTTACGGTTATATACGGTACGGTTACGGTGAGATACGGTTAATATTTAAGTTATAATTATATAACTATGTAACTTTTTAAAAAGAAATATTTAAACAATAATATTATGAAAAATATATTTTAAAAAGTCATGATCGTGCAATCGTGGGAAATGGTACTAAAATTCTAAAACAAACGGCAACTAATTTATCTTAACAAAGTTAATTAGTCAAAATCATTTATATTGTGTAACGTAAACGACCATATTATATTTCAAACTTAAGTAAATCTTTGAGTTTAACTAAAATATAACATAATTCACAATTTTCTCATTAAATTAGTTAGATGCCATGTTTATAGGCATAACTTTATTACCACGATCTTTTTTTTGTTACAATTAATAGTTTTTCTAATCTTATTTATTTTTATTGTAAATTTGATGTGTTTTAATATTATTTATATTAGTTAGAAAATAATCAATTTAGCACATTCAGTTTTAATATTTAGTTATTATTGATTTAATTTTTTCTAATTAAATATTATAAAATTAGACTCGATAAATATTGATTACACATAATTTTACTATGTCATATTTATCATACATAATTAATTATACATAATTTATTTTTATTTTAAAATGGTTACGGTTAAAATTTTAATCTTACGGTTAACCGACGGTTTTAATATGGTTACGGTTAAATAACGGTTACGGTTAACGATTACGGTTAACGATTACGGTTTAACCATAACTAATCAACTTCTACGGTTACGGTTACGAGTTTTTAACTGTTTAATACGGTTACGGTTTGGCTACGGTTTAAAACGGTACGGTTACGGTTTAAAATACGGTTACGGTTAGATTTTGGTCATGCCTTTAGGGCAAGGAGTTTCTATGGCTAAAAACATTGCAAGTCTATTAGAGAGTTGGTTCACCTTGAAAATGTTTTTGATTATTATTGTAGATCAAGGAACACGAGATTCGTCATCCATATTTGTTACACTGTAGCTGAAACTTCTAGAGAATCTAAATAGAATTGTCGCCGAGTGGTCCATTGATTTTTTTGTAAGCTTCGAATTCGAACCTTCTCATCTATTGTCAATTTATCGGAGTTGCAAGTTGCAGCCAAGCGACCCCACTTCGGTCTAATCAATATCCCTTCTGATTTATATTGGGTATGGTCGTCTATAGTGAACGTAGGAACTATCCTACTAACTAAATTATCATGCAATTATTTGTAAAAAAAAAGTGAAGAAAAGTAAAGATAAAATGATCAAGCAATTAATGTAAGTAGTATATTTGACCGGAATATATTCGAAGAATCACACAATTATAGTCTTATTTCTATATTTTAGCTGAAAAATCTAATGAGCTAGCTTATAGTATTATATTCTTATTTGTAAAAGCATGTATTCGTACTTCAAAAGTATAACAAAACGTGAAAAATCAAAGTCACGTTGGAATGCTAAAGACTATTAATACTAGTATGGTAGTATTGTATTCGTAATTTCGTACTATTCATGGCTATTAATTTATTTTTACTTAACCATGTAGGATAAGCATAATTTACTTAGCTGATTAAGTGATGTCCAAACATTGCTAGCTATGTCATTAGATTTTTAGACCTTTGAGCATGCTCAAAGGTTTTGATTCTAGATCTAGAGAGAGAGTTTTTGAATATATTTTAAGATATCCCCGCAGATCTCCATATTTAGAGTCTCAATTGCAATGCTTAGAGTCTTAGACCTTGTAATGTCGACTCGATCGAGTAAGGCAGATTGATCGCTTTGCTTTGTTTTTTCTGTTCAAATTGTCCGTTTAACTTTAAATGTTATAAGTAATTTTTGCTTCGCAGAAATGAAATTGCACAGCTAGAGGGCTTCAAATTAACATAATGCCATTTTTTGAATAATCAATGAATTTTCAATTTTTGGTTCATATTTTTTTGTGTAAGGAAATATATCATATAGTAAATGTTTTAAATATAAACTTGCGACTTTGAATTATTATTTTTTCTTTGAAAATTTTATTAATACACCAACTGAACTATCGACGCTAAATTTGACTATTTTGTTACAGTTTTTGTTATTATTACAATGTTTGTAAAACAAACTATAACATTACGTACTAACTCATAAATAGATGATAATGCATGGAGAGTACATGATTGGACACCAACGGATAAAAGGACAAGCCATATCTAGTGTTTGGACATACTTTTCTACTAGCAATTATAGTGAAACATAAGCTTTGGCATTCTCTATACATTATAGCTCTCAATGGTGACAATGTGGTGTGATACCGGATAGGTGTGATGTAGGATGAATAGTGATACAAATATACATACACATGTATAAATAAAAAATTTGATTAGATATACATATATAAGTATAGATTTTTGTTACCGTACGATGCTATAGATGTCCCTATTCGGAATCTATATACTTAAATGTTTCTAAAACTAATCAAAGTCTCCAATTATAGAGGCGGCTACGTACAAAAACCTCAGCTAGTTCAACTTCTTGATCTTGTAAAAAAAACATCAAGTCAATTTCGTGAAGCGAATACTATTGTGTCAGTCAATTTTTATATCCCAAACAAGTCTTGATTCCAACAAATAACACTTGGTTTAACATTTGACCAAGATATATTCCTCGTTTGGTAAATCCGTTATTAGTTATGTGATTACTCTAGGTTTTGGAATGAATAATTATTATAATAATATTTAGAAATACTGATCAAACTGATATATTGATGCTTGTTTCTACCTTGTGTCATTCATTGAGCTTTTTATCAAGTCATTCCAACATTATTATAACACACGTTGAATTTTATTTGATAAACATAATAAGAACTAATGTACATAAGTTAAAAAACTTTCATGTTAATGTTTTTGTTTTTGAAACTTTTAAAGTGTTAATCGAAAACTTTGAAAAAACAAAACTTTCATGTTAATGTTGAAAAAACGTTGTTTGTTCTTGGCTTTTTGTCGCATGATTGACACATATAGCCGCATATTTCAAATCATTATCGTCAGTTAAAAGTTATAAAAATCTAAACTTCTCAGGTATATATATATATATAGTATTGTGATTGTAATATCTAATTTACTATGCAATGATATGTAAACGATTTGTTTTTTAACTATTTAAAATATACAATGTAATAGCTGGTTAATGTTAGTACTCTGTCACTTGCCTTATATGTTTTTTCATGAATAAGAAGTTTGGACACATTAAACAATAGTAACATTTGACCAATGTTAAAAACCAATAAAATAATAATTAATGTGCATCTAACGAAAATAATACCCCCTCCGTTCCAAAATGATAGATGTTTAAGGTTATGCACACTTATTAAGAAAATGCATTGATTTCTACGATTTACAGTTTCTAATAAAGTTTAACCAATAGTATTTCAATATTTGTTTTAGAAGTTGTAAAAGTGCATAGAAAACTGTAAAACTTTATCTTTTTGGAACAAATTTTTTTTGTAAAGTTTTTATCTTTTAGGAACAGAGGGAGTAGTGTTTTATGCTAGTGATATTATTCTGGTCTACATCAGTTATTGGAGAAATATTACAAACAACGTATAAAAGGTAATGGTTAATTTACTTAATGCAATAAATTTTAAGTTAAAAATTAATGAAAAACTCAAATTTAATATGGTATCAGAACTACTCGATCGTTGGACTATTCCGTAGATATTGTTTTCACAACTGTTTATATTTCATATTTTCATGCTTAATCGTGAAAAGAAATAATAGTGATGTAAATTGTTCTACGTTTAGTTGGGAAAATATTATAGTGTTATAAAGGGTAAGGAATAATCTACTATTCATTACAAATTAATCTTGAGTTGAAAATCCAGAATTAGACGTAAAAAGTTTACCTAGATAGAGAGGTTTTTCGAAATGCATGGTATGGAATCAGAGCCGTGCATATGAATAAAAATATAGGCCATTGCCTTAGGCCCCACAATTTTTATTTGATTTTAGGGCCCCATTTTTAGGATTAACTTGGTTAAAACTTATGTTACTTGATTTTATTTAAGTTAAGGTACATATTTGTTCCATGACTTGTTTCTTCGACTATCTTTTTCTATGTTCTCATGTTTTAAAATTTCATTAGTAATTTTAACTTTCTTCTTATAACTGTTTTTTTCACTTTTTTAATTCTAATATGTTTATATGATTTTATCATATATTTTTTTTAAGTTGTTTTCTGAAATAATAGTTTTACTCTATCGATTCAACAAGTGTTGTATTTATGGGAAAGCGATAGAGAAAGAGAAAAAAAACGAACATTTTGATTAAATTCATAACATTTACTAAATTTCAATAAAGAAAGGTTATGTACTAAATCATATAAGGTTTTTTTCCAACCAAACTATTAATCAAAATATACTGTCAGAATTGGTTATCCAATTCGATGGAAATTGAAAACCATATAGTTTATTTTATCCAACTTTTTTACTTATTTTTTTCATAGCACTATTGGATATATTAAATAAAATTTTACCGTTATTTATTAAATAATTTTGAACTTTAATCTATATAAATGTTTCATTTTTAAATTTCGCCTCAAGCCCCGAAAGAGCTGAGCACGACACGGTATGGAATTATTGATCTTGCAATTCAGAAACGAGAAGAAGAAAATGCCAACGTGTCATAAATTGTTGATGTCACCTATTTTGTCGGACATAGGCCGCCGTACGTCATTCCCTCAAACTTGGTCTTGTCCCACGTGGAACAATTCACCCACTTCTGTCTAGAGATAGATCCGATGTCCCATTTTCCTTCTTTCTTGGTTTGTTTTATCTCTATCATTATAGTATTATTATTCAATTATATTCACTAATCACTACCAGTTATCTATTCAGTGGCCCCATTTTTCCGTTTTCGAAATAAATTGTTATCGAGTTTTAAGAGGCAGCCTTTCTTGTCAATTGGACCCATTGAAATAAAATCTATACTAAGGCCTAAACTATTAGTATTTTATATAATAGCCCCCGTTAATTCAAATAACTAATCCGTATCGTGTCTCCTATATATATGACTACTTATTTCCCAAACTTATTGCCACTTAAAAAAACAAAACCGTTAAGAAGAATAAAAATGGAATATCAAACTACCTTCTTCTCTCAAAACCAAAGCCAAGAGTTTTCACCTGATAACTCTTCTTCAACAAGCTCATGGAACTCACAAGAATCATTCTTGTGGGAAGAGAGTTTCTTACATGAGTCATTTGATCAATCTTTGCTTTTAAGTAACCATAATTACTACTCTGATGACTTCTTTACATTTGGATCATCATCAATCATCAAAGAAGAGGAAGCCACGGTTGCGGTCGAGGAGGAAGGGTCACGTAGAGGAGTTAGGAAGAGGCCATGGGGGAAATACGCAGCCGAGATAAGAGACTCAACGAGGAAAGGGATAAGAGTTTGGCTCGGGACGTTCGATACCGCGGAAGAGGCGGCTCTAGCTTATGATCAAGCGGCTTTCGCTTTGAAAGGAGACCTCGCGGTACTCAATTTCCCCGTGGAAGTTGTTAAAGAGTCTCTAAGGAAGATGGAGAATGTGGAATTCAATGATGGTGAGTCTCCTGTTATAGCCTTGAAGAGAAAACATTCCATGCGAAACCGGCCTAGAGGAAAGAAGAAGTCTTCTTCTTCTTCTCTTTCGATGTCTTCAAATTCTTCTTCCTCTTCTTCCTCTTCTTCTTCATTTTTGTCCTCAAGAAGTAGAAAACAGAGTGTTGTTACAAAGCAAGAAAGTAGTACAGCGCTTTTGGTTTTTGAGGATTTGGGTGCTGAATACTTAGAAGAGCTTATGAGATCATGTTCATGATCATATCTAGTTCAATAATTTCATGTAATTTGAGTGAGCTCTGTTTCTTTTATAAATATAATAGTTTTATTGTTATCCGATGAAAGTTTTTGAAGAGATGTGATAGGCGATGTTGGAAGTGTATAGGACAGACGACTCCTGTTGCGCTATTGTTGGAAAGCATGTATTAATTATGCAATAATATTTATATACCTCTCTCTCTACCTCCATAATTTTTTTTTTCCATGAGTTCTACAAAACTGATCCGAGGATTTTAAATGATTAGTCCAAATTTATCTCGTAACTTTTGATTATCAGAGAAAAAAGTAGTCAAAGACTCAAAGGAGACCTAGCTAGATCGAGTATAACCTATAAATATACTTTTGTATTCTTATCACGAAGTTGATAGATGTCCATAATTACTTTACTGTAGAAATTTTAAGGAGTTTACGTTCTGCACCCATATTTTATTGGTTATTCGATGTATTCAAGAATTATTTTCGATATTCTACAAATACAGATCTTGTGAGCTAATTCGTTGCCGTCTGCATATATCCCAGTGGATAATGAGCCGACCTACATAATTTATATTCGAATAAACATTATTTGAGTTAGTTTTATATATTAAACGTCATAGTTATTTTAAAAATTATTTATGGTATACAATAAATTATAGATAAGTGTTTGTTGCCGTAAAAAAAAAGAAAGATAAGTATTTGTTATGGGCCTTATGGCTTTGCAAGTTTGCATATCCATGACTGATCAATTTTCTCTAGGTATTAAGTTAATTCATATTCTAGCTGTCTAGACGTATTAGATAATAGATAAGACGAGATTATCCACCTTAACACACTCAGGATTGGATGTTAAAAGTACGATCCAGTAATTTTTTAAAATAAAATTCTGTTAATGCATTGATCAGATTAAGTTATGTACACGTCATTGATGATGTTTTCCTTGTCATTCTATCATATTAAACATTCTATCTATCTTTGTCTCTACTCTCTAGTTAATAATTCATATGTTTCATTATACAGACTGCATAAATCTGCGGTTTGTAATTGTATAATAAACAATCTCGTTTTTAGCATTTTTTACATAAATTAAAATTATAGGAAGATGTTTAACAAGAAAGAAAGAAAAGAGGCATAGCTCTAGCTTACAATCTCACATCATGTTGTAAACAATAAAATTTTGCAATTGTGAGGATTAACATCCATTGTACAAACTAGTTTGTATTACTCTGTAGATATTCTCTTACTCTCTTAAGAGTCTAGTTTGTATTACTCTTTATGTTTATCATAAAAAAACTCTCTCAACTATATGATCTCATCATCATATCATTGTAATAGTTAATTTTGCATTTAAATTGAAAGCCCTTTCTCAAAAAAAAAAAACATCAATTATTAAAGTAATTAGTAGCTAAAAACGCATTTATCCTAACTGTGTCCAAAGAGCGTCCATGTACTCTTTCTCCACCACTTCCACGATTGTGTCTGCTATGACATTTGCATGGACACGAGTTCCTTCACAGATCTGTTCACCATTCAAACAAAACTAAAATATCCGTGATAATAATATACATAAAACATAGATATTAACAACATATTCATAGGAGTTCAACATAAAGCTAATTGATAATGAACAAAAATTACTCGTTTTATAGAAATTAGTTTATAAAACCCGCTTAAATTTTATAAACTAACTTCTTTACCAAACAGACTTTTAGTTTTTCTAATCACTCGCAACCTAAAACCATCCAAACGCATTTTTTTGTAATTGCTTTCCTAAAACCAATAATATAGCTAGTTAATAAAGATCAAATAAAATCGCAATACCTGCATGATTAAGCAATATATCCATGTTTGGTTGCAAATACAACATAAATGAAATAGATCGATGATGTTAAAGAATTGATCACAAACCTTAGCCTTAAACAAGAATTTGTGTTCCTCGCCGGCAACGTGGTAAAGCTCAAGTTGAAGTTGGTCAATCACTTTGGAAACAAACAACAAACAATTGATGTCCTTCTTCTTCTGCTCGATCTTGATAGTAACTTCGTCTTTTACGATTTGTACATCAAACTCAGCCAAATCTGATTTCCTATGCACTTTTTTCCTCTCAACCAACACCTTGATCTCCTCGATTGCCCTTAGTAACTCCTTTATGTACTCTATAGCGTATTTGACGATCGATGCTCTATCTTTCTAGAGACCATAGTAAAAAGCAAACAAGAAAATTGATTCATCAACACAGAAGAAATAGGTTTTTTCTAGGGTTTATAATTACTTGTAAGGGAAATGAGTAT
Source organism: Arabis alpina (assembly GCA_900128785.1). Classification (NCBI taxonomy): domain Eukaryota; kingdom Viridiplantae; phylum Streptophyta; class Magnoliopsida; order Brassicales; family Brassicaceae; genus Arabis; species Arabis alpina. Next base: position 3,380,472 of record LT669788.1, read on the forward strand.
GTATATATATATAGTAACTTTGATTGGGATTGGGATCGGGATCAGATTCCTCAAGATATTCATCGAATCTGCGAACAAGCCTAGGCTTCTAGTGACCACCAACACCCGTGGTTGCATCTCGGCTGGCGGAAAATTGCTCTCCGGTACCGTTTTTTCTGTTGGAGCATTCAAATCAAAACATTGAATTTTCTTCAACATTTGTAATATCTTGAAGAAGTTTTGTTTTTTTAGGATAAATTAAATATATCTTATAGAATTTTCTACAAGAAAAACAGCTTAGTAAAAGAAAAATAAATGTCATAAATAACATATGTTATCTATAGCGTATTTGGCGATCGTATCTTTCTAGAGATCACAGTAAAATCAAACAAATAAAACATTCCTAATCATATATAATAAACAAAGAAGAAATAGGGTATAGGGTTTATAATTACTTGTAAGGGAGGTTAGTATATATATAGTAACTTTGATTAGGTTTGGGATCAGATTCCTCAAGACATTCATCCAATCTGCGAACCGGCTTCTCGTTACCAAGACCGGTGGTTGCATCTTGGCCGGTGGAAAATCGCTCTCCCCTACCGTTATCCTTATTTCTGTAGAAACATTCGAATCAAAACATTTAATTTTCTTTAACACTTGTAATTATAATACCATATATATAACTTATGTATAAGATGTATAAGAAAAACAGCTTGTTGAAAGAAAAAATTGTCATAAATAGCATGTATATATTATATAACCTTCCATGAAGTCGGTCCGATGGTAAGCAGATTTAAGCAGAGACATGATTCAAAACTATAATACTTAACAATATGGACTCCATGTCTAACAAAATTTCTCTCACCATCTTTTATAATCAACCTGTCTAGGTATTTCACAAAAAAAGAAATAGAACAGAAAAAAGAAAAAGAGATAACTATCTCCTACTCACAATCTCACAATCTCTCTCTCTCTCTAGTTTGTTGGGTTTAGGTGGATCACGTGATCTCTTCGGGGCAAAGTCAGTCTAGTTCGTTACAGTTTTGAGGGGCATTTCCGTCATTAAATCCGATCGATGTACATATTATTCGTAGCTTTGGAACTTTTTTTGCTATTGTAATGTTTTTCTTGTGAACTTGCTATTGTAATTTCAGGTTGTTGAATACCAGGAAAATTAAATTTAGAAATAGTTCATTCTTATTTGTTTGATAAGGGAATTTCTATTTAAAATCATGAGAATTAAAGAGTTTTAGAGAGCACAAGTCCCCCAATGGCCTTGTAGACTATTACAATAGTTCTTTTGCTTATAATAATGTTTGTCAAATATTTAAATCAGTGTAACATATTTTCCAATCTTAGACAGTATATTAATAGATGTGGAGATTCTCCAAATATATATAGAAACAAAAAAAGAAGGAAATTCGACATCAAGATTGTTATCGATCAAAATCATCAAACTTTCAATTGTTCTGATTTTTTAAGATTAAAAAAGATGGAACTCTGACATATAAAATCCAGAAAATTAATCAAAGAAAATTCTTGGGAAATGTTTGGAAGAAGTTCAACCACAGAAAACAAAAAATAACACGAAACATTACTAATATGATCATTAATCATCCATGATTAAAATCAAAACTAGCTAGAAGAACACACATTAATCACTAGAGTAACAGTGATAGGCTCCATTATTCGTCGAAAGAGCTTCCATGTATTGTTTCTCCAACACTTCCATAACTCTATCTGCTATAGCACTTGCATAAACACTAGATCCTTCACAAATCTGTTCATCATCACAGCATTTCGTTAGTATAATGTAATCTAAATCAACGATATCAAACATTGAAAATTTTATGACAAACCTTTGTGTTGAACAAGAAGCTATGATGCTCTCCAATTTGTGCACCAGCTACATGGTGAAGATCAAGCTGAAGTTGATCAATCACTTTAGATACAAACAACAAACAATTGATTTTCTTCTTTTGCACTATCTTGATCGTAACTTCATCGTCTATGATACGTACATCGACCTCAGTAAACTTCGATTTCCTCTTTAGCCACGAGCATCGCAACGAATTGTTGTTCTTATTGATCATACATTGTTCCACTACTTCGCTTTGCGCCTTGTAGTTCTCATCAAGAACAACATCATCTCCTCCTTCTTCGATTCTACCTCTCACGTTCCTTTGTTTTATAACTCTTTTCTTCTCTACTAGCATCTTGAATTCCTCGATCTTCCTTAACAACTCCTTGATGTAATCTATGGCTTCTCCAACGATCGATGCTCGATCATTCTATAGATATAGTAAAAAAGCAAACATTGATTCATCAACAAGGAAGAGGGTTTATTGCTTGAAAGAGAAGTTAACTAACCTTGGTAGGATTTGGAATTAGGTTCTTTAAATCACCAAACCTATCTTTGAAATGAACTCTTCTTTCGCGTTCAGTAGGGAAAACTTTCCGCTTCCTCGATCCTCTGCCTTTACGGTTAAGACCATTCTCGAGGTGGTTGTTTTCTTCAGCAAAAACTAGGTTACTCATTCCATTTGCATCAATATGATCCTCAACTCCTAGTAAGTTAGGTCCATTATGAGCCTGATGCATAGGGAAATTCAGATGAAATAGCGGGTCGAAAGCGGAAACAGAGGAAGAAGCCATGATCATATCTTGAATGCTCGGGTTTGCGAAAGGAGGAAGTGAAGATCTTGGTAATTGCAAGAGACTGAGTAGGTCAGGAGTTGTATGATTATGACCTAAATTAACAAAATCTTGGTAACCATTGTCCCAATTATTCGTATGCGGCGCGTATGATGGATCTTGAAAGGTTTGTTGCATTAAACTCTGGAATTGTTGATCACAATTAGGAGTAGCATTGATGTGAAGCTGATGAACAGAAGCTGTTGTAGCTAAAGAACAGTCTTGTGGGCTAAGGTGGAACTCAGAGAGATCTTCTAGACTGCAGTTGCTGTTGCTTGTACTACCCGCGACTGTGACTGGTGGTGGTGGTGGAACCGCCGGAGTAAAACTGCTCTCCGCCGTGATTTCTGCCGGAGCATTTGGATCAAAACATCCAATTTCTTCAAACATGTTTTCTCCTTCCATGAAACTGGTTTAAGAGCTAACTAAAGATGGTTTCAAGATCTGCAAAAGAATACTAACTTTAGACAATTTTGTTTTCTTGGAAACCTAATCTTGCATAGATTTGCTCTAACTATCTTTATAAATCGACTAGTCTAACTCTAAGCTCTAGATTAATTATTGTAATGAGATTTTGAAATGAAAGAGTAAAGAGAAAGTATATTGTGTACCCTTTGGTTGATGATTCTCCGAGGATTTTTTGTTTTTCCTATTAAAGAATCTGAATTCTTGTGAAGTAAGACTTTTACATAAACAACTCTCTCTCTTTTTGAAATGCCTATACGTTTGCAAGTTGAGAGTAACAATAAAAAGAGAGGAAGATGACTTATATTCTCTTAAAATTAATTTAATACATATTAGCTAATTTATTTGTGGTTGATTGGGGGACAACAATGTTATGTTCAAAACAAACTCTTTTTTGTTGTTGCAAAATAAATTTATCATGTCTCTTTTTTTCTCTTCAAATTTGTACCCTAATATTCATAATTGATATACAATATACATACATTTCTTAAATTTATCTACCTTACTATACATATAGATAGAGATATGTGTAAATAGTAGTACTTGATACTTGTTTGTTGTGTTATGAGTGATTTGGTTGGATCATGTAATTTCTCTTTTGGGCAAGGCAGGCCGGTTAGTTACAATCTGTAAGTTCCATGACGTGTCTCTGTTTGCGAGGGTCCCATCTCGATTCTCTCAGGTTTTCAGGGGTATTTCGGTCTTTTAATCCTATTTTCTGACTAGGGCGGGACCACGTTTGACTCATGCGGTTATTAGAGAAATAAAAGCTTTTTTCGTTATTATTTCTTTGATACTTTGAAATTGTGTTCACTTTTTCTATCCATTTATTAAAATTTTCGTCATTAACTAAATGTTTAATTTTATAATTTAAATAAATAAATAAATGATTTAATTTTCCTGTTTGTTGGGTCATGCAATTTCTGTTTTGAAGCTAGCGGATTGTTTTTAAAGAATAAGAGCTGGGTCCCACTTATGTGAAAATAAAAACCAAAATCTATAAGGGAAGGGTGTTTTCGTAAATTCATATAACTGTGTCTAGACAAGGCAAATCCTGATACGGCGACGTATTGAAAACTATGATTGTCTCTGGACCTTAAGAGGACCCATTTTTCGGACTAAAACTGATAATATTGGGCTTGGGCTTATTTTAGGCCTCAAAGAGTGTGAAACAAACGATCGATGAAACAAAATAAAAATATCCAAATTTCGATGCCATGATTAGAGAAGTGTGCGTTTAACACGTTACAGCATCTAGAGCCAGACATGTCATGGCCTGAACCTGAGTCCGACAACTCTCTACCTGGACCCAATCAAATTATTAACACATTAAACTGTAAACGACCACGAGTTTCTGACCCAATTACATGGTCTCGAACCACACGTAGCCATGCACAATAGTTGTCATTTTGAAATATCTCAACTATTTGTATCAACTTTATATTTCAACGAATTGTTAAACATAAAATCAGTGAGCAATAAATAGATTATATTAGTCCATATCCTTTATGATGTGTTATCAATACGAATTATATTTTTGAATTAAATGTCAAATTTTATTCAAAAATAAAATAAAAAACGTTTTACAGTCGATGAGCTAAACTATGATAAGAATCAATTTTATATTAAAGAAAAAAATATATTTCTATTCTGCATTCGGTCTACCATTTCTTGTAATGTTGACACTTTTTGATAATTTCATATACCATCACTTGGCCGGCCCTAGTTCTTTCATTGTGTTAGACTATAACTAGTGAAAAAAACGGAAAAACGGTCTATTTCTCCACAAAAACTTTGATATATGTATATATAGAGCTCAGTAGTTTCCTCCGTATAAATGTCCATAAATCAAACTTTGAATGTCTATTTCACCACGAAATCAATTTTGGTTCGGTTTCTGTGGTTGCTCGACATAAAACCAAAAACAGAGAAAGTAAACCGAGAAACTTAAAATTAAACCGAACCAGAAACCCGATTGGATTTATAACCCGACTGCAACGGTCAAAAGCCCCAAATCAAAAATCAGACCAAAGTGAAGAACCCTAAAAATCGTAATTTTCAAAATTTCTTCACAAAAACCATTGAAATGGTGATTAGTGCCTCTGGGTCTTCGTCTTCATCGTCGTTCGGTGGTCCAAGAGGAAGGGGAAGAGTTGTTGGAGTCCCGAAGAGATGTTGGTGTGGAAGCTCGATTTGGGAATTAATCTCAAAATCGGAGCACAATCCTTATAGGCGTTACTATCGTTGTGGTTTCGCTGCAGAGAAGAAGGTATGTGAACTTATGAATGTATGTTAAACCACATGTCTTTCATAAGAAATCAAGTTGGTTTATTTCAAATTTTGATTTGTAGCTTATCGACGATGAACACACATTTAAGTGGGTTGATGAGGCGCACCTAAACGAGATTGAGTCTCTTCAAAGGAAAAATGGTAGTCTTGAGAAGGATTTGAAGGAGATTTTAGCCGAAAGAAACAAATGTGAGCAAGTGTTGTTCGATAAGGTTGAAATGAAGCTTGAGAAAGAGATCTTTGAGAGGGTGGAAGGTTGCTTGGTCGAGTCAACAAGTCGAGTGAAGAAGATGATGATTGTTGTTGTGATTGTGTGTATGCTTATGGTTGGGTGTAGCAAACTAGTTGGTTGATCGGTTTGGTGTGATCTTTTGTTTGTTGTTGTTGTTGGTATTTGAAAGATTATCTAAAATATGGTGTTGTGTGTGCTCTTTTGTTTCTTTTGTTTGTTTTTGTTGGAAGTGGAAATGAAATTAGTAAGTGATGATAGAATGAACACAAAACCAAAAGGACCAAAAGAGATTCACTAACAAAAAAGACTAAAAGATCCATTACATTGTCAAACCATAATTAAGTAGCCAAAATAGATCCATTACATCCATGAGATTAAGTAGCCAAAATATCCATCACATCCGATGAGATTTAGTTGTTCCTAGACTAAAAATTAAACCTCACAACACCTAAAGTGTCACATCTTCTCTTCTCTATTAGCTTCTACGCTTGAGAATCCTGAGTCATCGTAGGGGCTTGAGAATCTTGAGTCAAGACAATGGCTTGAGTAGCCTACAAGAGAAACAATAACCAATTAGAAATTGATGCACCAATTAGAAACATAATAAAAACCAATTAGAAACAATCAAAAGCATTGTCATTTTCCAAACCTTTAATTGATCATTCTTGTGAAACCTTGAGTTGTGTCCTTGTGCTTCGCAAACACTACAAGTCACTGTCCGTTTCTGCTCTTGTGACGGCTTCTTGGTTGGAGACTCATTGACCCCTCGCTTTCTCTTCTTATTCTCCTTAGTAACCTTGTTTGGATTTGGTGGAGCATGAACATTTGGTGCATCAGTTTGAGGCCAAAAGGATGCACCCCTAGGTGGTACAATGCCATCGGTGTAATTTCTCCTCCACAAAGCAGTCCTGAACCAATGTACTACATAGTCTTCAGGTAGAAGCTTCTTGTTCAAAATGACTCCATACGCATGTTGGCAAGGTATTCCACAAACTTGCCACTTCTTGCAGGTACATGTCATCTTCTCCAAGTTGACACGGTAATTCACACCATGAAGCTTTGATAGGTACAATCCATTTGTACCCATAGTAACCTTGCATGCCTTAGCTTCCTTGTATTGTTTCTTAAGAAACTTAGTCACATATGGTGTACAAATCCCTACACATATACCACAACAAACAATTAGCATCATACCATCATGTAAGCACATGAAACCAATTAGAAACAATCAAAAGCAGATTACATTACCTGTGCGGGCATGAGATAACGCTGATCTTCTAGCTATCCGTGCCATCGCAAGTGTTGTAATCATCTCAAGCATAGGCACAAAAGGCTTTTCTCTCGCCTTCTTGATGGTGTTGTTGAAGGACTCTGTTGGATTGTTCTCAACATCTTCACAGAAATTTCCTATCTTCTGGTAAGCCCTACACCAACTCTTCGGATTAGCCTTCATCACATCGTCATACACACTCATATCAAATGCCTTCAACTTATCCAAGTTGACTTGGAACTCAGGTTCGTTGTAGCTCCATGCAAGAGCCCATATGAATGGCTTTATGGTAGCTAAATCACCATGTTTCTTCTTCAAGTTACCATATATGTGTCTTACACACATACGGTGCTCCATCTTTGGTAGCTCCAATTCCACAGCCTTGATGAGTCCCTACACATATGGTCAAACAAACACAAGTAAGAAATTACAAACCATAACAAAAGTAATAAAAGAAAAAGTAATAACCATATGAGTATTACCTTTTGCCGATCAGAAACCAAAATATACCCATCACCTTCATTTAGATCCAAGTCAATCTTCAACTTGTTCACAAACCATACCCAATTATCCGTGTTTTCAACTTTAACAACACCCCAAGCTATTGGATAAATGGCATTATTAGCATCCCTACCTAAAGCAACTAGCAGCTGTCCCTTGAGTGTAGATTTCAAAAACGTACCATCTACACCTATAATTGGCCTACATGTACTTTTCCATGTCTTTCTAAGAACATCTAAGCAGACGTAAAACCTACTGAATACGTCCTTGCCTTCCTCATCTAATACAGTTTGAAGCTCAATACTAGAGTTCTCATTACACTTTTTTAACTCAGCTACATAGTCACTAAGTCATGAAAATTGGTGCTCATACTCGGTCTCTATCCATTTCAGTGCCTTACACCTAGCAGCCTGAATTTGATCTTTAGACGCAGTGATTCCCCATTTTTCCCTAATCAACTCTTCGATCTTCATAGGCTTGTAGTAGTCGGGTTCATCACGAATCTTATCTAGGAACAATCTTGCTATCACAGGAACCCTTAACAAGGTACACGATCCATTAGGTGTACAAGTATGCTTCGGTTTAAACTTCCTAATCGTCCATGTCTTATCCTTTGGAAGAATCGATGCATAAGCTTGCCACTTACAACCTTCGTCTTCAGCATCACCACCATAACACTTAAAGCCTAACTTATCTTTGTCGTACCTGTATTGATACAAATCCCGACCACTTCGCAGAGCATGGTCGACGACACTCTCTTTGAAAGCAACACCACTGATGAATGTTTGGTGGAGGTGTAAACTTCCTTCGCCTCGCCTCATATGTGTTCGCCGTGTTCTGCGTCTTCGCCGTGGCGCGCTACGACCTTCGTCTTCATCGGAATCAGTATCTGGAATCTCGTCATGTCGAACAAAAGGCTCATCTTCAAACTCTCGAAGAATTCGATCCATTTCATGCTCATGCCTCTCCGGTGCCTCCTCGTCGAAATTAGGCAGTTGATTCATTAGAGCCAATGTATCTGGTGGCAATGTATCTTCCTCCGACATTTTCTCTCTCGATTTCAACTAAAATTGGAGATTTTTGATTTGGGAAATTTTTCTAGGGTTAGGGATTTGATTTTGAGGAAAGGGGATCGGGTTTTTGGTTTTTGTTTCTTGGTCGGATCCTAATTGGGTTAAAATCCGGCTAAATATGGTTTTAGTGGTTTTCCGTGGTTAAGTAATGATTTCAAACCAGTGAACCAAATAGTAAACCGTATTTGATTAAGGATTTGAATTTCGTGGTGAAATAGACATTCAAAGTTTGATTTATGGACATTTATACGGAGGAAACTACTGGGCTCTATATATACATATAGCAAAGTTCTTGTGGGGAAATAGACAGTTTTTCCGAAAAAAACGTAACTATTCAAAAGTAGAGGAAAAGAAGTTGGAAACTTTGAAATTCGTGTACCAAAAGTAGAAAAATATATTTTCTATTTTGTCATTTTCCTTTGGTTGCATTATACTCTCATTTATATATTAACACACTTAGCCATCAAATAACACTTGCTTCAAACATTTTGCTTTCTTTTGTTGCTTTTAAGAACACAAAACCTCTCTCTCTCCTTCTTCCATTTTATTTTTCTCTCATTAATTTTACATTTGGTTGATTGGTTCTTTTGAAGATTTTTTCTTCAAATCAAGGAAAAAGATGGGAAGAAAAGCATGTTGTGAGAAAATGGGAATGAAGAAAGGACCATGGAGTTCTGAAGAAGATCGAATCTTGATTAATTATATTCGTATCCATGGTCATTCCAACTGGAGAGCTCTCCCTAAACTAGCCGGTAAATATATACATATATATGCAAAAATACAAAAATTTATCTAGCTAGCTTGTGATTTGAAGATTATTCTTGTTATATATATATATATATATATATGTGTGTATGTGTGTGTGTGAGTATAAAGTTTTTTAATGGTGTTTGTGAAATGATTAGGACTAGTTCGATGCGGTAAAAGTTGCAGGCTTCGTTGGATTAATTATTTGAGACCAGACATCAAACGTGGCAATTTCACTTCTCAAGAAGAAGAAACTATTATCAACTTACATCAAATCTTAGGCAACAGGTTTCTTTTCTTTTTACTCTATCTATTTATTTTTGTATAATATCTTCGAATTTTGTACAATCTTTTTTTTATGTTTTTTTGGGTCAAAATTTTCACAATCTTTCTAAACGATTTTCTGCTTGCGTGTTGCTATTATGAATGTGCCAAATATTATAACTGTGTGAGCCTGTGAGGCTAAAAACTGAGAAGATTCCGACCCGTGATTGCCTTTAATTTGTCCACACACCTAAACAGATTAAATTATTACTTTTTTTTTACTTTCCTAATTATACTTTTTTTTAATCTTATAAACAATTTTTTCACTACTAGACAAGATAGGCACATTGATCAGTGTATGCATGTGCAAAAAGTTTTTATAACCACACAGCTTTTATTTTGTTTTACTATCTGTTTTCTTTCAACTTCTCATAACAATGTTTGTTTTCCTCTAGTAAAAGTGCTAGCAAATTGGTTAATTCATTTATGTGACATTTTTTAAAAAAAAATTATTGGATAGATGGTCTACGATAGCTGCAAAATTGCCAGGAAGAACAGACAACGAAATAAAAAATGTTTGGCATACTCATTTAAAGAAAAGACTCGAGCAAAATCAAGATCAAAATAACAGCGAAACGATTTCTGATAATGCCGAAAATTTCGTCTCTAATACGGTTTCAAAGGGTCCAAACTCTCCTCAGCAACAACCTAGCACTAGCACTAGTACCAACATTTCAGCGGTCACAACTTCGAGCAACACTAACGACATCTCCAATAATAACAACAAAGATTCCGCGACATCATCTAACGATTTTCTTGGATTGATAGATGATAGCTTTTGGTCAGAAGTGGTATCTATGGATTGCAACATTTCAGGAGAAGAGAATCAAGATATAAAGAAAGAAAATTGGGAGGGGTCGTTAGATTTAAATGATAAGGGATACTCGAAGTTGCATAACCATGATATGGAGTTTTGGTTAGAGTTTCTCACTAGTAGTAGTCGTAGAGCTGAAGAAATTTCCCACATTTCCGAGTTTTGATTTTTATTTTGTAGTTAAGACTTTGTAGACTGTCTTCCTTTGTGACCCACATGAATAAAAGTCGTCTATGTTTCATACATTAATTATTACTCTACATGAAAATATTAATCCTAAGGTATATACATTATTTTTGGTTGATCAAAATATCTTTACCGTATATGATATTCCTCTGTTCCTAAAAGATACAAAATTTACAAAAAAAAATTTATTTCAGAAAAATAGAGTTTTTACTGTTTTCTATGTATTTTTACAAATTCCAAAATAAATATTGAAATACTATTGGTTAAACTTGATTGAAAACTGTAAATCGTAAAAATTAATGTGTTTTCTTAATAAGTGTGCATAACCTTAAACATTTATCTTTTTGAAACGGAGGGAGTATATTCTAAAGATCAGTTCATATCATACGGAGGGAGTATATTCTAAAGATCAGTTCATATCATGCTACACTACACTACACTACACTACACATACTATTATTAATTACTGATCGTTTGTATTATTCTTTTGACGTCTTATGATGATTTTGTTCTTAAAAGGTTGGTTTCTTAATTATAAAATTTAAATATTAGTAGACATGTTAAGTGCAGGACTAGATTAAAGAAAGTCTATGTTGTTGTTCTAATGGTCGAGATACTACTTTTAAAAGCATATTCTCTTGTTCTATGCACAATGATCTATCATTATATTAAATTATTCTAGTTTTACTAAAAGTAATGGCTAACCAACAAGAAAGTTAGCTTTATCAATGTCCACCTAGTTTTAATTAGCCATTTTATTAATCTATAGATTTCCTCAACAGATTTGAAGTCATCAAGCTCTTTTATTACATGCTTATGTATATGTATGTGAATACTAATGTATGCTGATATAACATGTGATGCTCAATTGCTCCCATTGACCAATTGTTGTTGGTTTTATGGTACAATTAAGGCATAGTACTGCATGAATGATGAATCGAACCTAATGAATTCATATTATGGGTGGATTTAAAAAAAGTTACATTAAAAGTCAGAAACATGAGTTTAAAACGTGATTAGTGAAAAATCATATTACCCAAAGCCACCATTATGTATGATCCAGCGATGACTCCATTATAGACAACTATTACATCACCATCAACTGAATCAAACCAATAATTGTACTTTTAAAACATAAAACCAATGAGATCACAAAATACTAAAAACGTGTTTGACAAGTGACAACCAGAAAATGGTGATGATATATTGATCAATTATTTTGGCCAAGTCCTGACCCACCATGAAGGAGCCAACTCCAATAACATTTTTGAATATGGCATAGAGCGTCTCTGAACCAAAAGAGATGGTTTAGAATACTCTTAATACCAGAGTGATGCTTTCATAAATTTCAAGAGGACAGTCTATAGCAGAAATTTAGGTTATTTTCAACGAATTTGGTAGTTTAGATCAGGAGTCTCAACATGCGCGGAGTTTGATTCCGCGTAAGCTGAAATGACTCTTTTGATTCGGGTTGATTCAAAGAAATTTTAGTTGTGTTATACCTTTCAAAGAAAACAAAATCCTAGTACATAAAACATCACAACCAGAATTATTCAGAAAAAGAACACAGAAAAAAACTCAATTCAACATTGTCATTATCTAGAGGCTAGAGCAATGTTTTCATCTTATTGGGTTTCTTTCACCGTCAAATCAGCTGGAATTCCTACCAAGTAACTCCACCAGTTCGGCTTTCTTCATCTTTGAAACCCCTTTTAGTCCTCGTGATTTCGCTATGCCTCTCAGTTCCACAAGCTTCAATGAACTCAAGTCTTCTTCTTTCACGGCTTCTTCCTCAGCTTCATCACTCTCTTCATCAGCATCATCCACAGACTCCTCATCATCTGATAACGAATCTAAAGTAACATCATCATCCTCCTCAAGGTAAAATGATGGTGACTCAGGCTTCAGCTCTAACTCTGGTTCAAGAATAGCTGCCACAGGCTCAGGTTCTGACTCATATTCAGGTTCATGTTCATACTCAGGCTCAAGCTCAGGTTCGTCTACAGGTTCATCATGAGACTCTGCGGCATCCTTCTTATGAGTCCAGGTCACGCTGTAACTTGATTCTTGATCATAAATTGCCTCACTAGAATAATTTGCCTCGCTAGCATAGTTGGGAGGCGATTTAGATCTTGGTACAGGTGACTTTCTTCTGAAGCTTGATGTTGGCCTGGTAAAGGATGATGCATTATGATCATTGTTTCGTGAATTGACAAGATTTCCATTACGATCTTGTCTGTCCACGGTATCTCCCTGTATCGGATAAGAATTGTCTCCCTGGCTGCCAAAATTGCTAACTTTTTTCTTGCCTTGCTCTCCTGAATGCTTCCTTAGTAATTTAAGAAGAGAGTCAACAGTTTCACTTTCTTTCCCTTGTCCTTTAGAAGCTTCTTCAATCTTCCTATCTTCTTTCTTTGCCGCTGCTCGAGCTCGGAGCTGAGCTTGAACCTTTCTGAAAAGCTCCACAATCTCTTTCTCTCTTGGTCCAGGGGATGAAGTAGCTTGGAATTTAGGAGAGTTAGATAGAGAGACTAAAGGACCATTTCTCGAAGACAACATGTCAGAGTTTTCGACATCAAAATCATCTCCCTCTTCGCTTTGTCTGTTTCTTCCTCGGAAACCATGCTTATTAAGTCTTGAGAAATCAGGATTCCTCCTATAGCCACTAGAACTAGCTCGGCACACAAACGAACTACTAGTGGGAGCACATATCAAACGACCATTCTCGATGCGTAGTTTCTGATCAAGACAGGAAAAGCAAGGTACTACCGCAAGTGTTCTTCTCGAAACAGCAGAGTTAGAGAGTGCGTAACCTGTTTTCACCAAGGAAATACCACACAGAGTAAGCAGATAGTATAATGCCACAACACCAATGCAGAATTACTACAGAGCATAATCACATTTAGTGCAAAAAACCATAAATTTTTAGATTCAAAATGCATATAAACTCACTAAAACTTCAAGCATATATTTCAATACTTGGCATTCCCATACCAACCACTTAATACATACTCTTCTAAAGTTCTAATACGATTCACTATTCATAGAACTCGTAGAGACTATTACAGAAGCATTTCATCGAACAACTGGTGGACAAGAAAACGAAATGTCATTTCTCGCAACAGAATTTCCCTATTCACGTAACGTAACTTCGGTACAGTGACAAATACACAAAACAGTGGTCGCTTCAGAGAAAAATACCAACAATTTTCCTCAGAAAACAAATAGAGACAAAAAACATAGATTTCTTAACGAAATTGAGACATGTGTGCGAGAGAGACATGAAGACAGAGATGTAAAAGGTATTACGCTTGTAACGTACCAGGGATGTAATCAGAACTCAAACTGAAAGTTCCCAACATCGCCATGAACAGACCTCGGAGTCGGAGAAAGGAAAGAGATTAAGCTCCTTCTTCGACACACAAAAATCTTTTTATTTTTGGGCTAATGGTACTCTTAAATGGGCTTATGATACTCTTAAATGGGCTTTGGTTATATGAATTAGAGACCTGGAATTTCCGGTACGCAAATTCATTCGGTTTAATTCACAAACTTTCCGAACCGAACCGAACTTTTCGGATTATGTTAAATCATGTTAAGGTTAATCACGATAAATCAAACTGGTCCGAACGGATTTTAGTCCATAAGTAGAAAGCAAGAAAACAGATTAAACCTTCAAAAAAGAAAAAAATCGAATCAGTTTTAGCACCAGTTTTGTCAACAGACGTCAAATTAATGATAGAATAGTGGATTTGAAAAGTGATATTTGATCTCTTTAAGGAAAAGAGAACTAAAATGAAAACATACAAACAAACAAAAATTATGTAAAAAGTTTTCTCTTTGTTGTTGGTAATTGAAATTGAAACACGTGGTAGAATTTTAAAATCGCAAACTATACAGTAAATATTTCAAATGTACGTAGCTAAGACTAAAATTTTATTGTCTTTTTTTCATGTGAAAATAAAATTCTAATTAAATACTGTGGTATTTGCTAAAAACTATTTTTTCGTGTTGAACTTTTTTAATACTACACAAGTTTGTCCATGATATTGTAATTTTTTTTAATATAAGAGTATATATTTTGAATTTGTTGAACCGTTCCAACATCATACTTGTAAAATATGATATTAGAAAAGTTTAACATGTAGAATAGTTTGAATCTAGATGAACTATTTCACTCTTAGACAAAGTAATTTGTGCAAAATCTAGACACTTATTTATGAATTTCTTGAGTCAAAGTTCTCCTCTGTACATTTTCATATCAAATATTTTTGTTTTGGTTTTTTTACTAAAAACAAAAAATTTACCTTTGAACAGTGACGAACGGAGAAACTGATCGAAAAGAGAATACTCTTAGTAGATTTCATTTTCTCTAACAGTTCGACTAGTAGCTAAGCTCCAATAACAACAAAAACTTAAAATTGATGGGTTTTTTAAGAGTATATTCGTCGATATACACATGTTTGCTCTATAATATTTTTGGTTACTCCATCAATTAAAATATTTTTGTGTTATTTCTCCTAGTATTCCACTAATTTTATTTTGACAATTTTCTTCTTTAGAGAAAACAAAATATACGTTTTATTGATAATCTTTTTCCACATACAAACTGGTATTGCTTAAATTATTAGATTATCTACGTACAAATTTTCTTATAAATTTTTCCTATTTTAAGGTTTCAAAGAAAGAGAAAATATTACTTCAACAATAAGATTTGAGCATGTATAATTCAAGTTTAAATATGGGTTTTCGATTTTTTATACGGGTTTACTAGAGGGTTTTTCTCTGCGTCTATGGGTTTTGGCTAAAATGCATTACTTGGTTGTATGCATATAGACAAGTGAGTGTTTTTCAATAATGACGTTTACTCCTTTTTCTTTTCCTTTTTTTAATTTGAGAGAAAACGGAAACTGAAATAGAAATTAAATGGGCCGATAAATTTTGGTCCCAAAAACAAAATTGAAGCAAAGACTAGGTTGTTATAAACCCATTTAGTGGATGCCCATTAGAGGCCCATGTTCTAGAGTATTCCTAAACCCTAGTTCCTCTCTTAGTATTGTATCCCTATATATACTCTATACTTTTCATGGAATAATACACAACACAATTCTCTCTTTCTCTCCTTTACTACAACACGTTATCAGCACGAGTTCTAACTAGCTGAGTAAACCCTAACAACTAAATTAAACCCTAGCCGTCTAAACCCAAACCCTAAATCAACGTTACCTCTTGTTTTCACCGTTGTCCAAGTTTTTCTCCAACGTCTCCATCTTACCACCACTGCGTCTATTTCCGATGAGATAAGTAACTTCATCCTTTATAATCGATTAGCTCATGCGTTATTGGCTAACGATTTGTTTGATCAGTAACGCTTATTAAATCTAGGTTAACGCTTATTGCTTTATGGTTTAGTTTGACACCGATTGAAGTATCAATTTGGTTTAGACATTTAGTTGACTTGGTTTAATTTTTCTGGTTCGTTTAGGTGTCAAACCAAAGTTAGTTTATAACTCACACCTAAAGTTAACATAAATTATAATAAGAAACATGTTGCTCGATTGATTTATGCTTATCTAAGTATATCTTATTTAACATAAGTAAACATATTGGTTTACAAATTATGTTAAATCGAGATGATAATTTATGAAATAAAACTATCTCACGTTAAATAAATTATGCATGACTTGTTTTGTCGTAAGCGCATGTTTTATAAATTATATCTCATCGGCTCATATTTAATATATGCATAATAATTATGGATATGCATAATAATTATGGTATGAGTTACGGTGCTTTATATTTGTGAACGGATTGAGTTTTTTTTTTTTTTTTTTGTTACCTACTATTCATACATGTGCTGATTCATATGTTTTGGTGTATATTGTTTTCATTATTCACTTGTTAATGCTTCTTTGAACTGAAATTAATAAATTTTGTTGGAAATTCGTTGATTGCCAGTGATGCTCGTGTCATTCATGTGTGGAGGAGGAACCACTTTTGACAAGTATACGTGAATATTTTGGCCGAATTTTTTTTTCCGATAAAATCTTCGAATACTTTTTCAAGTAAGTCGACGTCTCCTCTCTTTAATTATAGCAATAATTATAACAAGTAATCTAAGGCATTACTTTGATTTATGCTAAACATATCTTTTATAAATTGATTTTATGATTCGTTTGATAGCATATCCATATATGCGTGTTGATCAAATCAAAATCATAATTATTTCTTTACAAGAGAATCTAAAATCACATAGTTTATTACTTTATTATGATCAATGTTTGAGTATGATCTCGAGGGTGAGAATTAGAGAATCTCACAAAGACCATAAGTGACAAATCCAGAAGATTATGATCACTATTCACTATTTGATTATGAAAGTTCACTAAGGTAACCGCTTGACCATAAAGATTTTGTTCAAAGCAACTCTTAAAGAAAATGTATGATCACCAGAATGTGATATTTCCTAAAGCCTAAAATGATTGGTTGATATTACCTACAAGACATGAAGTCTTTAAGTGAATATAATTCACCTATGTTCAGAATTACTTGCAATTTGATATATCTTAGAGAGACATACTTAAACTTAATTTCATGCAAGTAATGTTGTCGTGTGGACAGTAATTTGTGAAAAGAGATTTAAGAAGTTTTTCAGAACTTATATCTTATCTCATTGAGATTGAACATATGATGTATTTTGTTGTTAAGCACCATTCCATGAAGCGAATGTCATATCATATACTAAAGAAGAAAATGGCAATACCACTAGTATTTGTTGAAGAAATTGCTATGGAATGAGTCATAATGTGAAAGTGGATATGAATGTGGTCATGGTCAAGATCGAGATCCAAAATCGAAAAGTCTCTATCGGGAACTCATATTTTCACCAGAAGTGAGAAAATTGAGATGGTTATAAGTCAAAGATATGTGAATCATTTTGAAAATGAACGAATCTATTGAGAGTACAATACAAGGTAGTACATGGCTTATTGAATGCTCAACCAGAGCATATATATAAATGCTCCAGAAGAGCACATTGATAATATTGCATATGGGAATGTAGTTGGTATATTTATGCATTGATTCTCATAAGTCTCAAAAGTTATAAGGATTTAAGGTATAATACATGTCCCGAGCAGGATATGTTACTGATTCTAAAAAGGGATTCAATTTAAGATTGATAAAATCAGTGTTATCATCTCGTGGAGGAGAGTTAAAGAATCTCACATACCATAATAAGTGAAACATCCAGAAGATTATGTTCACATGAATCCAGAAGATTCATAAGACTATGTTCATACGAATCTTTCATAACATAAATTTATGAGATTTTTAGAAAAAAAATCATCTTGAGACAACAAGTAAAGGAAATGTAAATACTTTAGTATTTCCAAAGAGCAAAAGTATTTTTGTGAAACTACTTGTATTTTGTACTACACAAAGATTTGTAGAATGGAGATGAAAAGATATAGTAAATCAGAAGTTTATGAAATATATTTTTATTTGGCATGAATCGGTTAGACCATTACGATTCAATAGTGATGCGAAAAGTAATATATGTAGACAATCATTGAAGAACTACAAGATTCTTTGTAATGATTTGTCATGTGATGTTTGCTGATAAGATAAATTAATATATGGTTTTCATGAGGCTAATAGAATTGGAATCTATGAATTTTCTAGAATGTTGAGATGTTGCAGGGCTGATCACCCATCGTGCATCTTAATAACTCTAGTGAATTCATGAGCCTTTAATGATTACAACATCAATTAGGATAAATGTTGAACATATGGTAGCACATGTTCATACATAATTCGCATCATGCCAATAAATAATCAATATTTGTCCCCTATTATAATTGGTTTTGGGTCATAACCAGTTATTTTCCATCTAGGATCTTGGATGTACGATATACATTCCAGTTGCTCCACCACATAATTTTTAAGATGGATCCTTAAATAAAGATGGGAATATATGTTGGATATAAATCTCCATTGATATTAATAATCTAGAGCCATCCTTGAAGGATTTAAATAAGGCCTGATTTGTAGACTGTAATAAGTCAGTCTTTCCAACATTATGGGGAGAAAATAAACAGTTGGAAAATAAAATAAGCTGCAATGAATTATCATTGATCCTCGGACTAAAAAAAAAAAAAAAAAAATGTAAATTAGAAGTCCAAAGGATAATTCATCTCAGAGCTTATAGCATTGATTGCCAAATGCTTTTATGACCCATATAGAGTGATAAAGTCACTTACCAGCTGTAATGCTCCAATTATAATTGATGTCCCAAAAGGACAATATCAAACTGCTAATGAGTCTAAAGATCGCATGAAGCGTGATAGACCTATTTGGTTCCAAATATAAGAATCCTAAAATAAAAATAAAAGGAGCTTAATTCACAATGGTTAGATTGAGGAAACACTTATATATATACGATTGATCTCCTGAAGAGAAACATGACATAGACATAAATTCAGGTACCTGAGAATAAAGAGATCTCAAATAGTTATGTCATGTCATAAATAAAATGGAATCGAAAAGCAAAATCGACGTCGTAATATTTTTGCATGCATTGAGAAAGCAGTTGATATTATGAAAAAGAGGATCAAGAAAGTCTATTTAAAAGTGTACACAAAGTAATGATTGGCCAATCATAGAAAGGAAGAAATAGACTTATAATCTCTTGTAGAGAATTTTGGATCAGTAGTCCATACACTTGAAGTGTAAAATCAGTGGAAGATAAACAAGCCTTTATGTGAAAGAATAGTGAAAATTTCACAGGATCTTGAACTTTAACTTATTAAGAGGTTTACTCTCATATGGTGGATGCAACTACTTTCAAGTTCATTATCAGTTTGGCAAGAAAAGGAAAGGCTTGATTTATAGTTTATATCTTATTGATATGTCCCACTAGATAATGAAATTTATTTGAAAATCCTAGAAGGATATATCCATGGAGGATTAATGATTTCAAAAGTTTATTATCGAAAACTTTAGGTATTCGATCGAATCAAATATGTTACATGGGGTATAACCTGAAAGTGAATTTCATAAGGTTAATCAATGTACCCATGTATATATCAAAATGTTATGGATCGATTGGATCCTTAATTTGAAGATCATCGAAACTCCGGCAGAGTTTATCATAAGTAGTACGATGATGATAATATATGATAAAATATCACTAGATAGTGATATTTACATGAAAGTCCCAGAAGGATTTAATTGCTAGAAGCAAATTCATTTTTGGATTTTAACAATTTATACATTGTTAAAGAGATTTGCTAAATGATTTGTATAATGTATGTTGATGATTTGAACATCATTAGAACTCCTGAAGAGATCTATATACAATGAAAAATCTGAAGAAAGGATTTGGAAAGATAAAATTATCTTCAGATATCCCAAATTAATCATCTAGCGAAAAGATGTTATGTTCAAAGATCCTTGAAGGATATTACAGAAAAATGCTCATATATATTTGGTCTTGAAGTACTATACATAAAATGAGATTAGAGCAATTCAATGATTTATTTCATGATTGAAATATGTATTTGACATAAAGGAAAGTCAAATATAATAGCTTTTACAAGAAGAGCATGAATATTATGTACAAGAAAAATGTTTAGAAAATTGTACATATATGAAATTTAGGCCTTAAGTCCAAATAGATCAAAATATGATCTTCTATAAGGAAATGATGTTATGGACCAGAAGTCCAATGATATGAGATATCATATGAGTTTGTTCATTAATGCTATTCTTATAATAATTCAAAAGAGATAGCATATATGATCGGAATTCATCTCTTGAAGAAGATGTTTCCGAGGGGGAGAAATATAATGATGTGCGTGGATGTACTCTTTTTCCCTTATCATAGTTTTTATCCCATTGAGTTTTTCTATGAAAGGTTTTTAACGAGAAATCAAAGAACACGCAAATGATAGACACTTATAGAGGAATGTTATCATTATAATGATATATAAAAATCTATCAATCTCTCAAAAGAATATCATGCATTAATGATATTGAGATAAACAAAGAGAATGATCTAGATGAATCATCTAGAAGACTGATGAGTTGCAGAAGAATGGCGATGTGCATGTTCTAGAGATTGTTCAAGCGAAACTTTGGCGGACTTATTTTTTAAGACACTTCCAGCTACTACTTTCAAGAAACAAGTTTGCATCGTCATGAAGATCTCAAGTTATGTACTCATCAGGGGGAGTAAAAGCGCGTTGCACTCTTTTTCCTTAACCATGGTTTTGTCCCAATTGGGTTTTCCTGGTAAGATTTTAATGAGGCAACATTTTATGCGTATTAGGATTATTTTTACTCTAATGGCATCCAATGGGGAGTGTTATAAACCCATTTAGTGGATGCCCATTAGAGGCCCATGTTCTAGAGTATTCCTAAACCCTAGTTCCTCTCTTAGTATTGTATCCCTATATATACTCTATACTTCTCATGGAATAATACACAACACAATTCTCTCTTTCTCTCCTTTACTACAACATAGGTTACTATTTTCCTTTTTATTTACCATTGCATATCTTTAGGAGTTTTCCTTCTAAATAGAATAAGGAAATATGACAAGTATATATACATCGTCTCTGAATAATAACAAGACTAATCTCAAAAGCTTTCTTGTGTGTGTTTCCGTCAAATTAACCTAAATTGCCCAACTTAGATAGATTAGTCGTCAGGGATCTAATTGTTGCTCCTATGTCTTCTCTTAAAGGCCTTTTACCTCCGGCAAAACCAGCGCCTGTGACCTTTTATGATCATTCAAACGATCCGTGGTTCGAGAACCGTTTCACGGGGGATCAAAAATCATCTGGTATCTCAGTAAAACCGATACCTGTTTACTTGAAGCGTCAAGGTTTTTGTGCAAAGGAGTTTGGAGATGGTGGTGCGTTCCCTGAGATTCATGTTTCTCAGTACCCTCTTGGTATGGGTAAGGATAATAGATCCAAAGAGACTCTGCCTATTACTGTGGATGCTCAGGGAAACGTGGTCTTTGACGCTATTGTGAGACAGAAGAACAAGATTGTTTACTCTCAACACAAGGATCTTATTCCCAAGTTTCTCAAAAACGAAGATGACTTGGATGAGAAGGAACTTGAGAAGCAGATTCAAGAGACTTGTGAGGAAACAAAAGCTGCCATTGAGAAGATTGTGAATGTGAGTCTGAGTGCAGCACAACACAGGAATGTAGCAAATCAATCGAGTGACTACTCAAAGTACATAAAGTATAAGCCATCGTCCCAGCAATCTGCAGCGTTCAACTCTGGTGCTAAAGAGAGGATCGTAAGGATGGTGGAGATGCGTGTGGATCCACTTGAACCACCAAA
Organism: Arabis alpina; assembly: GCA_900128785.1. Taxonomy (NCBI): domain Eukaryota; kingdom Viridiplantae; phylum Streptophyta; class Magnoliopsida; order Brassicales; family Brassicaceae; genus Arabis; species Arabis alpina. Next base: position 3,402,406 of record LT669788.1, read on the forward strand.
GTTTAGGCACAAGCGAGTTCCTAGGGCTTCTGGTTCTCCTCCTATTCCAGTCATGCATTCACCAACTAGGCCGGTTACTGTCAAGGACAAACAAGACTGCAACATCCCTCCTTGTATTTCCAATTGGAAAAACGCGAAAGGGTATACAATCCCTCTTGACAAACGACTTGCCGCTGATGGGAGAGGCCTACAAGATGTTGAGGTCAATGATGACTTTGCCAAGTTATCAGAAGCGCTCTATGTAGCTGAGCAGAAAGCTAGGGAGGCTGTTACAATGCGGTCAAAGGTGCACAAGGAGATGGTGATGAAGGAGAAGGAAAGAAAAGAGCAGGAGTTGAGAGCTCTCGCCCAAAAGGCTCGTCAAGAGAGTGTTGACCAAAGAGACTGTACGAGGGAAGCAGAGGAAAGGGAAGAAGGGATTCAAAGGGAGAAGACTCGGGAAGAGCGTCGTAGGGAAAGAGAGAGGGAGAGAAGGTTGGAAGCTGCAGGTGGGGGCAAGAAGAGAAAGATCACAAGGGACAAAGAGCGTGATATCAGCGAGAAGGTTGCACTTGGAATGCCATCATCTAATGGATGCAGAGGTGGTGAAGTTATGTTTGATCAGCGCTTGTTTAACCAGGAGCAGGGGATGGACTCTGGTTTCGCCACTGATGACCAATACAATGTGTATGACAAGGGATTGTTCACTGCGCAACACCCTCTCTCGACGCTGTACAAGCCAAAGAAGGATATGGATAATGAAATGTATGGGAATGCAGACGACCAGCTCCATAAACTCAACAACACTAAGAGGTTTAAACCAGACCAGGCTATGAGCGGTACGGGGAAGAGACAAGGAGCTGTTGAGTTTGACAAGGAAGCTGAGGAAGATCTTTTCGGTCTTGCACAGTTTGCGTGTGATTTGAATAAGGGTAAGAAACCATGAGCCCAAGTGGTGGTGGTGGTAGCTCTTAAATAGATGGTTCTGGTCGGACCAAGATCAGTTTCCAGGCAATAGTTCTTTCTTTGATTCAATATATTATTGTTTTACTTTGACTAGTTTTTGTTTTAAGGTTTACAAGTTTGTTTCTTGCGTCTTACTTGATCACAGGACATAGCCAAAAGACCAATATAGATTGCGTTTAGCATTTCGTTAATTAAGTCTCGTACATCCTGTGCAAATGATCGAAATCATGGACTGTTTATAATCACTGGACTTAAGCCCTTGGTAATTCACATGGAAAAGAAGTAATTTGATTACAAAAGTCAACCATTCAATTCAAGGTTAACGATCATTTTTCATTGTCTGAATATTTTTCTCCAATGAAATTATGTTATAGCGATGTTCCAATAAGACCGCTCATCAATGGATGGATAATTTCAAGAAACTGGTGGAATAGAACTGAATAATATGAATCTTAAGGTCTACATTACATTGGCTGATTAAATTGGTTAACATACTAGAGATTCGAATTTTCCGGTACGCAAACCAAATTTTGAGCACGGTTTAATTTCCGTCAGAATCTTTCCAAACCGAATTTCCTAACTCTCGAACTAAACAGAACCAAATCAATAAAACAAACTGAATACTAGGCCTGTTCAGGTGTCAGCTACGGTTCTGTGAATTACACAAAACAAATGGATTTATTAAACCAAAATTAAAAATACGATATTAAATATCAGATTATGTTTAACGGTACAGTCTTGTTCGGCTTGGTTTAACATGGATTCTCTAAAGAAATGGTTGTTTATAGGAGGAAGAAGCTAATGTGACCTTTCCTCAAACACTCAAGTCTCAACAGCATCCATAGAACCAAGCTTCACCATAGCAGTGACAAACATCTCCAATGGCATCTAAATTGGAGTTTTTAGGACGGAAACAAAACGATACAAAGGGATGCAATAAGGTTCCTTATTATTACGCCTTGTGGTCTTTCGCCAGTTCATCCACGTCAAGTTCGACTGCTAGGATTGGAGAATCCTCTTCCATGGCAAATTCACTGATAAGATCGACATTTCCAGAGATGATTGTAGTTAGAGAAAGATGGACTACGAAAAAACATTTAAAGCCGATGAGAGGCGATAGTGTATTGTCTTACCTGTTACTTACTGGTCCATGATCCACGGCTGTCCTCAGACAATATATAGCTCTTCCTACTATATCCGCCATTGAAACCGGACCAAATGTTCGACTATCATATGCTTCCTATAAAAACATATTAAAGTAAAACAGAGATTCAGCGACAAAGCATTTTTCTTCTTCTTATGTAACGAGGCAGGTATTACAAGAGCGCTACAAGGAATAGTAACGAGAAGGATTTCTGCAATAATGTACCTTAGACTTCATCTCTTGGTTCTCAGCTACGACCCAGCACTGATCCTTTTCGAGAACAAAAGGCTCGTCTTTTTCATCACTTGAGACCATTTCGAATCCTTCTAAAGCTGCTAATCTCCTGACTAGATACTTGTTTGACTCATTCGGGTCCTTCAAGACAACAGTATCTCCAATGAAAACATACCTAGACAAAAAGCAAGAAATCCAGATGGGCATCACTAATAATTCACACACTGAAACTAGAGAAGGCTGTAAACTAAAGGGATTCTACTGATATTTGGATACTTTTGAAACCCAAACTTAACATGTTCAATGAGATCATCGGAGTTAATATAGTTTTCGGCGCCAACCAACTCAATTCTGTCCAATTCAGTCTTTCAAAGTAAGTAAACATGATGCATACATACACCAACTATACGGTCTATCATACAACAAGAAATCTGAACTTTTGGCAGTGTCTACAAACACTAGGATGAACTCTACTAGCACAACTAAGATCAGCGACAATGAGCTAAGTAAGCTAATGTCTATAACTTGAGATAAAGTAATAACTCCTAAGCAAGAAAGGAAACATAAATCATCCGATGTTTATGACATAAGATAAATGTGTTCCAGATTCTCATGACATCCCTAGCAATGCAACTACAGAGCCACATTTCATGAAAAACCAAGTGGTAACTTCAAGATTTATGCAAGTGGAACTAAAAAGACGAACCCTTAACGCCAAGAAACATACCTCGTATCAACAACTGGTAGCTTACGGACAAGTAGCGTGTTTTCATTTGTTCCCATGGTTGGAGCCATCTCTTGTCCTTTATTGGAGTGTAAGTAGGTTATCCTTCCGTAGAATAGATTCTTTGCGACTATACCAATGAGCTCCTTTTCACTGAGTTTCTCTCTAGTATGCTTCTGCAAAACAGAGCAACTGAATGAATAATCTTGAATTCATATTCACAGGTAATTCTTCTACATGATACACACACTATCACAAATTCAATAGCTATGATTTGACTTTTCAAGAATCAGAAGCTATTCAAGCTCATCACAACCAAACTACTGATCCCTAAGCATAAGTTTCATGTCTTTGAACAACAAAATGTGCCCTTTTATTACAAATCAACAACTAATAATCAAAATGTGTTGAACAATGGCGCTTTAGGAAGGCATAATTGGATTGGAATCAGAAACCCTAACCAATTTTAATCATTCCTAAAACCAAACAAATCCATAAAACCTGTAAGCCAAAGGCAAAGGAACTGAAGCTAGACACAAATGAATCAGAGAGACAGAGAATGAAAGGAACCTTGAGGCTGAGTGTAAGGGAGTACTCAAGCTTGTGAGCCATGTATCTGACCCAATTCGAGATAGAAGCCATCTTCGAAACCCTTGTGAGAGGTTTGATTTCGGAAAAGGGTCACTTCGCCGTGTCGGTTTGCTCAGCCTTGTCGCCGCCGATATCGAACTACAAGTCTTTATGTGTTTGGTCATAAAAATCTTGTGACCCCAAATTGCAAAAAGAGAGTTTTCAAATTAAACCCGGAACTATTCTATACTTTCGATTTTCACCTTGAAATTAAAAAATTGGACACATTAGCCCAAACGAGCACGTGGAGCGCTCCTGACCAAAATCTTGTGAGTTGTGACACCCAAATTGCAAAAAGAAAGTTTTCAAATTAGACCCGGAACTATTCTCTAGCTTCGAATTTCACCTTGTACTAAACAATTGTACACATTAACCCCAACGAGCACGAGGAGCTCCTGACCAAAAAACAGACTTTGCTTAGTTCAAAGTATTGGACTTTGGCCTTGATTGGCAAAGCATCATGCTCTTTATTATACAATCAAGTTTAGTTGACGAAACATTAAGCCGAGCATTTAGTAAATGCTAATGCTCTCAAATGCTCTCACCCTCAATGCTCTCCAATAGAGCTTTTCCAAAGCATTTACCTCTAACATATATAAAAAAATTAAAAAATAAAATTATACAACTCATTTATTTTTATACTTATATAAAAACAAATTATATAAACTTTTAATTATTTAATATATGTTTATCATTATTTTATTTATTCTATACTTTAAAATAATATTATAATCAGATACTATATCAACTAAATGTAATTTAAATTCGAAAAGATTATAAAAAATTATGTTATACCTTACAAAAATAATTTATATACAATATTAACATATTAAATTTTAGAATATAGAAATATATTTATAATAAAATTAAAACTTTATATATATATCATTAGTTTATTTGTCATATTATTTGTTAAATAGTATTATAATAAATAAAAAATTAAATGATATTTATAATTTATGACATAATATATTTTAGAATACATATAAATAAATATAGTTAAATAATTTTTATTTTTATTTTATATATAACCATTAACTGCTCTACCAATCACTTAAAATCTGCATTTTGTTCAAATGCTCATGCTCCAGCTGCTACATGCTAATGCTTCTACGTGCTAATGCTCCTTCATGCTATGCCAATCAGGGCCTTTCTCAACATGACACGTGTCCAAGAATCCTTTTTTTCTCATTTCTACATCTCTCTTGTTGTGCATTTCGGGGTCTTTACAGATTTACCTATAGAAAACAAAAACTGAATTTTCGAGAAGATTTGATCATCTTGTAAGAAACTCTCTCTCTTATTCTCTCTTCTTGTTTCATTTTCATTTTCTTATCTAATTTCTTTAATCAACACATTTGATAGATCCATTTCATTATAATTTGTTAATCCCTGATCTCTGTGTGTTACAATTTGAAAGATGTGGTTGATTTTTTCATTTAGATTTCATGCTTGTGTAGTGTTTGATGTTATAGATCGATAGTGACTTGAAAATGAATAAGAATCGAATTAGGGCTTGGTAAAGTTAGGGTTTTTATGTGCAGAGAAAATGGACAAACTCAAGATAGCGGAATGGGGAGAGAAGTTAAAGACAGGAGGAGCTCAAATGAGTAGAATGGTAAGTGGGAAAGTGAAAGAGATGCTTCAAGCACCAACCTTGGAATCAAAAATGGTTGATGAAGCTACTTTAGAGACTTTAGAGGAACCTAATTGGGGTATGAACATGAGGATTTGTGCTCAGATCAACAACGAGGAGTTTAACGGTACTGAGATTGTGAGATCCATTAAGAGAAAGATCTCAGGGAAGAGCCCTGTGAGTCAAAGGATGAGTCTTGAGCTTTTGGAGGCTTGTGCTATGAATTGTGAGAAGATTTTCTCTGAAGTTGCTTCTGAGAAAGTTCTTGATGAGATGGTTTTGTTAGTTAAGAACGGTGAAGCTGATTCGGAGAATAGAAGCCGAGCTTTTCAGCTTATTAGAGCTTGGGGACAATCTCAAGATCTTGCTTATCTTCCTGTTTTTCATCAGACTTATATGGTGAATCTCTCTATGAATCTGATTTTGCTTATGCGAAGACGGTTTTTTCTGTTAGTATACGTAATCTCGGGCTTTTCTTGTTTGTTTTGTTAGAGTTTGGAAAGCGAAAGCGGTTTACATGCTCGTGATGAAGAGAATTCAATGCCGGGACAAAGTTCTCTGGAGTCTCTTATGCAACGACCTGTTCCAGTTCCTCCACCTGGTAGCTATCCTGTTCCTAATCAAGGACGGGGTCGTGGAGTAGGTGAGGGTCTTGATTATAACTTTGGAAACTTATCGATTAACGATAAGAAAGAACAGATTGAGATTACTCGGAACAGCCTCGAGTTGCTCTCTAGCATGTTGAATACCGAAGGGAAGCCGAATCACATGGAGGTAATCTCTACGTCTCATCCAAACATATCTCTTTGTGATTTTGTCATCTTCTTTAACGGGTCTCTCGAGTATGGAATCTTTATTGACTGTCTCGTGATATACATTATCATTTCCTTAGAAGAGTAATGGATTTATTTATGTTACGGTTACAGGACGATCTAACGGTAAGCTTGATGGAGAAATGCAAGCAATCACAGCCATTGATTCAAATGATCATAGAGAGCACAACAGACGACGAGACAGTCCTTTTCGAGGCACTGCATCTGAACGATGAACTCCAACGCGTTCTATCTATTTACGAAAAGCCTGATGAAAGCGAGAAGAAAACATCCATAGTGGAACAAGAATCATCGGGTAGCAAAGATGCTGATCCGAAACCAGAAGAAGAAGAAGAACAACTCGTGAAGAAACCAGTTGGTGATGATAATGCCACAAAACATTCAGAATCATCAGGATCCTCCAACAAAGCTGTCAAAGAAGAGAAGAAGCAGGTGAAGATAGAACTCGGACTTTCGAGTGATGAAGACGAGAAATGAGCAAGTCTGTGTTATCAAGAATGTTGAGACGTTTGTTCTTTTGATGACAATGTAGTAAGACTATATTTGTGGAACCTTTTGTTAGCTTTCGTTTCTTCTTGCTTTGGTTTATTGACATTTTGAAAACCGTAGGTGATGGATCTTCACCCGACACCGTATGATCGTATTCATATACGTGGGTGTATTTATACGAGGTGTTTTGGTTAGCCCTTTTGCTTATATGCGTTTTGTCGACTAATTACAACAGTTAGAGAGTGATTATTAACTCTTAAAGACGGTTTATTAAAAGAAAAAGGAAAACTCTTAATGAAGTAGAGTCTTCTAAAATCAAAACCTAACAAGTCTAAAATCTCTCCTTCTCCTTCTCCGTTCAGAGTCTCCGACTGACTCGAGCGAATCCTCTCGTTTTCGTCTCACTCTCTTCACTGGTTCAAGCCGCATCTGGCTCCAGCACCGCCTCTCTCTCTCTCTCATCTCCTTCGCGCACCGCTTCTCGTTTCTCTCCACTCCGGTTCGTCGTCTCACTCCTTACTTCGTTTATCGCTGTTTGCTTCACTCGCCTGAAGTTTCGAGTTGATTTTAGCCTAGGGTTTTGTTTTCGTCCAAGTTAGCTTCAAGTTTCTATTCGATTTTAGCCTAGGGTTTTGCGCTACATCAAATTAGCTTAAGTTTGTGGTTGATTCTAGTCTAGGGTTTTACCTGGTGCGATTTCGTACGATTTTGGTAAAGCTATCACGGACTCTTTCGTTTCTGCTTGATTTGTGTTTACCATTTTGTGAACGATTGTGTTGTTTTGATCTCTCTGGGTTTATTTTTTCAAGTTTCCCAGATTCGTGCTTCCATTATGATTGTTGGTTACTTTCTGGAGACCCTGGATTTCATATCTGAGGCTGCATTTAGTATTTGAATGTTGTTATAGTACTAGAGAGAAATTAGTCTGCTAATGTGTTACAAATTGAATGAAATATGTTGCAGCTTTGCTATTGTAAACCTGTATAGATTTCCTGGTGATGCTCTGATTTGTGTTTGAAATTATAGTTCCAGTTTGTTATCTGTACTTACAGAAGTCTGAATACTTGTGGGACTTATTTTTTGACAGGTTTACGTAAAGATGGATGATAGCTTGTATGATGAGTTTGGTAACTACATTGGACCTGAGATTGAGTCTGACAGAGAGAGTGATGATGAAATAGAAGATGAAGAGCAAGATAAGCAGCCTGAAGACGATGGATCGGATGGTGAACATGGGCGTGGGGGTTCAAATGGCTGGATTACCACGATTAATGATGTGGAGATGGAGAACCAGATTGTTCTCCCGGAAGATAAGAAGTACTATCCGACTGCTGAGGAGGTGTATGGTGAAGGTGTTGAGACCTTAGTTATGGACGAAGATGAGCAGCCGCTTGAGATGCCCATTATCAAACCTGTCAGAGATGTTAGATTTGAGGTGGGGGTCAAGGATGCTTCTACATACGTGTCAACACAGTTTCTTGTCGGTCTCATGTCTAATCCCGTGCTTGTGAGGAATGTTGCTCTTGTGGGGCATCTACAGCATGGGAAAACTGTCTTCATGGATATGTTGGTAGAGCAGACACACCATATGTCTACTTTCAATGTTAAGAACGAGAAGCACATGAAATATACAGACACTAGAGTTGATGAGCAGGAGAGAAATATATCAATCAAGGCTATTCCAATGTCTCTTGTTCTTGAGGACAGCAGATCTAAATCATACCTGTGCAATATCATGGATACCCCAGGACATGTCAATTTCTCTGATGAAATGACTGCTTCTCTGAGACTTGCTGATGGTGCTGTTCTAATTGTTGATGCTGCTGAAGGAGTGATGGTACGTCTTTGCTCTCTCTGTTTAAGTATGAAGTTTTTATTTGAAGTTTGATATTTGTACTAATGCGAATAATCTTTTTCAGGTAAACACAGAGAGGGCTATACGACATGCAATCCAGGACCATCTCCCTATTGTTGTTGTGATCAATAAGGTACATTTCTGGCTGTGTAAATTGAGATATATTATTGTGAGATTTTATGTCTATACGGTCTATTTGATCTTTGTAATATGTCATTTTTGTTTCCGCTACAGGTTGACAGGCTCATAACCGAGCTCAAACTACCTCCAAGGGATGCTTACTTCAAGCTGAGGCATACAATTGAAGTCATTAATAACCACATATCTACTGCTTCAACAACTGCTGGAAACTTACCCCTAATAGACCCTGCAGCTGGAAACGTCTGTTTTGCAAGTGGTACTGCTGGATGGTCCTTCACACTGCAATCTTTTGCTAAACTGTATTCCAGGCTTCATGGGGTGCATATGGACGTGGGTAAATTTGCATCTCAACTTTGGGGAGATGTGTACTATCACCCTGATGTTAGGGCATTCAAGAAAAGTCCTCCAGTAGGTGGTGGAGAAAGAGCATTTGTTCAGTTTATTCTGGAGCCTCTATACAAGATATACAGCCAAGTGATAGGTGAACACAAGAAGAGTGTTGAGACCACCCTTGCAGAATTAGGAGTAACTCTGAGTAATAGTGCGTATAAGCTGAACGTCAGACCTTTACTCAGGTTAGCCTGTAGCTCAGTTTTTGGTTCAGCGTCAGGTTTCACTGATATGTTGGTAAAGCACATTCCTTCCCCAAAAGAGGCTGCAGCAAGGAAAGTGGACCGTTCATACACTGGACCCAAAGATTCTCCCATTTATGAATCAATGGTAGAATGTGATCCAAATGGGCCTCTCATGGTTAATGTGACCAAGCTGTATCCCAAGTCAGATACTAGTGTGTTTGATGTGTTCGGAAGAGTTTATAGCGGTAGGCTTCAAACAGGGCAAAGTGTACGCGTTTTAGGAGAAGGGTATTCACCTGAAGATGAGGAGGACATGACCATAAAAGAAGTGACCAAGCTATGGATATATCAAGCCAGGTATAGAATACCTGTAAGCAGCGCCCCTCCTGGTTCATGGGTTCTAATTGAAGGTGTTGATGCGTCCATCATGAAAACTGCAACTTTGTGTAATTCAAACTACGATGAAGATGTCTACATATTCCGGGCTCTCCAATTTAATACCCTCCCAGTAGTCAAGACTGCTACTGAGCCTTTGAATCCTAGCGAGTTGCCTAAAATGGTGGAAGGGTTAAGGAAAATCAGTAAGAGCTACCCCCTCGCCATTACTAAAGTCGAAGAGTCGGGAGAGCATACCATTCTAGGCACGGGGGAGCTCTATTTGGACTCCATAATGAAGGACCTGAGGGAGCTCTATTCGGAAGTGGAAGTGAAGGTATCAAAATGCATTTCTAATTTGAACTTTGATTGTGGTTGGTTCTGCAAACAATTGGTGATTTGTTTGTTTAATCTTTAAAATCCTTTTACTTTCTTAAATTTCCAGGTTGCAGATCCGGTGGTCTCCTTCTGTGAAACAGTGGTTGAAACTTCGTCCATGAAGTGTTTTGCTGAGACACCAAACAAAAAGAACAAGATAACTATGGTAAGAGATCTTCCTTTTTCTTTACTATCCCTTATATATAGGACTGAGATGTTTCGTTTGGTGCTCAAGCACAATTACTTTGTGACTATCTAATATCTACTTCATGCCAAAGATTGCAGAGCCATTGGATAGAGGACTTGCAGAGGACATTGAGAATGGTGTCGTAAGCATTGACTGGAACAGGAAACAACTCGGTGACTTCTTCAAGACGAAATATGACTGGGATTTACTTGCAGCGCGTTCCATTTGGGCTTTTGGCCCTGACAAACAGGTGAAATTCCGTTGTTTATTTTCTTAAAAGCTGGCAATCTAAGCACTCTTTTTGTCCAAAGCAAGCATCAATAACATGTTTTGACCATTTCATCTTTTGACTGTTAATTTCTGACTGATCAGGGGCCAAATATTTTACTGGATGATACCCTCCCAACTGAGGTTGACAAGAGCTTGATGAATGCAGTGAAAGACTCCATTGTTCAAGGGTAATCATATTTCTTCTGTTGCACTTTCCTTTGGCTCCAATTTTGCTGGCTGTTACTGAATGGCTTTGTTTCTATCCTTTTGCAGTTTCCAGTGGGGTGCCCGTGAAGGTCCTCTCTGTGATGAGCCCATCAGAAATGTGAAGTTCAAGATTGTTGATGCACGGATTGCACCAGAGCCGTTGCATAGAGGATCTGGTCAGATGATTCCAACAGCAAGACGTGTTGCATACTCAGCCTTTCTTATGGCAACTCCAAGGCTAATGGAACCTGTCTACTATGTGGAGGTATAATATCCCTTTCTCTGCTCCTTTGCCTTATGTTTAAGCTTACAATTTTTCTTCTGCTAATGATTTGAGTTATGATTTTGTTTCAGATACAAACACCAATCGACTGTGTAACTGCCATCTACACTGTGTTGTCACGTAGACGTGGGCATGTCACATCTGATGTTCCTCAGCCTGGTACTCCAGCTTATATCGTGAAGGTTTGTTTTGTTTCTATCTTTTTTTATAAATATTACAAGTCCTCTATATTATTATCGGACTGAGTGATGATTAATTGAACGATTCTCTTGTGATGTTTCAGGCTTTTCTACCAGTGATAGAATCATTTGGGTTTGAGACAGACCTGAGGTACCACACACAAGGACAAGCCTTTTGCCTATCCGTGTTTGATCACTGGGCCATTGTGCCAGGTGACCCTCTCGACAAAGCCATCCTCTTGCGCCCACTTGAGCCCGCCCCTATCCAGCATCTAGCTCGTGAATTCATGGTCAAGACTCGCCGTAGAAAGGTAATACTCTTGAACTTGTTTCAAAGCATATGCCAAAAACTTAGTGGGTGTGATGCAGTTTCTGATAAGAATGAAACCGTAAACTTGTTTCATTGTCTTTCCTTGATTACTTTCAATGTCTCACGATCTATATAATGTGTTGAATTTGCAGGGAATGAGCGAGGATGTGAGCGGCAACAAGTTCTTTGACGAGGCGATGATGGTGGAGCTTGCCCAGCAGACTGGTGACCTTCATTTGCAGATGGTGTGATTATCATTTTGCGTAGTAATGGTAAAACTTTTGTAGGATCACTTTGCGGTCGTTTTATCTTTATAAATATCTGAAAGGAGAGAGAACAAGAAAATCTGGTGTAGTGAATGTTTGTCACTTTTTTTCATTTTGAGATCGAAATTTTCTTTATGTTTGTGTGAAATTTAAGTTTTGAGCAAAAGGTTTTGAATTAATTGCATAATGCATATGGTACTTAACACTTTTGAACACCAAATATTCACAAGTCTTTGTTACTAGCATTATCAACATAACTTAATTTCGATAGAATTAAACATGTGCACTAATTAATATTTTTCAAAGAAAAAACATATTTTGGATCCATTATATATGTTACATTTCGATTGTTATATTCGTGATTCGTGAATATTTTAATAAATTTTTTGATAATCCGGTCTAAATCCATTGATAAAATATGGTAAGTTAAAATTTCGGAAAATTCGCAAAAGCCCAGGAGTCGGTGTAATGGTTGAATCGGCTATGTTTTAAAATGTTGCTTAAATTTTGTAATTTTTCTTTTAGTTGTATGTTATATACTATTGGGCAAAGTATGTTATTTGTTAGTATTTTTTTAGGTTGTTTGAAGAAAATGTGGGGAATGATGATGAAAATATTTGGTTTTTTTCCACTCTATAAATTCTTGAGGAATTGTGTCTAACAAATCAGACTTCCAATTACATATTATATTAGAGGGTCAATCATAATATCTTATTATATAAATATAAGTATATAACGAAACCCTTTAAAAGGAGACAAACTAATTGAACTTTAAAATCATTTTGAAAATTTCCTAAAATTATGATATGTTTGATATAATAGTGGTATATAAACTTAAATGATACTTGATTTGGTTACATGATATTTTTTATTTTTTTTTGTCAACGGTTACATGATCATTTAACTAAAAAGAATGCTAATTCAATTTGTTTAAGTTCAAACTTCGAAGTTATAAGACAAAATGTTCTTGTTCTTTTGTAAATATTTTAGCTAAAAGGGACCGAAAACAAATTAACAATTTTCTCTGAATTGGCATGAAAATATATATCATGATATATTGATTTATGCATCTCATCAAGATCTCTTAAATTGTTTGATATCTTCATGCCAAAGTATACGAGGTGATATTGTTACTCTGTAGCTCAAAAAATTGTATTAAATAGCAATTGTACTATTCGATTTAAAATTGACTCTTACGAAAAGAAATTTCTCTACGTTCTGGTCATATAATTGGTCTAGTTTAGTTCTGGTTTAACTACGATCTATTTGGTTTTTAGTTTAATGGTAGTTTAATGATAGTTTTGCACTTCGAAAAAACTGGATCTTCTGTTGGACTTTGTAAAACTCTTTCGTCAGGGAAAACTCTTTTTAGCAAAACAAAACAAAAAACTGTATCATTCTATTTGGAATTTGACTTTTACGGAAAGAGATTCTCTTCGCTCTGATCACATCATGGTTTTGGCTTAGTTTTGGTTTAACTATCGATCTATTTAGTTTTTAGTTTAATGTTAATTTTGGACTTCGAAAAAACTGGGTTTTATGTTGGGTTTTGTAAAACTCTTTGGTTATGCTTTTAAATTTGAAAATATGTTAGCAAACAAAAAAAAACTGTACTCTTAAATGTAATCTGAAGATGTATTAGCTCCTGCTACAGAGAGTATTGCGACCTGTAACAGAGAGCAGGTGCGACAGATGCTAAGCTACAGCTACAGGCAGACGAGTACACCACTGTGCTACAACCAGACGAACATAATATGCTACAGATTCGAGCACAGACCTGCAACAGATACAGAACACAATACTGCAACAGATACAGAACACAAAATTGCAAAGGGGTTCTTCTCTCAAACGTTTATACTAGATCTCCTTTTTGCTAGAACAACCTTAAATCCACTTGCTAAGACATATGATCTCTTGTGTTAACGTGCAGCCACGTTTTCACCTCCTATTTATACCCAATAGGATTTGACGGCTAACCCTAGCCTTGTTCTCCAAGTTTTGAAAGATATCAAATCTTCTACAATATCCATCTTACCATAATCTTTGCTAATGATAAATGGAAATCTTTTTCTTCCTAAATCCTCTCCAAGCTAAGTATATTTTTTGTCACTTAGCTTGTAGATTCGTCGGCCCAAGCCCATATCTTCAAGTCCAATCCATTTCTGCTCTGTAGCACTTCGTAACTGCTTCAGGAACCATTTCAGAAAACTGCTTCACTTGTATCAGTTCATAATGAATTCTAAAACTCATTCAACATACACTAACAATCTCCCCCTTGATGACTGAGTTTTAGAATTCAAGCACCTCTTTGATGAACTTTAAACTCCCCCTTGATTGTATACTCATCTAGTTGTTCATCAATCTTCATTCTCCCCCTGCTTGAATGCTACAACTTGGTCATGACTTGTCCTTCAAGAGCTTCCACAAGGCTTGTTGCTAATCGAATCATTTCCTTGAAATTCAGCTTCACTCCTCTTGTTGTTTGTACCACTGCTCGTTCTGAACCAGACTGCTCCATTGGACTAGATTGATCATTTAAACCATATTTCTCCTTTGAACAAGCAACCTTCTTTGTACCATTGAGTACTGACTTTGATTCAATGCCATGTACCTTCTTTTGTTGATCCTTGACATGCTTTTCCTTGTAGTTTGATCCACACCTAACCTTGTCTCCTCCTTTGTACTGAAGCACTCCATGATCTCTGTCTCTGAAAGTCACCTCTACTCCTTTGACATTGTTTAGGTTCTGCAGTTTACTCATGTCTCTAGTCATATGCCTTGAGCTGCTACTTTCAAAGTGCCACATACCAGTGTTCTGTCTTTCTTCTGAAACACACGCCAAGTTGCACTGCAGATTCAGCTCTGTTTTCGTGACAGGTGCACGTTTTGACACAGTCGACAGTAGATCTTCTTTCTTGACCCATATCTGACTCCTCCATCCATTCCAGAAGAATTTCCCTTGCTGCCTCAGCTTCTTTATCTTGTTCCAGAACTTGTAACAGAAGGCTTTGATATGTCCATGCTTACCACAAAAGTAACATCCTGTTCTTCTCACTGTAGTACATTGGTTTCTCTGTTCTGTAGGATGAGAGAAGCCAGCTGACACAAATTGGGTGTTCTCGGTTTCTGATGCACTTCGCCCGGTGTACCCCAACCCACTGTATGACTTCTCAGTACGGCCATAGGACAAGATCTTGTCCAATTGCTTTGTTCCAGCAAACATATGAATCTTCTTGTACTGCAGATCAAGTTGTGCCTGAAGTTGTGCAGTTACTTCTTTCTCAGCGTACAACTCTTTTTCCCACATATCAGCCTTGGTGGCTAGTATCAGCTTCTCCTTCATTAGTGATACACTCTCGTGACTAAGCTTCTTTTCAGCTTGTAGCTCAACTTGTATTGACTCAACCAGTGCTTCAAGACGTTGTTTCTCCTGTATCAGTAACGTGTTCTCTCGTCCAAGCCTGATTAATGTCTCACGTACCTCCTTGTAGCTCTTAATAAGGTCGTCCTCATGTTCTCCATCAGATTTTGATTCTGAGAGTTCTTCACCTTCATCAAACTCAGTGATGCCCAAGAATGCAACAAAGTTACTCAACTCTTCTTCATCCTCACTATCCTCTTCTGAATCAGTATGCATAGAGCTTCGTTTGCTTTGCTTCTGATTGTTCACACACTCCAGCTGGGTATGGCCAACACCTTATTTCACGTATCTTGACACTGGGGCACTCTGTTTTGAAGTGACCAAAACCCTTGCACTCATAGCATTGTACTTCATACATCTTAGCTATGTCTGCTTCAGGAGGCTTCTTGATCAATCTGAACCTTCTCTTGCTTTGCCCTTGCTCTACTTTCCTCAAAGCTCGATCAAACCTTCTGGCCAGCAAACTCACGGGATCTTCATCATCAGATTCAAGCAATATTCCTTCCCCTGGTATTATGTCTCCTGTTGCACTTTCCAACTCCATCTCATGAGCATGTAGCATGCCAACTACCTCACCAAAACTGAGTTCCTCCGTGTTATGAGACACATTCAGTGCTGACTTGTACGCCATAAACTTCGCAGGAAGACAACGCAGAAATTTCTTCACCAGTTTTGTATCATTGTACCTCTTTCCAAGTGTTACAACCTCTTGTGACAGAGATTTCAACTTGGAGCTGAAATCAGAGATAGATTCATATTCTTCCATCTTTAGATTTTCGAATCTTGTAGCCAGCATGTCCTTTCTCGAGTTATGGACCTTCTGAGTTCCTTCAAAGTGAAGCTGTAGCAGATCCCATGCTTCTTTAGCTGTCTCACAACCTTGAATCAGTTCGAAAGTCTTCTTTGTCACACTGCTGTGAATGGCTGAGAGAGCTTTGGAGTTGTACTTAGCCTTCTTCAACTCGTCCACAGTCCATGTCTCCTCTGGTTTGGGTAGCCTAACTCCTGCTGCATCAAGAACTGTAGGAGCTGTCCATTGAACCAGAACTGCTCTCCAAGCCAAGACATCAATCCCTCTAATTATGACCTTCATCCTTGACTTCCAAAAACCATAGTTGTCTGAATCTAAAATCACTTTCGAACTACTAACGAGGTCTTGATAGCTTTCCATCTTCTCCACAGGATCTCACCTGTACTAGTACAGACAAGTGCCCGCTCTGATACCAATTGAAGATGTATTAGCTCCTGCTACAGAGAGTATTGCGACTTGTAACAGAGAGCAGGTGCGACAGATGCTAAGCTACAACTACAGGCAGACGAGTACACCACTGTGCTACAACCAGACGAACATAATATGCTACAGATTCGAGCACAGACCTGCAACAGATACAAAACACAATACTGCAACAGATACAGAACACAAAATTGCAAAGGGGTTCTTCTCTCAAACGTTTATACTAGATCAAACGACAAGTGCTTTTACAAGTTCACTCACCAACTTCAATCCTAGCCTCACGTGTTCACAAATCACACATGATATTGTGAACCACTCACTACCCCTTAGCCCATTTGATATAAGATCTCCTTTTTGCTAGAACAACTT
The DNA here is from genome assembly GCA_900128785.1 of Arabis alpina. NCBI lineage: Eukaryota > Viridiplantae > Streptophyta > Magnoliopsida > Brassicales > Brassicaceae > Arabis > Arabis alpina. The sequence goes on from LT669788.1 coordinate 3,419,091, forward strand.
TAAATCCACTTGCTAAGACATATGATCTCTTGTGTTAACGTGCAGCCACGTTTTCACCTCCTATTTATACCCAATAGGATTTGACGGCTAACCCTAGCCTTGTTCTCCAAGTTTTGAAAGATATCAAATCTTCTACAATATCCATCTTACCATAATCTTTGCTAATGATAAATGGAAATCTTTTTCTTCCTAAATCCTCTCCAAGCTAAGTATATTTTTTGTCACTTAGCTTGTAGATTCGTCGGCCCAAGCCCATATCTTCAAGTCCAATCCATTTCTGCTCTGTAGCACTTCGTAACTGCTTCAGGAACCATTTCAGAAAACTGCTTCACTTGTATCAGTTCATAATGAATTCTAAAACTCATTCAACATACACTAACAATCTCCCCCTTGATGACTGAGTTTTAGAATTCAAGCACCTCTTTGATGAACTTTAAACTCCCCCTTGATTGTATACTCATCTAGTTGTTCATCAATCTTCATAATCAATACTATATTTTACTTTTACTGTACTATGTTTTTCACTTTTAAGTCAAGAATAATACAAAATGGTTTCACATAAATCTGTACAGAAATAACACAAAAATAAAATTTAGATCTAAGAGATTCTAAGTTGAATTTATGTTTGTTTCTTTTTGCTAAAAAAAGTTGAATTTATGTTTAGTTAAACTATGTGTTTAGTTGATTTGATGTTTATGAATTTTCTAAGTGCATTCATCAATCGCAACCCTTAGATATGATCGAAGAAAAAAATCATTGAAGTGAGTAATTCTAATGTCAGAATTGCTTCATTCTCATACCAGGGTGTTTGTGAAAACATTTCGGACATAGATTCACTTTTTCTTCCACCACAGCTCAAAATTTAAAGTTATATATTGGTTGATTGTGTTTTGGCAACTATAATGGTTGATCACGTCACATAATAATATACGAAGGTCAATGCCTCAAACTTTACTGTTTTGTAACACTTTCTCCTGAACTTTTAGTTTAGTGCATATATAAGACTTGTTTGTGATGGCCTCTTATATCGTCGTGCTTTACAAATCGAAGTGGACGTGGCGGCAACCACTTAAACTGTTATAGATAAAATTTAAACTATATAATATATAGTTATGGCCCTTGTTGACATGTATAGTCATCGTTTAAGGTTAGAGATTGGTCTCCACCATTTTTTTCTCGATCCGTGCATGGATTGCCAACTTTGAAAACGTCATGCTCTATCTTTATTGGTTATATCCATTTGGCTCCATTAACCAAAAAGCTTAAAGATTTTGTTCATGAAATAAACGATTTTATAGTTACTATACATTTAGGTTCTATAGAATTTATTTAGTACTCAAATAGCTCTTAATTTCTGGTATAATGACACGGTTGGACATAAATATGAATCATACCTTTTTATACATTTTCTCACTACTAAAGTATTATTAGCTACTTGATATTTATTTTGTTGTTAATTTATATTCTTTTTTTTTCCAGAAAGGATAAAAATTAGTTTATGTTCTTATTTGTATATGTATGAATATTTGGGAAAGTTTTACCTTTATATACCAAAACATGAAAAAAAATCGTATAATGCATACGCATGCATTGCAAGTGATGATGACATTTTAAGAGTTTGTAGAAAAAACGAAATAAATAACATATTGAGAATCAAATGAATTTGAAGATGTATACTAGCTCTGACTAGATTCCAACTTAATCACTACATATTTAATTTTTTCATAAATCTGGATGAATAACGACTCACTAAAGCTATAACTTAAAAGCCTTAGGTGTATTAAGACCTTAAACTCTATAAAACCTTCGAGTAGAGCGTCTCTATTTAGTCGATCAATCACTGCTTAAAACCTTAGGTGTATAAAGAAAAATTCATATACTATGGCAAGTCTCAAGTTATGGGTTTGTCTCCTCTTGCTTCTAGTACTCGAATTGACCTTGGTGCACCAATGTCGATCTTTGATGGCAGAAGAGCGAATTTCAGGTTCAAGCCGTGTGAGAAAGATTAGGCTAGAGCTTATGGAGAGGTTAAAAGAGCTCAAGGTGAGATCAGAACGCGAAGGGACGATCCTCGGTAATACTCTTGATTCAAAGCGGCTCAGTCCCGGAGGTCCTGACCCGAGGCATCACTGACATATAGGAATGCACAAAATCGTGTAACTTTGATATTGTTCGGAGAGGCCTTAAAAAATATAATTAAAAGTTTTCATCCTAATTATAACCGTGTAGTATAATATTCGCTGACACCAGCTTATAAAACATTTAACCTCTAATCTTCAAATAGTTGAGGTATGTGACCTAAATCAAATTGTGTTGATCTATAATAATATATGTGCTATCTATTCTATCTAAAAGTTGCATGTTTTTCTCTCTTCGATTGATAAGGCATATTTGCTTACAAGGAGTGTGTAATTAGTTTACTTAAATCAAAATCAAATCTGTGTAATTTGAATCCGACCAAAAAAATGTGATATATGTAAAAATCCAAGGATAAATATCAATTTTAGAAGAGTGGCTATTACATGATCAGTTATATAAATCTTTCAAAATAAAGCATACAAATAAACTTTCTTAAAACTAAAGAAAAAGTTATATATATACACATGTAGGGATGTTGTCATGGGTAATAAAATCCAATCCAGCCCGAACCAAAAAAAACCCGCTAAAAAAAAATCCACAAACAAAAAGCCCGAAAAAAACCCGTGTATTAGTTGGGTAATCCAGAAATAACCCATATTGTTTTGGATTACCCATGGATATCTGATATTTTATTTTTTTGTGTTTTTTTTATATTGTAGTTTTTTTTATTGATCTGAAATTTCATTAGTGTTTGTATAACTTTTACATTACTCTTAATAAAATTATATATTTAATCTTTATATAATACATCTTTTTATTTGTTTCGATTAAGAATTCAAAATTAACAAAAAATGAGATTATATCTATGATTAAATATAATAAAAAATTACACAAACTCAATAATAATGCAATTGTATATGATCTGTAAAATAGAGTTTAAAAAAAAAATTAAAAAACCTTTAAAAAAATACAGATTCCAATAGTATTTCAGTATTTGTTTTGGAATCTGTAAAAATGCATAGAAAACAGTAAAAACTTTATCTTTTTGAACAAATTTTTTTTGTAAAGTTTTTATCCTTTAGGAACAGAGGAAGTATGTATTTATCAATATTCATTACATTTCCTTAAAAAATGATTAGTCGTCTTTTTTCTTGCATCAAACACATATGTAAAAAAAAGATTGATGAGATAAATTATAGTATGGTTTGCTTTTAGTGAGACATTTGATCTCAACAAAAAATTTGAAATACATCTTTGTAATTGTTTCATGAGAACTTTGAATCGTACGAAGAAAATAATTGCAGCTTGATTGTATTTTTGTCTCATTCTCTTTATTAATTTGTTGTGATTTTTGTCTTTAGAATCAATTCAGTAGTGAAATAAATATGTTTTCTAGATTCATAATTTGTGCTGGAATAAAGTTTTTTTCATAGAGTATTGGTTAGAAGCGTTACTTTGTCTAACACAAATTATTTTAATTGTATTGGCCAATTGGAGTTAAAAGCTTTGAGGACTTAAAAAGAAAAAAAAAAATTTTTTCTAATTAGACTTTAGCATTCTAACAGTTTTAAAAGTTCTTAAATCATTTCTTAATTTTCTCACAACATTTTTTTTGTTCATATTACTTTTTTTTATTAATGATTTTTTGTAACTTTTTGTTTTAAAATCACAACTATTTATACGGAGACACAATTTTAAACATTTGTCTTGTTAAAGTGGCTTTTTAAAAATTGTTAGGATTAATTGTTAAAGTGATTTTTTTTAACAAATGATTTTTTAATAAACAAATTAGAAAAAAAATGTGAAAAAAAGAATAGGTGATACATGACATCCATGACTTGAATTTAAGAAAACACCACAATATTATATAAGATATATTTTTCAAACTATTTAAAATTTGCAAAATTAGAATCATAGTTTTTGGTGAATATCAAAGAAAAAAAGAGAATAGTGACTAATTTATATTGTAACTTGTTGTTGAAATGAATTAACATTAATTAACTATTACATTGTTAGAATTAATTGTCAAAATTAAAATTTAATAAATAAATAAAAAATGTCCACTGTCAAAAGAGTAGATGACATATGACAACCTCTCGTGGCTTAAACTTAGTAAAACCTTAAAATATTATACTATAAGATATGTAGATGATTGATTAACATTAAACTGGGAAATAATTAATTACTGTGAGATTAATACTACGCTCCTACGGTACTCATTTATTTTGGTAACTGTTCTATTTTTAGAGGGAATAGTTAGACCAAGTTTTTTTTTATTCCATAACAAATTTCTGTTTTGAAAACAATTTGTGATTTCTTTTTTTTCACAAGTTTCTTTGACTCTAACATTAACTCAATCACGCAGAATTTGATTCATATATGATTTCACTCTTGAAAATGTTTTGTCATGTATAACATATCATGCTTGGATTTGAAGTATAAATGTTATGATATACAGTAAAAACTCTATAAAATAATAATGTTGGGACTACCAAAATTTATTACTTTATAAAGTTATTATTTATAAATAATGCTTAAAATAAATTAAAAAATAATTAATTGATAAATCTATAATAAAACACAATTTAACTACTAATAAAATAATTTACTAAATATAAATGGTTAAAAATAATAAAAAATTAATTAATTCTCTACTAAAAGTTAAAAATATGATATATTTTGAAGCAATTTGTTTATTCTACAACATCACTTATTATGAAATGAAAAAAATATATAGCAGTTATTATTTTATGATATTAATGGCACCATATATTTATATATAATTTTTGAAAAATTATTATCTTATCATCTTATCGATTTGTGTTAAATTTTGCATTGCCCCGACGCGGGACCGGTAAAATTTATTATTTTATCGAGTTTATTACTTTATCAAATACTCCATTACTTTATAGAGTTTTTACTGTAATACTATATACTATTAGATCTTAGAGATAAATCCGGAAGATGGAGCACAAATATTGATCTTGACTTGCAACGGAAGAGAAAATGTCAAGGAAACACTTGTTATTATAATATCTAAAATAACAAGGTACTAGCACACAAGGATATCATTCTCATAGTCAATTTTATAAATTTTGAATAACAAAGTAAGGCTAAAGGTCAATTAGGAGCTTTGATATGTTTTCTCTTTAATCAAGGTGTAACTAGGCTTCGTTTTATTCCTACTTTTCAATGAATTCAGAATCTAGCAAATCCACTAGCGCATCTTAAGTGTGGGATCTTTGAGATTGTGAGTCGCCATATTTGTTTATGTCTGATTTAACTTGATTGAGTAGGAGCCAATGATGGGATTAAAAAAAGATCCAAACGTCATAATTGTTCACTAAAACATAACCTTTGTAATCAAAGGACGAATAGATATAGAATAAAAACTAAAACCAAAACACCGTTGAAATACATTCTCTTGCTTAGTTCTCTACTAACTCCACAATGCAGAACATTCGGTGGACTTAAAAGAAACAATCTGTGAAGTAATATCATAACTAACCAACCAATTATTCTGTGCTATATTCCCAAACGTTGCATGTTCCGTCGGACCAACACACGTAATCGCCACACAATACGATCCTCCTCCCATGTCCACATACATACCTTGCCTATCCAACACAAGATCCGCACCGTCCGAGAAATGCATTGTAATCACTGGAAATATCTCTATGTTATCGCTATCGTAGCAAAGCATATCACCCGAAAAAGCTGTTCGTTTCGCTGTCACAAGATAATCCACGGCATCCTTCACTTTGTTGCAGTAGCTCTCGGGCAAGTACGTGTTTGCGGTTCCAGAATCTATGACTATGTTCCCCTCTAAAGAGTACATCTCTGTCCCTAATGTCTCAATGCGGTTCTCCCCAACACTGACCGCGTCTAGGTTTAGGTAATAGAAGTTCAGTTTATTGTTCTTTCTATACATATAAGTTGAAACCGTCCCGTCTCCTGCCACAATGGCGTTCCCTCCAAAATTGATCTTACTAGTTCCTTTTGTTGGTTTATGATCGGTTTACGCCCATGATTTGGGATTATACCGAACCGGTTTAATCAACCGATAGTTATGAGGTGTTAACATTCATAACCCTTCCCAAACAACATGTCTCTTCTCTTTGTAACTCTTCATGTCTTTGTCTATAAAAGAGACATTTGTAAGAGACATGAGACACAAGTAAGATAAGTAACTACCCGACAATTACAAGGGAGAATTGTAGAGAGAGAGTAAAACGTTCTAGAGAGAGAAAGCTTCGAGAGATCAACCGGAAGGGCACTTGAACGGTGGCTAGTGGTTGATTTCCGTTCGTGATCTCAGCCCCGACTCTCTGCGTCAATTCCTTGTTGAATCCGAACCAAATTCGTCATCAAACCGGCCAAGGTATGTGTTCCGGTTTAACGCTTTCGCATATAAGTTTAACATTGGCATCAGAGCATTAGGTTTCGGTTCTGGAATGTTTCGATTCTTAGTTAACATGTAGAATATGTTATTTGTGTTAGTTTCGCTCATTCATGATGAATTGAATTTTTTTTGGTTATGTAAGGAATGGTTGCAAATGGTAACTTCGTGATTCGTTGATGAAATGAATTGAAACTTTGCATAAATGTCCTTCATATTCACTTGAATGTTTCTGGAAATTATCATATTGAGAACCGAAACATATTGCATGAATTTGGATAAATTTTAAGTAAACCGAATTTTTTTGTTTCGCCCATATCTCTCTGGTAGATTATCGGAATCGTGCGATTCTAGTGTCTATGCGTAGATGCTACGATTATCTTTCCAACGGTATATCAAACGTGCGATTTGAGTCCGTATCGAGAGAGATATTGTGGTCGAAAATTTTGGCCAAAACTCTGTAAAACAATATGCATTGAGGAAGATGATGAACCGTACCGCCACGTGGCAGCGTCTGATTTGTCTGAAAATGCATATTGTGTTTTAATCATAGAATTTGTTTAATAAGTCCAAATTTAAAATTGAAAATTTTGCTAGATTTTTTTTTTCTTATGGAGATTAAGAATATGCATATTTTTAAGTTTAATTTTTTTTTTTTTTTTTTAAATTAAGTTTTAAATTAAATTAAAAAAAAGCTTTGTATGATCATGTTTCATTTGTTGATTCATGTTAGAAAATACATTGATTAAGTGGGAGTTCTAATTTGTTTAGAACTTAAAATTTTGCATGAAACAAATTAATTTATATAATCTTTAATTTACTAAAGCAGAAGTCAGTTGGCAAATTCTATGAGTGACATGTGTCCTCACCATTTTTCCTTTAATAAAATAAAATTATTAACTTCCTTTACCAAAAAACATTTCTGACTATTTAGTTTTTTTTTTTGTTTTGGATAAAAAAGTTCTCTGACCTAAAACCCAAAAAATAACCACGATCCTCCAAAGTAACTTCCCACTAACCATCATTAGTTATCAACAATCTCATACTATATATCTATAGAATTTATAGAAAAAGAAGTAGAACTGTCAATTATCTTTTCCTTCCGGTAAATTATCTATCGATTTCAGTTTTTCTTTAATTTGTTAGTTTTTCAATTGATCTCTGCTTTTGTTTCATCAATGAACTGAATTGTTGTGCTTTTCGATTTCAGTTTTTTTTAAAAGATTTGTTAGTTTTTCGTTTGATCTTTGCTTTTGTTTGATCAATTTCATTGACGAATCTGATGATAGATAAAAACGTATATGAAACGTAGGCGTACTCCATCGTTCTTCTCTTCTTCCTCTCTTCTCATTCTTCGTCTGCTACTTCTTCCCATTTTTTCCTTATTCTCACCTCATTCTCTTTAACATACGATAATCTCAATTTGAACCTTTGACTGATGTGTACTTTTGTGTTTTCACTTTCATGACAGGTTATTACTATGTACAATATGAAGCTTGATTTCACACCAATCGCTCAATTAAACTTTGAAAACGAAATTTGGAAGATTAAAGCTCACGTATTTGACGATTCCAAAGCAATGTAAAACCTGGAGCTTTTGGTGGACTTGATTTAATACTTGTAGATGATAATGTAAATAACCTAATTTTAGTTGGTTATGTTTATCTGATTATATTGTTAATACTTCTCATTTGTATTGCTATTTTGATGTCAGGGAGATCGAATAAGCTTGCATAAGGGGAAAATTAGTATCCAAATTCACAAATAATTTTGAGCAAGGAGAATGTCGCATTTTGATGAATTTTAAGCTTTCTCCTAATGATGGAAATTACATGGGAAGTACACATCAATTAGGTAAATCATCTCTACACTTTTCAAATTTTTGTGCTATAACAATTGATCAATCCATTTTCTTTACTTTCTTTGTTCAATCTATTTTCTTTACTGTTACCAGAAGATTGAAAAACAAAGTGATTATGCTTTTCGATTGATCTGTTTCTTCAATTTAATGTGCAAGATGAAGAACTAGGAACCAATTCTCTTCCTTGCATCAACCATGACACCTCTGCTAACGAAATGGGTAAGTCGTGATCCCTAATATCTCCTCAAACATTGATCTTTCTTCATGTCAGAAAACCATTGATAACGACGATGACCAGATCAAATGCATATGTACGACTCTTTTTAGCTTCTTTGTAACTTATAAAGTTGATCAATGCGTAAATCTGAACAAAACCCGTGTTTGCTTGATTAGGGGAACGCTAAGAAGTGTGAGTATGAGGAGAAAGAAGGTTAAATTTAAATTCAGGCTCTGCGAAAGCTGAATTTGATTCGGAATTAAGAAGAGCTCTCGCGTTCATGGCGAGACATATATTTTCTTCCTTCTTCTCCTCTCTCTTTTTTCTCCAAGCCATTGGGTCTTGGTCATAAGAGAAAATTTTGCAGGTTTGTGATATTACCTTTTTTGAAACTGTATCATTTTGTTTCATTTTAGTCTCTTCCTAAATGAATGATATTCAACAATTTATCGCTTCGTCCTCTCTATATTGCTTTATTTTCTTGCTTACAACTTTTAATCGTTAGTCTTTTGCATTTTTTGGATCTTTGAGATGTTGAGTTAAGCCAAGTTTAGATATCAAAACATGTGTAATATAATAGAGGACACCAGAGATATGTTCGGATTGTATAATGAATCATTCCATACAATATCTAGATATATGTTATCTCATAGGTGGGACGTAAGTTCATACCTAAATCCAATGTGGACTATTATGTTATTATTACTGAAACAAATGCCTTCATGCGGCTTATCTTTGTTTTAACTATAGAGTTATCACCATTCACCTACGATGTTTCTTCCCTAATTGCTTTGCTATCATAATTCATCTACCAATTTTTGGCTATATCTCTAATATTTCTTACTTTTCTTAAACGATATGATGCTATCAGAGCCGCAAAAGGGCGAGAGAAAAATGAAGTATAATAGTAAAGAGAGAACAAAGCTGGGAAAATCAAATTGTGCAAGACCATCACGTGAACGTTTTTTAATGAATCTTAATTTATATTTTGTTTACGCATCAAGTTTGAGTTGTTTAAAAAAAAAAGAAATTATAGAATTATTCCTATGAAAATGTTGTCCCACTATATATAACATCCGCAATGTTTTTGTGTTCTACAATTTAAAAACAACTAATGTAACTTTGTAGAATTTATGTTGGTTGAGTTTCGAGTACAACAAAACATTACGACATACATTTTTCTACAAAAAAAGGATATTCAAAGTAAGACGTATAGATATTTAAGAGGTTAGTAAAATATGGTTCATAGTCGTCCGTTCAATACAATATGTATAAATTATATGTTTGTGACACTAACTCTATATCATATATATACCATGTAAACTCAGTTCTTTCACCATCAAGATTTCAATATAATATATTGGGTATATGAAATACTTCAATAATCCCGGTGCTATAGCACCGGGCATAATACTAGTTAGATTATAATATGGGTGATGATTGGGAACATAGTGAACTTTCGATCTTGTATTATGTATCGAGTTATGTTAGATTAGTTTGTGTTCATTGAATAGTTATGAATTATGTGTTAATATTATGCAAATAAATGAATGTCTCTAAATGTTCAAGCAGGAATGGCTTCTGCTTGTAAGAACATTATTGCTGAGCTCAATCGAGGTGACAAACTGGATGGTGAAAATTACGATATTTGGTATCGTAAAGTCCAGTATGTACTCGAAGAGCAAGAGGTTAAAGAGACTCTTTTCCATCTCATGGAAGAGCCTGAGCAGGGTACTACAGCTCAACACAGGAGAGATCAAGAGGCATATGTTGCCTGGAAAAAGAAGAATAGCATTGCTCGCATTACGTTGCTGAGTTGTATGCAAGATGATCTAATGTGTGAGTTTGAGGAGTATGAAACTGCAAAAGGCATGTGGGAGGCCTTGAAAGAAAAGTTTGGTACCACATCGGCTACCAAACTAAGGAGACTTAATCAAAGGTTTAATGACTACAAGAAGCGCCCAAATCAATCAATGAGGCAGCATCTTAGAGTTTTGTCAAACATGATTAGAGAGCTTAAGACTGCTGGTCAGATTATGTCTGATGAACAGCAAGTACAAGCTGTTCTCCGCTCATTACCTGAAAGTTGGGACCATATGAAGGTTCAGATGACACACAATGTCAATGTGAAAACATTTGAAGACATATCACGTCATCTTGAGTTAGAGGATGAGCGCCTAGAGGCAGCAAAACCCTTTAATGAGGCCAACTTCACGAGTTCGAGCTCAGGTTCGAAACGCAAGAGAGGTAACAAGGGAAACAAGGCTCCTGATCAACCTGATCCTAAGAGACAAAAGAAATTTGCCAAGCGTCGCAAACGTGGAGGAAAGAAGGATAAGACCAAAATAAAATGCTACAATTGTGGCTCAATGGGTCACTTTGCTCGTGAATGCACTGAGGCAAAGAAGGTATTATCTTTTGACTCTACTTGTAAATATGCTTATGTTTCTAGTTGTGCAATGATTGCTGAATCTCATCCTTTGTGGATTGTAGACTCATGAGCAACAGACCACGTAGCTAGAAATCGAGAAGCATTTGTGGAGTATCGGCGATTACCTAAAGGTGCAAGATGGTTGTACGTGGGGAATAACTCCAAAGTTCCAATACTGGGTATTGGCACATGCCAGCTACACATGCGTGGTGGGAGAACCCTTATCTTACATGATGTCTTGTATGCTCCTGAAATTCGCCGGGACCTTGTCTTTGTTTTAACTTTACTTAAGTTAGGATTTGGTTTGAACTTCCATGATATGTCTTTAAACATTTCTCTAGGATCTGTGTTCTATGGTTCTGGTTATGTTTGTGATGGTTTCATTGTACTCGATTGTACTACAAACTTTACTAGTAGTAATGTTGATCGTTGTTTTTCATTTGTCACAAGTTCTACTCATGTTGAACCAAATGTGTGGCATGCTAGACTTGGTCATATTGGTGTCGATCGAATGAATAGATTGGCTAGAGAAGGTCTTTTAGGCTCTCTCGACTGAGTTGATCTTGACACATGTGAACCATGTTTAGCTGGAAAAGCAAAACGGAAACCATTTGGAAAAGCAATGAGAGCTGAATTTCCATTGCAATTAATCCATTCAGACATTTGTGGTCCGATGAATGTGAGGGCGAGGCATGGAGCTTCATATTTCATCACTTTTATAGATGATTTCACTCGATTCGGGGTTGTGTACCTTATTTCTCATAAGTCCGAAGCATTAGAGTGCTTTAGACGATATGTCATTTTGGTCGAAAATCAGTTGGAGAGGACGATCAAATGTTTGAGAACGGATCGAGGTGGTGAATATTTATCTGACCAGTTTAAAGAACTGTGTGATGAAAAGGGTATTGTCAGACAATTGACAACACCTTACACCCCGCAACAAAATGGTGTAGCGGAAAGAAGAAACCGAACGCTTCTTGAAATGGTTAGGTCCATGATGGCGCAAGCGAATCTCCCAGTTTCGTATTGGGGTGATGCATTGTTGACTGCTGCCTATATACTTAATCTAGTGCCCTCCAAATCTGTTACTTCTACCCCTTATGAATTATGGAAGGGAAGAAAACCCGATTTAATGCATCTAAGACCTTGGGGGTCTGCTGCATTTGTTCGCGATACTGCACATCCTCATGGAAAATTGGGTCCAAGAGGGAAAAAGTGTATCTTCATAAGATACTCTGACCAATCTAAAGGTTATGTGCTTATCGGCGAACAATATGATAAAAGTGTAACAGAAATCGAATCACGAGATGTTACGTTCTTGGAAAATGATTTTCCTCGAAGAGGAGAGATTGCCAGGGAATTCCATCTTCAAGAGATGGTTGACCCAACTAATGTTTCTCTTACTAACCAATCTGTGGAAGTTGGTGAAAGTTCACGAGATGAAACATACCAACTTAGTGGGAGAGAGACATTGGTTAATGATTCTTTTGGGAAAGAATCACATGAATATGAGGTTCGTAGAAGCGAACGTGGAAAAGTTCCTCGACGTCGTTTTGAAATCGAAGGGGAAGCTTTTATGGTTGCTTCGGTCGATGCCTTAGAACCCAGATCAGTTCATGAGGCTCTCTCTTCTCCAAACTCTGAAAAATGGAATGATGCAATAGGAGAAGAACTAGAATCTATGAGGGTAAACCAAGTATGGGACTTGGTTGATCTTCCGCCAGGACGTCGGGCGATCGGAAACAAATGGGTTTTCAAGATCAAACGAAAGGCGGATGCATCCATTGATAGGTATAAGGCTCGCTTGGTAGCGAAAGGATATACTCAACAAAAAGGTATAGACTATGAGGAAACGTTCTCTCCAGTGGTGAGGTTTGCCTCAATTCGCCTTATTCTAGCCATAGTTGCCGGATTGGATTTAGAATTACATCAAATGGATGTTAAGACTGCGTTTCTTAACGGGGAGCTAGAAGAAGAAATTTACATGGAACAACCTGTAGGTTTCATTGTAGAAGGCCATGAGCAGAAAGTTTGTAAGCTCAAACGTTCAATATATGGTCTAAAACAATCTTCTAGGCAATGGTATCTTCGTTTTCATCGAGCTATAATATCTTATGAGTTTACGATGATTAACGAAGACCATTGTGTCTGTCAAGAGCATAGGACAGTCCTTTGTAATTTTGTCTCTATATGTTGACGACATCTTGTTGGCTGGAAACGATATGGAGTTTCTAGTAACCATTAAGCAATGGTTATCATCTCATTTTGAGATGAAAGATATGGGAGAAGCTGATTATGTACTTGGTGTTAAGATACACCGAGACCGATCGAGGAAATTGTTAGCTCTTTCACAAGAGTCATACATTCGTACAATCCTCGAAAGGTTTAAGATGCATGATTGTAATCTCATTGATACTCCAATCGCAAAAGGTGAAGGCCTAAGCCTTGATATGTGCCCTAAAACCGATAATGAGAAAAAGGAGATGGAAGGAGTCCCATACTCTAGTGCTGTGGGAAGTTTGATGTACGCTATGATGTGTACCCGGCCGGATATTTGTTATGCTGTTGGCTTGGTAAGTCGTTACCAGTCAAACTCCGGGAAGAAACACTGGATGGCGGTGAAGAGGATCCTTAGATACTTGAAAGGAACTATGGACTATTCTTTGTGTTATCAAGGAAGTGATTTACGCTTAACGGGCTATACGGATGCCGACTGGGCTGGTGATTTAGATGAGCGTAGATCAACTTCAGGATACGCTTTCTTGCTAAGTGATGGTGCCATTACTTGGAGTAGCAAGAAACAAAGTTGTACAGCATTATCCACAATGGAAGCTGAGTTCATTGCATGTTCAGCATCAGTTCAAGAAGTTGTATGGCTGAGGAGGTTCTTACAAAGCTTACAAGTCACTAAAGAGGCTTCGTGTCCTGTGACTATTCATTGTGATAGTCAAGCTTGTATTGGTTATGTGAAGGACCCCAAGTATCATGGTAGGACCAAACACATTGAAATCAAACATCAGTTTGTGAGAGACATTGTGGCAAAGAAAGAGGTGGTCCTAAAGTACATTTCTACGCACAAGATGGTAGCTGATCCGTTTACTAAGCCCATTCCTAGAGATGTTTATCTTGCTCATGTTCGAGCTCTAGGTTTGCGTAGAATTTGATGTATGTACTAATGGTGCTTTGCCATTTGACATTGTATTTATGTTTGAAGATTTATATATATAAAGATATTTTCAGACATAGTTTATGATGGTCATTTTTATTACTCACACATAAATATGTAAGGAATGTCAACAAGTTGGAGATTGATTCACTCACATGAATAATCGCCTTAGTTTTCTTAGTGAAAAGCTAAGATGAGATATGATGAGTCTGGCGCTAGTGGGAGCTTGCCTTATAGTTCTTATCAAATATCGCCTTGATAAAGAGTCAAGATGAGATATGCTCATTGAGATATCGATCATGATTAACCCAGAATCATGAATACTTGGAAGAGCTGGATAAGTACATAATCAGGCGCTAGATAGCGAGCTGATAGTAGCTTGATCCACATAGTAGTATTTGGTTTAACCAATTGACATATGCTCTTTAAAAAAAAAAAAAGAGTTAACTGCTATGGCATGTAAGTCATACCACATGTGCTAGTACGACCATATAGGAAGCAAGTGATATTTTATTTGTAATCCCCATCACTCGCAATGTGAGTTCCTATTAACCTTATTATGGTTTCAAGTGGTTACCCTTGAACTTTCGTCTATGTTCTTGAAGGGATAAACTAATGTTCGCTACTTTAGTATGTATTCCGATGGTGATGGAATAATTAGCCTTATGGGACATGCTAGGAAAGCGGTTAGTTTGGAACAAATGGGCATGAGTACGGAAGGGAAAACTATTTGGTTTTACATTGACATATGTGCTTGCTGGCCAGCCACTATATCGCTCAATTGGAGTTTGAATATAGTGAACACATGATGTGAAATGTCTAACATATGCTATAGGGATAAGATATGTTGAGATTGATGTAAAACATAAATAAGTTTGGGGAACAGCGAGACATGCTGAAATGCAAATATTTTATTTAGGATTGTAGCAGTTATGTATCCTTAATAGGTGCATAGTTTAGCTCCCAAGTGCAGGTGTACTCGCAAGGGTCGCACGGTTCATTTGCCGTATGATTTCCGAATTATGAATCTCGATCTTAAACTCTCTGAATTGTCTAATAAACATTATGCTCCATATCATGTGCGAGTGGGAGATGTTGGTTTATGATCGGTTTACGCCCATGATTTGGGATTATACCGAACCGGTTTAATCAACCGATAGTTATGAGGTGTTAACATTTATAACCCTTCCCAAGCAACATGTCTCTTCTCTTTGTAACTCTTCATGTCTTTGTCTATAAAAGAGACATTTGTAAGAGACATGAGACACAAGTAAGACAAGTAACTACCCGACAGTTACAAGGGAGAATTGTAGAGAGAGAGTAAAACGTTCTAGAGAGAGAAAGCTTCGAGAGATCAACCGGAAGGGCACTTGAACGGTGGCTAGTGGTTGATTTCCGTTCGTGATCTCAGCCCCGACTCTCTGCGTCAATTCCTTGTTGAATCCGAACCAAATTCGTCATCAAACCGGCCAAGGTATGTGTTCCGGTTTAACGCTTCCGCATATAAGTTTAACACCTTTACCAGAAAAACAGTAAGAGAACACACCGAGGAAGTCCTCTCCCAAGTCCTTTCCCATCTGAGAGATTAGCGATAAAGATCCCAAGTTTAGACCAACAATGCCTGATGCTTTTGTGGTTACTATCCCTGAGTTGTTGTGTCCACACCCAATGGTGGTTTCAGGCATCACAAAAGGTTGGCCTGACGTGGAATGAAGCGTGACCGTCTCGGTCGCATACGTTCCCTTCGAATAGCTTTGGTCTTCGTAGATAATGTCGTAAGTACAAGAGTTGTGGTCGTTGCAACTTTTTTCTTTGTAGGTTGATGATTTTGAAGGGTCGAATATGGGAGCGTCTTGGTCGTAACAGCTAACACAAGGCAAACATTGTGTCCATATGATCTCGCTTCCCGTGTCTATAACAGCTTCGATTTCGACAGGAGGAGTACCGATTTGTAGCTTCATTAGATACTCGAAGGAATCGTAGACGGTATCGGCGTAAGGATATGATGAATAAGTGTGTGAGGGTCGAGAAGATGAGGAATTAGTGCCACGTTGGATTAAGTCGATGGTGAAGCCGTGAGGTGATGAGGTGGTGGTGGTTATTAAGAGAAAATATGTGATGATTTGAAGAAAGAGAGCCATGATCATTGTGGTTGCAAGAGACATGATCGTATTATAATGTTGATTTTTGAGACACAATGCGTTTTGGAGTTTTTGTCGTATAATTGTTAATTGTTCTTATTTTTTAACTTCCTCCAGTTTTGATACTTCCATTACGGCTTTATGACTTGGGAAAATATACATATTGCTACTAAGGTTTTAGTACTTTTGTTCTCGGGTTTTCCATTTTTGTTTTGGCTTTGCATTACATTAGATCACTTTGTTTGTAGCAAAATGTAATTTTCTCAGAATTTACAATTTTAAGTAATTTTTGATGACCCCAAAACGAATATTTTACTTTTATGTGATTGTGTGTTATGTTAAAATTTTACTACATTTTACCACTCACACACCCACTAATTTTTTTCCAGTGAAGCGATCATTTTTCTTTTTATGCATCAGTGTATATATCTTTGATTATTTCATTTATTTGTTTCTTTCTATCAATCTCTTTTTGTTTATGTTGTTTAATTAACGTAGGCTTTCATTTTCTTTGAGGTTTCTAGTCGTTTTTATATTTCTTGGCATCGATATCTCTAATTTTGTTGTTGTTGTTGTTATTTAACATTTGGTTTTAGAACTATAGTTTACACTTCTAAAAACTCAATTCTCTGGAATTTGTTTTTCAGAAGTTAGTGCATAATACCACGGTTTTAATTTAGCACCTTCTCAACAAGATTTTTTGCTTTCATTTTTGCCTTTTGTTATGACCAGAACTATAAACCAAAGTTTATTTCCCTAAACATTTTCAGACAACTCTGCCTTTGCAAAAGAAGAACCATTATCTATTTCATAGAGCTCTTCCTTTGCATCTTCATCTTCATATTCAGCTTCGGTGTCTGAACAACTCAGATAAAGCTCACTCCGACGATGATTATCTGATTCTGATGAAGAATCATCCAAGATCGAAAGAGGATTTCTGTTACTCGGGTCATCATAAAGAGCAACATGTCTGTAGTATAGTTCAAGTTCCTTTTCTGCAATTGCTATGAAGTGTCTCACCGATTCAAGAGATTGTTCGTACTTTGATTTTTCATATGCCTGCAATAGAAACCAGAGTAGACTTCAGAATCATAAAAAATCTCTAATATCCAAAAACCAAATGAAACAAACATAAGCCTCTAACAGATTCATCCTCTGGTCACTTTTAGACGAGTTATTTAAGCGCTAATTCTCAAGTGACAAAGTTTCAAGTAAATGCACAAAACCTTAGATGCAATGATAAGCAGGTAATGTTACGTATTACTAATAAACAATTTGAAAACTTACCCTTTTCTTCGATAACGTATCGATTGGAGACATAACTTGAGGTTGAACATAACCCTTCCCTCTATAAAAGATGATTGTATCATCGCCAATGATGTTAACAGGTACACCACCACTGAGTTTAGCAAGATCCTCTGCGTATTGTTGCACTTGTCCTGGCTTACTATTATTGCATATAACCTTAACGGTTTCATGCTTTTTCCAATGCAGATGCATGTTTAAAATAACACCACCAAATACTCCTCTTCTTCCAATAGGTACATAGTTAGATCTCTTCTGACCCATTTTCTTCAGGTAGAAACGTTCTTCCCCTGTAATCTCATGTGGTTGAACCTCAGGTCCCTGCACTTTAGCAACTTCATATCTTTTGAGTTTCTCAATCAACAACGCTTCTTTGATCTTAGCCTGATACAAGACACATTGAGAGAAACTTAAACATAGATTTTACTAATGAATTAGTCGTTTTCTTCTAAATCTCACTACAGACCTTTTCAAGTTTGTGCTTTATTCTTTCCTCTGGATTAGCAAACTTCTTCTTCTTCCCTTTGACAGTAAGCCGTCGTGGGTCTTTCCTGTTGGCTGCATTCCTTTCCTCTCTTTCTTTCTTCCGTTTCAACTTGAGCCGCTTTTTAGTCAACCACTTCCATTTCTTGGGAGGATCAAGTTCCCGAGTTTCAAACTTTGGTTTCCCTTCTGATATCACTAAGTTCACAGTACCATGACTAAAGTTTCTACATATATGCCTTGAAATCGTTGGCAGAAAGAATGTCGATGTGGAATAAGCAAATTCTTGGCTTTGTCGAAGCGACCTAGTGGGCGAATTCGCGTTAGTTGTGATTGCGTACAAGAATATAATCACCTTATAGACATAAACATAGTAACTATGGTACAAACCTGGCAGAAATGAGAAGTGGATATGATGATCTAAGAAGAGATGAAGCCCTTTGAATACCACGAACAAAGGACATTACCATCAAGAACACTTTGATTCAATGCAAATTGCTTCAAGATTCGAGTGTTTCATATATAGCCTGCTAAAGAAAAGAAAAAAAAGGGCAAAAGTTATCTGCAGAACCAAAGTCGTATGCATAACACTAGAAACAAGTTTAGACACTAAAAAATGTGGTTTTATGAGTGTTTCAAACCCTAATCGGAAACAATTTTGAGCTAGTGATAAAAATCCTTGTTCCAATCATCAAAATCGATATTAGGACTAAACTGATTGGCGAACATGTTGCACGTCCAACTACGTCCTCCTCCATTGGCACGATTCCAGTATCAGTAGAATCGATGTTCTGAGCAGAATCAGTGGGAATCTCTGTTGGCTGTTGGGCATCAGTGGCATCTTTCTCTACAAGGTTTTCAGGTTGAGCTTCTTTTACTAGGTTATCTGCATCTACCACGTGGACATCATCCTCAGAGGAAACATCAATGGGATTCTTGTCAACAACAACCATATTGTTATCCTCCTCTGCGGATACCGTTTGAGAAGGTACTTCAATAGGGTTCTTATCAATAACCATGGGAGAAACATCTTCTTCTGCAATGGCTTTAGTAGGTTCCTTAATAGAGTTCTCATCAACAACCACTGTATTAACCTCATCTTGAACCTTGCGGCTTTCAGAAGGTACGTCAACCGACTTTTCGCCACCATCAATAACATTCACATCATCCTCACCGAAAGAACCTGGAAGAGACTCAACAACGTTCTTATCAGTAGCAACCAAACTAACATCCTCCAGAGGCTCAGCTTCAGAAACAGCTTCCACAAGAGGCTTATCAATCACTTTATCAGAATCATTACCAGGCTGATTTTCCGAGTTTTCGACATTACCAGCCTCTTCCACAGAACTCTTCACCACATCAGACTCTCCAGCTAAAGTCTCAGGAGGATTCACAAGATTGTTTTCTAATTTCTCCTCTGGTTTCTCTAGATTAACATCAAAGGCAAAGAGTGGAATCTGTTTTCTCTGACCTTTACCTTTCCTCGTATAAACTTTAATACTCTGTTTCTCTCTAACACCATCGATTCCTTCACCATTAACAGGCTCAGAAGCCATACATATACCTTCAAAAAAACCCTAATTTCACGTCTAGGGTTGCTCTCAATTCACGAATTTTCCCACTTCTCCGGAATAAAACTAACGGAAACTCTTCAAATCACCTCCACCATGAAAACCAAAGAAACCCTAATTTCCAAGATGTAACCTTTTTTCGATTTGGAGAGTGTACAAGCTTCTGAGACTACAAGAAATTAGGGTTTCTACGTCAATTTAAAGAAAGAAGTGGATTTAAGACTGTATCTGATTAAATCATAGAAGAGAGTAATCTTGGTTAGGGTTTGGAAGAGAAAAAGAGAGAATTAGGGTTATTAAAAATCTGAAATCTCTTGAGGTATGAGATCGAATAAAGGGTTGGATAAAGGAGAAAGCTTTAAGGGAAAGAGAGGAAGAATTGATTGATCTGAAGCTTACCTGCGTGAGCTTGGGAGAGAAGGCGCCGCAGAGAGAGAGAGAGACGAAGAAACAGAGAAACAAGAGTTTGGTTTTTTTTTTTACCCGACCCGGAAGCTTTTTTAGGGTTGGGCCTTAAAAAAACAAAATCAATTTTCGTAAAAGTTTTTTTTAATGAACCTTATCAATTTGTGGACTACATGTGTATAGGGATGTTAAAGATGGGCTTTTACCCATTGGATATCCATAACTTTGCTAAAATTTTAAACCCAAAACTTACTTTTTATGTTTTAAAAACGCGCGGGCTTTTTATGGGCGGGTCTTGTTTCACTAATTACCCAATCGGGTTTATCCAATTGGGTTTCGAGTACCCATTGGATTTTTAAAAAACTTATTATCTGATACGAAAACGACGTCGTTTTCTCTTAGGGCATTTGGGTTTTGACAAAATTATTTTTCTTTTGCCTCCTTTCTTCTCTGCGTCGAACAACAATGGAGAATTCATCTCATGTCTTCTGAAGTTACTTGTCTTCTTCTTTACCAAATTAAAATAGAGATTTAATTTGAGTCTTTGGTTCTTGTTTTAGCCGTTTCTTCTCATCTTAAAACATCTTCTTTTCTCTCAAAATCCTGATTCATCGGTTCGTATACGGTTCTTAAACTTTTTTTTTATCGGTTTCTTGAACTTTTTAATTGGTTTCTTGATCTTGATTTTTTTTTTTTGTTGTTATGAGTCGATGATGATGATGTTGTTTGGTATGCAGGATCTGAAAGGAAACTAGGGTTTGTTATATCTGATGAGAAATTTCTGAAAAAGGTATGGGTTTTTTATTTTCGTCTTCTTATTTATGGAGAATTGCAATTTCTTTAGGATTTTTGTTTCTGGGTTATATGAATCTCAAGATATCATATATATTTGTTTGCTTTGTGATCTGAATTTGCAAGCTTTTTGAAATCATAAACGAAAACATTTCAAGCCATCGTTCCTATCAATAGAGAATTGTACTGCTTTTGAGTTGTTTGCTTTTGTGTTTCCCTAAGCTAATTAAAAATTAGTATTGATGAATCCGGTATAGGATTTGAAGAACCAAGGAATTATCTGGTTAAGGAACAAACACGGTCTAATTCATCTAACCAAGAAAAATATTTTGTAGATATATCTAGCATTTGAAACTGTGCATCAAATCTATAATAATTTAGGTGGAGCTATTCCCTTTGAATTTTAAGTGTCAAGAATTTCAATACGACAATGAATTTAATTATATAAAAATAACAATATCTTCCAATACAGAAGAATCAGTATATATTTATTTTCTTGGAATGTATCTATTTTCGTGAAACATGCATTTAGTGGTTGCAATTGATTAATACACTTGATTAACCTCTACAATTGCATTATTATTGAGTTTGTGCAATTTTTTATTATATTTAATCATAGATATAATCTCATTTTTTGTTAATTTTGAATTCTTAATCGAAACAAATAAAAAGATGTATTATATAAAGATTAAATATATAATTTTATTAAGAGTAATGTAAAAGTTATACAAACACTAATAAAATTTCAGATCAATAAAAAAAACTACAATATAAAAAAAACACAAAAAAATAAAATATCAGATATCCATGAGTAATCCAAAACAATATGGGTTATTTCTGGATTACCCAACTAATACACGGGTTTTTTTCGGGCTTTTTGTTTGTGGATTTTTTTTGAGCGGGTTTTTTTTGGTTCGGGCTGGATTGGATTTTATTACCCATGACAACATCCCTAAATAGGTACATAGTTAGATCTCTTCTGGCCCATTTTCTTCAGGTAGAAACGTTCTTCCCCGGTAATCTCATGTGGTTGAACCTCAGGTCCATGCACTTTAGCAACTTCATATCTTTTGAGTTTCTCAATCAACAACGCTTCTTTGATCTTAGCCTGATACAAGACACATTGAGAGAAACTTAAACATAGATTTTACTAATGAATTAGTCGTTTTCTTCTAAATCTCACTACAGACCTTTTCAAGTTTGTGCTTTATTCTTTCCTCTGGATTAGCAAACTTCTTCTTCTTCCCTTTGACAGTAAGCCGTCGTGGGTCTTTCCTGTTGGCTGCATTCCTTTCCTCTCTTTCTTTCTTCCGTTTCAACTTGAGCCGCTTTTTAGTCAACCACTTCCATTTCTTGGGAGGATCAAGTTCCCGAGTTTCAAACTTTGGTTTCCCTTCTGATATCACTAAGTTCACAGTACCATGACTAAAGTTTCTACATATATGCCTTGAAATCGTTGGCAAAAAGAATGTCGATGTGGAATAAGCAAATTCTTGGCTTTGTCGAAGCGACCTAGTGGGCGAATTCGCGTTAGTTATGATTGCGTACAAGAATATAATCACCTTATAGACATAAACATAGTAACTATGGTACAAACCTGGCAGAAATGAGAAGTGGATATGATGATCTAAGAAGAGATGAAGCTCTTTGAATACCACGAACAAAGGACATTACCATCAAGAACACTTTGATTCAATGCAAATTGCTTCAAGATTCGAGTGTTTCATATATAGCCTGCTAAAGAAAAGAAAAAAAAGGGCAAAAGTTATCTGCAGAACCAAAGTCGTATGCATAACACTAGAAACAAGTTTAGACACTAAAAAATGTGGTTTTATGAGTGTTTCAAACCCTAATCGGAAACAATTTTGAGCTAGTGATAAAAATCCTTGTTCCAATCATCAAAATCGATATTAGGACTAAACTGATTGGCGAACATGTTGCACAGAACAATACCCAGATATACCCAGATTCTCTTGCAAGCACGAAAAGTCCATCGACAAGGATCTAAGGATTTTCCGAATTCGAAGTTTCAGTTCATGCAAACCAATCAACGCCAATTTTCCGAAATTCTTGACCCAAACCGAACTGAACCAATCTCTTCACTGCAATGAAAATTTTCAATCCCCTTAGGAGGTATTGTCGACTTCCCAATGATTTTTCGTTTTTCTTATTTCAGAGAATCTGGGTATTGTTCTGTGCAACATGTTCGCCAATCAGTTTAGTCCTAATATCGATTTTGATGATTGGAACAAGGATTTTTATCACTAGCTCAAAATTGTTTCCGATTAGGGTTTGAAACACTCATAAAACCACATTTTTTAGTGTCTAAACTTGTTTCTAGTGTTATGCATACGACTTTGGTTCTGCAGATAACTTTTGCCCTTTTTTTTCTTTTCTTTAGCAGGCTATATATGAAACACTCGAATCTTGAAGCAATTTGCATTGAATCAAAGTGTTCTTGATGGTAATGTCCTTTGTTCGTGGTATTCAAAGAGCTTCATCTCTTCTTAGATCATCATATCCACTTCTCATTTCTGCCAGGTTTGTACCATAGTTACTATGTTTATGTCTATAAGGTGATTATATTCTTGTACGCAATCACAACTAACGCGAATTCGCCCACTAGGTCGCTTCGACAAAGCCAAGAATTTGCTTATTCCACATCGACATTCTTTCTGCCAACGATTTCAAGGCATATATGTAGAAACTTTAGTCATGGTACTGTGAACTTAGTGATATCAGAAGGGAAACCAAAGTTTGAAACTCGGGAACTTGATCCTCCCAAGAAATGGAAGTGGTTGACTAAAAAGCGGCTCAAGTTGAAACGGAAGAAAGAAAGAGAGGAAAGGAATGCAGCCAACAGGAAAGACCCATGACGGCTTACTGTCAAAGGGAAGAAGAAGAAGTTTGCTAATCCAGAGGAAAGAATAAAGCACAAACTTGAAAAGGTCTGTAGTGAGATTTAGAAGAAAACGACTAATTCATTAGTAAAATCTATGTTTAAGTTTCTCTCAATGTGTCTTGTATCAGGCTAAGATCAAAGAAGCGTTGTTGATTGAGAAACTCAAAAGATATGAAGTTGCTAAAGTGCATGGACCTGAGGTTCAACCACATGAGATTACCGGGGAAGAACGTTTCTACCTGAAGAAAATGGGCCAGAAGAGATCTAACTATGTACCTATTTAGGGATGTTGTCATGGGTAATAAAATCCAATCCAGCCCGAACCAAAAAAAACCCGCTCAAAAAAAATCCACAAACAAAAAGCCCGAAAAAAACCCGTGTATTAGTTGGGTAATCCAGAAATAACCCATATTGTTTTGGATTACTCATGGATATCTGATATTTTATTTTTTTGTGTTTTTTTTATATTGTAGTTTTTTTTATTGATCTGAAATTTTATTAGTGTTTGTATAACTTTTACATTACTCTTAATAAAATTATATATTTAATCTTTATATAATACATCTTTTTATTTGTTTCGATTAAGAATTCAAAATTAACAAAAAATGAGATTATATCTATGATTAAATATAATAAAAAATTGCACAAACTCAATAATAATGCAATTGTAGAGGTTAATCAAGTGTATTAATCAATTGCAACCACTAAATGCATGTTTCACGAAAATAGATACATTCCAAGAAAATAAATATATACTGATTCTTCTGTATTGGAAGATATTGTTATTTTTATATAATTAAATTCATTGTCGTATTGAAATTCTTGACACTTAAAATTCAAAGGGAATAGCTCCACCTAAATTATTATAGATTTGATGCACAGTTTCAAATGCGAGATATATCTACAAAATATTTTTCTTGGTTAGATGAATTAGACCGTGTTTGTTCCTTAACCAGATAATTCCTTGGTTCTTCAAATCCTATACCGGATTCATCAATACTAATTTTTAATTAGCTTAGGGAAACACAAAAGCAAACAACTCAAAAGCAGTACAATTCTCTATTGATAGGAACGATGGCTTGAAATGTTTTCGTTTATGATTTCAAAAAGCTTGCAAATTCAGATCACAAAGCAAACAAATATATATGATATCTTGAGATTCATATAACCCAGAAACAAAAATCCTAAAGAAATTGCAATTCTCCATAAATAAGAAGACGAAAATAAAAAACCCATACCTTTTTCAGAAATTTCTCATCAGATATAACAAACCCTAGTTTCCTTTCAGATCCTGCATACCAAACAACATCATCATCATCGACTCATAACAACAAAAAAAAAAAATCAAGATCAAGAAACCAATTAAAAAGTTCAAGAAACCGATAAAAAAAAAGTTTAAGAACCGTATACGAACCGATGAATCAGGATTTTGAGAGAAAAGAAGATGTTTTAAGATGAGAAGAAACGGCTAAAACAAGAACCAAAGACTCAAATTAAATCTCTATTTTAATTTGGTAAAGAAGAAGACAAGTAACTTCAGAAGACATGAGATGAATTCTCCATTGTTGTTCGACGCAGAGAAGAAAGGAGGCAAAAGAAAAATAATTTTGTCAAAACCCAAATGCCCTAAGAGAAAACGACGTCGTTTTCGTATCAGATAATAAGTTTTTTAAAAATCCAATGGGTACTCGAAACCCAATTGGATAAACCCGATTGGGTAATTAGTGAAACAAGACCCGCCCATAAAAAGCCCGCGCGTTTTTAAAACATAAAAAGTAAGTTTTGGGTTTAAAATTTTAGCAAAGTTATGGATATCCAATGGGTAAAAGCCCATCTTTAACATCCCTATACACATGTAGTCCACAAATTGATAAGGTTCATTAAAAAAAACTTTTACGAAAATTGATTTTGTTTTTTTAAGGCCCAACCCTAAAAAAGCTTCCGGGTCGGGTAAAAAAAAAAACCAAACTCTTGTTTCTCTGTTTCTTCGTCTCTCTCTCTCTCTGCGGCGCCTTCTCTCCCAAGCTCACGCAGGTAAGCTTCAGATCAATCAATTCTTCCTCTCTTTCCCTTAAAGCTTTCTCCTTTATCCAACCCTTTATTCGATCTCATACCTCAAGAGATTTCAGATTTTTAATAACCCTAATTCTCTCTTTTTCTCTTCCAAACCCTAACCAAGATTACTCTCTTCTATGATTTAATCAGATACAGTCTTAAATCCACTTCTTTCTTTAAATTGACGTAGAAACCCTAATTTCTTGTAGTCTCAGAAGCTTGTACACTCTCCAAATCGAAAAAAGGTTACATCTTGGAAATTAGGGTTTCTTTGGTTTTCATGGTGGAGGTGATTTGAAGAGTTTCCGTTAGTTTTATTCCGGAGAAGTGGGAAAATTCGTGAATTGAGAGCAACCCTAGACGTGAAATTAGGGTTTTTTTGAAGGTATATGTATGGCTTCTGAGCCTGTTAATGGTGAAGGAATCGATGGTGTTAGAGAGAAACAGAGTATTAAAGTTTATACGAGGAAAGGTAAAGGTCAGAGAAAACAGATTCCACTCTTTGCCTTTGATGTTAATCTAGAGAAACCAGAGGAGAAATTAGAAAACAATCTTGTGAATCCTCCTGAGACTTTAGCTGGAGAGTCTGATGTGGTGAAGAGTTCTGTGGAAGAGGCTGGTAATGTCGAAAACTCGGAAAATCAGCCTGGTAATGATTCTGATAAAGTGATTGATAAGCCTCTTGTGGAAGCTGTTTCTGAAGCTGAGCCTCTGGAGGATGTTAGTTTGGTTGCTACTGATAAGAACGTTGTTGAGTCTCTTCCAGGTTCTTTCGGTGAGGATGATGTGAATGTTATTGATGGTGGCGAAAAGTCGGTTGACGTACCTTCTGAAAGCCGCAAGGTTCAAGATGAGGTTAATACAGTGGTTGTTGATGAGAACTCTATTAAGGAACCTACTAAAGCCATTGCAGAAGAAGATGTTTCTCCCATGGTTATTGATAAGAACCCTATTGAAGTACCTTCTCAAACGGTATCCGCAGAGGAGGATAACAATATGGTTGTTGTTGACAAGAATCCCATTGATGTTTCCTCTGAGGATGATGTCCACGTGGTAGATGCAGATAACCTAGTAAAAGAAGCTCAACCTGAAAACCTTGTAGAGAAAGATGCCACTGATGCCCAACAGCCAACAGAGATTCCCACTGATTCTGCTCAGAACATCGATTCTACTGATACTGGAATCGTGCCAATGGAGGAGGACGTAGATGGACGTATTAGAATACATGTAGCCTCCACATCGAAGGTACAAAAAGAGGAGATGCGGAAGAAGCTTGAAGATCAGCTTAACGTGGTTAGAGGTTTGGTTAAGAGGATAGAGGATAAAGAGGGTGAGATTGGTGCATATAACGACTCTCGTACTCCGGTTAACACTGGTATTAACAACGGTGGAGGAAGGATTCTCTCAGGGTTTGCCTCAGCTGGACTTCCTCGTGAGGCCGTCAGAGCACCAAGGCCGTTGAATCCGTTAAGTGTATCAGTTTTGGAGAATACTCTGGGAGCCAATGAGCATGTGGAGAAAGAGAAAAGAACACCCAAGGCAAATCAGTTTTATAGGACTTCAGAGTTTTTACTTGGTGACAAGTTGCCACCTGCAGAGAGTAACAAGAAATCAAAATCCAGTGCAAAGAAGCACGGAGGAGAAGCGCATGGTTTTGGTGCAGGCTCTAAAGTTTTCAAGAATTGCAGTGCTCTACTTGAAAGGCTGATGAAGCATAAACATGGTTGGGTGTTCAATGCTCCTGTAGATGTGAAAGGTCTAGGTTTGCATGATTACTTCACCATTATCGAGCACCCTATGGATTTGGGAACTGTCAAGTCTGGGTTAACAAAGAATCTGTACAAGTCACCAAGAGAATTTGCAGAGGATGTTAGACTTACTTTCCACAATGCCATGACTTACAACCCACAAGGACAAGATGTCCATGTCATGGCGGACCAGCTATTACAGATCTTTGAAGAGAGATGGGCTGTCATAGAGGCAGATTATAATCGTGAATTGAGATTTGTAACTGGTTATGAGATGAATCTTCCAACTCCAAGGTCTAGACTGGGTCCTACAATGCCGCCACCACCTATTAATGTGAGGAATACAATAGATAGAGCAGACTGGAGTACTCGCCATGGTGACCTGCAGCATCCAAAACCGACCACAACACCTGGCAGAACACCAACCAGTACAACACCTTCTGGAAGGACACCTGCTCTGAAAAAGCCAAAAGCCAACGAACCAAATAAAAGAGATATGACGTATGAGGAGAAGCAGAAGCTTAGTGCTCACTTGCAGAATCTGCCTCCAGATAAACTGGATGCGATTGTACAAATTGTTAACAAGAGGAATACTGCTGTGAAGCTACGTGATGAAGAAATTGAAGTTGATATTGATAGTGTTGATCCTGAGACCCTGTGGGAGTTGGACAGATTTGTAACCAACTACAAGAAGGGCTTGAGTAAGAAAAAGAGGAAAGCTGAGCTAGCTATTCAAGCTAGAGCAGAAGCCGAGAGGAATAGCCAACAACAGATGGTACTTCTACCTCGCCTGAGCTAGTCCTTTATTATTTTCTTTCTACTTAATCAGTATACGTATCTTTATTTATGTTGTCCTTTATTGCAGGCTCCGGCACCAGTGGCACACGAGTTCTCTAGGGAAGGTGGCAACACAGGTAATTTTGAGGGCCACTTTCTGAATACTACTCTCCTCTGTTTGGTGTGAACTACTTAGGATCATAATTGTTGCTGTTTTTTTTGTTATCAGCTAAAAAGACACTCCCTACACCTTTACCTTCTCAAGTGGAGAAGCAAAACAATGAGACAAGCAGATCAAGTAGTTCAAGCAGCTCTTCCAGTGGTTCGAGCTCTTCTAGTGGTACATGCTTCTCTTTGAGTTATCTAATGGTATATGTTGTGTTGTTTGTTACTAAAACCCCTTCTGTGTTTGATCTGCAGATTCAGACAGCGATAGCTCTTCGTCATCTGGATCAGATCAGACCTAGAGACTACGTGTGTTGACAAATATGTAAGGTCAACCAAAGATTCATCTCTGTCATCCACTTTTAATAAGAAGCTTTTGTTTGACTGTTTTCTAAATAGCACATGTATGAATGCCATCTTCCTTGTCTCTGTTTCGGCATAGTTCTAACATTTTGTATGTGATTGTCTTGCTCAAATCTGGTCCGTATTTCGTGAAGTTTGTTCTGTTTGCTGATAACGCTTGCTTCCTTGTGGATATTTCTGATTATATAACCAAATAAGTGTGATGCTTGATGGTGAAACAGGGTTAAACAAAATGAAGGTTATAGAGTTAGAAGAGCATTGTGGGATGATGACGTACAGGCTTTGAGGGGGCAGAGTGGTTGGTTTAATGGAAGGAGAAAAACAAGATTGTATCATATTCATATCACTGTTAGAGTTAAAAAGAAAAGAAAAATCTCTATTATTCTTAATTTTTGGTTTTTTTTTTTACTTAGTAGGATTCCATGTCACGTCCACTTTAGAATGTAACCGTAGGTTTGGGTTGTGGTCTATTTCGGCACACTTTGTATATCTCTGCCTCTCTCTCTCTCTCTCTCTCTCTTCCTCTGGTTGGTCTCTCTTTAGCAGTTGGTTTAGGTGGATGACTACTATGTTTTTAGTTTAGGGCTTTTGAATCAGCTAAAAATCATCTCAACAGATTCTGGATTCTTGAGAAAGACTCATGTATTGTAAGCTTTTGTGAGTTTGTTTACCCCTCTTGTACTACCTTTGTTTTTTCACTAAAATTTCCAAAATCAAGTTTCTACGACGATATCAACTCTCTTCCATCTGTTGAGCGATTGCCCTTCCACTCAGTCCCGTTGGATCACTAAGGCCGACTTTCATCCATGCTCGACGATTGGGTAGAAAGTCCTGCTTGACGGGTGGATCTGGCTTGGTGGCACTCGAGGACCAAAACTATAATGTGGTTTTACATTTGGAATGTTATCTACTATCTACATCATCAAAATTGTGAGACTAAACCCTAAAAAAATAGGTTGGGGTTATTTTAGCAAAAAGTTTAAATGTTGGGGTTTTATTGCAATTTAACAAGATTAAGTGAGAGTTGTGCTAAGTGTTATAAATTCGCTATACGCTAGACGTACGGTCGACCACTGTATAGCGTATAGACGTATATACGGAGTATATACGGTGAATATTTTTTTAAATAAATATATGTATAATAGTATAAATATAATAAATATACAATTTATATGGTAAAATATAATTCATTATTAATATATTAAATAAAATTCACTTTTATAATTTATTTTTAAAAATTATAATCATGAAAATATATAAGATATATAATAATAAAAAATATATAAGAAAATTATAACTATTGATCATCTTAAGTAGTTGAAATTAAACAAAAAAAAAAATTTGAAATATCAGTTTTGTCAAAATATTTATTAAAAAAATCCATAACGTTTATACGGCGTATAAACGGCCGTATTATCACTGTATAAACGGTTGTATATTTTAATCCGTATAGCAAAAAAACGGTACAGTCCCTTTCTATATAGCGTATATACGGCCGTATATACCGTATTTTAGAACACGGGTTGTGATAAAAACTTTGGGGTTTTATTGCAATTTAGCAAGATTAAGAGGGAGTTGTGGTGAGACTGTGAAAGTGGTGAAGCATCGAGGAAGAATGTTGCTCAATCTTCGTCTCTTCCCAACAAGCTCTCTGTATCCTCGTTCTCTCACCATCACCACTGCTCTCTCTTCTTCTTCTTCTTCTTCTTCAACGAAGCTTTGGTCTGGTCTTGAAAACTGGAGAAAGACTCCTATCAATGACCTTCGTCTTTGGGGACCTACAGGTCCTTGTTCCGATTCCATCTCCGACGACTTCTCCGGTCTAGTCTCATCAGCTTCATCTCTCTCCGAACTCGGAGCCCTCGTGCTCTCAACTTCCAATCCTCTCTCAAAATCTCATCTTTCCCATTTAGCTTTCTCACGTTGGCGTAATGAGAATCTCCCTGTTGGGTCTATCTCTAATCTTCCTTCTTCTCCAGCTCGTCCTCCTAAACCACTCCTTGTACGTTACGTTCCTAAAGTTCCCTCCTTTTTATATATCTCTCTCTCTCTCTCTCTCTAAGTCTGATTTGTGTTTTGATGTGTGTAGGTTTCGACTAATGAAGTTCCTAATCCGAAAGAATCAAAACTTCCTCTTAATGCACATATGCTTCATAACTTAGCTCATGTTGAGCTTAATGCAATTGATTTAGCTTGGGATACTGTTGCTCGTTTCTCTCCTTTCTTTGATGTTTTGGGTTATAAGTTCTTTGATGACTTTGCTCATGTTGCTGATGATGAGAGTAGACATTTCTTGTGGTGTTCTCAGAGACTTGCTGAGCTTGGTTTTAAGTTAGTGAGATTCAAAGTTTTGAAATTTGATTTGCTTTGTGTTGTTTGGAGATATCCCATTAGAGTAATAGTTGTTGTCTTGTTCTTGTTTAAGGTATGGAGATATTCCTGCTAATAATTTGTTGATGAGAGAATGCGAGAAAACATCGAATAATGTCGCTGGTCGATTGGCTGTTATCCCTCTTGTACAGGTAGTCCCCAACTACTTTCCATGGATTCTCAGTCATAAGAGACACCAAGTTGTTAGCATAACCTTAATTCATACCAATACTAGTTTACAGGAGGCTAGAGGACTTGATGCTGGACCTAGATTGGTCAAAAGGCTGATGGGGTTTGGAGATCATAGGACTTCGAAAATTGTGGCTAAGATTGCTGAGGAGGAAGTTGCACATGTAGCTGTTGGTGTAGACTGGTTTCTCTCTGTGTGTCGAAAGATGAACCGTGCTCCTTGCTCGACATTTAAAGGCATATACATGTCTTCTCTTCCATATGCTTGATCTCATTGTTTGCCCCTCTATTTTTATACAACGTTGTGAATATATTTTCAACACCATGTGCTTGTGCAGAGCTGATCAAAGAGTATGGTGTTGAGTTGAGGGGCCCTTTTAACCACTCAGCTCGGGAAGTAGCTGGCATTCCTCGAGATTGGTAAGGAAACTCATCCCACCAAGATTCAAAAACTTGGCTCATCCAAATGTCTTTGTCCATGTATCTTTAGGTACGATCCATCATGTGAGACGGAAGTGAATGAAGGCGGCAACAATCAGGGTGATAAGGAGCAACTTTCTGCGGTATGTTTATTTATTTTATGTTCATGTCTCCATAGCTATGATTCTGGAGGAGGTAAATTCTTGCTGAAGAACTTTGTTGCAATTCATCATGACAGGTTTATGATAGGCTCACTCACATAATCTCAATGGAAAGTGAAAATTCAAGTCTCGAAAGGCCAGCCAAATGAAATGCGGTCAGAGTTTTGATTCAATGGCGCTGTAACTGATGAATGCGTGTTGGCCACAGTTCATTGGGCTCTGAAAGTACAGATTAATGTTTTCGTATACAAAATAGTTCAAATCAGATTGTGTTAGCATGCTTAGTGGAGATTTGCATTAGAGTTGATCAAGTTATGTTATGCTATAAACCAAAATCATTTCGTAGACAATTTATGTTATGCTCCATCTCAAGATACCTTGTTATTATGTTCAAAGTAGAAAAGAAAAAGATGATAATTTGAAATTACACAACTAATACACTTGTCTTGTTGATCTTGGATTGCATTTCTATAGACTGATTGAGATTTGTCCCTTAAAATTCTTTGTTCTTCTAAATGATTTTTGTGTACAAACATAGTGTGGAACGTTGTAAAAGTTTTTGTAACTAAGCTTGTATAGGGAAGCTCTTGTAGCCGGTTACGAGTTTGAGGAGTCATCATCAGCAGCAGCAGAATCTTCATGATCCCTCCTGTGGACATCCAGCTGCCATGTTCCATCATCCATTTGAACCATCCCTTTGTTTGCAAGACACCTCCAGATACTTGGCACTAAGTACTCGTCTTTCAGAGCATCTAATCCTTTATTGACCAATGAAACATCCCGACCGACCTGCAGCGTGAATACCCCGGCTCTGTCTTGCATCCCTGCCAGGCCGTGCAGGTATATCTCCAGGTTATGGTAGTTCCTAAAGTTTAGAGACCGTTTGAGGTATGTCGAGTTCAATGTATTGATCTGGAGCTCCTCGCCTACTTCTGCATAAAGTAATAGTGGATAATGTGGTGCAACATCCGGAACATTTACTATTCTTAGGATGTTTATTTGTTGGAGTGAGTCGACAAGTTTTTTGAAATCTTGGTCCCCAATTCGAGGACACCCGAAAGCAAAAACTGTGATGGGAACAGTCTTCTTTTGAAGACCTGTATTGATCGTGTTTTTTCTGTTATGGACAAGATCTGCAGCTGCTAGAGTTGACATTACTCCGCCCAAGCTATGGCCTGTGAAGGTGATGCTTATTTCTTCGTTCTTGTAAAGTTCTAGCAACCTTGTGAGCTCTCC
The DNA here is from genome assembly GCA_900128785.1 of Arabis alpina. Lineage (NCBI taxonomy): Eukaryota > Viridiplantae > Streptophyta > Magnoliopsida > Brassicales > Brassicaceae > Arabis > Arabis alpina. The sequence continues at coordinate 3,452,327 of LT669788.1, forward strand.
TTGTACCTAAAACCAAAACCAAGACACAATGGCATTAGGAGAAAGGACGAGAAATGGAAGTAAGGTTGTTGTGATGGGCCTAGCAGGTTTCGACTTTAACTGAATGCAATGGCGAAGAGAAAGATGAAGAAGACCTGTTCTTGTGCACTAGTCGTGTCATAAGGCGAATTAGAATCAGAAGCGGTGTAGATATCGAGCCAGCCACTTCCAATACGAGGCACGTCTTTGGGGTCGGTTACCGGAAACACTGAGGCAGCTGACTCAAGCGGAAAATCAAAATCATTAGCCCATTCGTATGGTTGAAGAGTTCCTCTCCAAGCTACAACAATGTCTCTCCTCCCTAACATCGCCTTTCCCTCGTCTGTAGCAACCGCGATGTAACCCATCCAGTTAGTCTGCACTCGTGTTGCATCCTTAGACAAAGACTTGACAATGAAACAGATTGGTAGCTTTATGGAAGCTGTTGCGTAGATGTACTTAGTCACATTATACCTGACAATCAAACATCAGTGCGTTTTACATCATCGAAAAGATGAAATATTTTAGATCTATGGCAAGTACCTGAAAGGGTTGGCTTTAAGGTAGCCAGTTCGAGCAAATACTTGTTTCTTGGAGTAATAACAATCACCGGCGTATTTGGACTTTCGGTCCCAGTTAAAGGCGTCGTAACCAACCTGAGCCATCTCACCGTAGTGAATTATGTATCGTCGAAGATCCGGGTCAAGTGGATCAAGCAGGCCTTGCCATTTGTTTAGGCCACTTAACTCCTTCCATCTCTTTGGTATGCCCTCCAACATGTTTGCCTTAGCTTTTTTCACAAACCTTTTCCCTCTTCTTCTTGCATATTGGAAAGTAACATTGCTCCTTGTGTGAATGAATTGGATAATGCGTGAAGGAATTGGTCCTTCACATAAATAGTGCTGATTTATGCTTTTTGTTAAGTGTACGCATGTTAAAATTTGTAGGATCAAAAGACTTGAACAACTTTCAAGGTATAAATTCGATGATAATGACTGTTAAGCAACACTTAAAAAACATGTATTGTTAGTTACATAGAAATGAAATTAAGGGTAATCCCATCATGTCTGTCTAATATAATTCGGTTCAAGCGAACAGGAAACATCTATCCAGAAATCGAAGCCAAGGCCTAATGTCGTTGGGGTGCAATTGTGTCCGTGTTCTTTACCCTGCTTCATTGAAAATGTGTCTGATCAATGGTTTGGAACCTGAAACTGCATTTCTCAAGACTATCATCTTCATTTTCAGAACAATTTGTTCAGTGTCTGAATCGTGGCTCAAGACCATCATTTTCATTTCTTCTATGTAGATGAACTTCTCTTCCTGACTATAGGAGTATCATTGCATAATCCAAGCATCATCTACAGTGAACTTTTCTTCCTGAACAATATCCATGACTTCTTCCACATTCATGATTTCTCTTTTCTTTCTGAAGGAACGACTATTAGCATACTCATGTCACATTTGAAGGGGAGGCAATGGTTTTCCGGAGCCTAAAGAGGCTTCGGGAAGCAAGTCTTGAACCGCATTTGAGTATAATTACTCGACAGTGTTTCTGACGTCATGAACTTGGTTCTAAACATATATCTGAAGTAGCATAAACCATAAGTAATAAATAAATAAAGATTTTAAAAACATCATGGTTACAAGTGCCACAAAAAGTATTAAGTACCTGGAGAATAATTTCTTCAACCTTCAAGCACATGGCAACCTCAAACTTCTGTGTAACTGTGTCGCATGTTTTTTCATAGCTCAAGAAACTGAATCCTCCTGGCTCGAAAACTTGTAATATATCCAGAGAAATGACAAAGAGAGGAGTCAAGAATTGTTAACCCCAAAGATTACGATGGAAGGATCAACGATCTTCAGAGAAACCAAATCATCACCAGTGCCACAACCAGCATGCTTACCTGCAAGATGACAAAAGAAGAGAAGAAATGTGACTTCTGGAGAAACAGGCCCATGCAGGTATGAATAGAAATCGTATCAACAAGATGAATTAAAAATGATTTTGTTATATCAAAAAACAATGCAACTTTGTACCATAATTAGACTAAAAGACACAAAAATCTATGACTAACTCTCAAAACTACGTATCTGCATATTGTTTAGGATGAGACAGAAGGAAACTTGTCCCACTAGAACTGCAACAAACACAAAACCTGTGACAAAGAAAGCAGCCACGGGACTGAAGCTTATATACCAGAAACCAAACTCATTTCCCAAACTCCAACTTAAAACAAACAAAAATGATGAATGTACTTCGAAATTCTAACCTGACCCTCGTCGTTTTGATGTGCTCAGTCTTGATAGCTTCAAGGCTATGTTCCGTCAATTCCTCTCTGTATGACCCACACAAAACCCTGAAGCAGCGGTTCGAGAACTGGCTTAAAACCCACGGAAAATTATACGGAGGAAAGGAAGAGTGGATGATACGGTTTGGGATATACCAGTCTAATGTCCAGTTGATAGACTACATCAACTCCCTCAACTTGTCCTTTAAGTTAGCGGATAACAGATTTGCGGACTTGACCAATGCTGAGTTTAAGGCCCATTTTCTCGGGTTGAACACGTCTTCCTTGAGTTTACACAGAAACCATAGGCCGGTTTGTGACTCAGCAGGCAATGCGCCAGCCGCTGTGGACTGGAGGACACAAGGTGCTGTAACTCCTATTAGAAATCAAGGAAGATGCGGTATGAAAATTTGCTCTTACGCAATCCATTTTAAGATAAAGACTCTTGCAAAGGTTCATAACTCAACTGATGACAATCTGATTGCGTTTTCTTTTTCTTCTACAGGAGGTTGCTGGGCGTTTGCTGCAGTGGCAGCCATTGAAGGCATCAACAAGATCAAAACAGGGAATTTAGTAACTCTGTCAGAACAACAACTGATAGATTGTGATACTGGTACTTACAACAAAGGCTGTAGCGGCGGATTAATGGAAACAGCATATGAATGGATCAAAACCAATGGTGGACTCACCACAGGGACTGACTACCCATACACAGCCACAGACGGTACCTGCGATCAAGAAAAAGCGAAAAATAAGGTAGTTACAATAACAGGACACCAAAAGGTAGCACAGGACGAGACGAGCCTACAAATCGCTACTGCTCAGCAACCAGTATCAGTTGGGATCGACGCTGGTGGGTTTATTTTCCAGCTCTACTCTTCTGGTGTTTTCACAGGTTATTGTGGAGCAAATCTCAACCACGGAGTGACAGTTGTTGGATATGGGGAAGAAGGCGGTCAAAAGTACTGGATCGTAAAGAACTCATGGGGAGTTGGTTGGGGTGAAGAAGGCTACGTTCGGATGGAACGTAATTATAGTGAACAGACAGGTAAATGTGGTATAGCTATGCTAGCAAGCTATCCTCTGCAGTGAGTTTACGAATCTCCAGAAGCTTTAGAGCCTTTTCCTTTTCGATAACAGAAACGAATATGACAATTCTCTGTGTATGAAAATCTGCAATAGCGCAGCTACAAATAATTAAGATTGTGAAATAAAGAGCTAGAGATAATTGAGAACCAGGGTATTGTTAACAAGATTCCAAAGATGAAATGCGATTATAAGAGAAACATGTTTTTAGTCTGGATATAATACCTGTCCAGTTGCGCACACGAGATATGCTTGAGCCATTGATACTTTCTCCTCGAAGCATCTTGTTTGATAACCTGCTTCTTATAACAGTAGGTTTCGCATTGAGTCTAGTGATACTGAACAAAACAAAGGTTCTTGTGGATAAAGAGAAATCCTCACAACACATAATATAAGCTCATTCTTACAATAGAAATGGCAAATAATGGCATCCACGTAAGTCCGCCAAATAAATTTGTTATTAGTTACCAGTGATCTCACTAGGTATACAAGATATGAAGAGAAACAGAGCACTGCTATAAACCAAAATCTTTTTTAAAAGAAACAACAAAATCTTCCCAAGTTCAGTGTATGAATTTCATTTCAGTATCGTAACAGCAACTATTCTTACAAAATTTTATCACCAATCTGATGATTACAAGGTATACCTAAGACCTCAGTTCTGAAAGCCTTTGTCTAACAGTACAAGCAAGCTTCCATTCACCGATGCTAATCAAACGCTCGACCACTTTTTGCCTAACCTTGATATATGGTATGAACCCTTTATCAGTCATTTTCATAACCATCTTCCCTGCCAAAATGTATTCCCTAACCTCAAGACAACCCTCGACTACTACCTCATAACTCTCAAATTCCACAGGATAATCTCGACTTTCTACAAACTCGATCATCTCAATAGCTTTCCAAATTTCCCTATTAGCTCTCAAAGCCGCTGCTACTTTCGTCAGCATCCCTTTCCGTGGAGAAATTCCAGCTTTACTCACCATTTCCTTAACAATCTTCACCACATCGCTAGTCTTTCTAGCTAAACACATTGAATTAATCACCGCACCGTAACTTTCCAAATCAGGAATACAACCAGCTGCACTCATTTCCTCCATAACTTTAACCGCCTCATCCAACTTATCAACAGCACAGAGAGAAGACACTAAATAATTGCAAGTTCCAGTATCAGGACTATACCCAATCAACTTCATCTCATTAAGTATGTCTGCAACAGACTGTTTACCTCGTCGTCTTTCAAGCCAAGCATTAGACAGAAGGAGGTGAGTTTGAGGATTAGGAAGACAGCCAGAACGAAGAGTACGTTGAAGGATTGCGAAAGACAAAGGAAGTGGATCAGAACTCTGAAGACAGTAAGTAAGAAGGCTAGAGTAGACAATCTTGGGCAGTGAACGAGGTCTAACTGGCACAAAACTTTGGAGGATTTCGTCAATGATGCGGATTCTATGTTGATGTTGAAAAGCAGAGAGAAACGAGAATAACTTTGAGTTCTGGTAAGGTTCACTGAGTGAAACAACAAGGTCAGGGATTCTAAGATACTCCTTTGTTTCAACTGCACATTTTATAGCCTTCTCAACAGCTTCAACGGAAGATATTGAGCGGGAAAATGCAATGCAGACATCAAAGGACCGAGAATAAGCAAAAGGTTTTCGCAAGTGTGACAAACGAAATGCCATTCCCTAACACCAGAGATCTGATATGACTGTAAAATCATCAACAGTGCCTCACAAACCTGGAACAGTCATACAGTATTGAGTTATAAGGTCGATGATGATAAATGCTCAATTAGCTCCTTAAAAAGACCTTTTTTAATTCACAAGAGTGTATTTTCAGCAAATCAGGAGCTTGGGGAAATCATGCAAGAGCATACCTGAATGTGTTTTGGAAGATTTCAAGCTAAACCCAGGAAGAACTATCAGGTAACTGGAGTGAGAACGAGGAGGAAGGAGATTTTCCTTCTCAGGGGAATATCATCGAACACCTGGACGGCAAGAACTCAAATGAAGAGACAACGACTTCAAGTTTCGAAAATCGGATCAAACTGAGTAACAAATAACGGCAGGTGAATCAGAAACAACCACCAGCTTCGATCGAATGCTTACAATAGAGATTTGATGTGTAGAAGAATGATGATTTGAAGAAAGATGGGAAAAAAGGAATCTCTTTTAGAGTAGACTTTGCGTTTTGCGTTTTGCGTTTTGCGTTTTGCGTTTAAACGAAATATCAGTTTTTGTTGTGTTTTAAAACCTAACCGGATTATTCAACAGGTTTACGTTTAACCGGGAACGAACCGATCGGTTCAACCAATCGTTAACAAAATATTAATCCTACAAAATTCTGGTTTCTTAGGGGACATGTAAAAAAGGTCAAAATAATGCATACTCATCTAAATAGTTCACAGAATGACAGAAGTAAGAACATTTAATCGATTTTTTAACACTCGTTTTAAATATTCACTTTATATTCTAAATCAAAACATTTTTGTTAATTATCTTATAATTTCATTGCCTAGTCCGAAAATTTAGCACATACTTATGAGATAAATATCAAGGATTTTACTATTAATGCAAGATAACCGTATACAATACGAGTGAATTACCGTACAAGTTTTTTTACTCCTCGAAAACTATAAAATAATACACCACGAATTGCATTAAAGATAAGAAAAAGCTCAAAGAACATGCTTCATAACGATTCGAACTTACTTAAAGTGGGATATAATGTTGTTTAAACCCATTAATCACTGCATAACATTGTTGTCTTTGATCTTGCTTGTAGCCACCACCTTGCAAATTCCTCGATGTGTATCCACCACTATTAATAATCTCCCGATTCGCACCATTCACACCAACACCATTGTTATTAACATTAAACCCTCCTGATCCACTCGAACTAATCGCTAGACCGTTCTTGTTGTTATTGTTATTGTTGAATACGCGTTGATTATTGTCCCAACCAATGAGAGGTTGATTATGAACCAAGCTTTTGTATAACTTGAGCTCCTCACAAATCCTCCTATACTCTCCATAAGAACCAAGAACAGGATCTTTCTGTCTCCATAGAGCTTCCCATGTCAAAGAATCAGAGAGTTTGGTACGGTCTTCTTCACGTACGGTTCGTACCATTTTCTGTACGTTACTAACACCAAAGACCTTGTGCACGGCCTGAAACTCTTTGGTCTTGCGAGCCGGAAAGTAAGGCGATAAGATGCATTCGTTGTTGCATTTCTTCCTTTGGTGTTTACATGAAGCACAAGCTTGGTGCGATGATGAGTTATTGGAGATGTTATTGTTGGTGTTGGTGTTACTTTGCATCATGTCATGTCCCTAGTAAAATTGAAATGATAAAATATACATTAAAAAGTTAGTGATCGATAAAGTTAAGACGTTATATCAAAAAGTTAAGAAGAAATAGACTAGATCATTAAACTAGGGCTTGATAAGGGCTGCAAATATTTTGTATCCTATTGTTAATCTATTGAGTATTGATGTTTTCTTGCAACTAATATTTATATGGTTTAGAAAGTTTACATTATAAATTTAGAGATATGTGAAATTTATTTTTGTCAACAACATGCATTATACGGATTTGAATATGGCTAGTATAAAACAGTATAACACAGTGATGGTACGCAAACAATATACTATATGTCATGGTCTAGAAAAATGTTGGATTAATTGATACAAAAAAAGTATCAATATTATAAAAGTGAAGTTTTCTATATTATTGAAGTGTTATTTACATATGTTGAAAAAAAATTAAAATATTTCTTGGGTTCTTTATCATTTTCCAAACAAGATTATATGGTTTTCTTTCTATAATTAATTTTTAATTGAGAAGGATAAATTCATATTTTCTTTCAAGAGTGAAAATATAAATCTTCGTTTTTGTGAAATAATAAAAAGTAAAAATGATATACTTTTTTTTAAAATAAGTATGTTATATTTAGCATTTGAAATATAACAATAAAATAGATGTATGCAGCATGATGAAGAATCTTTTGACACGAAGCTATCTTATCAAAATCATAGATGAAACAAAGGAGCAAGATCTATATAGATCCATTTAACGAAAGCTAATTAATGTTCTAACCACAAACACATGTAAGTCAGTGTGTGCACATATACGAATATGCAATATGGTGATTCAACCATTCTTAACATATTTAGAGAGAACAATAATGTTTGAAGCAAACAAGAAGAAGTGAGAACAATAAGGTACTAAATATTTCAAGTATAATTTGATATTAGTGCTATAAATTAATGCAAGTAACATCTACGTGTGTAAAAATATATGCATGGATCTGGTTAGACGAATGAATCATGATTAAATTTCTACACTCCCTAGGATGTTCCAATTCAAAGGAAAATCAGAGAAAAATAAATAAGAAGAAGAGTTTAAACATAATTTCGAGAAGGGTCATATACAAACCTCTTGCCTCTATTATTTTCCTTCATTTGTGGGTTAATTGGAATTAGAGATGTGGATTTATATTAAGAATAAGGGGATATTGGTAGATGATTTATACTATTAATTAAATACTTTTTATTTTAAAAAATGAATAATGGAGCACAAAGAGTCTAATGAACATGAAAAGATTGTTTGGTTCATGAAAGAAAAAGGTGTTTGGATGAAGTGTCGATTATATGTTTTTAGGTTGCTCATGACAAAGGACAATAACAATTAGGAAACCAATAAACAAACGAAAAATTTGCTTCATATTCGAATTTTATATATTATAATTGGGAAATTATAATCTCAATAAGAGTTGTTATTACTTTTTAGCATTTTGGATGAAAAATGTGTGGTAAGGAAGAGTAGTAGTAAGTTAGAACTTAGAAGCAATATACGTAAAAAGCTTGATGGCATCAGTAACTAAATTTTTAGTAAGACTAATTTATTACGTAATTGATAGTTGATATACATTTTTCCAAAAAAGAAATAGTAATGCATGTCGGACTTATAAGACAAGATTTTGGGAGGATAACTATTTACGTTCAATACCAAGTACCAATCATACCAATAAAAATTTCAAACTCTTATAGTTTTAACATGTACCGATCTACTAAACATATATCCTTCATTACGAAATCGGAAAACCCATGTGTATGTATGAACATACCCTATGTTACATAGGGCCTCTTTATTTACCTGCTCCATGCGGCTCCGCAGCTGGATCATGCGGCTAGTCGCTGCGATTGTTGTTCATTTGACAGCTGCAACATCTAGTCGCATCCTCTAGTCGATGTTCGTTTGTTTGCCGATGCGGCTGCGTTTGAAATTTTACCCGTGACGCTATCTATTAAACGAAGATGTTGAATTTTACTGCGGCCAAAAATTCGTGACGCAAGATACAACGTCTAACCGCATGACGCAGCCGAACGAACAACATTTGACCGCATGACACAGCTAGGGGTGGGCAAACGGAAATATATGACGGGATTTTATGGGAACGGTACGGGAACGGGATTTTTGGAATAGAAAAATATGTCCCATTTGTATCCCATTTAGAATTTGGGACGGTAACGGGATATGACGGGATGAAACGGAAACGATACGGGTATTTCCATAAAATAACTTGTTTCATATATTCAGTCAAAAAAATTATAAAAATTGCAAATATATATTTAACCTTCTTCAAATCATCAAAAACATGTTCATATTTAAGATAAAAAGAAATACATTGTATTTCATAACGTTAAAATTTAAAATAGAAAAAAACCATAGTCTAATCAAAATGAATCCAAAATTTAAAGTAAACCACATAAATATGTTAAATCAAAGCCTAAAATTCAATAATATGAAACTTTCTAAAAATAGTCAAGTAGGTAGCTAATTTTCTCGTATTATTTTTCATTCACGGTAAATGATTGCTTACGAAACTCTACACAAAAAATAAATAAAATAAAATAATTGTTAGTTAATAAAATTAATATGGTAATATTGAAAATATCAACGATGGTGCTAAAAATGTGAGAGTATGTACTAATATGACATAATATATTATATAATTATATAATAAATACGTAAATATATAATTTAATTTAATATATATCTATATAAACGGAATTACGGGAAATTTCATTCCCGTTCTGTCCCGTCCCATCCAGTTTTCAATTGAGAATTGAAAACTTATCCCATAATTTTATGACTAATTCTGTGATTATGCCCACCCCTTAGACACAGCCGCAAACGAACAGGCATATATATACTTATAAAAATGATGTATGGACACTAGATTTAGAAAGATCCAACAAAGATGACTAATTCCATAACTCAAATGGATCGGTGTGACAGATAACCAAAAAACAACAAATCAGTTAAAATTTGTTGGTTCTTTTCTATCCACGATTATGGGCCAAAAAAGTAGGACAATACATCAATAATCCAACGGCTATGATTAAACCAAAACGTTGCACAAATCAAGATGATCCAAAATCCAAAGTCAAATACAATTCCCAACAAAAACACATTTTGACCTTATCACAACTTTAGACAAATCCATTCGTACTTCCCAATGAGAAAATACTTTCCTCAAGGGCATTTACGTCATTTCACTCATTACTAAATTTATCAAAATCGTTTAAATCGTTGACGCAACTTCATCTTCCTCAAAACTTCTCACCGGAAAATTCAAATCGGTGATCGGAAAAAAATGTCTGAGAATCGCGCACTTCAACGAGCTCATATTCTCGCTAATCACCTTCTCCAATCACCTCCTCTACCATCTCCAAACTCCATCACACGCGATGTATGTTTACAATACTCACCACCAGAGCTAAACGAAAGCTACGGATTCGAACTCAACGAGATGCGTAAATTACTCGACGGTCATAACGTTGAGGATCGAGATTGGCTTTATGGGCTTATGATGCAGAGTAATCTCTTTAATCGAAAAGAGAGAGGTGGTAAGATTTTCGTATCGCCAGATTACAATCAGACGATGGAACAACAACGAGAGATTACTATGAAACGGATCTGGTACTTGCTTGATAATGGTGTTTTTAAAGGATGGTTAACGGAGTCAGGTCCTGAATCTGAGCTTAAGAAATTAGCTTTGCTTGAAGTTTGTGGGATTTATGATCATTCTGTATCTATCAAACTTGGTGTTCATTTCTTCTTGTGGTATGTGTTCAAGATTACATTTTTCATAGACCCATCTAAGCTATTTTAGTTATTAAGTGTTTGTATGGAGTAAAGGAATAGTGTTAGTAGCCTCATAGTTTTAAGTTTTTGTTGCTGTGTGATATACTCAGGGGTAATGCTGTGAAGTTCTTTGGAACAAGGCGTCACCATGAGAAGTGGTTGAAGAACACTGAAGATTATGTTGTCAAGGGATGTTTTGCAATGACTGAGTTAGGCCATGGAAGTAATGTATGGATATTTCAGTTGCCATTTTGTCCAGTCTTGGTGATCTTTCATAGCTTATATTGATGTCTTTTGGTATAGGTACGGGGAATTGAAACAGTGACTACTTATGATTCAAGAACAGAGGAGTTTGTGATTAATACTCCTTGTGAATCTGCTCAGAAGTATTGGATTGGTGGGGCAGCTAAAGTAAGTAGTCATTAGTATACTTTATCTTGACATTTATTTTCTTTCCCTGGTTTATGATATACTGACTTTGTATGAATTTTGGTTGTTCAGCATGCAACCCACACAATTGTGTTTTCACAGCTTAATATTAACAGAACCAATCAGGGGGTTCATGCCTTTATCGCGCAAATTAGGGACCAAGACGGTAATATATGTCCAAACATCCGCATTGCCGACTGTGGACATAAAATTGGTTTAAATGGTGTTGACAATGGCCGAATATGGTACTGCACACTACTCAACCTTATGTAATTGTATCATATGCTAAGGGTATGTATTTCATGGAAGTTTGCACTACGATTTTAGGTTTGACAATCTTCGAATTCCAAGAGAGAATTTATTGAATTCAGTTGCTGATGTTTCGGCTAATGGAGAGTACATGAGCGCAATTAAAGATCCTGATCAGGTAAATGCTACACCTTGGAACCATTTTTAAAATAAGCTTTATTATGCTTGTCGAGATGAGTGGCAATGTTTTCAACTTCATTTCAGAGATTTGGAGCATTCATGGCCCCTTTGACCTCTGGCCGGGTCACAATTGCATCAAGTGCAATTTATTCTGCAAAGGTACAAGTTTCAGTAGTTTCATTTTGATCTCTTATACTACTAGTCTTTTGTGAATATGAGCCTGACTGTTTCAGGAATACATGAAACTGATTCAGATTTTTACTGTGGCAGGTCGGATTAGCTATTGCTATAAGGTATTCACTATCGAGAAGAGCCTTCTCTATCACAGCCAATGGTCCTGAAGTCCTCCTTCTTGATTACCCAAGCCATCAAAGGCGACTGCTACCACTCCTAGCAAAGACGTAAGGATCTTAATAAATTATGGACTTTCATACTTTGAACAGCTTGATTTTGCCAACTTACTTATAACTGTTTCTCATTGATCATAGATATGCTATGAGTTTTGCTGCAAATGATCTGAAGATGGTTTACGTGAAGAGGACACCTGAAACCAACAAAGCCATCCATGTTGTTTCAAGTGGGCTCAAAGCTGTTCTTACCTGGCACAATATGCGAACACTTCAGGTTAGACACGCTACACTATACACATTTTTATGAGAAAAAGCTCTTAGGAACCATACTGAGGGTTTTTTTCCGGTTCTTTCTAAGGAATGTCGTGAAGCTGTAGGAGGACAAGGTATTAAAACAGAAAATCTAGTTGGTCAGTTGAAAGGTGAATTTGATGTGCAGACTACATTTGAGGGTGACAATAACGTATTGATGCAGCAGGTAGGCCAATGATCTTGTTTGTGAACATGATCTTGTTTTGACAGTACAATGTGACTTATCCGTTCTTATGTGGAATTTAGGTGAGCAAGGCACTTTTTGCTGAATATGTATCGTGTAAGAAGAGAAATAAACCTTTCAAAGGATTGGGATTGGAGCACATGAACAGTTCTCGTCCTGTATTGCCAACTCAACTCACATCTTCTACCCTCAGATGCAGCCAATTCCAGGTCATATGCCTCATCATAAAAATTTCCCTTCTTATCATGTTATCTAGATGTGTTCAACTTTTTGCTAAATATGATCTCTCCTATGTGTCCCTGTCAGTCAAATGTGTTCTGCTTAAGAGAGCGAGATCTTCTAGAACGATTTACTTCTGAAGTTGCACAGCTTCAAGGCAGGGGAGAAAGTCGAGAGTCCTCTTTCCTCGTGGTTAGCATTCTTCCTCACATAATTTAAAAAAACCTTTTTTCCATTCTCCAATCTTCAGTAATGGTGTCCTCCTTTTCTACTTTTCATCCGTGGTTGCAGACTCATCAACTTGCTGAAGACTTAGGTAAAGCTTTCACAGAGAAAGCAATACTTAAAACCATCTTGGATGCTGAAGTCAAACTACCTGCTGGCTCAGTGAAGGTACACAAATATGATTATCGTTTGTAACGTTTGGAGTCTATTTAGTTGTCTGATTGTGTCATGGTAGTTTTGCTAGGTAGGGGTCAATGAAAAAGTACCTGAGGCTTGCATATCATATGATTTACTTGCATAGTAATTGTTTGTAGACAATAGGTTACATATACTTCTTTATAGTATTGTAAAAAAATGTGAGAGTAGAGATGTTTACTTCTCTAAGCGTGAAAGTTCATCGTCTTTTAGTCACAATAGGGAAAAGCAAAGGTTTGTTCTGTATGTAGAGTACTAATACAGAAAGAGTGAAGACTACAAAAGGAGGAAGTAAACTTAAAACTGACCAGCTCCATGTTAATGACAGGATGTGTTGGGTCTTGTAAGATCAATGTACGCATTGATCTGCTTGGAAGAAGATCCATCGTTGCTTAGATATGGTTACCTCTCTCGGGATAATGTTGGAGATGTGAGGAGGGAAGTGTCTAAGCTATGTGGAGAGCTTAAACCTCACGCGCTTGCACTCGTAGATTCATTCGGGATTCCAGACGCGTTCTTGAGTCCGATTGCATTCAACTGGGTCGAAGCCAACGCCTGGTCTTCAGTTTAACAATAGTAATAATCTCTTCAATAAACCCACATCTCTTAAGATTTACGTTTGCTAATAATCTATTGAAGCTGTTGTATTGTATGTAATAAAAATGGGGTATGTATTGTCATATGTATCCAGGGTTCGAATATTTTTTAAAACCGGTCCAAACAAGTCGAACTCTAAACAAAGTCACTTTTAATTCGATTTTTTTTTGGGTTTATGTTTGATTTTATCATTAAGATCTTTTGGAATTTGGACAAAGAAACCCTATGATATTGACTGAAAGACATGAAAAGATTATCAAATTCCTAAAACCATAAAACCAAAATAAATAAATAAAATCCTAAAACCATGCTTGAGACTCTAGCTGATCCGCTAGCATCTTGATGTATAAACTCATATCCTCATTGGTACTGCGAGTGCTGCTTAACATTTTGTCTACTCCTGGAAAGTGCAATTCGTAAATATCTTTCCAATTCTCCTCGCAACATTTGCTAGTCTTCTCGAGGAGCTCAGGTTGGCCTCTCACGAAATGATCGTTTGCAAATTCCAATTCATGCTCCGACTCCTGAACACTTTCAAGGCCCTATAGGTTTACAAGAAACATCACAGTTTGAAAATTGTTGAACATCAAGAAAGCATTTTAATAATTACATTCCACACTTACATGCGAGTTTACAAGCCTCGAGACCAAATATCGAACCCTGTCAATGGAAAGTTTGAGTTCGGGATTGAACTTTCTTGCGAATTCTACACAATCACAAATTATGAAGCTCTTGCCACTTTGGCTCCAAGAGATTACCGAATCCGTTGAAGGATCATCCACCAATTCATAGAGTTTCTTGAGAAAAGAGATATAAGCTATTCGGCTTACGCTACCATATTTACGATCACGCTTGAGATTGTATGCTCTAAGTTCGACCGATAGCTCATCCGCTTGCTTCTGTAAGTATAAGTTCCACTCTCCTCACGAGTTTTGTAAGTGTTGAACATTTTATCCACTTGTGGCTTAATGTACCAATCATAAAAATCTTTATGTTTCATCTCGCAGCTTAATTTGGCTGATCTTCTCCAGGCGCTCACGTTTGCCTCTTACAAAATCGTCGTTTGCAAATTTCCATTCATACTCAGAATCCTCAACTCTTAGAAGGTCCTAGGTAGGAAACAAGTAACATATCACATAATTGAATATTGTTGCACACTTGGACCAAGAACGGATTTAAATAATAATCCAAACTTTTTTAAGGCCCCTTAGGTTACAAGAAACATATCACATATCTTAAGTTTTTTTTTTTTTTTTGAAACTTCACATATCTTAAGTTGGTGCAAAACATATCACATATCTTAAGTTGGTGCAAAGAAAAAGGATTTAACATGTATTCTAAACTTACATTGCTCTCTTACAAGATTGCGGACGAAAGTGTGAAAAATTGTGTCGGGGTAGATTAAACACGGGATTAAATTCTTTGGCAAATTCTTTTGGATTCCAAATGATGACACTCTTGCCGTTCTGGTTCCACGAGATTACCGAATCCGTACGTTACCAATAAATGAATTCCTCTAAAAAAATTACAAACAACAATCAACAAAAGATGGAAACATTTCTTGCGATTGAAGATACCTTAGGCTACTGATATTGATGTATCTGAGTGAGTCGACAGAGAAAGCTTCTTGAACCCTAAAACTCTCGCCCATTTATATTCTGTTATATTTGATTATAATTAGATAAGGTGTAGTCCAATTACGGGATGAATTACACTAAAAATATTAAAAAGTTTGGTGGTAGTTTTGGTATGTTTTCAAATTTGTAGCAGTCTCTCGACTCATAAGACTCGGAAGAAAGAAATTGCAAACCGTTATCGAATTAATCACAAATTTTAAGCAATAAATAAACGTATAAACTTACTTTGATAAAACCACTAGTGGAGTTGAACTTGTGACCTTGAACTCTTTTTTTATAAATCTCAAGACCACTAAGCCAGCAACCACTTGGTTGAAAACAAGAAACTTATTGGCAAATTGACCTGGTTCCCATACTATGAAGCTCTTGCCCCTTTTGGTCCACGCTACTATGATCATCCACAATGTCATCGACTTTCCTTAGAAACTCGATGAAGGGCATTCGTTCTAAGCAATTATCTTCAGGATCCATATCTTAACCAAGAAAAAGATTGATTCGTTATTATTAGAAAAATTCCTCGAAAGAATTATGAACAACTAAAGATGTAAACATTCGTTTTGATTGAAGATACCTTATGATGTGAAATATGGATGGGTCTTTTTATATTTATGATTTTTTATTATAATTAGATATAGCGAAACACTGGAAAAATTCAAAAGTCTGGTGGTCACTTTGGTATGTTTTCAAATTTGTAAATAGTCTCTCTAACTTGACTCAGACTCCTTTACGAAAGTAAAAAAAAATGTAAACCATTATCGAATTTAATCTCAAGTTTAAGAAGATAAAAATACAAATTTATTATAGAGATCCCTTTATTATAACCTCGAATGCAATGAGGACTATAGTAATAAATTAATAAAAAGATTTTCCCTCGTGTGATTAGTTTCATAAAGAGCCACTCGCTCGCGCTAACCTAAACTTGTTTATTAGTATCTCTTTAATCACTAGAATCAGATATTTTGAAATTTGAAATATTTCAGTTAGGGGTATTTCCGTCTTTTTAAAGGATAACAAACTTTTTCGTCGCTATATAGCACAGCTCTTGAAGCTTATTAAGCAATATTCCCAGAAACAGAGAAATCGAAAGAAGAAGAAGAAGAAGAATGAAGTCAGGAGTAGAGAAGACGATGTCTCTAGAAGAATACATTGATTTCTTCGTCACTGGTAAATCCACCAATTTCACCATCCCTTACCTCAATCAGGTTTCTCTCTTCCTTAACCTCAAAATATCTCTGATTCTTCTTCTTCCTCCTCAGTTTCTCTAATCTTCGATTTTATCTCTGTAGATCCTTCATTTCCATGGATTCCGAAAGCTCCACAAATCTCATAAGGTAATAACAATCAATCAATCAATCACCGATTTCTTCAAATCCGTTTGTTAAATCCCTAGAAATCGAGAAAACAACGATTTCGCTCAAATCCGTTGTTGAATCCGTTGATTTAATCGATTTTTGGTTGTGAAGTTTGAAATCCGATTTCGATTTGGTTCTCATGTTGATTTTGGATCGAATTGTTACTAGAAAATTGTAGGTGAAGCAGTTAACGCACTGGATCTACTAGATCTATCTCGATCAACACTGAAACAAAGCGGATCCTCGTCATCATCAGCTTCGTTAACTCTCGAAGAAGTGATAACAGACATCGAAGCTTTGAAATGGCAGGAATGTTGTCTCACGTCGCTTCAGATCATCAATTCCGATCAAGTTACTCGATCATCTGTGACTAAACCGAAACCGAAATCGAACAAGAGGAAGAAAGCGAGTATGAAGAAATTGCTAAGTTTTGACGATGAGGATGATGATGATTACTCAGCCATACCGAGAAAGATAACGACGAAGAAGAGGAGCATCAGATCTGTGAAATGACAAATTTCTCATTAAGGTTTATTACTATTCTCTAATCTCTATAGAGTTTTAAGAGTAGCTTTACTATATAAAAGGAAAGATCTGTCAAATGACCTTTCCTTTTCTGTAATATATCATTATTAATTTGAATAAATTTCGAAAATGATGTTAAAGTTTGATTCGATCTTTCCTTTTTTTTGAAGATTTAGTCTGTATTTGAATTACCATGACTTTTTTGAGCAAACCGATTTGAATTTATAGCCTTTGTGTCCTCAAACAGAGGAAGAGAACAATGTTACACGACTACTTTTTGCGAGAGCATCAGCTTGAACATTCGCTGAGCGGAAAATAAACTTAAAAGAGATAGATTTAAAACCCTTCCTAAGACAATAAATATCATGGAGAATAGGTTTCAACTCATTAGTCACTCCATTAGTGTTGAGGAGAGTGACCAAAGAGAGGGAGTCCGATGAGCATTGAAGCTTCTGGAAACCGTGATTTGTAGCCGCAATTAAGGCGGCTTTCAGAGCTAAAGCTTCAGCGATTAGGGCTGAGTTCACCATGGAACCCAAAGATGCTTCTTGGTGAAGTAACTCCATCCGTGAGTTCTTAAAGCACCAACCAAGACCACATCTTTGCAATGAGCTTACCCACGACGCATCCACTAAATACACAACCGCATCTTGCGGTACCTCCTTAGAGATTATACTATTACCTGAATTACCATGACTAATATGTAATTGGACGTTTAATTTGCATTTCTTGTAACGCTTCAGATTTTTTTGCTTTCGTAATCTTTTGTTTTGCGCTTTGTGAAAAAACCCTAAATCTCTTAAGATAAATGATATGATATTGAGCTATTATAAGGATCTCCTTGGCAGCCCTAATTCAGAGGTCTTTCCACACTCAGTTGATTATCTTAAGTCTATCCATGGGTTTCGGTGTAATTCGGAGTTAGCCGCAAAGCTCAATGCTATTCCCACTCCTGAAGAGGTGAAATTGGTTCTTTTCTCTCTTCCTAAGAACAAGGCTCCGGGTCCAGATGGTTTTACTACTGAATTCTTTACTTCAGCTTGGGATCTTGTTGGTGGAGATTTTACAGCAGCGGTGTTATACTTCTTCAATTCCTCTACTATGCTCAGACAAGTTAATGCCACCAGTATTTCCTTGATTCCAAAAGTTGTTGGAGCTGAAAAATTAGGCGACTTTCGTCCTATTTCTTGTTGCAATATGGTTTACAAAGTTATGTCAAGGATTTTGACTTCAAGACTCAAGTTCTTTTTGGATGATGCTGTCCAAAACAATCAGGTGGGATTTGTTTCCTGTAGACTGCTATGTGAGAACGTGTTACTCGCCTCTGAGTTGGTTTCTGATTTTCACAAACCGGGTCCAACTACCAGAGGCTGTCTTCAGATTGATCTTTCTAAAGCCTATGACAATATTCTAAAAGCTTTTGATCAATATTTCTAAAAGCTTTTGATCTTCCTCCTCTGTTTATAGGCTGGCTGAAGGTTTGTTTCTCTACACCTTCTTTCTCAATTTCTCTCAATGGTGAATTGGTGGGGTTTTTCTTGGGAAAGAAAGGTCTCAGACAGGGTGATCCCATGTCAGCCTCGCTGTTTGTGTTGGTTATGGACATCCTAGCTAAAGAGCTTGATCTTGCTGTTAGGTCGTCTCAGTTCATTCCTCATCCAGCTTGCCATGATCCCCTAGTTACCCATCTTAGCTTTGCTGATGACGTGTTAGTCTTCTTTGACGGCTCAGAACTCTCTTTAACTGGTGTTCTTGATGTTCTCAAGAGATTCTATGTTGCGTCTGGTCTCCAGCTCAACCTCAGGAAGTCGAGGCTCTTCATTGATGGAAACAATACCACTGTGGCTGCTTCTTTGGCATCTCATTTCAACATTGATCAGGGTTCCTTGCCGGTGAGATATCTAGGACTCCCTCTTCTTCCTCACAAGATGAGGGCAGTGGATTACCAACCTCTTCTTGATAAGGTTTACAGCAGAATTCAGCAGTGGTCTGTGAGGCATCTCTCGTTTGTTGGTCGTCTTCAGCTTATTCAATCAGTGATCTTTAGCTTGATTAATTTTTGGGCATCTGTGTTCCCGCTGACCAAGAAGTGTCTCTCTTCTCTTGAGAGCATGTGTTCAGCTTTTCTTTGGAAGGGTGTTTCTTCTTCTGCCAGAGGTGCTAGGGTCTCTTGGGAATCAATTTGCACCCCTAAGGAAGCTGGTGGGTTAGGGTTCAAACGGCTCGAGGCTTGGAATAAAGTGTTCACATTGAAGCTCATATGGTTGCTATTTACCAAAGGAGGTTCTCTTTGGGTTTCTTGGGTCAGAAAAGTTCTAATAAATGGTCGTATCTTTTGGAACATTCCAGCTCAAACCTCGGGCAGTTGGCTTTGGAAGCAAATCCTGAAGGTTCGTACTCTTGCTAGGCCTTTTTTGAGCTGTCTTCTTGGATCAGGAAAGGAAACCTTCTTCTGGCATGATGATTGGACGTTGTTAGGTCCTCTCATTGATATCACGGGTCCAAATGGACCAAGAGTCTCTGGAATCAACAAGCTAGCTACGGTTAATCAAACTATTCGGAACGGAAGATGGCTGGTTTCTTCTGGCAGAAGCAGCCTTTGCACTCTTCTGGCAGAAGCAGCCTTTGCACTCTTCTTAGAGCTTGTTTGCCTCCTGTCCCAGTGCTTCAGCTGGATACTCCTGATATTGTTCAATGGAGGAATTCTCTGTCAACCACTCCCTCTGTTTTTTGTGCTTCTAAAACTTGGAGCGGTCTACATCCCTCAACCATATCTCTTCCTTGGACTTCAGCGGTCTGGTTCTCTCATCGAATACCAAAGCATGCCTTCATGCACTAGTTGGTTATGAGGGATAGACTTCCAACAAGAGACCGACTCATCAGATGGGGCCTTCAGACTGATTCTATTTGCGCCTTATGCTTAGCTACATATGAGAATAGAGGCGACCTTTTCTTTGATTGCCCTTTCTCTTCTCAGATTTGGAACTCTTTCTTCACTCACAATTCCCTTAACCCTCCTTCTGGGTTAGACCGTCTTGTGATGTGGGTGTCTAGAGCCTCTAATTCTGCCCCGGCTAATTCAGTCAAAGTCATCACCATTTGCAAGATTCTTCTTCAAGCTGTTATTTATGAGGTTTGGAAAGAGAAAAATTTGAGAATTCATCATACTATTCCTAGACCTCTTCATTTGATTGTTAAGGACATTCAAGAAACAATGAGAAGAAAACTTTACTCTCTTGATCGAAAGGTCAGTAGAGTCTCGGGTTCCAGCTCTGCCATCTCTTTCTTAACTACTTGGTTCGAGTTCTTCCAATTCACAACTTCTACGCTGCCACAAATTGATCTTCAACCTCCGGTTCATCAAGGCTAAAAGGTTCCGTCTGGGTTTTAATTATCAAGTCTTCCTTTCGCTATTCTTGTTCCTTCGTTCCTCTCATATTACTAGATAGAATGAGGTCTTTTGTAAACCACCTATGTGTGGTCTTCTGTTCCCATAATATCTACTTTGTATTGATCAAAATGGTCCCTCTTTGGGGAAGGATAAGAAAGAAGAAATAAAGGAAAATGTTTTAAAAAAAAAAAAAAAAAAAAAAAAATCTCATAGACGATGGATTCCGAAAATCTGACTGACCAAACTCAAAGCAATATCTGATAATTAACAAGGTTCGATTTTCTGAACTCTTAACCTTGCAAATACGTTTTATGGGATTTTGATTTTGTTATTTGAGAATAGTCTCTTTGACTGTGTGGAGTTATTTAATTAAATTTTTTATCGGAAATACGTTTGTTTAAGCTGAATATTTTTGTTTGATTTTTAGGTTTGTTTCGATTGTAGTGCAAAAAATCCGCCATGGGCATCGATTACATACGGGATTTTTCTTTGCATGGATTGTTCATCTAACCATCGAAACCTCGGTGTTCATATCAGCTTCGTTAGGTATAACTTTTGCTTTCTATGAAAACACTAATCTTAATCCAATTCACCATATGGAATTGATTCTTTGGCATTGGTATATTTCTGAAAGTGTAGCATTACGTTACATAACATTTTTAAATTGGTTCTTTTAGTCTTATTGGATTGAATAGTACCAAATACGTTCTCAAGAAGGTGCCATGTTTTCTTTTTTTGGGTACAGGTCAACGAATTTAGACTCATGGAGTCCTGAGCAGCTCAGAGCGATGATGTTTGGTGGCAACAACCGCGCTCAAGTGTTCTTCAAGCAACAAGGATGGATTGAGTGTGACTACATGTTCGCGGCCAAGTACACTTCAAGAGTTGCTAATCTATATAGGCAGATTCTTGCCAAGGAAGTTGCTAAAGCCATGGCGGAAGAAACTACTACTACTGGTCTACCATCAGTGGCAAATCTACATGCATAAAAGGTGGGTCAATTGACCTAGGGTAAATAATAGAAATTTTGTTTGGAAGCTTAATACATAAAGAAATGGTAGCTTAGATGGTCAAACTACTTAGTATTGCACCTCTCAATCTGACATTACATAACATAGTTTGATTTTTGTCCTTTTAGAAATATATTGACCCACCTAAAATTATTTTCTGGGTTCGCCATTGTTTCCTCGTCCTCCTTATACTTTGTAGTTCGTCGTCTACTTCTTCAGATTTTGTATTTTTCGTAAACTTTGTTTTTACAAAAAAAGAAAGAAAAAAAATCGATAAGATTCCGTTTAGCATGAAAATCGAACAAACACATCTTTGTGAATTATGATCAATCTTTTTTGTTAATTTCACATACATGGAAAAAAACAAAAACATTAACTATGCAAAGAAACATTTATGAATTAGAACCAAATCTAAAGTTCATGAATATTGATCGATGAATGGCATTGGATCTATATCGTGTTCCTTGCTCTTCAAGCTTATGAGCTTAATTTCAGCTTAATTTTTATATTATAAGTTTTCTATATATTAATATTTATGGTTTTTTGTCATATATTTATGGGTTATGATTAGAGTACATGCATTTAAATAGAAAAGGAAAACTAGAATAATTTAATCACATAATAGAACAAGCATTAGGATTCTCATCACTAAACTTAGAACCAGTTTGGTGGCTGAATATAGAGGCATGAACAGGATGTTGCTGGTAAGACGAATAGTCGTTGTTATCGTAACCATGCTTGTAATAATTGTAAGAAGATGTTGGAACCGGGCCATGGTGGCTAATTGGCCCGTTGCAGCCGTGAGGGTTGTAGAAATAGCCTCCATTGTTGCTGTTGGCTCCGCCACCAAGTAGAGAACTGTGGTCAGGGTTATAAGGAAGTTGCCATAGCTCAGCTCGCCGACCGGTTTTTCTAACTTTCTTCAAAACTTTCTTCTGATCCGCGTAGCCAGTCACCGTCACTTTCTGTTGCAACATGTCTATTTCTACTTCATCTACTCCTGTTTTCATACAAAATATAACATTTTAATGTTTTAGTTTGTTTGTTTTTTGTCACAACTTTAATTCATTAAGCGAAACTTTTAGTGTTTTTTCCTTACAAAAATTATTGATATATATATATAGTCAATATAACTAGAGATCAAAGAGTTGTAACCTCTCATCTTTTGAAGGGCGGTTTTGACTCTGCTCTCGCATCCCACACAATCCATGTGAACTCTCATCTCAATTGTCTGAAAGATCGATCAAAGATTGTTAACTTCGCATACAAGAAAAACAAAAATATTTACGAATTATATGAAAACAAAACCAAAATAATATTTCTCACCGTCATTTTTGAGCTTTCTTGATGATTTTAGAATGGAAGTGGTCAGATCAAACTTTGAAGTTTACGATGGATATTGATCAATGGATGGCATTGGCATGTGCGATATATAGAGTGTCCCTTGTTCTTCAAGCTTGTTATTTTGTTACCCTATTTTCTTGATTTAAAATTATATGTTTACTATATTATAACTATTTAATTATTTGGGGACCATTGTAAGAAATAAGGTATTATTTTCGCACCGACCTTTTATTTGTAAAGCGTGTAGAGAAGAGTACGACGGACACTTATTGTAGTTTCAATAAATATACATTTTTTCAGTATTGCATGTAGTTTTGAATTTCAGTACATACGATAATAGTATAAAACTATATATATAAATATACTATCCCCGAAAAAGAAACAAAAATCTTGGTTTAATCTTGATAGCTCTTTATGTAATTCTATGGGGTGTTGGTTGTTTGAGTTGTCTTTTTGGAAAGTCGCCATAACATAAATTTATGGAGAAAAATATTTTAGATTACAATAAAAATTTCCGAAAATAAAAAAATGATCGTTGACCTTGATTAGTTGTAAATGTGAAAGATGCGAGAGCAGAGTTGACTTTTGGAATCAAAATGTAAGTAAACTTAAGAGCAAAGCATGGACGAATAACACTAAGTGCTCACCGAGCGGTACTAACGGATCTTGTCCATATTAGCCGACTAATAATGTTCATAATCAAATTAATTAGTGCTTAACAGAACCACATTTATATGTTGAACCGGTTTTGAGGTTCGTGGTTCGAAGCTCGAGCTAGGATTACAAATAGAAATTATTTCAGCATTTTTCCCCCCTTTTTTTCTTCTGTTACGAAACACTATGCACACCACACATATCCATAATCAACGACTGATTTCAGTTTGATAATAGATATAAACCTTTTTATTGCGAGAACAAAATAGTACTAATAAACGGTGACTTAATTCATTAATCCATTCTTCAAACAGTTATCCCTCGTAGTTGCTGTTGGAACTTGTTTTTTGACAATGGCGTTGACCAATATTCCGGTGGTTTTTTCGAACAATTTAGTTGTCGGAATGACCGGAACTTGGAATCGTTGGATTCATTGTAATGAGCACTATGAGATAGTGTATTCATTTGTCAAAAATGGCGTTCGTTTGAATGAGAAATGTTGGTCCAAAGTCGATGACTTGGAAAACTTATTAAGTATATAAAGTGGAGAACTCATAACAAGGTTTAAAATCTTGTGTATACTTTGGTGTATTCTAGAGAAGAGATATTCGGGCCGGACTTTGATGATGGGCTTCGGAGTTGTGCAAATGAACCTAGGACCCAAAAGACTTAGTCTTTTTTTTGTCTAGATTCATTTTGACTAAAAATATTGACTAAGTCAATATAAATCTCTTCTAGTTAAATGAGTGTTAATGTCACAATTAAGCTAAGGAAAAATCAGTTTTGGTTTTGTCTCTAAGGTAAAAGCTTATTTTGTCAAATGTTATTATGTTGAGGACTTAATTCTCTTTGACTCCCTTTATTGCTCCAACCTAAGTAAAGGTTGAGGTGTTGGCTATATAATCAAGTCATGTTCTTTCTCATGATAGACAATTGGAAATAATATCAAACAAGTTCTATAAACAATTCTCCTCATGATCTCTTCTTTTCTTGTGTCTGAGAGTACACGCAGAATTTTGGTTCGATAGGTTCTGTTCTTCGGTGATGGAAGACAGAAACAATGCAGTTGTATCCTGGGAATCTTATCGCTATGAAACCGTCACACTACGGGGTGTTTAAAGATTTAAGGAAAGAGATTCGTCTCGCCTCTGCAATTCCTTTTCATCTTTGTAATTTGGTATTGTAATTCTGAATTTGTTCTTAAATTTATCTTATTATATATCAGTTGCCCAATTGTAGAAATTCGGGTCCTACAGTTGCTTGATACTCACGCTACCTCTCTTAACCAACCCGAATCAAGAAACAAAACAAGAACGTCTCTTCGAAACCAAACACTAAAATTCAAAAGAGCCGTAAAAACAGAGCACAATAACAACATCACAACCAGAAATATCACATAATATAAAAGAAAAACAACAACAATAGAAACCCTAATTTAAGAACGTTAATTATCATTGCCTTGTTGCTGAAGAAACCCAATCTCCGTTAACAAAATCAAGATGCCTTCTCAGTCGAGAAAGCGGATACTCTAAAACCTGGTCGGTCGTCTCAAAGTAAACAGAGTACAAATTCCCTCTCCGACCAGTGATCTTCCCGACCCACCACCCGTCGTTGTCGAAAGCATCGACCTTGTCGTCGAGACCAAACATCACAGGAAGAGATTTGGGAGGCATCGGACGTAGTTCATCGGCGGAGATGATTTCGATCAACGGCTGAGGTTCGTCTTCATCCGTGATAAGATTTTTGTACTTAACCTTGTAGAATGATCCATTGTTGGGAACTTTCTTTAGTACCGTGGCACCGAAGTGAGACCCTAAGAAACCATCTTCTTTGCTACATACTTCAACTTGATCTCCTTTCACGTATATCTCCTCCATTGTTATGAATCAATCTTCCTTCTGTTTAATTAAACGTATTTTTGTTTCTCTGATTCGTTGTTTTGTGTGTGTGTGTGCGTGTGTAGAGACGAAGAGAGGAATTGTTGTTATATATAGAAGATTTGTTTCCTTTTTTTGTTTAGGTTTTCCTTTTTCTTTTCGGATTGTTTGTTCTTTTTATTTTTTCCTTTTTTCATTTAATCGATAATTATGTGATTAGTCCAATTAGGATGTGTATTACTTTATTAATCATCTGATTTTAACGTTTTTTTTTGCTAAAAAGTTAATATCATATATAATGAGGATTTAGTTACAAGAGTTGCCAATTTTTACAATGCTCCCAAGCCAAAAAAGAAATAAAAAAAACTAGAGAAACATAATCAAACAAACCAAGCGGAAGGCTAGCAAAGCCAAAGCTCTTGCGAAACTTTCGTCTTCCCCTTCTTGCGAGCACGATGTTTCTGACTTCCCGATTAATCAGCTTGAAGATAACAATGGGAGGAATAGAGATGTTGTTGTGAAACACATTGTTCCTCTGCTTCCATACATGAAAAACCGTGGCTTGAGCTATCACCTTACGGAGAAGAGAGGGAGCTCGGTTTCTTTAACGTTTTGCCGCCTATATTTTCTTTAACGCGTATTTAGTTCAGTTTTAAGTACTACTAGTGAGAACTTGTGTAGTTAAAAATGATACATTATAGTCTATTTAAATATGTTACTTAATACACGTATGCAGTTTTGCATCCACCCTACTAATAATAATCACACCTTTCTCTAACGTATATTATTAATGAAGATATAAATATATGTTACTTTAACCATAGGCAAAAAAAGTATGAAATTAGGATAGCTTTAGAAAATAAAAATAAAAACAAGTGTCGATGTAATTAATTTTGTATCAATGCACTAGTCACTGTCTCACTGATAGCACCTAGTGAATTCATGTTCGCCTGTTCGGTAATGAAAGCCCAGTCTGAGAAATACCCAGTAGCGTTAGCGAGATGATTTTGGTACGATGTACTTAAGATTCTCATTTTTATTTTTCTCACATGGTAATAAAGAATCTTGGTCCAAAAAAAGAGTTGTTTAATGTAGAGGTTACTAAAACAAGACAGAAACATAAAACAGAGACATGTACAGATAAATAGTGACACAGTCAAGCTCAGAGAACTTATTGATGAATATGGGATATAAATATAATTTGTGTAATGTCAAAAAATAAGTAGGTAATAAATAATTGGGCTAGTTGATAATTTATGACAAAATACAAATCTGTACGACTTTAGACGGGCCACAAAGACGATGAAAAAGAAAAAGGACCATGTGACCATACGACCATACGCGTCTTAAACAATCTCATTCACATTAGTTTTTAGTACACGCAAATATTCATATTGAAAAATAACATACTGATCATACAAAATTTTGACATAAAAAAAATAGATCATACAAAATAGTCAAAACAACTTCAAAATGAATGAAATCAGTTTAAGTCCAAGACAAAACCAATCCCAAATGGTTATCAAACAACCATAATCTCTCATATATATCATGCTCTAATATATACTTCCATTTTCTATCCACATTTAATAAATGCTCTTTATCCACAGTTTTTTCAATTCCATATTTAATATTCTGTCAGAGAAGCACATGTTTTCATTTCCCAACATTTAGATATTTTCTGTACAGCAACTTTTATCTGATATACCATGTTGTGGTCTTGTGGGGATTAGAATCGGTTCGGTGTATTTGAGTAGTAAGACCCTGATAATCTAGTACTACATAATTACCAGCTAACAATTAATTAGTTTGTCTCCAAATGAAGGGTTACTAAGCAAGTCCCCAACCGCTAACGCTATTTATATGGCCAAATTTCCTTAAAATATTTTTTAATTAAATGCGTATAGTACTAATCTGGTTAACTAGTCAAAGAACCGTTTCATGTTCAGCTTTGAAGTTAATCAGATTTTCTACATCTCGTTTGTATTAGATGTAGAAGAATCTGCACTAGATTCTGCACTAGTAAATAAATAATCTGCATTAGGTGACTAAAAATTTGGTTACATTCAACAAAAGTATTAATGGCAAAACCATTTTCTCTAAAATAAAATATAGGGTTTTCAGGTATATAGTATTTTATCCGATAATACGTGTGATTTACATTAGATCACACAAAAAAATGCAAATTTATAGCTTTGAAGCCTTCTACATCATCCCAAGAAGATACACTATGACATTTGTTCTGCAGTGGAGATATTTGTTTTTTGGGTTAATGTGAGGTAAATTTTTATCGGATGATAGTGACGGTTGGTTTTTGTTTTCTCAGAAGTCGGGACAAATAAATGCATCTGTGTTGTACTGTACATTTTTGTAATTTTATATAGGGATTAATTTTAGATAAATGATTTTCTTCAAAATGTTTCGAGCCTTGGTCTGAGATTTGTTTATTCGTAGTTTCGTATTACTCTTTGTGATATCAATTCAAAAATTTGTGATATCAATTCCGAAACAAATACTAAAATCTTACCAATATATTTGAAATAGTATAATGATCAAACAAAAATAGTAAAACATCTTAAAACCCAAGGAATTTGAACCTCCTTCGAGACAGAAGAACAATATATTTTGGAAAACACCCATATAAGCCCATTAAACAACTATATAATGTCTCAATGATATTATGCTCTAATAGTTTCCACTCATTAACTTAGGTTTAATATAAAGATATATATGATCAACTTCTCATGCAAAGATATCTATAGTAACATCAACGAGCGAGAGCCATCTTCTGTTTCTGCAATACTGAGGGCAATTTCACATCAGTAGCTAATCCGAAAAATTCGAATAGTCGAATGAGGTACCAAGTGATATCTATTTGCCACCACTCCAATCCTTGCCTCGCCGATGACTCAAACGCATGGTGGTTGTTGTGCCAACTCTCTCCCATCGTGAATAAGCTTAGCCACCTTCAATTTATATTCACAAGATCGTCAAATCTCATCTCAATATAGTAAACAAGATATTTGAATATTTACATATACAAACGTAGTTTGTATAAAAGCGTAGGTTATCGGATTATCATGTCGATGCTTTAACTAGATGTCTGAGATTTATCTTTTGTAGACATTATTGCACCGGATTGGCCACCAGTGCGAGTTGATGTTCTGAATGGTAACATAACTAGTCGAACACAAAAATATGTATATATATATAGTCTTAATGTTATATTACCAAATGTTACGAGATGTGTCTTTAGTCTTCCACGACCTCGAGCCCCAAATATGGCATGCCGAATTTACGAGCCATGTCACGTGGTAACCCAACACGCCTCCAACACCCTACCACAAAATATTATCAAATTCATAATTAATAAAGGGTATGGGAATATTAATTTTGGATTGGACATACACAAATAAAATAATAATAATCAGAGATCTCAAACGGAATCTAAACTAAATCTATGAGGCATGTATGAGGCATGTACCGAAAATTACGTAATTTAAGGCGTACACGTTAGCCAACCATAACTGAAATCAGTTTACATGGCAAAAACCCTATAACTCTATAGGGTAAATGTAAAAATCACGAGTACTACTAAACCACCATAAATTGGTTGCTTCATAATGTTTATATTCTAAAGTCTTCTTAAAGAAAAAATAAATTACCCCGCCGCATGTAAGGTAAGGTAAACCACCATAGAGATAGAGAAGGGTCCAAAACATTAAGATGTGGAGAACAGTTGTCTTTCGTAGAAACCTATAGAACCATTGCTTCTTTAAATCCATCACGTTGTTACGTTCACCACACTGTTACATTCATTTGCATCATTAAGTTAAACAACATTGTAAGTCATAAAAGAAGCAAATGTTAGATATATAATTTATACGTTATGTTACCTTATATTTGATGTAAAGGGTGTCAAATGTCCACAACACATGACTAAACCAAAACCCTTCTTTAGGGCTATGTGGGTCGCGGTCCGAATCTGTGAACTGGTGATGGAATCTATGTATGCTCACCCAATCCATTGGATCTCCCTGAAAATATTAAACATTGTTTTAACTTTTAACCATTTATTTTTAAATAGCACTTGGCATAAATATTGCAGTACTTAGTTAGATTCACTAACCTGAATAGCAAAAACAGCAGAATAAGCAAAAGGATATTCGAGCCATTTTGGAAGCTTAAAGCTCCGATGAGCCAAGTTCCTATGGTACGAGAATGTGACGCTGAGGTTAGTCACCGCGACGAGAATCAGACCGAACCGTAAAGCTTCCCATTTGTAGTTAAATGGGGCTAAGAGACACCAAAAGTGAACACTTGCAACGGTTAACGCTCTTAGTACATCGACTACCGTCCATTTTCTCTGAAACAAGGCTCTTTTTTCCTTATGCACCACCACGTTGCTTTGGCTAGATCCATCGTCTCTAGTGGGATCACACATCGGACCGTCGAGGAATTATAGTTGTTTGAGATTTATAAGTTGTATGAATATAATATAAGAATGAGCAAGTGTGTTGGGGTATATATAGGCTAATCTGGTTGCGTCAAGGCCCATGCACCTAGTTAAATTCAACTCACCACTACTCTCCTTAAATGCTTTATCTACCTCTTCCATTTCCATCTTTAATACCCTGCACCAGCACCTGTTTTCACTTATCGCAACACTCTACTCACCAGCTAACTCTTAATTGGGGGTTTGCTTTTGTTATTATTTTTGGAACAATAAATTGGGTTTTTGTTAAAATGAATTTCTTTTCTGTGTTAGTAAACAAAAAATATTCTTCAAGATGTAATTAAATATTTTGTTTTTGTTGCATCATCTCAATAAAAATGTTTTCCGCTACATTATTTGTTGGAGCTTGGAATCATGAATAATTCAACTGTAAAAAGTCAATATATATATCTACGTATACGTCTATCTATAAACAACTAGCTAGTATATGATCGATCCATTATTAAAATCACACCTCTTAGCACGGTTAAATCGTAAACATTTTGATTCATAACCATGTATGTAGAAGCATATATCTCATATTGCTGACGAGATTTAGCACAATATATTAAAAAAAAACGGGTCAATGTATTCATTGTCAACTAATTTTGAGTTAGAAGCTCATAGATTTATAAAAAACAACTTTATAAGAATCCATAGATATGTGAGACCTATATTGAAATTAACAACACACATATCTTTTACACAGACTGCACATAACCAGGACAATAAATATGGCAGGCGACTTTTAGTCCTTTCGGACGTAAAGTAAACCAAACATGGTTCAAAATCAACAAACCTTCCGTATTATTAAAACCGTGTATAATATTTAATCATGGACTGAGCGACATATTATGTTTTTGCTCCTTTATGATTGGAGCTACTGTTTGACACTCAAAACATCAATGAACAAAAGCCATCTTCTGTTTTTTGGATTGAGAAGGCAATTTTACATCCGTAGCTAATCCAAGAGCCTCGAAGAATCGAATGAAATACCAAGTGAGATCGATCTGCCACCATTCAAGACCGTGCCTAGCCGATGATTCAAACGCATGGTGGTTGTTGTGCCAACTCTCTCCCATCGTGTATATACTTAGCCACCTTCAACATATTCATACAACAAGTAAATTCTCTTTTCTAAAGACCAAACAAGTTTATTTGAATTGTGATTGAAATAAGGATTTTTTTTTTGGATTTTTTAAAACTTGAAATAAGAAATGTCTGCACGAGATTTACAAGAAATATGTTAAAACTACTTATGTCTAAGTAAATAAAAAAACACTATTTCCTCTATTTTTTTCTTAATGGATTTTGGTATTTTTTGTTGTTTTGTAGTATTAGTATTAATCTACTTATAGCACATAAATTATATCATTTTGTACTGCGGGACAACATAAATTCTTGTCTCTTTCCATATCATCATGTTCTATTACTTTAGGGACGTGAAGCAAGACAAGATCAAACAGGTAAAAACTTTTATACACATGAAAAAAGAAGAAGATAATAATAGTAATAATATATGAATTAATATATACCAAATGTTACGAGAGGTGTCCTTGGTTTTCCACGCTTGCGAACCCCAAATATGACATGCTGAGTTTACAAGCAAAGTCCCATGGTACCTAATTGTGCCTCCAAAGCCCTATCATATAATATATAAAATATTTGAAAATTTAATATATCATGTTTCATTGGATATAAATATAATTAATCAGACTAATAACCCACAATAAACTAAAAAGTTAAATAGAGATTTTACCACGACCCAAATAAGGTAAGGTAAACCGCCACAGCAATAGAGGATGGTACAAAATATTGTAATATGGAGAACTTGTGTATATTGCAGAAACCTATAGAACCATTGTCCTTTCAAGTCCCTTACGTTGTTACGCCTTCCACACTACATAAACATTTGTATTTCAACATGAAATCACAATTCATGTCACAAGAAGAGGAATATATAGGTCTATAACCGTGATACTTACAACTAACAATATGAACCTTATATATGTATGCCATGTTACCTTAGCTTTTATATAATCGGTGTCGAATATCCACAAGATATGGCTGAACCAAAATCCTTCGATAGGGCTATGTGGATCGCGGTCGGAATCTGTGAACTTGTGGTGAAATCTATGTATGCTTACCCAATCTATTGGATCACCCTAGAAACATTCGAATAAATTGCTTATAATAACATCAAAAAAAGAATTTGACATATTTTTAATAATATACATTTAGCGGTTAGATGACGATTTTAATAACCTGAAGAGCCAAAAGAGCTGAATAAGCAAATAGATATTCAAGCCATTTAGGTAATTTGAAGCTTTGGTGAGTCAAGTTCCTGTGGTAGGAGAATGTGATACTAAAGCCAGTCACTATGCTGAGCACGATACTCAACCGGAGCGCTTCCCAGTTGTAGTGAAATGGTGCCAAGAGACACAATAGATGGACGACTGCGACCACGGACGCTCTCATTACATCGATCTGCTTCCATTTTCTTCGAAAATACGCTCTGTTTTGGATACTCATCGCATTCTCTCTCGATCTTTGGCTATGGCTTGTATACTAACGAACTAAAGGTTATTATATAGGACTAGATGTTTGCACGTGGGGGTTAAGTATTCGTTAAATTAGGTACGTAGCTTTATAGAGAGTGCCAATCAAAACTGAATATATTGGTACGTATAGTTATAAGTGGGTGAGAGTGAGGTGTAAGAGATTTGCTAGTTGATTCTCCCATTAAAATGCATGAACATTTCGTTCAGTTGGACCAAAACCTCGCACCTCTGTTTAAAGACCAACCTATTTTTAAGGCTTCTACAGTTCTACGCTCGTCATTATCATTTTTTATTTATGTTTCCAACTTTTAGTATTGAATAAACCGAATATCAGAATAAACCGAATATCAGAATAACTAATTAATTCTCGTTTTGTCATACAAAAATAGTACTTTCTCATGAACTATAAAAATATCAAGCTCAAAATAAACAAGATAGAAATAAAGATAATAATTAAAAATTTCGATTAATTTTTTGTGTTAAAAGTTTTTATAGCCAGAGTTTGAATTTTATCTACGAACCGACCAGATCAACAACAAACACAACTGTATAATGTGTATTTCCAGAGTTTTCCGGTTTTATACGGATCAAAAACATCTCGAGTTTATAGTAAAATCAACTCCATTTCAAATTACTTGCCGAAATAGAAGATATACCGGTTCTAATAGCTGAACCGGTCTGGTTTATAAAGCAAACGTTGTCTAAACGACGTCAAATACTATAAAACGCCATCAAACATTACAAAATCAAACTAAAGGGTTCTCATTCTTTACACCCTCCTACCCTTTCCCTTCTCAACGTGTTGCAAAAGCCATCTTCTGCTTTTTGGGTTGAGAAGGCAGTTTTACTTCGGTAGCTAATCCAAGAGCCTCGAATAACCGAATGAAATACCAAGCGAGATCGATCTGCCACCATTCCAAACCGTGCTTAGCTGACGACTCGAATGCATGGTGGTTGTTGTGCCAGCTCTCCCCCAACGTATATATGCTTAGCCACCTTCATCATATAAATTCACAATCAAGTCGATTTTTTTTTTTTAAAGACTACGTAATTTGAATATATTGGTGTATATACAAAGATATACAAAGACCATATACATCAACATAATACACATGAAAAAAGATAATAATGATAACATATGAGAATCAATCCCAAAGATATACAAAGACTATATGCATCAATATAATACGTACACACGAAAAAATAGATAATAATGATAACATATGAGAATTAATACCAAATGTTACGAGAGGTGTCATTGGTTTTCCACACTTGCGAACCCCAAATGTGACATGCTGAGTTTATGAGCCAAGTCCCATGGTACCTAATTGTGCCTCCAACGCCCTATCATATAATTTATAATATTGAAATCATAATATATTGATTTTTGATTGGATAAAATGAAGATCTATTAACCCACCATGTATATACAGATTAAAGTAAATAGATCGAATATTAATTACCACGACCCAAGTAAGGTAAGGTAAACCGCCATAGCAATAGAGGATGGTACAAAATAGTGTAATGTGGAGACCTTGTGTATTTTGTAGAAATCTATAGAACCATTGTCCTTTCAAGTCCATGACGTTGTTACGCCTTCCACACTATATAAACATTTGTATTCCAACAAGAAATCACAATTCAAGTCATAATAAGAGGAAGATATCCATACCCACGACATTTCAATTAAAAATATGACCGTTATGTATACATGTATGTCATGTTACCTTAGCTCTGATATAATCGGTGTCGAATATCCACAAAATATGGCTAAACCAGAATCCTTCAATAGGGCTATGTGGATCGCGGTCCGAATCTGTGTACTTGTGGTGAAACCTATGTATGCTTACCCAATCTATTGGATCACCCTGGAAACATTAAAATAGATTGCTTCTTATCTTAACATCAAAAAAAGAATTTGCCAAGAAAAAGAGATTTTCTAGAAAATATTCTTGTTTTATAAAGATCGATTTTTTACATTTTCTATTCAGTCAATGAAGTAATAATGATAAATTGTAAACTTTAATACATATTAATGGTTTTCTTGAATAATTATTGGCTTAGAGTTGTAAAAAATTATTTAGTACAAAAAATAATGTGCTCATTAATTTGTTTTCCTAATATGTGTAAAAATTCTAAAACATCAAACAATTAAAAATGAAGGAAATATTTTTTAATAATACACGCTTAATTAAGTTTATTATCGGTTAGACTGATGATTTTAATAACCTGAAGAGCCAAAAGAGCTGAGTAAGCAAATAGATATTCAAGCCATTTAGGTAATTTGAAGCTTTGGTGAGCCAAGTTCCTGTGGTAGGAGAATGTGATACTGAGGCCATTCACAATGTAGAGCACGATACTCAACCGGAGAGCTCCCAAGTTGTAGTGAAACGGTGCCAAGAGGCACAACAAATGTACGACTGTGACCGGTAAAGCTTTCATTACATCGAACCGCTTCCATTTTCTTCGAAAATACGCTCTGTTTTGGATATTCATCGCCATATACCCACTCGTACTTTTTGCCCTATGGTGAGATGAATGATACACAAGCGAACTACTTAAAGGTTGTAATATATATAGGAGCCTAATGTTAGCAGTTGTTTGTGGTTAAGTGTTAGTTCAACTATATAGGTAGGTAGATTTTTTGAGACTGCCAATTTATTGATACGTATGTAAGTGGTTGAACTTGAGAATGAGGTGTGACAGATTTGATGTTTGATTTCCCCATATGCATTATAATGCATGAACAGTTTGGTTGGACTTGGACAAACCTCGTACCTCTAGAATTCAAGACCAACCTATTTTTGAAGGCTCTTACGCTATAGTACATCATCATCTTTTATTATGTTTCCTACTTAGGAAATCCTTTGGAAGCTCTATTTTTTGTTTCCGTAATCTACCAGAAACTGATATTTACGAAGATTTTCTCTATATTAACCAAGGCTATATACAAGAGGAATTAAACCTTAAATCTTAAAACTGTTAAGTTAACATACATTACAATTATCAAACAAAAACAAAACATACATTACGTACAAACAGATATGTATACGAAAAAAAAAAATTGTATCTCGATCAATATTAATCCTCGTTTCTCATACAAAAATTATACTTTTACCTTATGAACTAGAAAAATAATAATATTTCAATCCAACAAAACTCTAAGTTCAAAATAAACTTGAACTTGTAAAAAAATTGACCTGCAGCTATTCATAAACCATATTCGAAATCGAACTTAGAAATAAAGAGAACAATGTTAAAAAAAATTGATTATTTCTTTGTTGAGTTTTAGCCAAAGTCGAGTGTTTTAACATTTTAGCCCCGAACCGGAACCGATCATGTGTATTTCCAGAATTTTCCGGTTTTATACACGGATCACAAACATCGGTTCGGTTTATTAAACCGCTCTGGCTAATAAAACAAACGTTGACTAAACGCCGTCAAATTCAAAAACTAGCGCATGATAAAAGAAATAAAAGGCGCATGATAACCATAAACCCTTATTTTTCTCAAAACCCTAATTTAACAACTAGTGTTGTTCTTTGCGCCGTCTCAATTCCCCCTTCTCTCACCGGAAAATGAGTACCACGGCCACTCCTCCGCCGCGAAACCAATCGAAGATTGATCCGAAGACCGTGAACAAAGCCGTGAAGTCTCTACAAAAATGGTGGGACTCCAAATCCAATCCTCAAAACTCAGAACAACTCGATAACAACGACGGTTACGTCTACCTAATCGTAACCTTGAAGAAACCTCCTTCTATGGATCGTACAAACCCCGTATTGATCCCAATTCCTCATCCACTAATCGATCTAGTCCGAGACGCACCAGATCTCTGTTTAATCATCGACGACAAACACAAGAACAAAATCACAAAAGAAGCAGCGTTAAAGAAGATCGAATCAGAGAAGATACCAATCAGTAACGTAATCAAGGTATCGAAATTGAAATCTGATTTACGGAAACTAGAAGTTGACGAAGAGAGGAGATTCGAGTTGTATTTCACTGAGAGGAGATTGTTGCCAGTGTTGCCGAAGTTGTTAGGGAAAGAGTTTGTGAAGAAGAAGAAGAATAATCCGATTGCGATTAATTTGAGATATGGTAATTGGAAAGAACAGGTAGAGAAAGTTTGTGAATCGGCTTTGTTCTTTGTTGGTACAGGTACTTGTAGTGTTGTGAAAGTTGCCAAGTTATCAATGGGGAAGAAGATGATTGTGGAGAATGTTGTTGCTGCTATTGATGGGATCTCTGATTCGATTCCTGGTAAATGGAAAAATGTTAGATTGTTTCATGTTAAGTTGCTTGAGAGTTTAGCTTTGCCTGTTTATCAATCAGTTTCAGATATGGAGATCGAATCCACATGAGAATTTGTTATAAGTTTTGGTTTTGTTTAGTGGAATTTTTGGATTATGTGATGGTGTAATGTTTTTTAGATTTCTGGAATGATTAGAAGAATGCAAAACATTTTCTATTGAAGTTCTTGTATGTTTTTGGCTTCTTTGATTTGCAAATCTGTTGTGAGTAAGCAGAGATGATCACATGAATTCTCTTAAGAAAATTTTGGTATTTTGGAAGTGTACATAGCGATTTCGTCGATAGAGCTTTGAAACCAAAATGATAGAGAAGTTCACAAATGATATTAGATAGGAAGCTGTAAGATAGAGAAAACGAAAATGTTAGCGGTGTACAGACGATTCGACGGTAGATTCAGGTTGAATAAACCCCTAATTGTTGAAGGCCGCAATCTAGGAAAGGTTTCAATCTCATTTCATTTGAGGATTTATATGATTTTGGTATGAGAAGATTGCCGACGAACATCGTATTTGCGAGTAGGAATGCAGAACCGCATTGCACACTCAGTTCGAGCTTGGATATTCAGCATGGTCCTCCAAACTATGTTGCTTAGTCTCTCCGATTCATAAGCCTTCAAATCTTTCAAATGTTTAGTTTCCCCTACCAAACGAATAATGAATTGAATGAAAATACGTAACGTAACCTAATAAGAAAATTCATCATTGACATATTTTGACTCTTTTACAACATAAGTTTTACGAATATGACTTTTAATTCGTTAATGAGCTAGTAGGAGAAATATTTGTAATGAAAACAACCCATCATTAACAATTCAATACAGTATTGTTTTTTGACTATAAAAACACTTCATCAATGATGAAAGCAAAAAGTAACCAAATTTTGTTTATAGAAATTTAATGTTTACAAAACGTCTTAAGTTCCATACCAAAATTAGGAAAAATATGATTGAGACTTGAGAATAGTATCCATTACATGTCTTTATTCCGTAACCTCCTCGATTATTTAATGTAGTTTGTATCTTAGTTAATTAGGTACATCATTCATTAATATTGCCTAATGTAGATAGAATTCATAACAAACTTTATATCAGAAAATTTCTTCAATGCTTTAAAAAAAGTAAGATTATTAATTGGAACGTTACATTCACGCGCTTTAGTCTCTAGTGGGTCCTACCTTTGTCTTTGATTCTGAAATTTAGACGCAAAGGAGAAAAAATAGTCTTTACTCTTTCTTCAGTGGTTGAGATAGAGAGAGAGAGAGAGAGAGAGAGAGAGCACATGGCCTCTTTACCATTGGGGTCTCAGCCTCATGCTCTTGCTCCGCCGCCGCAACCGCAGCTTCACGACGGAGACGCTTTGAAACGCCGTTCTGAGATGGATTCTGATAAGGTTGTTTCTCTTTTGCTTTTGTGTGTTGGTTAATTAAACCGTGCATTTGAAATTTCAAGTTTGGTGGCTGAATCTAGATCTACTCCGATCTAGCTTCTCTTCGATGTTTTAGACTCTTTGTATAGTAGAATCGATCTGTATTCTCGTGTCTCATGTTTAGCTTCGTTGTTCGTTCTGATCTGAGCTCACCGGAGAGATTTTTCTCCGATGAAGGTTTTCTGATATGAGACTGTGATTTTGACTTCATTTGTTTGCATGCAGTAGCTAGAGATTATACAACTTTGAACTTCTCTACCAGAGATCTAAACAGTAGTGTATAATAGTAACATTTTGAATCCTGTGGGAAAATTTAGGTTAGAAAATAGTTTACTAGCAGGGCATTTATGTATGTATTACTAGTTTGAATCCTCTTCACATATTTTGTTTTTCTGGAAATTTTCGATTATTTATGACAAACACTGTTCATTTTAAGTACAATTTGCTTTGTTTTGTATATCTTGATTATTTATTTCCAATACTGTTTATTCTACAAAGTACAATTTGTTTGTGGATCTCTGAATTCCCTCATTGACAGGTTTTTTGGAGTATTCCTATAGTTATGGTTCTTGGCCTATTGCTTCTCTGTCTATTTATTCTCTGGCAGAACTTATCCCATTGCTTTCACATTTTACATGCGTTAGCTTCACATTTTGTTTGGTGTATTCTGTTGTTCTTTGAAAACAAGCTAAGCTGTTTTTAGATTTTGACGAACTAACCTAAGAATGATAAACTGAAGTTGTTAGGAGCTATAAGCCGAAAACAGTGTTCTTATAATGTGAAATTCAATTCAACCTGAGGTTTGTTGAAATGGGAGGAAGCAGTAAATGCTTACAATCTCTGTCTTCTATCTTGTAGTTGATCAGAATAGTTTAATAGCTATTACTAATATGTGAGTTGGATTTCAGGAAATGTCTGCTGCTGTTATAGAGGGAAATGATGCGGTTACTGGTCATATTATTTCCACTACCATTGGAGGCAAAAATGGTGAACCAAAGCAGGTTGGTTTCTAATGTTTGCAAAATCTTTTAAATAGCTAAATAGCAGTTAATGCTTATGGTTCTTGCACAGTATCTGCAGGTTTAGGTTATTTATTTTTGTTGCTTGAATACGGGAAACAGTAAACACCAACTGTATTACTTTTTCCACTTAACTATCTAAAGATTGTAAATAAGTAGATTATGATCCCTCTGCGACTCTTTTTTTCCAAGTCGAGGTAATTCATCTCTCTCTTACATTATCTTCATTATGTTTCCTACAGACCATTAGTTACATGGCTGAGCGGGTTGTTGGAACGGGATCATTCGGAATTGTTTTCCAGGTACCATTGTGCTTCTCAATGCTATATGCTAACATTTGCGGGCCATAAATTTTCTATTTCCTTTCTAATTAAGTCAGTAAATTACTATTTTAGGCAAAATGCTTGGAAACTGGAGAATCAGTAGCCATTAAGAAGGTTTTGCAAGATCGTCGCTACAAAAATCGTGAGTTGCAACTAATGCGACTAATGGATCACCCAAATGTCATTTCCTTGAAGCATTGTTTCTTCTCTACAACGAGTAGAGATGAGCTCTTCCTTAACCTTGTTATGGAGTATGTACCTGAGACTTTGTACCGGGTTTTGAAGCACTATACTAGTTCACATCAGAGGATGCCCATTTTCTATGTCAAGCTTTACACATATCAAGTATGCACTGTTATTTGCACTTTTCCTAACATATCCTCTCATTTAATAGAGTTGACTCTGAAAATGATTTGAAATTTTCCAACGCAGATCTTCAGAGGTTTGGCTTACATCCATACTGTTCCTGGTGTTTGCCACAGAGATGTGAAACCACAAAATCTTTTGGTACGTTATCTAGCTGGCATTTTTTTTGTTACCTAACCTTGACTAGTTTCTGAATCTAACTTTCTGGTGCATACTGTAGGTTGATCCCTTAACCCATCAGGTTAAGCTGTGTGATTTTGGAAGTGCAAAAGTGTTGGTAAGGATGTTATTTTTTCATTAACCCTGTCTTTTATTTTATTTTCGGCATGCTTACGTATCTATGCATGCAGTTCTTTGAGCTGCTATTAAGTATAGATTTCATCATTTATATTGCTTTCCCCATTTATCAGTAGTTATTTAGAGAAGTATATGCGTGATCAGCATGTTCTTGCACCACATTAAAGCATTCATTTATGCATCTCTGTTTTGGTAACTCTTTGAAATGTTTGGCAATTCATATTAGGTCAAAGGAGAAGGAAACATATCATATATCTGCTCCCGTTATTATCGAGCTCCAGAACTCATCTTTGGAGCCACTGAGTATACAGCATCCATAGATATATGGTCTGCTGGTTGTGTTCTGGCAGAGCTTCTTCTTGGCCAGGTTAGTGTTAATTTCTACCCGTTAATTATCTTGTTAAATAAAGCATCTGTGCTGACAAGGCCTGCCCAGTATTATATTATCTCATACTCTCTCTCTCTCTACAGCCGTTATTCCCTGGAGAAAATTCAGTTGATCAACTTGTGGAGATCATAAAGGTAAAATATCCCTTATTAGATTATTGTCTGGGCTCTTTTTCTCTCTTGTATAAGATACATAGAGAGTCTAGTAGAATTGCCACCGTATTAATTACTTGCTACTTTTTTTAGGTTCTTGGTACTCCAACTCGAGAAGAAATTCGATGTATGAACCCAAACTACACAGACTTTAGGTTCCCACAAATCAAAGCTCACCCTTGGCACAAGGTAACTCATCTCACCCTTTTTCTTTCTGTCTGATCAAACTATACTTTAACTCACTACCTAAACAATATTCATAAAACCAAAGTGTAAATAACTGTATTTCTGTTGGTAACTCATGGTATTCATTTGTGACATCAACCATATTCTGTTCCTTTGACCTCCAGGTTTTTCATAAGCGGATGCCTCCTGAAGCCATTGACCTCGCTTCTCGGCTGCTTCAATATTCACCAAGTCTGCGCTGCACTGCGGTCAGTATTTATAAAAATTTAATACCTTCTTTATTGAACAAAGCAACTTTGTCCATTAGAATGAAAGGAAAAGGCTACTTAATTACATTTAGAATGGAAAGGAAAAGGCAGTTTGACCAAAAATAGTAAATTGAAGATTAGAGATTACCGCGGTCAGTGTCTATTTTTGGACCATAAACACTCTGTTGTGAATGATAGATTGTTTGACATTTTAGTGATGGACCTCATTCTGATTCTCTGTTAAAGTGTTCAATGGATCTGAGATTTGTTCTTCTGACATTTGTTTTTCTTACTCTCTTTAGCTCGAAGCATGTGCACATCCGTTCTTCAATGAACTCCGAGAACCAAACGCCCGTCTTCCAAATGGTCGTCCATTACCGCCATTGTTCAACTTCAAACAAGAGGTAATAAAATCAATAGCAAAGGACTAAGCTTAAGCTCCAAATGCTTGGTTTTATTTTCTTACAGAACTCCAACGATAACCCGATACATACAATTCACATTATTCTTCTTCCTTTAACTGTGGAAAACAGTTAAGCGGAGCTTCATTGGAGCTGATCAACAGGCTGATACCGGAGCATGTTAGACGACAAATGAGTGCAGGATTACAAAGCGCTTAAGAACCATGGATCTCTGAAGTAAGGAGATTTAGTTGCTTCTTCTATCTGATTTTAGTCAGGTTCGACATTTATTATAATCTCGAACTCGTAAAGTCAATCATTATATTCAGCTTTTTTTGAGAAATCAGAAGCTGATAATTGCGTCTTGTTCTTCTTTTATTCCTTACTTGACCTGGAGAGAGATCAGATGAGAGATACAACTGTGTCCTCGTGTATTTTTTGTATATGTTTTTGTCCGTAAAACTATTCTGACAGATTCGTAGGAAAAACAAAAACAACAAACGAGGTTATGGAATCGAACCATATCATGTCCAAAAGCTGATAATATCCTCTTAGTAGTTGAAAGATTTGTCATTGAAATGTTATTTAGGTGAAGATTTGTATTTGTTTACTTTATTACAAATTTACAAGTAGTGGGAGTTTCAAAGAGAAAATACCAATCATGTACCTTAAATTTTAAAATCCCTTACAAGCCAAAGTTACCAAAGCATAAAACATACAATTGTTGTTTCTTATTTCTTTCCTTCTTTTGATGATTGCAAAAGCCAAGAGATATTATCATTTGTTGTCTCACCCTAAAACCCAAACCAAATCTACAATCCCAACTCTAGTTAGAGCAGCAACCCATTCTCTTAAGAACCGATCCGTCTTCTTTTACGTTTATCGTCTCTCCTTTCTTCGGTAAATCCGCTGAAGTTCCTCCTCCTTCTCTGTTCGATCCATCCACGCTTCTTTTACTTACAATCTTATGAATCTGAGTAAGCACTTCCGTGAATGCGTTTTCGACATTAGTTGCATTTAGAGCTGATGTCTCCATGAAATAAAGATTCTCTCTCTCAGCAAAAGCTTTAGCATCTTCGGTCTTGACTGCAACTAGATGCCGCAAATCGCACTTGTTCCCGATTAACATCACCACTATGTTTGGATCAGTATGTCCTCTTAGCTCCCTTAGCCATCTCGCTGCATTCTCAAACGTCGCGTGCCGTGTCACGTCGTAAACAAGTAACGCACCTACTGCTCCTCTGTAGTACGCGCTTGTGATTGCTCGGTATCTAATCAAATCATACACAAAACAAAACCAGCATATTCTCAAATGTTACAAGATTCATACACAAGATGTTCACATAAAACCTGATTTTGCTACAAATTAGACATGATTAAGATAAAAGATAAAAAAAATACTTAAAACTTGTGTCATAACTCATAAATAAACCAATTATTGAGATAATTACAGAACCTAATCACTCAAAAACCAATATCATCACAAAATCCAGACCAAGCTACAGATTCATGAAAACTCACATACATAAAATCAAATACTAAAGAATCAACAACAAATTCCAAATAAACTTATCTCTTTTAAGTATCAGATTCAACTAAGTAAGAAAAAACAAGAGACGAAACGTAATCGCACCTCTCTTGACCAGCAGTATCCCAAATCTGAGCTTTAACGACTTTTCCTTCGACTTTAAGTGTCTTTGTAGCGAACTCAACACCAATAGTAGACTTAGATTCGAGATTAAACTCGTTTTTGGTGAATCTGGAAAGCAGATTCGATTTTCCGACACCAGAGTCACCGATCAAGACAAGCTTGAAGAGGTAATCGTACTCTTCGTCAGCTTTGTAATTAGCCATGAGAGAAAGAGAGAAAGATGATTCTAGACGTTGATCGGATTT
This sequence comes from Arabis alpina, assembly GCA_900128785.1. Lineage (NCBI taxonomy): Eukaryota > Viridiplantae > Streptophyta > Magnoliopsida > Brassicales > Brassicaceae > Arabis > Arabis alpina. Next base: position 3,495,674 of record LT669788.1, read on the forward strand.
TGGGATTATCTTTAAAGCTTTTTACTGTTTTTTTTTTTATGATAAAATGATATTTTCTTCAGATGATGACGATGATAAAGCTATTGTCGGGTTGGCTCAGAATCGTTTTTTTGAATTATTAGAGATTTTTTTAACAGAAAAGTAATTTAAAAGTTTTAAAAGATGATTCTGCTAAATTAGTTGATTTTATGCAAAATCTTCTCGAGATTTAGGAAGCTGTTAACAACTCCCACTCACAAATTTTTGATTGAAATTAGGGGTTTTTTGAAAAATACCCTATTTGAATTAACAATTTTGTAAAATACCCTAATTCTAAAGTTTTTTGAAAAGTACATTTTCTATAATGTGAGAAGACTATTTAATTCACATTTGCATTTAAAAATGACATACTATATTTAATAAATTAAATTACACTAATTTGAATTTAAAATTTACTACCTTAATATTACACTAACTTCTTTGTTTCGTTTTGTTACCGAAATCATACCGCCTTATAATTTTTGTAATTATAAATTAATCGTTAATGTATCACTTTTTCGATATGATTTGTTGTGTTCTAAACAAATGAGACGGAAAAATTCCGTTTGACTAAATATATAAGATTTTCTACATTTATTAAGTTAGACTAAACCACTCTCATTTCATAATTTCATAATGCATAATTGATCATTAGACGATCGATGTTTTCAAAATTATGTTTATATATAATATGAGTTTTTCAAACTTCTTTAATAAAGTCTACCATTTAGTTTATTATTAATTTGATTGGTTCAATTTTTTTAATATAGATAAAATTTATGTTTGTTTAAATTATAAAAATGATTGGATAATTTATTTTAAAAAGAATTATTTAAGAAAGTATTTTAGTATTTGTTAAAAAAACATTTGTCAATTTAAAAAATGTTTTATTTTTTAAATACAATTTTTCTATATAAAGAACATTTGAATAAATTTATATTTTAAAAATGTAGTTTCAAACACAAAATCAAAAGATGGCATTTTTCAAAATTATAAACTCAAAAAGGGTATTTTTCCAAATTTCCTCTTGAAATTATGTGTTACTATTTAATTAATTATTTTACAAAACTTGGCAGTTTGATTGTATAGGTATTCATATTTATATTTAAATTTTGATATATTTAAAATACAAAATCATGAAAATTCAACCTCTTTTTAATCGTATATAAATAATCTAAACATCAAAGAATGGAAAAAAAAATTGTATTCTTCTAGATTTTTATCATTTTAGTGAAACAACATTTTTAAAATTGAACATTTTTCTAGATTTATACCATTTGGATTGCCAAGTTTATAAAAAGAATCTAATTTTTTCTACGAAAAAAGTTTTTAAAAAAACATAAACAAAGTTGAAAAAAATATTATTCTACTACAAAATAGTAGAGAAAGGAGTAGAACGACAACATAATATTCAACCTATTTGCATCCTTGAAATTTTTAGCTTAGCTTTAAAACCTCTTGAGTGTATTATCAACCACTAAACAAAAAGATAGATGATTTTTAGCAAAAATAAATAAAAAAGAAGATATCTAGAAAACACGAAAATGGTTATTCAATAAGCAAAACACGATTAACTTCACAAAAACCATTACATGATCCTTATGGTGAAAACTTAAGAGCCAAACTAGCCAACTAGCTAGGTATGCTACAAAATCTCAAACTACAAAGTCTGAAGTCTTAAAACGTTTGCATAAGCTTCACGTTCTCCACATGATTAAGGAAAGTGTAAATGCGGTTACCCTTCACCGCTCCCATAATACCACATGCTTATTTCATGGTATTATTTCAGATTTCAACTTTCTTGATAGCTTTTGTCTCGAAATTGTAGTAGATAACATAGAAAGAGTCAGATGATGAAAAGAGGCACGACAAGACAATTATTTCATTTGTGTTAGTCATTCCAACGAAGCATAACACGTCGTCTTTTTTTTCTGAACAACTTTTTCGCCTTCATAAATACACGTCGTCTATTGCTACTACAATTTGCCACAAAGGAGGCAATTCGTAAGTATGCTTCGACCATTCATGTTTTTGGTGGTTTTCTAGAACGTGCATCTCAAAATTTCTACTTTCTCCACTAACAAAACATGACTTTCCTGAGATAAGCAAACCCAATCAGACATCCAGGAACACTAGTGAAAGGTTCCATGATTTTAACAAAGCTGTACTTTTCAGAGTTAACATCAAAGCACAAAACCATAGAATACTTGTCGACCATTGCATGATAGTATAAAACACCACTGATGCATAAGGCACCACTACTAGGATAATGGGGTATGCAACATTCGATCATTCTCCATATGACGCTTCTCCAGTTCCTAATGTTAGAACTTGATGCTCATTAGATATCACATCTGACAAGGTCATGGACAATACCTTGTTCTCAACCGGATCATACCCTAAACAGCTCTTGATCAGATTATCAAGCTTCAAGCTTAGAGAGGAAAAGTCAGATTAGTCCTCGTACTCGTCTTTATTCTAGGTCAAGTAAAAGATTGTCTGGTGCTAGGGTTACATATCACCGATACAAAAACTGGATCTTCCATTCCGTTTACGATCTGTTTACCTCTAATACATACCAAACCACTGATAGGTTTAAACATATCAGTAAACAAACAGTAAAATGCTAGCTTCATATGATAATTGGCGGCTACATGATACGAACTCCTCTCATCAAGATTTTGAGATTGAGGTGTCGAGAAGCAGAGCAACTCACCTTTTTCTTTGTAGGCAAACAAAATATTAGTTCAAGTAGAAGATTTCGTGAGGAACAAGTCGGTGAAGTCTGGAATGCGAAGTATGAAATCCCATAGTTTTGATACGCAACGACATATATCTATAGATTTTGAAGGCAATCTCGAGAATATTTTGAAGGTGAGATCAGTTGGGATCGAAAACATTGAGGTTTTACGTTGAGAAATCGTTAGACGATCCTCCGAGACGTCTCTCTTCCTCGTTTTCATGGCGTTAAACCCTAGCTAGCTTAGCTTGACAAATAAGTTATCGAATTCACAAATAAATTCAATATAAGGTATCAAGATTTAACTGGATGTACAAAATTTTATTTAGTGTGTTGAAGTATTCAGAATCAATCCTCTGGCCAACTTCTCTGTATTTCTTGCAAGGTTTTAAATCTTAGGGTGGCTGAATTCTTCTATAGTTGATAGGTGTTCTTATGTTTTACATATTGAAACTGGCATGTTTTTCATTCTTTGAGTTCTCATATTATATGATGAGAACGATATCTCCATTTTTTTTCTATCTCCTTCCATAACCATGGACACTGTAACTGCAGTTATGTAAGATTGGAAAATGGTACAGTATGACAATATAATGATCTGATGGAAAAGAAATCTTCATGTGTAAGCCAATGTTTCTTTTTAACTATTAAATTGTAATTTACTTGTTATCACAATGGGTTTGTTGTCATCTCTTGCTTGGAATGCAGCTATTTTTGTCTACCCACTGATCAAGTATCAAAACAAAATGAGAAGTCTAGAAAACCGGAATTGTAGATATCCTTGATGCATTACTCTTTGTTACTGTGTTATGTGGAATTTGAATTGGAAATTTACTAATATAATATTTTTTTGGTGTAAATTTAATTTAAGTGTGTGAGAAAGGTTTTGAGCAACAAAAGCAACGTTCTAGAAGAAGCAAAAGAGAGTTTATTCTCACTTTTCGTTCAATGCTGATTTCGATAGAGCATAAGTACGAAGACGGAAGTGCCAGGGATGAGGATATGATCAATGGAGCAAAATCAGTTGCTATGCTTGTATCTGATTGAGATGGCACTAACGACATCTCGCTATATATTTTAAAGGAAATCTCGAAAATATTTCGATGATAAGATCAGTTGGGATCGCATGCATTGAGGTTTTATGTTGACAAATTGTTATACAATCTTCCGAGACGTTTCTACTCCTCGTTTTCAAGGCCTTAAACCCTAGCTTAGCTTCACCCACTAAGAGCTTGATTGGTTCATTCGCAACTACCTCTAAACCGTGCGTTTGCGGGTAGTTGCGGTTGATAGGTGTTTGACAACAATAAAAAAAACGCTTTTAGCCGTTTCGTACCGCTTCAAACCTCTCAAATTCAAAAGTTGTATCTTTTGAGCGTATGCAGTTGCGGACGGTTGCAGTTGGATACTTAAAAACAAAAATTAAAAAGAAAAACAAAATTTATTTAAATATAAGATATATGTAATAAGTCTAAAAGACTCAAGGTTTAAATATTACAATTACAAAATATATAAAATATTTTGATATTTTCAATAATTATTTAATAATCCATCATAATTTTATATTTATAGGATTTTCAAACCAAATTAGTTTAGATAAATTTTAATCATTAATATACACAAATTTAACAATTTAAAACTTTAAATCTAACATTAGTTTCTCAAAAAAAAAAAAAAAGTTTATTATATTAATTTCGCATCTCTAGGGGATTTTTCTCCATCTCAGCCTCCTCTCGATGTTTTCAGATCGGATCGGTACCGGTGGCTCCAATAGCACCGGTGCCGGTCCCCATGTCTCTTTTTCTACTTTTTATGTTTCTAGCTTCAGTCTTTGGCCTTGGAGAGAGCTCTTCCTCCTGTGGTTCTAGATCTGGTCCGGTGGTGTGGGTACGGTGATGATTCAAGTTGGTCGGTGCTCGTGGTGTGGCTTGCGGTGAAGGTGCTGGTGTATCCATAGATCGGGATTATATGGCCTTCTACACACAAGAACCCTTGTGCCTCCCGATCGATCTCTCTTTAATTCGTGAACGGCTTGCCGGTTTTTGAGATCTATGTCCTTGTCGGTTCTCTCTCCTTGTTTTGTGGGTCGTTTTTAAGTTGATAGCTAGATAGATTGAGGTTTCCCGGCTTTAGTTTGGTTCTTGTGGCTATGCCTCTGCTCCTCTGTCTTGCATGTCATTTGCTCAGATTTAGTCTTTGGATCCACTCCGGTGTTCATTCTATTACAGCTCTTTATTGAGTTGTAATATCCGGTTGGGTCTTGGGTCGCTCCTTGTCTCTACTCATCAGCTTGGTTCGAGTGCTGGCATATTTTTCTAGGTTTCGTTTGTGGCGTTTAACAGGATCGCGTTCAATGCGATTGCGTCATCCCGGAGTTTGATGGAACAATCTCTTATGATCATTCTTATCGGGTATAGAAGCCAACGTTCTTTGAATTTGAGAGGTAGTACTTATTCATCATAGGAGGATTGTCGCTGATTTCTTGATCATGGTTGGTCTTATTGGTTTGTCGTATCAAGGATCTTCTGAGTTTGGTTTGTGTGCAAGCAAGGACTTTGGCTTATGTCCGAGAATCGTTTATAGTTCTTTTGCTAGTGTGCTTTTTAGTATCTCCTTTGTGGAGCATATGTCTTTTAATTTTCATATCTCTTTCGTGGAGCATTGTATCATTTCAAGTTATTAATAGAAATTTTTTAGATGGAAAAAAAAAGTTTCTCAAAAAAAAAAATTCATTTAAAACCATAACTTTCATCCAAAGAAAATTTCTTTTTAAAAATAAACGTAAATATTTTAGAAATAGTTTTCTATTACTATTTATAATGAATTAATTATTTTTATATTTTTTATAATAATATGGTTTTTAATGTTTTTATTACTGTATAGTGTTTTTATATTGTTAATTATTGTTTAACCGCTACCATTTCCGCAACCAGTCACAAACATTCCACAATCACACTCATTTCTAATTGTTTAATAACGCTTGAAACCGCACCATCCGCTTCTAGAAAGTTATCAACTTCACAAATAAATTCAATATATCAAGGTCCAGTTTCAGTTGTGCGTCCTTGGTTAATAATATGAAGCCCATATAGTCCAAATACATAAGGCCCGTGTTTGGAGGTTCGTTAAAGGTGACATCATCATGTACTAGATTGGTTAAAGTTTGTTAAAAACACTCTTAATGTTAAATTACTTTTGAAAAATCTTAGATTAAACCAACAATACAATTATACAACTACACCTTCTGAGACTCTTGAAAACCTTTTTAAAAAGTGAAGTTTAGTTTCTAAGGATTAACTGTTATCTCAATATGTTATCTACAATTGAAAATTTATTTACAACTTCAATCTTAAACAATAAACATTGACAACAACAAAAAAAACCATCATCGTTGTTGTAACTGCAAGCCAACAACTAATCAAATCATTACATTAAAAGACAAATTAGAGAAAGTGCAACCAACAATTAATTTGACCAACTAGCTTCGTATTGTTATTTATCAAATATATAACCATAGTCTATTGCCACATGATATTTATTTCTGTTATTACCACTTAAATATTAAAAAAATAAAAAAAACGTAAGTAAATTGATCACTACTGTTCACCACTCGCTAAGACTGACCCCTGTTTCGACACGTGTCCGAAATGAGGTTCTAGACACGTTCGGTGAGCTTAGAGTGTGGACCCCACATCATCACGCGTCCTCACGTTGGTTTCTCCTTATCACGTGTCCCACGCGCTTCTATCGCGCGTGACGAACTCTTTTGCCAGCTGGCAATAGTGCGAGTCCGGCTGGCTAAACTAGCCTTATCCAAATTTTCTATAACGAAAAGAAAAAACTATAAAAGCACGACGCTGTCATTTTTTACTACGTCACAGTCGAATCTGATTGGTTTTCAAGTACGTTATTTAAATGACATGTACCTTCCGATACAGCAAAGCAACGACTCGGTGACGGTCGTATTTAAAAAAAAAATAGTAATGACTTTTATTTAATTTAATTTAAGCCCCTTTGATTTGACCAGTGAAAATCAAAAAATAACTTAAAATAAACAAAAAATCAAAAAATAATATTCCCTTTGAGATTCACATATCCATATATCACACACGATGTACGATTGTTATATGTACGACTTTACGATAAATATCATTATCCCACCTTTATTTCATGAGTTTTTAATAATTCGCCTCTATAGTTTTAATAATGATACATTAAACCCATAATTTTCCTATCGAATATTCGTCCAAGAATTCATTTTATTTTGCCAAATATTTCTGCTTTTTGGTTGTTGAATCTCTATTTTTTGTTCTGATAAATAAAAGTACATATACACTATAGAAATTTATAGAAGGTTTAAACATGTTAATTATTATATGAGGAAAAAAGAAGTAAAGGAAACATGTACTAATATTTAATTAATAATAAAGGAAACCGTATCTTTTTTTTTTGCTAACAAACTTTTGACTTTTGGGAATAATACCCTAGTGGTCATAGTAGCTTAATCTATAAAATAGAGGGGTATATATGAAATTATTCCAAAATACATATGAGGCTGGAAACAGAGATTTATTTATTTTAATTTTAAATTTTATAATTTAATTTTATGTTTTTTTTCATATAAACCCTAGATTAAATTTCACGTTTCATTTTTTTTGGGTTAGATAGAAGAAGAAGATCAGATTCTTCATTTGTGCCAAAGGAAAACAAAAAAGGTGAGTCTCCTCAAATCCAATTTGATTTTTGCCCTTTGAAAGCTTTAATCTTTTTTTTCTGGGTCGTCGTCTATTGCTAAATTGATGGATCGGGTTAGATTTTTCGTTTTTTCTTAAAAAGGTGAATCCTTTGCGTCGTAATTTCATGGATCTTGGTTTTAGATGTTAGGAATGTATCATTGATTCGATTTTTGTTATGGTTTGTGCGTAAAGCTCAGTTTTTTATTGGTCTTAACTCAGTGATTAGATTCAAGCTTGTGATTTGGTTTGATGGGTATATGTAGATCTTGTTGTGTTTGTTCTTGGAGATTAATGTCACTGGTTTTGTTTTTTTTGTGATGCAGATTTATTGAAGTAGTGATTGATTAGTTTTTGGTTTATTGGAGACGAGAAGATGATTTCGAGGTCGTATACGAATTTGTTAGACTTGGCATCAGGGAATTTCCCTGTGATGGGAAGAGAGCGTAGGAGGCTTCCTAGGGTAATGACAGTACCTGGTAATGTGTCTGAGTTTGATGAAGATCAAGCGTATAGTGTGTCTTCTGATAATCCGTCTTCGGTTTCTTCTGATCGGATGATCATTGTTGCTAATCGGCTTCCGTTGAAAGCCGAGAAACGTAATGGGAAATGGAGTTTTAGTTGGGATCAAGATTCGTTGTATTTGCAGCTTAAGGATGGTTTGCCTGAAGATATGGAGGTGTTGTATGTTGGTTCTTTGAGTGTTGATGTTGATTCGTATGAACAAGACGATGTGGCGCAGACACTGTTGGATAAATTTAAATGTGTGCCGACGTTTTTCCCACCTGATTTGCAATCTAAGTTTTATGATGGTTTTTGTAAGAGGCAGCTATGGCCGCTCTTTCATTACATGCTTCCGTTTTCAGCTGATCACGGTGGGAGATTCGATAGGTCTCTTTGGGAGGCGTATGTAGCGACAAATAAGCTTTTCTTCCAGAAAGTAATCGAGGTTATAAATCCAGATGATGACTTTGTCTGGATTCATGACTATCATTTGATGGTCTTGCCTACATTTCTGAGGAGACGGTTTAACCGGATAAGGATGGGTTTTTTCCTTCACAGTCCATTCCCCTCGTCTGAGATATACAGGTCTCTTCCTGTTCGTGAAGAGATACTTAAGGCGTTACTTAACAGCGACCTTATTGGCTTCCACACATTCGATTACGCTCGTCATTTCCTTACTTGCTGCAGTCGGATGTTGGGACTAGAGTATCAGTCTAAGAGAGGCTACATTGGCCTGGAGTATTATGGGAGGACTGTGGGAATCAAGATCATGCCAGTGGGTATCAACATGGGTCGGATTCAATCGGTGATGAGATATTCAGAGGAGGAGGGTAAGGTGTTGGAGCTCACGAAGCGTTTCGAAGGGAAGACAGTGTTGCTTGGTATTGATGACATGGATATTTTCAAGGGTATAAACCTGAAGCTTCTAGCTATGGAACAAATGCTTAAGCAGCACTCGAATTGGAGGGGAAGGGCTGTCCTGGTTCAGATTGTTAATCCTGCTAGGGGTAAAGGTATTGATGTAGTGGAAATACGTGGTGAGATCGAAGAAAGCTGCAGGAGGATCAATGCAGAGTTTGGGAAGCCTGGATATCAACCTATCATATATATTGATACGCCGGTTTCGATAAATGAAATAAATGCTTATTACCACATCGCTGAATGTGTTGTCGTTACAGCGGTTAGAGATGGTATGAACCTTACTCCCTATGAATATATCGTTTGTAGGCAGGGTTTGCTTGGGTCTGAATCAGATTTTAGTGGCCCAAAGAAGAGCATGTTAGTTGCATCGGAGTTCATTGGATGTTCTCCTTCGCTAAGTGGGGCTATACGTGTAAACCCATGGAACGTTGAATCCACTGGAGAAGCACTAAATGAGGCCCTTTCAATGGGTGATGCTGAGAAACAGCTGCGACATGAGAAACATTTCCGGTATGTTAGTACTCACGATGTAGCTTATTGGTCAAGAAGTTTCTTGCAAGACCTAGAGAGGATATGTGTGGACCATTTCAAGAAAAGGTGTTGGGGGATGGGGATTAGTTTTGGTTTCAGAGTTGTGGCACTCGATCCTAATTTTAGAAAGCTTTCAATACCGTGCATTGTGTCGGACTACAAAAGGGCGAAAAGCAGAGCTATACTGTTGGATTATGATGGCACTCTGATGCCTCAAAACTCCATCAACAAAGCTCCAAGCCAGGAAGTTCTTAACTTCTTGGATGCACTTTGTGAGGACAAGAAGAATTCAATTTTCATTGTCAGCGGAAGAGGGAGGGACAGCTTAGGCAAATGGTTCACCCCGTGCAAAAACATTGGAATTGCGGCCGAACATGGATACTTCTTGAGGTACTTTTCTTCTATAATTTCTACCACTACTTGAGAATTCTTCTTCCTTCATGGTTAGTAACATGTCTTATGTCGTCTTATTTCTTAGGTGGTCAGGCAATGAAGAATGGGAAACATGTGGGCAGGGCTCTGATTTTGGGTGGATGCAGATCGTGGAGCCTGTAATGAAACAGTACACTGAATCTACGGATGGCTCTTCCATTGAAATCAAAGAGAGCGCTTTGGTTTGGCAATATCGGGATGCGGATCCAGGCTTTGGTTCTTTACAAGCAAAGGAAATGTTAGAGCATCTAGAGAGTGTTCTAGCTAATGAGCCCGTCGCAGTCAAAAGCGGTCACTACATCGTAGAAGTCAAGCCTCAGGTAAGCTTCTAATCTCTTCTGTGCATAATTCCATGATCAATGTTTTGAAGCATATCTAATTCCTGGCTTTGTGAGTATAGGGAGTGAGCAAAGGATCAGTGTCAGAAAAGATATTTGCGTCAATGGCTGAAAAGGGAAAACCAGTGGATTTTGTGCTATGTATTGGAGATGATCGATCTGATGAAGACATGTTTGAAGCGATTGGTAACGCGATGTCAAAGAGATTAGTCTCTGCAAATGCTCAAGTATTTGCATGCACAGTTGGGCAAAAGCCAAGCAAGGCTAAATACTATTTGGACGATACTATGGAAGTAACAAGCATGCTTGAATCTCTAGCTGAAGCATCAGAAGCTACAAGCTTCTCTATGCGTGAACTTGATGATGCCCTTTGATCTGAAACCAGATTCTTTGCCAGGTTTGTGTCCTCTATGATCATCTTTGTTCTATTTTCTTTCTTTCTGGTCTTGTTCTTATAAAATACTACTATATGATGTGCATAGATGGCTAAAGAGATTTACACAGAGAAAGAAAAGGAAAAAGAAGAGACTTGGAGTTTGGTCTGTTTTGGTGATTGAAAGAAAGAAAGAAGAAAAGGGTATTAATGGTTTAAAAAGACAAAAAAAAAAAAATGGTGATGTGAAGCTTTGTTCTTCTTAGATGGTACTTGAAGAAGAGAGCAATCAAAGGAGGATGAGAAAATAGATGTGTCTGGTTTTTAAAAATCTGTTGCAGGATGTCGAAGTAACAACAAACAAGCCAAGAAAAAAAAGCTTTTCCTGATCTTTTTCTTTTTAATAACTATTATTATTATTGTTATTGTAATTTGGATGATGATCTTGAGAAACTTTCAATTTGGGATTCGGCTGTTTATTGGAAACAAAAACGAAACTGTGAAGAAGAAAAATTATATGTAAAGATAACGTTGCGTGTCCACCATTGTTGAATTTTTCACTTTGTTTTTAGTTTCTTGGCATTTTTGTTGTTGTTGTTGTTGACTCGAGTTTCTATAAAAGTAATGAGCCCAATGGGCCTTCTCTCTTACAGGTGGCTTATTTATTTCCCTTTTTTGTGTTGTTGCTTTTGATGAAAGTGAAGAGTGACGATTGAGTAAAGAAGATTCAATGGAGGAGAAGAAGATGAAGAGTGTTGCTTCTATTCCAGCTAATTACGTATCGATTCTTCAGCTTCAGGAGCGTTGGATGAGAGAGAAAGAGCGTAAACAGAAGAAAGAAGTGAATGAACAACGAAGGAGAGAAGAAGATGTAGTGAAGGTAGTAGAAGAGTCCATGGAAGTGCCAAGTGTGAAGCTCGAGGAAAAGGGTTTTATTAGCAAGAAGGTATCTGCAATTGTGAGCAAGGAGGAGGAAAATGGAGGAGAAGGGGATTCAAAGAAGAAAAAGAAGAAACGGTCTAAGAAGAAGAATGTGAAGGAGATTGTCAAGTGTGAACCGAAGGTATCACCGGCGTACATACCGAGGAAGGAGAATAGTAGTAATCCGGTGAAAGAGATTGCTTCTAAGGATTCGGTTGCTGAAGAAGAAACTCAGTTTCAGGATCTTTGGATCAAGAAGAGAGTAGAAGAAAAAGGAAGAGAGTTTAAGGTACCTGAGAGATTGAACAACGGACAAAGTTATGTAGGAAAAAACCAGAGACAACATTGGTCGTCTACACGTGTTGTTAGGGAAACAACAACAACAAGGACTATGGTGTGGGTGAAGAAAGGGTAAGAACGATGGATCTGCTTGTGGAAATGGCGTTTGAAATGATTGAAAATCTGAACAATTATGAGTGAATTATTATGGTTGTGTTGGGTTTGATTCTGCTTCCTCAAGGGAAGCATTGTAGTGGTAAGTATGTAATCGTAAATAATCCTGAATCTTGGAGCATTGTCACTGTACCAATTAAGTGATGTGTTCGTACTTTGTAAGTACATTTGAATCTCGAAGTTAATTCTGGCAATGAGATATGGCTAAGTTTATTATATCGAATTTGTATATATACTTCAACTAGGCAAAATAAGATTTACTTGTTGTTACACAGTATGGGGGGTATGTATCTCAAGATATACACAGAAACTGAGAGATTTTCAAGGTCTCTTACTTAGACAGAAGCTGGTGTTGGTGTTGACGTTGAGGTTGAGGAAGCAACACGGTTTTCAGGTGGGATTTCTGTAAATTCGGATAGGACTGCTCGGAATTCATCGCCCGACATTGTCTCTTTCTCGAGGAGGATTTCAACAATCTTGTCCATGGCTTCGCGGTTGTTCCGTATGTGTCCCAATGCTATCTCGTACGCCCTGTCTGATAATGTCTTTATCGCTGAATCGATATCGTTCGCGAGCTTCTCAGACATTGAGTTTCTTGCCATCATTCTCATGATGACATCGCTTTGAGCCGATGAATCCATTAGCGACCATGGTCCAATTTCAGACATACCAAATGTTGTCACCATCTGCAAGTAAATAAACCAAATGCTATAAATTTCATTCACTAGTTTAGGCTTGCAGACTAAAAAACTGAAGCTACGACTGTTGTAGATACCTGCTTAGCCAAACCGGTGATCTGTTGCAAGTCACTAACTGCACCAGTAGTTACCTCGGGCTCACCAAAGATGATTTCTTCAGCGGCTCTACCACCGAGTCCACCAACAATTCTTGCAAAGAGTTGTTGTTTGGAGATTAGAGTTGGGTCATCTGAGGGAATGAACCAAGTCAGACCTCTTGCTTGGCCTCGTGGTATCAACGTGACCTTTTGGACAGCATCATGTCCTGGAGTCAATGTTCTGCAAGAACGAAGAATGAACTTTAAAGAAACTAAGCTCTTGATAAAACACACATGCTTCTAATCTGATTCTCACTAACCCACAAATGGCATGGCCAACTTCATGATAAGCAACCAAGCTTTTGCTCTTCCCATCTGTCATGACAGTTCCTTCCATGCCAGCTACAATTCTATCAATTGAGTCATCAATCTCTTTTGATGATATTGCTGTCTTACCACGGCGGCCTGCCAATATGGCAGCTTCGTTCAAGAGGTTTGCAAGATCAGCTCCGCTAAATCCAGGCGTTCTCATAGCTATTACTTCAAGTGAAACACCTGTCTCGAATTTCTTATTCCCGGAGTGAACCTTGAGTATATCTGTTCTTCCCTTAACGTCTGGAACATCAACAGATACCTGCATTAAGAATAATACACGTTAAGTAACCAGCAGTAGAGGATCTATGGAAATTCACAGAGCATTCTGATCATATATATACCTGCCGGTCAAAACGTCCTGGTCTCAGCAAAGCGGAGTCAAGAATGTCTGCTCTGTTGGTTGCAGCAACTACGATAACACCGGTGTTACCCTCAAAACCATCCATCTCAGTCAGGAGCTGATTAAGAGTCTGCTCTCTTTCATCATTACCTCCACCAATTCCGGTTCCTCTTTGTCTACCAACAGCATCTATTTCATCAACAAAAACAATGCACGGCGCATTTTCCTTGGCTTTTTTGAAAAGATCGCGCACCCTTGAGGCACCAACACCGACAAACATCTCAACAAACTCAGAACCCGAGATTGAAAAGAAGGGTACACCGGCTTCACCAGCGATGGCTTTTGCCAACAAGGTTTTACCAGTACCAGGAGGACCAACAAGGAGAACACCTTTCGGGATCTTGGCACCAACCGCAGTGAACCTCTCAGGCTTCTTTAAAAACTCCACCACTTCCATGAAATCTTGCTTGGCTTCATCGACTCCAGCAACATCATCAAAAGTCACACCTGTGTTTGGCTCCATCTGGAACTTTGCTTTCGACTGACCAAGTTGCATTGGAAAACCAGGACCACCAGGGCCACCCATTCCACCAGATGACCGTCTCGAGAGAAGAAACAAACCACCAAGCAGAATAACCGGAAACGCAAGATTCCCAATCAAGTTAAGTATTGGAGAACCTTGATCTTCCTGAGCATTATGTGCAGCAAAATCAATATTCTTCTCCCTCAACTTCTGTAAAAGCTCCTGACTCAACCCCGGTAGCTGCACGCGTACACGCTGAATCCGATTACCCAACTCAGGAGAAACAGCTTCAACAATAGCTATTGTACCATTCTCATACAAATCTACTTTATCAACCCTTCCTTTATCCAAATACTCTAAAAACCTAGAATACGACATCCTAGACGAAGCTTGTTCATCTGCTGCATTTGCTTTACCACTTGCAAGCAAACCAACTCCAGCTGCAGCGTTACCTAGTAAGAGTTTAAAGAAACCTCTTCTTCCTTCATGTTTCTTCACATCTAAAGAAGCTTTCACAACTGTTCTATCAACTGAAGCAAACGTTGAAGACAGTCCAAGTTGTTTGGATCTTTGTTTAGTTGTGTGGACTGATAATCCACTCCCAATAAGACAAGTCGATGAAGCAGCCATCTGCTAGTAAGAACAGTGAACAAATTAGACAATTCCAAAGAACAGATTGAAATTGAACATGCAAGCTTCTGGTAACAGTATAATCAACATGAGTGACCATTAGAACAAAAGCAAATCGATGAGATCAGTATTAATGAACAAAAACCGAGGCAAGTAGAATCATGCATAGATTTCTATTATTATCAAAAGACTTCACAGATTCAAATAAGAAACATCGATTGAGATTAGCGAAGAGAGAATCGTACCTAGACGAAGAAGACGAGATTTTTGTTTGGAGAAGAGAAAGAAGAGTGGGATTTTTGAAGAGAAGAGATGTGGTTTCAGAACGTCTTACGTGTCTTTCTCTCAGTGGCTTTCGTGGTTTATTTCCTTAAAACTGTGATTTTATTATATTTTATTTTTTCAGTCATTTTTGTTCACATTTCATTTATTTTCGTAAACTTTTTTCACAAAAGTACCATAATTTCTACTTTATGTTTAAGCCTTTGTAATTAATTATAAAGGCTAAGAAAAGGATTGCAAAAAAAAAAAAGATTGCAAACTTTTTATTTTCCAGTTTAAAAGTTTAGAGAATTATAACATGTAATTTTCTTTCTAAAAGTTAAGTATATAGTGACAAAAAAAGAGTTTTAGTAGCACAAGGAAAGCCACATGCAACATTTAGCAACCAAGTAAAATTTCATAGAAAGAAGATGTATTGAATTAAGAATTACAAAGAGTTCACAAAAGATTTAAAAAATGTATTTTAGCTCCATGTGAATCCCTCAGTCCAACACCATTAAGCGTTTATTGTGCATGATAAGTTCAACCTCGACGTTTTTCAAATCAATCAATGACGTTCAACCTCTAATTCAAAATTATACTGGTACGAAACATGTATTGTAGAAAATATATTATACATTGGATTAATACAAATCTCATATAATAATAACAAGTTTCAAAGAATCTTTATGTAAATATATGATCTTACGGATCTTGTAAATTAAGAATTAGTTTATAAAAACTTATATGACATAACTAAGATCTATTGAGAGTCATGACAAAAAAAAGACGTATTGAGTTTGAATAGTTTCTTACTTTTGGTCGACATAACTAACAATGTACACAATAAAGATCGATCATAATTTGTCTATGCAACCAATATAACTTTAAGTACTCACTTATACGAAAACATTGCTTGTAAGCAAGACTATTGATCCAAAAATTTGCTTGATTCCGAGTCTGTTGGAATGAGCTTCATAATCCTCCTACTCGCCATTATCTCTGTAACAAAAAACCCAAAAGAAAAGAAGAATTAGGTTACAAAAAGGAAAGAGGAATTAGAACCTTAAAGAGACCCGATTCAACCCAAAAAACCATCAATTGCAGGTAAACGAAATACTATAAACATTATCGACACGAATTTCAAACTATTGTAGAAACAAAACGAAAATCTGGCTAACCTTAAGCCCTAAACCTCGAAAAAGCTTAAAACAAGATTTTTGTTTGAATAAGAGAAAGAAGAGTGGGATTTTTGAAGAGAAGAGATGTGGTTTCAGAACGTCTTACGTGTCTTTTTCTGAGTGGCTTCGCGGTTTATTTCCTTAAAACTCTTATATTTTTTATTTTCAAAGTCATTTTTGTCACATTTCATTTATTTTCCTAAGTTTTTTCACAAAAGTACCATAATCTCTAATTTATGTTTAAGCCTTTGTAATTAATTATAAAGGCTAAGAAAAGGATTGCAAAAATAAAAAGGATCGCAAACTTTTTATTTTCCAGTTTAAACGTTTAGAGAATTATAACATGTAATTTTCTTTCTAAAAGTTAGGTATATAGTGACAAAAAAGAGTTTTATTGTAGCACAAGGAAAGCCACATGCAACATTTAGCAACCAAGTAAAATTCCATAGAAAGAAGATGTATTGAATTAAGAATTACAAAGAGTTCACAAAAGATTTTAAAAAATGTATTTTAGCTCCATGTGAATCCCTCAGTCCAACACCATTAAGCGTGTATTGTGCATGATAAGTTCAACCTCGACGTTTTTCAAATCAATCAATGACGTTCAACCTCTGATTCAAAATTATACTGGTACGAAACATGTATTGTAGAAAATATATTATACATTGGATCAATACAAATCTCATATAATAATAACAAGTTTCAAAGAATCTTTATGTAAATATATGATTTTACGAATCTTGTAAATTAAGAATTAGTTTATAAAAATTTATATAACATAACTAAAATGTATTGAGAATCGTGACAAAAAAAAGAAAGACGTATTGAGTTTGAATAATTTCTTAATCTCTATAGACATAACTAACAATGTATACAACAAAAACCGATCATAATTCGTCTATGCAACCAATATAACATTTAAGTACTCACTTATACGAAAATATCCCTTGTGAGCAAAACTATTGATCCGAAAATCGGGTCACGGTTTAATCAGACAAACGCTATAGAAACAAAGTTTCTCTTTGTATTAAGTTTTTGAAAAATTCCAATTTTGAAATATCACATTTTAAAAATAACATTATTTTAGAGTCTTTTCAAAAATGCCACTAAAATTATATCATATACTCAAAATCTTTTTAGGTTTACTATTTTATTTTAACGTTTAGAGTTTAAAAGTTACAAATTTGTTAGAGTTCAAAACCATTTTTACGATTTAAAATTTAATTAATGGTATTTTCGAAAATTGACAACTCAGTGGTAGTATTTTTAAAAGAAACACCAAAAATGGTATGTTCAAAATTATTCCAGTCTTAAATTTATTTGTGCCCCATACATAAATTCTTTCCCGGGTTCTCATCTCTCAAGTGTCTCATACACTTC
This sequence comes from Arabis alpina, assembly GCA_900128785.1. Taxonomy (NCBI): domain Eukaryota; kingdom Viridiplantae; phylum Streptophyta; class Magnoliopsida; order Brassicales; family Brassicaceae; genus Arabis; species Arabis alpina. The sequence goes on from LT669788.1 coordinate 3,513,103, forward strand.
ATTGAATATGATATGTAAGGTTCCATATCTTAAGACTTGGGACTGAGAACTCGCAGTTTCATTCTTGTTCAGACATATCTGTGTTCCTTGAGTCTGATAAAGCAGCATGGCGTCCCAAGAGAACAAGATCAAGAAGCTTTCTCCTCGCATCATAAACTGGATTTGGAACTATCAAACGTCCTCTCTCATAAGCCTCTCTAAGAAACACTGTGTGTCTTTTCCCTTTGGTCGACATATAAAACATGCCCGGATGATCCAAGAACAAATCTCTAATATTCAAATCAATCCCAAAACATTTTCTGAAATGGCTTATCTTTTCTACCTCCACCATTTTCTCTACAGTCAGACTCAGGAACTCGTGAGCAATCGCAACCGCTCGTTTCTCTATTCCCATCGCACCGGACTTGTTCTTTCGAATACCAACCATGTCCTCGTAAGGCCCTACATAAGACAACCTCTGCCATTCCTTAACTTTAGCCTTAAAGTTCTTGCTCAGTCTCATACCTGGTGGGTAACTATGTTTGAAACTAAACTGAATCTCGGTTCTTTCGACACTGCAATCTTCCTTGGAACACTCAACCATCCTCCATTGCTCAACCGCAGCTTCGAATTTCCGCCTTTTCTCTTCTTCTTGAACCAGCTCTAAGATGTGTGTATTAGGTTCATGACCATCACTAAGCCTAAAAACATGACAGTTCTTTGCAATCACAGAGTCCTCAAAATCATCAGGGAGACCAAGTTCTCTCCAAACCTTATAAACAGCACGAAGCGGAACTGACTTAGATATAGACATAGACAAGAGCCTAACTAACCGGTCAACAACAACAGACAAAGTAGCAGTGATAGCTAAAGCTTCTTGACGAGAAATCTCCATGGCTAAATCAGTTAACCTGCAAAAAGGTTCAGACTTTACAGGATCATACAAAACACTGAAAATGTGAGGATACTTTCGTAGGAAAGAAGCTGCTCCACGGTTGAGATGGAGCTTCTGAGAGAGCCTAGAGAGAAACTCAATGGATACAGAAGGAGGATCAACTGTTGGATTTGCTAAGATAAGGTCTTGTATTGCAATGACTTTAAGAAGGTTCTTGTATTTGTCCATGAGCTTCTCGAAAACAGAGTCTCTTGATCTTGTAGCTACATATTGAGCAGACGTTGTTGTTGATCGGATAGTGATGGTTGAGCTACCACACGGGTTAATCAGAAGTGATCTCATGAAGAGGAACCTCATACTAATCTCAAAGAGCTATCTTGGGTTTCCTTGTTCCACAACGTTGCTAGAAAACTCTCTCTGCGGAATTATATCGAACACCTTATGGGCATATCCATAAGAAAACCAAAACTTCTGACCAATTTACCCTTGTAGTGAAGAGAAGTAAAACTGCAATGTCGTATTTGATATTTCTGGAATCGATCTCTATGCGATTCCAGAATCCTTCTTGACTAAATTGGTTTTGTATTTTTGGGTCAAAATGTTCAAAATGAAAATAAGTGGATGATTTGTAAGCCAATTCTTAAATGGTGTGCAAATCGATTTTTTAAAAACTTAGTAAAATTGAGTGTAAAACATTACTATCATCATGAGACGCTCAAGTGAATTATGGTGCTATATGAGATAATAATACCGTTTTATAATTTGATAATAATCAGATGATAAAATCTAGATGAAAAAACAAAAAAATCACAACCACTCAATACTACAAACATTCAGAAAAATGAAGTTTAGAAAATAAAACGTGTATGACAAATGTATACAACGGTATTAGGTAACTGTTATTGGTATACAAAAAATCACAACCACTCAAAACACACTGTTTCTTAAAGATAACTTAACTTGACCATTATCTATTAACAGTTGGCATATTAATGGAATAATGGTAAGAAACAAGTAATATACCATAAAATTTCCTTTTCTCATAAACAAAATTACCATATATAAACTTCATAAAAAAAGAAAATAAATGCTAGGATTTCCACAAAATCTAATTTAACCCAAAAAAACAAACTTTCCAAAAATCCGAGCGAATTAAAACTGAACAGATACACATTACCCCACTACTCCTCAGAATTAATTGGGGAGCAAGCTATCATAATATTAACTATTTTATTTATATACATTAAAAAACCTTAAATCAATTCCTAAATCAATTAAAAAGTTAAAAACACGAGAAAAAAGGAAACTCAGGTATATAAGAAAAAAAAATAAGTAGAGAAAATAAATATATAAAGAACCCTAATGGTTAAAAAATCAAAACAGACTTTTCGTATTCATGCCTCTTCTTCCTAAAAAGAAAACCCTAATTTTCTTCCACCGTACCAGCACCCATGAACGAACGAAGATCAGAACCACCGGTAATTCCGATGACAGTAGTATTCAGAAGAAACGCCGATGAATCGATGGTTAATTTTAGCCAATGTCTTGAGAAATTCCCCTGTATCGCTTTCGATACAGAGTTTCCAGGAGTTATTCACCGTACTTCAATCAATTCATCAGACGATGAGTTTTACAGTGCCTTGAAAGCTAACGTTGAATCAACGAAGGTTATACAGTGTGGCTTCACTCTATTCAACGCTAAAGGACAGATCGGAGGTACTTGGGAGATTAACTTTTCGAATTTCGGAGATCCATCGGATACACGTAACGAAACTTCGATTGAGTTTTTAAGAAGACATGGATTGGATTTAAACAAGATTCGTAACGAAGGAATTGATATGTTTGGGTATGGGTTTTTCCCTAAGCTTTTAAATGCGTTTCGTTCTCAGAAACATGTTGAATTCGTTACGTTTCAAGGAGCTTATGACTTTGCGTATTTCTTGAGTATATTAAACAATGGTAAACTACCAGAGACTAGAGGAGAGTTTGCTTTGGAAGTTGTTAAAGTTTTTGGTGAAGTTTATGATTTGAAAGTCATGGCTGGATTCTGTGAAGGGTTAGGTGAACATCTTGGGTTAAGTAAGCTAGCTCAGTTGCTTAAGATTGCGCGTGTAGGACGCGCGCATCACGCTGGTTCGGATAGTTTAATGACTGCTTTAGTGTTTATCAAGCTGAAACAAGTGTACGAAGATTCAAAGTTTGCTAAAGGAATGCTGTATGGGATTGGGAAAAGAAACGGTGTTGTTAATAACACCGCGAATGAGCTGCATTCTTCGGGTGGTGTTGGTTTGATTCCTTCATTGATGTGTCAGCAGAATGTAGTTTCGTCGTATCAGTCTTCGAATCTGATGTATCAGAATGGATATTTCCCTAGCTATGATCAGGTTCCGGTTTACTACTTGAGTCCTTCAGGTCTTCCAACAAGTCTTCCATGGATGCATTATAATGGTATGTATGTGAATCATCAGGTTAATCATCTACCTTTAAGCACATTCACATACCCGACTGAGACACCATATGCTGAGACACCATATGCTGCTGCTGCAGGAGCTGGTTACAACCTTGGACCGATTCCGAATTATTACAATAATAATAATGCTTGCTTTGTAGTTGAGTAGCTTTGAGATTTCCAGCTTTTAGGAATTTAGATGCATTGAAAGATTTTTTTCTTTTGCTTTTTGGCTTTTGAACTCTTCTGGCTTTGGCTTTTGGTAGTAGTAGTAATGAAGTCTATTTTTTATTATATTTATGGATTGTTTACATTGGCTTACTCTATCATTGGAGTATGCCTCTGCAATCTGTGATATATATAAAAAACCAAACTATTTTACATATCTTTCATCTTTGTTTATTTATTTTTGTTCCACACAAACAGCATTACAGTATACACATTGTTTACCGTACGTATGGTTCCAGAACTTTGAACTCTCAAAGCTTTGGAATCACTACTCTCAGAAGCCCATCCCTGCTCCATATGAAATAATAAATTTAGTGTTAGTGCTCTCTATGAAACTTATAACTAATTCAAACTAGTGACTGGTACTTAAGAGTTTAAAATTGGAATCTAAAACCACTACTTTTTAGTTGTGCACTAGCTAAAACCACTAATCCTAAATGTTGAGTTGTAGAGAGAAGTGTAGTGTCTACTTACATAAATTCAGCAGAAACATTATCCTTGTTCACATTGCTTGGGAGTGACCATGAAACTTTGAATGGTCCTTGTTGTATTTCTTGCTTGTGATATCCACAGATAGCGGTGCGTCTACCAGTAACAGTCAAGCTGCATCAGCACGGTAAGTATCTTTGTTAGACAAGTGTGTGAGTAATGACAACAGATTGAGAACTTGTGTGAAGATGTGTATTAGTTACTTTGTGTTGTCGACCTCCACTCTTAAATCATTGATACTGGCTCCTGGTAGCTCTACTGCCACAACATAGTTGTGTTCAAATTCTGCAGCATTCAATCTCGGAGACCAAACAGTCCCTGCAAAGATAAAACAAGCTTCCATAAGCTGTCATTGTGTTGGAAGTAGGCTTGCTACTTTTGGCTGTAGATCTAGGTCGATGACTAAACGCCTTTATTAGTAGTTATTAGATGTAACAATTGTGTGTTTCCAGAATCAAACTTCAGAAAACATAAAGTTGTAAAGTATATAGGATTAGAAAGTAGTGTATTCGTCGTACCTGAATCGGTTAACTTAGGAAGGTCAGGCTGATATGGCTGTTTCCAGTTTTCCTTCTGCTGATTTGGTGATACAGAAGGAAAAAACAAGTCCTCTTTTGCAGCCTTAGAAAACTGTGGTGCGGCGTACTCAGGTCTGGAAAGTAATGGTTCTTCTGAAGAAGATAGGAAGCCATTCGTTTTGGTCGCAGAGGACTTGGTAGATGCAGTGTCCTGTGCTATTGTCCTCTGCAAAAGTAATTCAAAACAATTTTCTTACATACAAGTATAGGATCATTTGCAATTGTAATCACCAGACAAAAAGGAACTCTCACCTCACCCGCCTGCCTCATGAAAAACCCCTGCGCAGAAGATGCTTGCCGAGCAAAATACAACCTGTTATTGTCACCTCTTCTAATGACAGAGTTCTTCAAACCGATACCACCATTCTGAGGAGTTTTTGCTACCTCGTCGGTCGAAGCTTGCCTCATAAAGAACCCTTGTTCGGAAGATGCTTGCCGAGCGAAAGAGATTTTGTTGTCACATCTTCTAATGACAGAGTTCAATCTGCTGCTGCAATTCTGAGTCATCACAAGAAGAATGAGTTTTATTAATCGAAAACAGGAAACCGCGAAAACCAAACCGATCAAACTAAAGAAAAACATTTCATCTAACCCCATAAGCATATCATAACTTTCAATAACTTTAAGAACTCAGTTTTCCCATTGCAACAACTTTGAAAGAAATCAAAGGTTTAACTACTGTTAATGATTCTGTACAAAACTCAACTGCAAAACAGAGAAAAGAGGAATTCATACCAAGGGGATAAGAGAAGCGGAGGAGACGGGATCGTTAGTGGTTGCAGGGAAGTGAGCAGCGACGGTGGCGAGTCTGCGTCTAGCGGTGACGGATTCGTGCTCCATTTTTCTTTCTTTCTCTCTTTGTGATGAATCTTGGATCTGTGTGGAGAGACAAAGGAAGAAAAAATGAGTGGTTTTAACTTTGCGCGGGTGATTGATTTTAGAGATTAGAGATATTTTGTTCCCGGGGAAATGGACAACAAGGACAACGACACTTTTTCAAATAAGATTAAAATATCTCCCCGGCTGCTTTTAATAATTTTATTTGACATTTTGCTTTTTTCTATATAAAAAACAGTGCTTAATTTAAAACCAAGAAAGAACGAAAAAATGGTGCTTAAAAATAAATAAATAATCACCCGACTAATTTCTATATAAGTGTCTTGTTTACGGATTAGTGAATCAAAATTTTAGCGTAATGAAAAAATAATTTTTAGCAAGTGTAGTATGAAAATAGATGCGTTTGGAGCTTGTCATTTAATTTTTTTTTTTTTTTTTTTTGTCACGAATACACGCATCCTAATTGATTACAAAGGTAGAGTTGAACCAATACGGGATAGACGTGTCAACATATTCGAAACATGTTTGCTGGAGACGAGCATTCTTCGCAAGGAAGTCTGTTTTTTCGTTCTTCCCCCTACGACAGTACTGAAGTGTAAAGTCTGGGAAAGAAATACGTAACTCCTGAAATTCATCCAGTTATGTTGTGAAACGAGACCAACTCTCCGGGTCCGCTATCATACTAACCAACTCTTGGGAGTCAGTCAGAAACGCCGAACAAAATCTTCCATGTTTGCGAAGACTCGACATCGCCCATAGGAGACTACACAGCTCTGCATGTAAAGGTGATAAAACCCGCCGAAGTCCCCTTGTACCCAAAATATCTGTTGAGCCATCTTGAAGCTGTAGAATCCAGCCCACTCCACTAGTACGATCCTCATGTGTCCATGAACCATCTACAAAACATTGGAACATATCATGTTGGCCTGCGGCATCCTGTTGGCCTGCGACAACAACCCCCGGTCTCTGGGACGCGACATGCGTTGCCCCGGTATCATTAGCCAGAAACCATTCAGAAGCCTCTTTCTTAGCCAGTTCCACTATTGCTGGTGGTGATCTGTCGACATTGTTAAAAACTTTGGCATTCCGAGCCTTCCACAAATACCATAACAGCCATGGAAAACATTGGACTTGTTCATATATGTCAGCTTGGTGGGGGATCCTTGAAAATAAAAAATCCATGTTGGCCCATAGATTGTTGGAAGGAAAAACAGTTGACATGTGTGGAATACCCGACAACGCCCAAACTTGCCGGGCTGGGTGACATGTAAACAACACATGATTAATGGTCTCGTCCATGTCACCACATCAGGGGCAATGGCGATCCTGTTGGAGATGTCTATGGGCAAGGCGCTCATTAACCGCAACGGCCCCCGAAATAGCTTGCCAAAGGAAATGACGGATCTTATTGGATGTCCGCTGCTTCCATACCCTTGCCTTGAGGGGATTGACCGACGGGAGTTGCTGAGTATAGAGCAGGTCCGCATCTAACTGCTGTCGGGCTATCTCGTAGCCGGATCGCACCGTGTACATACCAGAGTTGGTAAAATGCCAGCAAAAATCATCCTTGGTACCTCGCGAGGAAGGGCGTATAGATAAAATAAGTAAGATATCTTCTGCAACCACGCAAGCTCTGAGCTTGTCTATCCTCCATCTTCCTGAGTGATTGTCAATGAAGTAGGATACTCGCTCGTATCGATTAGGAATTGGTCCTAGACCTCGCACTCGCCGTGGTTGACTGTCAGGGATCCACTTATCTGTCCAGAACCATGATTGCGCACCCGAGCCTATGGTCCTTCGTATACCTTTTTCCAATAGAGGTTGGGCACTGAGTAAACTTCGCCATCCATAGGAGGATCGCTAATGTCTGTTTGCTTCGAAAGGGTTTGAGTAACGAAAGTATTTTCCTTTCAAAACTCTTACCACTAAAGAGTTAGGATATCGGTGTAGTCGCCAGAGCTGCTTAGCCAATAAGGCCTGGTTGAACTCTTCGTAAGACTTAAATCCGATACCCCCTGCATTCTTTGGCAGACACATCCGCTTCCAAGCTATCCAATGCATCCCTTTAGAATTCTCTTTAGTTTTCCACCAGAAGTCTGCCACTGCAGTAGCAAGCTTCCTAAGCAACCGCTTTAGGAGGAGAAAGGTAGACATCACATAGGTGGGCAGAGCTTGCGCCACCGATTTAATCATCACCTCCTTTCCTCCTATCGATAGAAATTTGGCTGACCAGCCGTTGATCCGATGGTTTAAACGATCCTGGACATAGGCAAAAATTTCCGCTTTCGACCCATTTAGCTGTTCCGGAATACCTAAGTACATCCCGGTGCCTCCTTCCGTCTGGATCCCCAGTCTGATCTTCAGTTCTGCTTGATGATCCGTAGACACAACCTTCCCAAATGTAATGGCCAATTTGTCAAAATTAATTCTCTGGCCTGAGGCATTCCCATAGACCTCCAATACCTTAAGTATACTATCGCATTGGTCCATACTTGCCTTGCAGAAAAACAGACTGTCATCTGCAAACAGTAGATGGGAGAGGGAAGGGGATGTAGGGGCGACGCGAATGCCCGAAAAGAGCCCCGCCCTTTCCGCCACTTGGATGTTGGCTATCAAGACCTCCGTATAAAGGATGAACAGAAACGGGGAAAGGGGGTCGCCTTGTCGTAGACCACGGGATGGTATGATATTCCCCTTCGACTCGCCATTCAATAAGATCCTATAAGACACCGAGTTTACACAGGACATAATCCACCGGTTCCATTCCTCCGAGAAACCCATTTTATGCATCAACGCCTGTAGGAAACTCCATTCTACCCGATCGTATGCTTTACTCATATCTGTTTTGATGGCCAAACCTTCCCTTTTACCGACCGAATTTGTAGTCAGGGCATGTAACACCTCCTGAACTAGAAGAATGTTATCCGAGATCTGTTTCCCTGCGACGAACGCGGATTGAGTCTCAGACTCCAGAGAGGGTAAGAACCGCTTTATTCTCTGGCAAAGAACCTTTGAAATGATCTTGTAACTTACATTACAAAGACTAATAGGTCGAAACTCCTTCATAAATCGTGGTCGTTCAGTTTTTGGTATTAAACAGATATTCACTGTATTGCTCACAAGGTCCAAAACTCCATAAACCATAAAATTGTGAACCATTTCTACCACATTTGGTCCAACAATGTGCCAGAACTTCTGATAAAACAGAGCCGTCATTCCGTCTGGTCCCGGTGCCTTCTCTGGATGAATGGCAAAAACTGTCGCTTTCACCTCCTGTTCTGATACTGCCTGAGTAAGCACTGCATTCATCTCTGGAGTGACACAGGTCTTGACAGATAATAGTGACACTTCGAGATCCGAGATCGCAGAGGAAGTGAACATATCTGCAAAATATGCAGTGGCGGTTGTTTCGATCTCCTCCTCATTCTCCGTCCACACCCCTGAGTCCGTCATAATGCCAGTGATCTTATTTCGTGCCCTCTGTTGTTTCGTGGTAGCCTGGAAATTTTTTGTGTTTTGGTCCCCTTCCTGATGCCAGGTCACCCGACTCTTCTGATGCCAGAAAATTTTCTCATCTCGAAGAGCCACACATAACTGTTCCTGTATGGCTGCGATCTCCTCTAGTGTGGCCTCATCGTTACTTTGGGCCTCTTCTAGACGACGTTTCAAGTTCTCAATCTCCTCCTCGGACACAAACTGGTCCCTGAGTCCCGCATCCGAGTCCCCGAGTCCCGCGTCCGAGTGTAGATGTTCATTTGCCCATCCCGCCCTTACCACATCTTCAAAATTGGGTTTTGATAGCCATCGCTTGTCAAAACGAAACTTTTTTGTACCGCCCATTCTGGCATTCTCAATATGCGTCAGAACCGGCCGATGATCAGAGCCCATAAAGCGAAGGTATTCCATTTTAGTATGGGAGAACATCTCATACCAATCTTCGTTACCCATGGATCGATCCAACCTACACCGGATCACATTCGCCCCGCGGCGTCCAAGCCAGGAGAGGCAGTTCCCCATGTATGGGAAGTCGACCATCCCACAACTCTGCCGCATTAAGTTAAAATCGAGGAATGAATTATCTGGTCTCTTGCGGCCCCCTGTTTTTTCATGGTGGCCCGTAATATCATTAAAATCCCCTGTCATAAACCAGGGTGCAAAACGTGTAATGCTAATACGAGTAAGTCGTTCCCAAACAATACCTCGATTGGATATAACAGGGTCACCATTAACAAATAACAGAAAAACTTTATTACCATGAATGGTAGCCATTACATCGATAACATTTTTATTAGAAAAAAGAACATCAATTCAAATTTCGGACTTCGTCAAAAGGGTTAATCCACCACTACGACCGCAGGGGTCAACTGTAAAAGGAAAATCATAGCCAAATTCCACTTGTAACTCTTGCATAAACTGGTGATCGCGCTTAGTTTCCATAAGAAAGAGAATCCCCGGGAAAAACTTCTTATAGAATTCACGCAATCGGCGAACTGTCAAGAAACTCCCAGCCCCCTGACAGTTCCAGCTGAGAATCATCTTATCCGGCTGCCGGTGGTATCTTACCAACCACCGGGTTTTCCAAATCCTTCCAAGTTTCCCCGTCCTCCGGGCCCGTCTTCGAGGTTGACGGGGTCGACACATGAGCCAAAGCTTTTGGAGGTTCCAAACTAGCTAAAACCATGTGTTTATGAATCTGATTACCTTGGTACAGATTATGCTCAATCTTCTTTTTGACTCCCAGGGCCTTATTAATCCGTTGCGTTACCGTCCGAGAAGTATGGGCTTGATTCACCATATCTTTGAGAGGAGAGATGATTTCTGTTGGGCTTAAAAGGTTAGAAAAGCCCAACATTTTGACCTTCTGGATTGGGTCTCCCTCAGCGACACATGCCACTTGATGGGCCTCAAGATTAACCGGCCCACTACTCAAAGCCCAGTCCCCAAAGTTCTGGCCTCTTTCCTTCGAAAGAACCCTAGCTCCGATCCCATTCGCGTCAGAGACCTCCTCGGAAGCCACCCTTTGTTTCTCCGGAGACTTCCCCTTACCGGCGACATCCTTAATCCGATTCGCCTCTTCCCATCTGTCCTGTTGAAACTCGAGTTCGTTATCCATCGCCGCCTCCTCCACAGTGGTCCGATACCATGGAGCCCGAAGCTTAGCTCGCTTGGAGATCCGCGACGGCGAAACCCGATCCACGGTGGGACTTGACTTCATCGAATCTCCAGAAGGCGCAGCAAAAGCTTTACGGACCCATTCCTTGGTGGAAGGGTTTGCAGCTGTGGAGATAGCTCCACTTGTCTCGAGTTCCGGCAAGAGATCTCTTTTAATCGGTTTTTCTCGAGCTTGTCATTTACTCCCTCCGTTCTTTAAAGATTGATGTTCTAGAAAAAAAATTTGTTTTAAAAAGATTGATTTTTTACATTTTCTATGCAATAATAATTATAAATTGTAGATTTCAAGACATATCAATTGATTTTATTGGATTGTTATTGGGTCAAACTTATGGAAAATTGTTTAGTACAAAAACCAATACATTTCTAGTCAAACATTAATTTATTTTTTTAATATGTGTGAAAACTCTAGAAAATCAATTTTTAAAGAACGGAGGGGGTAATTATTAAAGTAGAAATATGAAATGTCTTGAGAAAAGCAAAAGATATGGATGTAGCCATGACACGTTTATTGGACTTCCCGCATAAAGATGCTCTGTTTATTAGGATTGAAACATGAATTAAATCTAAATCACAATTTAATCCAATTAGCCAGACCACACCAAGATTATACTATTTCACTAAAATTTACATTTCTAAAGGATAGTTTAGTCAGAAGTCAGAACGCAGACCAAACCTTACCAAGTTACCAGGAATTCAACTACCAAACTTTTCGGTTATCGTTTATTATATGAAAAATCCAAATCGAACAAATCTGATATAAACAAAAAAAATTTCTAAAAAAGCTAAAGAATAATTGTACTCCATCCGTTCCAAAAAGATAGATGTTTAAAGCTATACACATCCCTTATTAAGAAAACGCATTGATTTATATGATTTATAGTTTTTAATAAAGTTTAACCAATAATATTTTAGTATTTGTTTTTAAATTTGTAAAAATGCATAGAAAACAGTAAAAACTGTATTTTTCTAAAATAAAATTTGTTCGTAAAGTTTTTATTATTAAGGATTAGGGGGAGTATATTTTTGTAAAAAGATAATTAAATCTGTAAAGGTAACGCAAGATGCATTTGCAGAGACTCCGAGCGGTAATGTTTTCGTAAAATTGCACCAAACTCCAACAACCATCGGTTCACGACTCTAAAATCAAATCAAATACACACAAGTTTTTTTTGCAGCTTCCACGCTCCGATCAGATCCAACTAGCCGATTTCTCAATCTCTTCGTAAGTCTCTCTCTCTCTCTCTCTCTCTCTCTTCCAATTTCATATGCGAGATTTGATTTGCCATATACGAATGAATCTGTGAATTTTGAGCTCACTTCCGATCCATGTTGAGTGGAATCATCGTTTCGTTAATGCCTTTGATTTGTTTAAGCTCTGAATCCATTGAGTTTTTCTAGATTTGGATTGGGTTGGAGTTTTATTTCCTTGAGCTCGAATCGAAACTCAGATTCATTCGTGTTGGTTTCCTTTTTTTCTATGTGTTTGTTCTTTCTTGGTTCTAGCTACGTAGCTTTCTTTATCTTGATATTACCTAATCAGTATGTTGAAGCAGCCTATTACAGTATGATTATGTTCCCCTATTTGAGGCTAGTGTATTCAGATTTCTATTTTTGTAGAGTCTTTTGGTTCTTATCAGAAAATGGCTTTTTCATTTGCTTTGGATGATGTTGTTTTTGGATCTTTGCATCAGTGTGTTATTAGCTTGTCTTGGTTGAAATGTGGCTCTTGTGACTGCTTGCTTTGCATTTCCACTTACTGTGGAGGTCGTTGCTAAGTTATCATCTTGGGATTTGTCACAAAAATCTTGACTGGTTTAAGCTTTTGGATTTGTGATTTCAGATCAAGTGTCAAGTAGTTCGAGAGTATTGCATTGTATATTCACAAGCATCAGAGATTCCTACCTTCTTTGAATTCAGTTAACACGCTGGGGTATGCTAGAGAGAGTTGGACATTGAACCATTTGTGCCCATTGGGTCAAAGATAAAACTTTCTTCCTTGAAAGTCTAAGACAAGGAAGCTGTTTATTACTAGGGTACTCGTTGATAGTTTTTTTTAAAACCCGGTCGAGTAAATAAAGGATGTGTGTATTAGATTGTATGCTCTGTCATAGTGGTCTGTGAATGGAAGCCAAAAAGGTTAGCTGGTGAGTTTTGATTATTGATGGAGCAAAGAGTGCAGCTCCGTGGTGGTAGCACAGTGGAAGCTATATCCAGTCAGGGAGATATAGACAGAGAACAGGTGTTAGAGCCGTTTGATATTGAAAATGAGAACAGGAAGGAGACAAACCACACCAGCAGTTTTGATGTTGGTTACAGTTCGGGCAATAACCTTGAAACGGTGCCTGAAGTGTCAAAACAGGCCATCTCTCCTGCTGATGTGCTAAAAACACTGTTCTTTATACTTGTATGGTATACTTTCAGCACATTTTTGACTCTGTAAGTATGTCTCTGCGACCATCCATTATCCTTTTCCTGTTTTAATTCCTTACTGCTAGCATTCAATCTGTTTACTTATTTTATAGGTATAACAAAACTCTGTTGGGAGATGATTTGGGGAAATTTCCTGCTCCCTTGTTAATGAATACCATTCACTTTTCTATTCAAGCTGTTTTAGCAAAGATGATCACATGGTACTGGTCGGGGAGATTTCAACCTGATGGTACCATATCATGGAGAGACTATTTCCTTAGAGGTGAACAAACCAAAATTATGCCATGAACATTTATTTTTTGTATGTGCTAATACGCATTCCCTTTAGCCATTAGTTCTATGTGATTCTCACTACACGTTAAGGATTTTATGCAACTTATCCAATGCCTCTATCATCTACAGTACCTAGTGACATCAAGAGACAGGACAATTCTTAAGATTTAGTTTTTTTTTTTTCGGTTTTTCGAAGTTGATTATATTGAACTTCTATGAACCGATGTCCCATATTTACTTTCCTTTCACAGTTGTACCAACAGCACTTGCAACTGCTATGGATATAAACCTAAGTAACGAGTCACTTGTCTTCATATCGGTTACATTTGCAACAATGGTTAGTTATTTTATCTTCTGTGGTAGGTCTATACAACTTCTTAGGAATTTGCAGGTAAATCGAGGTTGAGACTTGTCTAACGAGTTCACATTTTTTTTCCTTTGCAGTGCAAATCAGCAGCCCCAATATTTCTTCTTCTGTTTGCTTTTGCCTTCAGGTGCTTTATCCATAACTATTTTTTATTTATCTTGAATTATAGACCATGCATGATAGTCTGTACTTTATAATTTTATCATAGGTAGACTCTATAGGTCTAGTTAAACCTTAATAATACTGTTGTTTACATCATTCTTTTTATACACATCACATATGATCATCATTTACACTGATTTGATGATGCCTTTTCATTATGGAATATTTCCATCATTTCTGTTTGTTGTGTTATTCTGACACAGTCTCTCTTGCAAGGCTGGAGTCTCCAAGCCTGAAACTTTTTGGCATTATTTCAGTAATTTCAGCAGGAGTGTTGTTATCAGGTATCTCCACATATTTATAATAGTTTATTCTCTGTTGTTCAAACTTAGCCAGTTCTTGTACCTGTGAGCTACAGTATCCATCTCAATGTCTTAGTTTTGATTTATTTTTTCTAAACAAAGCCGTTAACTTGTTATTTGTTCACCTCTCAAGTGTATTCATTTGTATCCAGTTGCAAAGGAGACAGAATTTGAGTTTTGGGGGTTCGTTTTTGTGATGCTTGCTGCTGTCATGTCTGGTTTCCGCTGGTGTATGACGCAAGTTCTTTTGCAGGTATATTATTTAACTTGAATTTTTAATCGCTTTTATACAATACATTGGATCTTTATATATTAAGTTACTAACCGTTCACTTTTTTCTTTCTATTGTTTTTGTCTCCAATATTGTGGTACATTCTGATGACATCATATGTGTAGAAAGAAACCTATGGTGGGTACTGCTTTGGTGTTTTCTTGTCTATAAGTTTCTTTCTTAATTTTTTAAAAGTCACAATACCTATGAATGAATTTACGCGTCTTTTGATCTAGGCCTGAAAAATCCATTCACATTTATGAGCTATGTGGCACCAGTGATGGCTATAGTGACTGGTCTTCTTTCACTCCTTCTGGATCCATGGAGTGAATTTAGTGTCAACAGATACTTTGATACTGGAGCGCATTTTGCTCGAACTTGTTTCTTGATGCTTTTTGGTGGAGCACTGGCTTTTTGCATGGTGAGCATTACTAGACAATTTACAGTTCTTATGTAAAAGTGAACTTGTCTGTTTAGTATCTGATCATTCTTCCTTACTCACTAGTTAGTATCTTTGTTTCAGGTTTTGACAGAGTATGTTCTTGTTTCCGTGACCAGTGCTGTAACCGTCACAATAGCGGGTGTGGTTAAAGAGGCTGTCACCATAGTGGTATTTCCTATATTCTTTATCTTTTCGTACTTTGCCAATATTTATAATTAAGTTTAGCTGAAAACTGATTCCTAGAAGACAATGATCGAACTGGATCTTACTGACTTTCATCAATGCCTATATTATAAAGTCCTAACTATATTTGATTGAAACCTTTCTGTGATGTTCTAGACAAGGGACTCATTTCTTAAGTTGGTGAAACTATAGTGGGCATATGACAATACAAATAGACAGCTTGGATGGATTATGAGTTAATGTCTTGCCTTGTGATATTGCTATAGGCCAAAACCTGTTTGTAGAAGTGAGACTGATGAAATCGAAAGAATATCTTTAGAATTGGTTGCTCGTTGAATATGTGATGAATGCTAAATCAAATTTGGGATGTAAAATTTTCATTGTGGTGCGTACAGGTTGCAGTATTTTACTTTCATGACGAATTTACGTGGCTGAAAGGTTTTGGTCTGATGATTATCATGGTTGGTGTCAGTTTGTTCAACTGGTACAAGTAAGTAACCCTTTTTCTCCCAATCGAAACCTGCGAAAAGTTATCTCCATTTCCTTAATATTTTGCCCCCATGGAATAAGGAACTCTGAATAACTTTGTTAAACATCTGAAATGCTAATGAATCAAAAAGAATCTCATATTGTATATTGAAACCGGTATTATTGCTTTGATGTGATCCCAGATATGATAAATTACAAAAGGGGCACAAACCAGAAGATGAGAAGCAGTTACAAGCTCCAAGTCAAACTGGAAAATATGTGATTCTTGATGATGAAATGGATGATCAAGAAAATAGCCCCTAAGAATTTTTGTTACATTCACATTCTTATGTTGTTACTTACACCATTAATGTGGACCTTCCTTGAGAAAAAAGACTATACAGTATATATTTTTTAAGGCAACTGTATCGGAAATTTTAATGTTTCCATGCCTTAAAAAGGAACATAGAAGAACATTCAAGAGCTATGTTCTCACTTATTTGTATGCGATGGAATTAAAAAAATCTCTATCTCAAATTTATTCTGTAGAGCTACATGATATGATTAATAGAGTATACATTCTGATTACGTATAAGCTTATTGTGTAAGAAAATTGAGACTTAAACCCTAAACCCCATAAGAGAAGAAAGAAGAAGTATGAATCCAAAAAATTTCAGATGTGACAACCACAACAAAGGTAGAAGAAACAGAGAGTGGAAACGAGAACAAGACCTTCAACTACGTACATAAACTTGAAAACAACTCCATCTACTATATCCATCTGCAAAATTTCCACTCGTTTCCACTTAAACGAAGAAGACGATGGTGAAAACAGATTCCTTAATCGCCGCCGTATTTGTGTTTCTTTCTCCGACACTACTTCTTCTTTCTCTTGTTCCTGCTTCTTCTTCTTCAACGAAACCCACTTCTTCAACGAAACCATTGTCTCTCTGTTTCTCTACAGAGTTATGTTGCACCACGGTGCGTTCTTTATACGGTGCGAAGGAGACGGTGGTAATTTGGTGAATAGGTTAGAGAAGCTAAGGGCATTTTTGATATTTTGTTTAAGAAAGGAACGAGATGCCCTTAACTTTTTTTCCTTCGGGAAAGGAAATATAGCTGGCGAAAGGTGTGAATGAGGGGTAGTTTGGGTATTTTAACAAGGCTTTTTATTTATTTCCGGTTAAGTGAAGAACGGTCCTACAGTTTCGCTTTTACAGAGAGATCCACTAATATAATGCAACGGTCCTTTCTCTACCATTTCTACAAATGTCACACTTTTGTATGAAGCGAATTTATATTATTTAATGGGGCTTTCCAGAAAGTATAGATTAGATTCGTATTACGTATTGATGTAGTGTCTCTGGTACGGAACTATTTGTGTGTATATAATATATTTTTGAAGATGCGAAACAGCTAAATTTTATTTGACAACTTTGTAGCTCATTATCACATATTTTTGTAGATGCGAAACAGCTAAATTTTATTTGACAACTTTGTAGTTCTGTGTAATTTTATTTTAAATGAAAGGAACAAGATGGAGAACAAATCTCTAATTATAGTTTAATAATCTTTTAAGTAGTTTTTTTCTTAATAGAGTAACATATCCTCCACTCTCACAACTTCCTAAACTATAGGCTCCACTATTTAATGATCTTATGGTGGATCAATTAAAATATGAAAAGAAAATTGATCAATTGTTCTTGTGTGTTCTTTTAAGTTTTTGGGACCTATCAGTACCTAATTGTGTCTCTATCAACCAAATATGTAACGTTATATAGAGAGCCGTTCTTTTTTTGCCAATCATGCTTTTATACTTTTTTTTATCAATCGAAAGTTATGTAATTCAATATTACTTATTCTTTGTCTTTGTCATGTATGTATGTTTTTAGGCTGGGATATAATATGATCGTCTATTCGCGTTATAACTTTTAAGTAACACATTAAATAACAGTCTAACACATATTGCCATGTTCATGCGTTTATTTCGCCATTTTCATGCGTTTGACTGGTTTATTTTCCAAAGCAAACATGTTCTTTTTTACAAAGTTAATTTGTAAACTAACGTAACCGTGTTTTAAGTAACACACTAACAGATGTTTGCCATGTTCATGCGTTTATTTCGCCATGCTCACGCATCTAACTGGTTTATTTTCCAAAGCAAAACACATGTTCCTTTTTACAAAGTTAATAAACTAAGAGGAATCCCTCGTATACCACTCTTCGAAGTTTTTTTTCCAAAAATACCACTTTGAAGTTTTTTTATCAAAAATACCACATTTTTTTTCAAAGTTCCAAAAATACCATTTTTTAAAAATTTGATTTTTAAGGTTTAGAATTTATTTTTTTTGGGTTTGGGTTAACTATTCCCAAATTAGGGTATAGTTTTAGGGGGTAGGGTTTGAGTTTGGGATTTAGGGTTTAGTTTTGAATGTTAAAAATGAATTTTTTAAAAAGTGGTATTTTTTGAACTTTGGAAAAAATGTGGTATTTTTGGAAAAAAAACTTCAATGTGATATTTTTGGAAAAAAAACTTAAAAAGTGGTATTTTTGGAAATTGCCCATAAACTAATGTACTTTATCGCATTTTAGTGGCGTCTTAGTCAATAATAACTTGAAGAAGTCAAAGTAGCTGGAAAACACAAAATTTTGACCGTTAATAAAGTTGATTAACGGTCCATAGACACGTAACTATGGATTAAGAGGAGTTTCCTGTTGCTATAAAATTTCGCAATATTCTAATTACCATGTGCAATATCATCCACATTTGAAACTGTGAAAAAAATGAAGTAATTGTATTTGGTTAATTCTTTATAAAAAAGTAATTGCATTTGGTTAATTACGAGTATTTTGGTATTACAAATATTTTCTTGATATAATTTTCAAGATGGCCCATTAGCTCAGTTGGTTAGAGCGTCGTGCTAATAACGCGAAGGTCGCAGGTTCGAAACCTGCATGGGCCAATTTTTCAATTTTTATTTTTCACCTCATTGAAAACCCTTGGGCCAGTAGTTAGCCCAACAACTAAAAATGGTTCAATCGGAATAATAAACGAACAACCGCTTATAAATTCGTGTCGTTCTGCAGACACGATAACGTCACGTTGTCAATTTTTAAAAACACAAAACGTCATGTAGTCGATCTCCAATAGCCGTTGTGTAGCCGTCTTCTTTTTTAGTATCCTTTTTCGACTTCTCCGAGAAGCAATTCTCCAGTACTTTCCCGGAAAATTAAAAAATCCCAGAAAATCTCATAAAGGAGAATACACGATTCGAGCTTAAACCACACAAATCGTAATCCTCTGTTTGCTTTTTCGCACTGATTTATACAAAAAGT
This sequence comes from Arabis alpina, assembly GCA_900128785.1. Classification (NCBI taxonomy): domain Eukaryota; kingdom Viridiplantae; phylum Streptophyta; class Magnoliopsida; order Brassicales; family Brassicaceae; genus Arabis; species Arabis alpina. Next base: position 3,531,967 of record LT669788.1, read on the forward strand.
CACAGCGAAAAAAGCTGATTTAAAATCAATATTTCTTATTCTCGCATTCGTTTCTTCCTCGTCGAGCAATCGAATTCGCCCTAAACCCCACTCAACGAATCTCCAGATTCACTTTCTTCTCCACATATATAAGGAAGAAGAAGAAGAAGATGAGTATTAAGATAATCATCGATTCGTCGAGTATTCTCGAAGAAGAGGAATTAGTAATCGACCAAGTATGGCGAGTACTAGTGGTGGAAGAGGCGATGATCGGAGAGCACCGCAGATGCAACCTGTTCGATCTCTTTCACGGAGGATGACTCGAGCTGGGACTATGATGATTGATCCTACTAATGAAGATGATAATGTTGTTGATAGTGAACTTGTTCCTTCTTCTCTAGCTTCCATTGCTCCGATTCTTCGTGTTGCTAATGAAATCGAACCTGATAATCCAAGAGTTGCTTACCTATGTATGATTTTCTCTACTTCTTTATCTGATTTTGTGAATTGAAATAACCAAATCTGTGAATGGATTTTGACAAGTATTGTTGATTTACTAGGTCGCTTCCATGCTTTTGAGAAAGCTCATAGAGCGGATCCAACATCAAGTGGACGAGGCGTACGTCAATTTAAAACCTATCTATTACACGAATTAGAGAAGGTAATGTATATAATTTCTTGATTGGCATGCTTACGCAGATAAACAAGGGTTGTTTGAGTTGTATCTGACCAATGTTGCTTATTGTGGACGTATCTTGAGATGGTAGTTTTTGGATTTTGTTTGTTTTTTCAGCAAGAAGAGATTACAAAACCAATGTTGGCAAATAGTGACCCGAGAGAAATTCAGATGTATTATCAGAAGTTTTATGAGGAAAATATCAAAGAAGAAGGGAAAAAGACACCGTGAGATCTCTTCCTAATCGTTACATAAAAGATTTAAATGATGTCTCCTAACTCGATGTTGTCATTATAGGGAGGAGATGGCCAAGCTTTACCAGATAGCGACCGTCTTATACGATGTTCTAAAGACAGTGGTGGTTCCTGCAACAAGAATAGATGAACAGGTGGATTAGCATTTCCCTAGATATTCCTGGATAATAGATTATGTTGAAGAGAGTGATTGTGGCACTTGACATTTTTGTTGTTGTTGGAATGTAGACCCGTAGGTATGCCAAAGAAGTTGAAAGAAAGAAGGAACAGTATGAGCACTACAACATTCTTCCACTGTACGCTTCTGGGGCTAAAACCGCGATAATGGAACTACCTGAGGTTGCATTCGCTAATATACTTACTCAAGGTGTCCGTCATTTTGAGTTCTCACCGATGTTTTTTTTCCCGTTAAATTTTAGATTAAGGCGGCAATTCGTGCTGTTTGTAATGTGGAAAATCTTCCTCGGCCAAGATTTCATTCAGCCTCGACTAACCTTGACGAAGTGGATAGGGAAAGAGGCAGATCTTTTAATGACATACTCGAGTGGCTTGCTGTGGTTTTTGGTTTTCAGGTAACTTTCAAGTTTCTTTCTTGCCATTTTTTTCTTTAGGTTTTTATTCAATGAAAAATGTCGTGATTAGACTTCCTGTTTTTCATGGTGAAAGAGAGGAAATGTAGCTAATCAGAGGGAACATCTCATACTGCTACTTTCTAACGTTGATGTGAGAAAGAGGGATCTCGAGAACTATGACGAGGTAAATATCAGTACTCAAAGCTTCCTTTTTTTTAAGGATATTACATCCAGTTCACTAACTTCAAGGAAAATCTAGCTGAAGCCTAGCACCGTGGATAAGTTGATGGAAAAGTATTTCAAGAATTATAGGTCATGGTGCAAGTATTTGCGGTGTGAATCATATCTCAGGTATCATAAATGATCTTCTCTCTTGGATAAATCAAGTTCGTTTTTGGGATTTCAAAAAATCTTTACATCCATTCTACTCTGAACTTTATTTCTATTGGTGAATGGTTTTCAAATTGGCAGGCTTCCTACAGGTTGCAATAAACAACAGCTGAGCCTTCTGTACATTGGCCTTTATCTTCTCATATGGGGTGAAGCATCAAATGTCCGCTTCATGCCTGAATGCATTTGCTACATTTTCCACAATGTAGGTTCTTTTCTTCAACGAACATCCTTTCCTCTTATCTATTTCTATGATGCTTCACCCAGTCAGTTCAAATAAGCTTTGAACTGAAAATCCCATTACAAGTCCAGCTAAAAATAAATTACTATCAGTGAGCTGTAATGATCTGACATACAAAAATGTTGTGGAGTCTTGTGATGATGCTTGCATATCGGTGATATCTACCTGAGATTTACTAAGGGAAAAGTCCATTGATTTGTTCTCATACTATTCTGTTGGAAGATTTATAGCTAGTATATGTTTGAAAGAATCTCTGTTACGGTTTTCATACATTTAAGTAACCATGTTGTTTCTTAAATCTTCTTCTGAAGATGGCCAATGAAGTCCATGGAATTCTGTTTGGCAATGTGTACCCTGTAACTGGGGACACATATGAGGCCGGTGCACCTGACGACGAGGCATTCTTAAGGAATGTTATAACACCAATCTACCAGGTCTTGCGCAAGGTATGTAACTTTCTGAGTCAGTTTTCCTTTTTTTCCCCGCATATGAGATCACCTTGAAAACCAGCTTCTTTTGCGGAAAACAGGAAGCCAGGAGAAACAAAATGGGCAAGGCAAGCCATTCCAAATGGAGAAACTATGATGATCTGAATGAGTACTTTTGGTGAGTTAGCTCAGCTTTATCTGGTTTTATATGGGCTAGTCAAGTGTTGCTATCTGAGCAAATTTAGTTTACTTTTGCAGGGATAAGAGTTGTTTTAGGCTGAAATGGCCGATGAACTTGAAGGCAGATTTTTTCATCCACTCTGATGAGATCTCACAACGTCCAAATGAGGTGTTAATACTACTTATTTATTACTGTATAGCAGTATACTTTTGTTTTTTTTTTTCATGAATGAGGATTACCGATGATTTTTCGTTAATCGCAGAGACATGACCAAGTCACTCATGGAAAAAGGAAACCAAAAACTAATTTTGTTGAAGCTCGCACGTTTTGGAACCTCTATCGAAGTTTCGACCGTATGTGGATGTTCCTTATATTGTCTCTCCAGGTACGATTCTAAATCAAAAATTATCACTCCACTTCTGCTTTGTTAAATAAATGTTTGTAGTGATTCTATGATTTTTCAGACCATGATAATCATTGCATGGAGCCCTTCAGGATCTATTCTTGCCATCTTTTCTGGGGATGTCTTTAAAAATGTGTTGACCATTTTCATTACTTCAGCTTTTCTTAATCTTCTACAAGGTAACCTCTAATTCCGTTTCAGTTTGACATTATCCCTACGTTGAATATTTATACAACATCGGCATAATCATTCGTTCTTTTATGAAATGCAGCAACACTGGACATAATTCTTAGTTTTGGTGCTTGGAAGAGCCTAAAATTTTCCCAAATTATGCGGTACATCACAAAGTTTTTAATGGCAGCTATGTGGGCCATCTTGTTGCCAATTACCTACTCGAAGTCGGTGCAGAATCCAGCTGGACTGATAAAGTTCTTCAGCAACTGGGTTGGGAGTTGGCTGAACCAGTCATTATACAACTATGCTATTGCCTTATATGTCTTACCAAATATTTTGGCTGCTCTGTTTTTCTTACTTCCACCTATGCGAAGAATCATGGAGCGATCAAATATGCGGATTGTCACACTTATCATGTGGTGGGCTCAGCCAAAACTGTATGTTGGCAGAGGAATGCACGAAGAGATGTTTGCACTTTTCAAGTAAGAAAATTGATATTATTTATTGTAGTTTTTTTCTCTGTTTTCCTTGTAATCTTCTTTCTCCTCGTTCTTGAGAGGTTTAGCAAGCTGCTGTTCTTTTCTGGATGCATTATTTATATTGTTGCAAATAGTTTTTTTTTTTGCTCCACACCGGACATGGTAGGATAACATTGGTTACAGCTTTGTTTATGCTTCCAAATGATTACTTCTGTTCCATTTATGCTGTCTTAGGTATACATTCTTTTGGGTCATGCTGTTACTTAGCAAGCTCGCGTTCAGCTACTATGTCGAGGTGAATTAGCTTCTTATGCTGACACTTATAGCTCATCTTTTTTTTTCTACCGATGAATAATACCCTCATTTAGTTTTTTTTTCTGATCCTTTACTTTTTGATGTGTATTAGGCAGGTTGTAGTCTTATTTATCATCTAAATCTCATCATTTTCGCAGTTATATTCTAACATGTACTTCTTATTGATGTTGCTTGGACAGATATTACCACTTGTCAAACCAACAAAATTAATATGGAATATGCCTGGCGTAAATTACCAGTGGCACGAGTTCTTTCCAAATGGTGGCGATCCTTACTCTTAGTATTCTCTTGTGCTGCTCTCAACTGCGTTTCATTCTAACATATATGATATTCATGCAGCCACTCATAACATTGGTGTAATTATCTCCATATGGGGTCCGATTGTCTTGGTAAGTAATCTATATTGATTAACTTGGCAAGGATATATCTAATACCCTGAAGTTTGATTCATGTTTAGGTTTATTTTATGGATACACAAATATGGTATGCCATATTCTCCACCCTATTTGGTGGGATTTCTGGAGCTTTCAACCATCTTGGGGAGGTAATAGTTGCTCTTTTGTTAGTACGCAAAAATTATAAACTAAATTTTATGATATTATGAAAATATGTATCCGATTCCTAGGTCTGAAACCCAACATTCTGCAAAGGTTTCTTAGTTATTTACCAATTTTTTATTTGCAGATACGCACACTTGGAATGTTGCGGTCGAGATTTAGATTTATTCCATCTGCTTTCTGTATTAAACTTACACCACTACCTCATGGCCGTGCAAAGAGAAAGCATTTGGTATTAACCGTGCATATAAATTTAATTGATAAGAAAGTTTACGCCAACAATTCACACATGTAACATTTGAGTAATGCAGGACGAAATAGTAGACAAAAATGACATTGCGAGGTTCTCACAGATGTGGAATAAGTTCATATATACTATGCGGGATGAGGATCTGATCAGCGATAGGTTTGTTGACCTTTTCTATAGTACTCATCACAGTAACCTCTTGAGTTCATTTCATAAATATACTCTTGTTCTTTGCTTCTTGGTGTGTAGGGAAAGAGATTTGATACTTGTACCTTCGACTTCTGGAGATGATTCTGTTTTGCAATGGCCTCCTTTTTTGCTTGCTAGCAAAGTAAATAATAATAATACAACATCAAGTAACATTTTCCCCACATCCATAATCTCTTCATTAATTGTGTTTCCTTTTGGTGACAGATTCCTATAGCATTAGACATGGCTAAAGATTTCAAGGGAAAGGAGGACGTAGACTTATTGAAGAAGATTAAAAGTGACTACTATATGCATTATGCAGTGGTTGAAGCCTATGAAGCGGTGAGGAACGTAATATTTAGTCTTCTTGAAGATGAATATGATAAAAGGTGAGAATTTTTTTTCCTTCAGCATTAGATTGTACCCAACATCAGATTTATGCATTATTAACCTAATCCATACTGGCGTACGTACTAACTATACTACTGCTGCTCCCAATCTATATAGGATTGTAAGGGAGATTTGTTATGAAATTGATGTTAGCATCCAACAGCATAAATTTTTAAGTGAATTTCGGATGGCTGGTATGCCTTTGCTCAGTGATAAGCTAGAGAAATTCTTAACAATCCTGGTAATGTGAATGTATTTCCTTTTTCTCGTTCAATACAGATACTTTTTGTGTGTTATACTCCTTTCTAAATGAAATCTGGTCGTGCTCACAGCTAAGTGATAGCGAGGAAGAGGAAACCTACTACAAGTCTCAGATAATCAATGTTCTCCAGGACATTTTTGAGATCATCACACAGGATGTTATGGTTAACGGTTGCGAGTAAGTCCTGATATTTCATATGTGAGAGTTTGGCTCATACTATGCAATAAAATCTCATATGTTTTTTTCTCTCTAGTTTTCAATAATCTTTATGTGTAAGCCCAAAAATCTTCACTGTGAAATATCCATGAAATATGCTTTGTCTTTCTACCTATAGAATCCTTAAGAGGCCTCATTTTCAGAGTGGTGATATTGAAAGTGACAAGAAAGAGCAAAGATTTGAAAAGATAAATATTCGTTTGACTCAGAACAAATCTTGGAGAGAAAAGGTACACAATTTTGTCTGTCTTATGTGAACAACCATGTCTTCTGCTTATGGATCTAATTAATTTATTCTTACTTTGTAGGTTGTAAGACTTTTCTTACTTGTAACTGTTAAAGAATCTGCAATAAATATCCCTCAAAATTTGGAAGCTCGTCGACGTATGACATTCTTTGCAAATTCCCTATTCATGGATATGCCAGATGCTCCTCGAGTTCGTGACATGTTATCATTTAGGTACGTGCTTTAGCTTAATACCTAAAGCAAATTTCTATCATTCACACCTTCGCAAACTATGAGAAATTTTATTAAAAATGGTCCTAGACATGATCTAAGTCTGCTTCTTTGTGTTCTGTTTCTCACTTGGTTCGTGGAAATACTCTTTTTAAATGTTTTTTAAAGACAAGTAACATTTATTTTCCACCATTTGTGTCTAGTGTCTTAACTCCTTATTACAAAGAAGATGTTCTCTATTCAGAGGACGAACTGAACAAGGAAAACGAAGATGGAATATCTATTTTGTTTTACCTACAGAGAATATATCCTGGTGAGCTTCTATCTGTTGATTCTGTACGTGTTTATAACAAACTTAAAGTTTACTGAATGAAAATGACTGCTTAACAGAGGAATGGTTAAACTATTTCGAACGTATAAGTAAGGCGAAACCGAATTTGTCTGACAAAGACAGGGCAGAGCAACTTCGTCACTGGGTATCCTATAGAGGCCAGACACTTTCAAGGACAGGTAATACTATCAGAACATTGTAAAATATTACTTATATGTATTTGAGTTTTCTCTGCAATCACTAATGTATTTACATCTTACTATTGTTAGTTAGGGGAATGATGTACTACAGAATGGCTCTCGAACTTCAATGTTTCCAGGAATACACCGAAGAAAACGGTGTGTACTTCTTCTCCGTTTTCAGTATTGAATGTCTCAAGCTAACAGATTTTGTAGTTGTCCTTCTCCACTACTGCATTTAGTTGTCAAAATAACTTTTGGAAAGTTAATATCGCTTGTTTTATGAACTTTATTTTCATCTTGCAGCTACCCCTGGTGGCTACCTTGCTTCGGATTCATATGAAGATGATCGAAAGGCTTTTAATGACCGCGCAAAAGCTCTTGCAGATTTGAAATTCACATATGTCGTGTCATGTCAAATCTATGGGAACCAGAAAAAATCAACTGATAATCGGGACCGGAGTTGCTACAATAACATTTTACAGCTCATGCTAAAGTAAGAAGGTTATTTCCTGTTTGAAATCGCAACTTCATGCTTATTCTTCTGGCTTGGTTTTAATTATATACTATGGATAGGTATCCATCCTTGCGTGTTGCCTATATAGATGAAAGGGAGGAGACAATCAATGGAAAATCAGAGAAAGTATTCTACTCTGTGCTGCTCAAAGGATGTAACAAATTAGATGAGGTATAAGAAAAAACAATTCAAATTTATGAAATGACCTTTTCAAGTTCATAAACGTCAGTTTATTGCCAGTCTCTTGCATGACTCATATATACCAAATTTCTCTGAATTGGTTTATTAGGAAATATATCGTATCAAACTTCCTGGCCCTCCTACTGAAATTGGCGAAGGAAAACCAGAGAATCAAAACCATGCCATCATTTTTACTCGCGGCGAAGCACTTCAGACCATAGACATGAACCAGGTAGCTTTAGTCTCTTTATCCTCAGCTACTTTGTTATTTTAAACTATATTCTTATTTCATTTTCCCCATTTCAGGACAACTACTTTGAAGAGTCTTTCAAAATGAGAAATGTGCTACGAGAATTTGATGAAGGTCGACGCGGCAAGAGAAATCCTACGATTTTGGGTATTCGTGAACACATATTTACTGGAAGGTTTGAGATTCTTTATACGTTTTGGTCCTTCTTGATTTTTAATGCATATTTATGTCTCCACATTTTGGCACTACAACGTTTTGTTTTCTTAACCTTTCTCATAAATGATTTCTTTCCAACTCCACAGTGTTTCGTCGCTTGCTTGGTTCATGTCCAATCAAGAAACAAGTTTTGTTACCATTGGCCAACGTGTTCTAGCAAATCCTCTGAGGTATTCTCATATCTTGTGACTAGGGGAAAGATCCTTGCAATCCTTCCTTTGTATCTTCAAATTTGACTTCACAAGTAACAGTCCAGCATCATTGAGCCTAATAGATTATATTAGAGTTAGAATCTTTTTGTTCTAGAAAGAATACTAGCTTGGATTCTTTGTACAAAACTTACTCACCTTTGTTTTACAGGGTGCGTTTCCATTATGGCCATCCAGATATATTTGATAGAATCTTCCACATCACAAGGGGAGGCATTAGCAAGGCTTCAAAGATAATAAACTTAAGCGAAGATATCTTTGCAGGTAGAGAACAGTTCTTGACGATTTGTTTGTTTGTTTGTTTGTTTGTGTGTATTTGTGGTGGTTTAATCATTGTAAATATCCAGGGTACAATTCTACTCTTCGTGGTGGTTACATCACACATCACGAGTATATCCAAGCAGGGAAAGGCCGTGATGTAGGGATGAATCAGATTTCGTTTTTCGAAGCCAAAGTTGCAAATGGCAATGGAGAACAAACACTAAGTCGTGACGTTTACCGACTGGGACGTAGATTTGATTTTTACAGGATGCTCTCATTCTATTTCACCACAGTTGGTTTCTATTTCAGTAGCATGGTATGCCTAATTCCTCATTCAAATATTTACTTCCTCTAGTAGCTCTTCCCTATACTTATTGTTGGAATCTTGTATCTTTTCTGTTTCAGATAACGGTGCTCACAGTATATGTGTTCCTTTATGGGCGTCTTTATCTGGTTTTGAGTGGATTGGAACAGGAGATCCTGCAAAGTGCAACTATACATCAGTCAAAAGCTCTTGAGGAGGCATTAGCAGCCCAATCTGTATTCCAGTTAGGTTTTTTGATGGTTCTACCAATGGTTATGGAAATTGGTCTAGAAAAAGGGTTCCGCATGGCCTTGGGTGATTTCATCATAATGCAGCTTCAGCTTGCCTCTGTGTTCTTCACTTTTCAGCTGGGAACGAAAGCACATTACTTTGGGAGAACAATTTTGCATGGAGGTTCTAAGTACCGAGCAACTGGTCGAGGATTTGTTGTTTTCCATGCTAAGTTTGCGGAAAACTATAGACTATATTCACGAAGCCACTTTGTTAAGGGACTGGAGTTGGTCATACTACTAGTTGTGTATCAAGTTTATGGAAATTCGTACCGTAGCTCTAGCCTTTATATATACATCACATTTTCAATGTGGTTCCTGGTGACATCTTGGTTGTTTGCTCCATTTATATTTAACCCATCTGGGTTTGAGTGGCAAAAGACAGTTGACGACTGGACTGACTGGAAAAGATGGATGGGAAACCGCGGTGGTATAGGAATTGTCGTTGAGAAAAGTTGGGAATCATGGTGGGAGGCAGAGCAAGAACATCTCAAGCACACAAATTTAAGAGGAAGGGTTCTCGAGATACTTCTCGCATTGCGTTTCCTCCTTTACCAGTATGGAATTGTGTACCACCTCAACATCTCTCGCCACAGCACAACATTTCTGGTATTATTTCTTTCACATAAGCTTTGATGTTTTCCCTCTTTTAGCTTTGAAAACTCCAACGTTGCACCTTTCTTCTTTAAGGTTTATGGACTCTCTTGGGCTGTCTTGTTATCAATTCTTCTCTTGCTAAAGGTAAGGCTCCGAAACAAATATGTTTTAAGTTTTTTGTACCCACTTAAATTTGTGTGCTTAAGATGTTCTTGCCTTGAGGTTTAGAACAATGGTTTACCTGTTTTTTTCACATTGATAGATTGTTTTATTTAATCATTCACCAGATGGTAGCAATGGGTAGACGGAATTTCGGTACAGATTTTCAGGTTACAATCAGGATTATCAAAGCGCTAATCTTCCTCGGCTTCTTGTCAGTCATGACTGTATTATTCGTAGCTTGCGGTCTCACCATCTCAGATGTTTGTGCTTCCATCCTCGCTTTCTTGCCTACCGGTTGGGCCCTTCTTCTTGTAAGTCCACACAACTTTTTCTTAGCTACCCAAACATCTATCTTCCATGTTTGTTAAAATATGTTGGTGCTATGTTTTGAAGATCGGGCAAGCGTTGCGTAGCGTGTTCAAAGGATTAGGAATATGGGACTCGATTAAAGAGCTAGGGAGAGCATACGAGTACATAATGGGACTATTGATATTCACACCCATTGCAGTCTTATCTTGGTTCCCATTTGTGTCTGAGTTCCAAACTAGACTGCTATTTAATCAAGCTTTTAGTCGCGGTCTCCAAATCTCTATGATCCTCGAAGGAAAGAAAGACAAAGAAACACCTTCTTTCTCCAAGTAGCCTTTTTATTTTTGTTTCATCTACATTCTTCTTATTCTTCTGTTAATTGTTGTTTCATTGATTCAGTCTTTGAGATCATAGAGTAAGACCTCACAACTCATGCTATGTTGTTGTTCATATAGTCAGTCTAGTTATGACAAATTCCTTAGTACTCTTTCATTTATCTGTGTAACAAAAACTGTATCTGATTAGTTATGATAATCAAGAAATGTTTTGGGTTCAGTTGAAATTACACTTTGGTCCTTGTCTCTGGTCTAAAACTTATAACATACCACAGGAGCTAAACTGTTGAAGTAAGAGCAACTAAGATAGTATCGAAAATCCGCAAAGAGAAACGGTTTCTGGAAGAAAGGTAATCTTTGGATGCAGAATGTTTTATCAATCGTACGAGATTAGGGTTTTCTGGGTAATTTGTTGATGGAACCCCATTACGTTTTAGCTATTGAAATCATCTAAGACAGTCTGGTTCCAGATTTCGTGCCTTAAATATTGATTCATTTCAAGAACCGTTAAGTCTCTATGTCTGATTCTAGGGTTTCTTGATTCTTGTGTTCTTTCAAGATTATGGATCTTTTATTTCGGTTTTAACTCTTCTTCTTTGTTCTTGCTGGTCAATGGAGAAAACTAGTGGTTACAAGTATCATTTTTTTTACCTATTAATTTCATGTTTGTCTTGATTAGAGTGGTTCTTAGCTTCTTCCAAACCCGAGGACGATGATGATGCAACATGGTGGAAACAAGAGTGTGAAGTCTAATGTATGGGCAAACACTAATTTGGCAAAGACAGTAGCATCTTTAGATGAGTTCAAAACTGGATTCCCATCAGAAGGTTTAACAATTGTGTCAAAGAAATGGTGGGGAAGGTCCGGGAAACGCGGACGCGAAGATGGAGGAGGAGAGAATACCGAAGATGGAGATGTCAAGAACGATGAAGCAGGTTCGGAGAAGGTAAATTCTTTGGTAGGTATTAGGAAAAGAATAGCTGAAGAAGGAAGAGAAGCTGTTGAACTTGGTCTAAGTCAAGGATTTAGTTCGAAAAGACCGGATAAGAGTGATCAAGATCTTCTGTCTCAGATCTTCAAGTCTTCACTACCAAAGGATTGGGTTAATGATTCTTCCTGAATTCGTTTTGTTGGTTTAGAACAAAGTTCCTTCTTGAATTATGCTCTGTTATCTGTAATCTGTAAGTCCTGCAACTATGTATTACGTTTGTAATCGAAATGATGACCACTCTGTGGTATTGGAGAAGCATTCACTGGTCACATAGAACACCACAACAACCAATTTAGTAATGTTCTGGTCATGTCTTGAAGTGATTGGAAATACAACAGAAAGACTTACGATCTTACATGACTATAAATAAGTTGTGTTAATTCGAAAAACATGGAACAAATGATACAAAGAAACAATCCTTCCTTTGGAGGTGATGTTGAAAATCAGAGGTGAAGCCAGCATAAAAGTTCTGTTGGTATAAGTCTCAGGAATTAAAACGAAACGCGAGTGCCTTTAGAAGATCCAGGCTTTTCATGCTATACCGTGCGATAAACAAGACATGTTTTCATGACAAATGCCTGCAATGCAAGAATAAAAGAACGTATTTCAGCTACGAGCGCGAATAGAAAATTATCGAAAAAGACTTTGCAGAGAACAGCCTAAGATCTAAACTACTGTATACTGTTGTGTTGAAGAATCAACGCCTTAAGATTCGAATAGCAAGCAGAGTCAACTACCTCAGGCAAAGTAAAGACTTCTATCCCAAATCGATTCAACAACAGGAAAGGATTAAGCAGATGGCCTCAAGTATCTATCTCTACCCCCAACTAAATGCACAGGAGAAGGGAAGGTAATATTTAAGGAAATAGTGAGACTAATCCTTTTGTTCTGCAAAACTATGAGAAACCATGATGGATCTTGTTTCAGAGTTCAAAATAAGACCACAAAAGCATAACACTTATTCCCAAGAAAGCCACACATAGAAACCATAAGACCAAAGCTAGCTTAAAAGAATTAGATACCTAAAGGCATGCACAAAGATGATGAAAGTTTTTACCTCTTGAAGAGCTCTGAAAAGTAGCGTGTACCATTGTACATAACAAACCACATCAAAACAGCCACCAAACCATCTGAACAAGAAGTCAAGGAAAAGGCAAAGAACATGCTAAATCCACAACAAATTCAAGCAGAGAGAGATCCAAAATACTTCTAAAGTAGCTAAAACCCAACATTTCCATCTTTCAATCAGAGATAGTGAGTAACAACAAACACATTGCTTTAGACAACAACACAAAGAACAGATCTATTAAGAGAAAGAATCAAGCAAGGATGATACAGAGACAACAAAAAAGGATACTGAAGAGATATCGTTCCCACCAATCAAGCATGTAAAGCCCAAATGTAACATTGTAAAGATAGATTTTGCGTTGAACCCAGTTCATATCTGATCAATTCCTACAAAATCACAAAAATCTGAATCTCGATTTGTCGGAAAAACACCCAATCTAAAGTTCAAAACTTTACCCAGTAACGGAGAACGTGATACTCAAACAACAAAAAGCTCCAAGAGATTCTCGATCTATGAAATTGTATCAAAGTTGTGATTTTTAAGTTTCCAAGAGAGAGAACAAATCAAAAATTTGACGGAGACGTCAAAGCTGGGAAATATGTCTGGTGTACGCAAATGATTCTTCTCCGACCACGGTTTCTTGAGTCCGGTTTATACTAACCGGTTATTTAATTCCGGTTTTAAGAATTGAGCTTGGTTTACATTCTCAGAGTAACAAAAAGATGAAATTTTTGTGTTTTAAGAAGAGACGAAAAGATGGTGACGACGACGACGAGCATCGTCGGAGCTCCGGTGATACTTGCTCGGTTTAGACGGATTCCAGCGAGAATAAACTGCTTCTCTGTAAATTCGGAACTACTTCGTTCTCAGCTTGATCGGCTTCACGTGGAGGCAGAGTCCACTCGTGCTAAAGGTCGAGTCTTTATTGGAATTGAGTACAGTGAATCAATCGTAGCTTACTTGCTTTAGATACCCAAATCAATCATCTCAAAACCCTTTTTGCATTTTGGAAGCAAATCCTGTCTTTATGGTCTCTGAAGATGTGTGATGTGAAATTCTTAAAAGACTGATTTTTAGTGTTGTTGTTGTTTGTTGTTGGTTCAGCAAACAGTAATAGGTTGAGACTTTTGAGATTATCAGAGGCAGCAGAGAATCTAAGGAAGCAAGCAGCTGTAAATGTTCAGACTGGGAAAGAAGATGATGCAAGAGAGTTACTTCTTCAGAAGAAGAAAGTTATGCAAGCTTTGGACAAGGCTAAAGCTCGTATCGAGTTGCTTGATACACTTTCTTCAAAACTTAACGAGGTATAGAAAGAAACGAGATGTTACTTGTTGTTATCTATGAAATGTTTATAGTTTTTGGTTGTTCTTTTGTTTTTAATTGTTTGAGAAATTTAATCTAATCATGTCTTGAGAAGCTTGGTTTTGTTTTCAGGCTATATCTGTTAAGGAAACACAGTTGATAGGGAATATATCTTTGGATCTTGAAATAGATGAAGAGAAGACTTCAGGTGGAATTCACATTGTATCGCCAAAGCCGAAATCTACTGAAGACGGGGATGAAAATGACCCGAGTCGCTTGGATTCTCAGGAGATTCGACTTATTGAAAAGAACTTTGAGGAGTACCAACAGACTCTCGATACTGATAACCATGTACTGGAAGATGCTTTAGCTAGTAGCATCATCAAAGAAGCGTCTTCTTATGAGTCTTTCTTGAAAAATCTTGATCAGAAACTTAGCAGAATCGAAGCTGAGCTAGTCACTGTTGTAAATGTTGCGTCATTGGTGCTTAATCATGAAGATAAACCCAAGAATCTAAAGGTTCAACAGACTGCCGAAATACTGGAGGAGATTCGTTGCGTAAGAGGAAGGTAAGGCAACACCTCTAAGTTTTACTCCTAATAACTGTGGTATTACTATTACTAGGTACATGAAGTTTTCTATTCTGTTTGTGTAGAATTGCTAATATCATTTGCAAAGAAACAAGCATCAGTTAGTGCTTCTTTGAGGTTCATATCAAGATCTGAGCTTCGATTTCGGTGTAAGAGAACGAAGCGAAACCACCACAAGTGAACAATAGAAATGGTCAAACCAATCTTGGTATGAACAACTTTTAGCATTTCTATAATCATTCTGTTTAGTCATGTAGATTAGTCCTTTTCTTGGTGTGAATATAATACTACCTTCCAAGTTGGTACATTAAATTTTGATGATGATATGGGCGACCACGTTACTGTTGTGATATGAGATGTTTATTATTTGATGTGAGATATATACAACTTAAGACCATGACCATTCATGAGATATCATCTCACGTAAAGACTAAAGAATATACTCCTATCATATGTATATGCATTTAATATCAACTATGAAATCATATCATTTGTTCTAGTAATGAAATTGATGGCGCTAAAGCGACAGGTTAAGATTTTAGACTATACAAATCAAGAAAACAGAATTAACATATCAGCAAACACTTTCCAATATATATATAATAATCCCGGAAAATGAAAAAGAAATTGAAAATGATGAACAAGGAATATTTGGATTTATCTTATTAGACAATGCCTTCATTTCCAGCAAGAGCCAAATACTTGTCTTTTCTTGTGAGATTGGTGCACTCAGATCCCAAAACTCTAGCAAGTTCTCCTTGTATGAAATTAGCAACTTCAAAGCTTGACTTACCTCCTGCACAAGTCATCTCTTTAGGCAACTTCTTCAAAACCTCTATACAATAATCCGGCCTCGGGTTCATAAGGAAGAAGATAGGGTCCAACCATTTCAGCCCACTCGCGGTTGTCCCATAGAACATGCTCCCTCGAGCTTCCACGGCCACGGGGACAATGTCCTCGGTTAGCTCAGCGAACAAAGGACTGAATCTCAGTAGATATGGCTCCCTACAAGTGGTTCCCTCGGGACAAACTACTAGATCTCCTTTGCTTAGCAATCTCTGCATTGCCTCGCCATCTCTCTTCCTATCTCTCTTGAGGCTAACTGTCTTGAGAGGCGCTATGAGTGCAGAAAACTTGCTTAGGCTGTAAGTAACCGCGGTCAAGGGCTTGGCAAGCGTTAAGGTGAGGACAACCGGGTCAAGGAGTGTCTTATGGTTGCATACATACAAGACTCCACTTTGACCTTTCTTTGGAGGGCCATTATACAAATTGTGGGTCGTAAAAGTCATCCTAGAGCCAGACAAACAAACCAAGAAATGGGCTAATTTGTAAGGAAGTAACACTCCAGCCGAGATCCTGAATACAGAGAGGAAGATTCCGATAGGGAGCCATGTGAACATAGCTAACGTAGCGAATGGTGTTGGCAAGAACGCTAATCTCCCATCGTGAAAAATCAATGGCTTTGGGTATCTTTCTCTAGGCAATGTGTTGTTCTTATTCATGAACTCTTCCTCATTCCAAAGATAAGCTTCCTATGTAGAAATATTCATAATAAAAACTGAAAGTTAGTGACTTTACTCTACTTTTTATGAAAGAAAATGAAGAAGAAAGGAAGTTACTTTGCAAATGGAGATGAAGATCTGATCTTGTGGGCTTGAAGAGCTTCCAATTCCAATTGTAGGGTTCTTATTGTTGTTACCACAGAAGTAATCTTTAGCTGATTCATGCTTCACAACGAAACCAGACTCAGAAGCTAAGCCTGTGTAGAATTTCCTCCCCATAACTTCTACTTCTTGCAGTTTAGTCCCAACCACATCATCAGCTTCAAGATGTTCTTTAAGAAACCTCTCAACAATCACTTGCGGCAAGCTCGTGAACACGACTTTGGAGTACACACTTCGAACCCAAATGTCATAAACTTGAAGATTCAAGTTCTCGAGGAAGAATTTGGGAAGAACCGATCTTGAAACATTCTCCATGTCTTTAACTCCAAGACCATAGAAAGTTATAAAAGAGAGGACTTTGAGTTTGGTTTCTTGATTTAGAGCCCATAGGAAAGAACAAGAGAGCAAGAGAAAGATCGCTCGAATGATAGATCCTCCTTCGAAAGCTACGAGCATGAAGAAAGGAAAGAAAGCATGGAAGTGTTTGCTCGAATGTTGTCTTAATAAAACACCATCGATGTCGCAGACCAATGTTTCATGATCAGAAGAAACAGAGGATGCTCTGTTCTTGTCTTGATACTTTGTAATGCTTGGAAAGAGAGAATCTTGAAGGTGTTGGTTTTGTTGTTGGTTGTTATGTTGATGATGAGAGTTGTTGCTGTTGTGTTGAGTATGTGATTTTGAGAGGTTTAAGAGATTTAGAAACTGGAAGCCATAGCCTCTAAGCTTCCTAGCAGCTCTGTAACAAGAATTAGCAAGAAGACGGTAAAGTACCCATTCTACTAGAATCACTAGAAACTCTGGTAACACCATAGCTATGGCTTATAGAGAGAGAAAGATGGAGTTAATGTGTTGGAGAAGACGAGAGGTAACAGAGGAGGTTTATATAGTGAGTGATGATGATGATCACGAGAGCAAAGGTGGTGGTGTGAAGATTGACCGTTTTTTGTTTTCGATTATTCATTTTGATTTTTAATATTTGGTTAAGCCACACACATTTTGCATAACTGTACACCATAACGTGACAAAGTCTATCATTTCTTTTCTTTTTAAAAAAAAAAAATGGAATGTGTTTAATTCCAAATTTCCAAGAAGTTATGGTTGATGATTCTATTTGAATGCATAAATTCAAGATATATGTCACATAACAAATGAAACAAAACATACATAAAGTTCTGTATATACTTAAGAAGAGATTATAAGCATCTAATTCATTATCAAACATATAATAAATCAAAATAACTAACAATATGTATGTTATTTTTTTCATTATATAAATTATTAGGGGATGTCCCGGGCAACGCCCGGGTATGCTCTTTACATGTTTATGCAATTATAATAAAAAGTAAAATTTTAAGAAATATATTATGGGTACGAAGAAAGGGCTAAACTCTTCAAATATTTTACCAAATGTTTTTTGGTGTCTATAGAATATTCAACAGTTTATATTTAATTATTTTAAGTTTGAACATTACTGAATACTGACTATTGACGATTAAAAGTTTTTTGTGACGAAGAATATAACTCCCGTCCTTAATCTTTAGTTACGATTTCAATTTTGGTGATTGAGTCATATATTTATATGTTTAAACTTTAAAGGTTTTGATTTCTTCATATTTTTCTATTTTAACGGATGTGACAAAAAAAGGTTTTGATTTCTTCCCATTTTGCATGTAACAAATAATGAAAAACAAATAACACTAAGTTTAAGTTAATCTTCTAAACTTCTACAAATGGTTGAGCAGACACTCGTTAATTCTTTTTTCCATTCCAATTTTTCTTTTACGGTCTTCTACTCTCAAAGACCATGGACCCTGACTTGTCTATAGTTTTTTTCCCCATATTTGGCTCCGTTCCTTAGTACAATATGATGATACTCAGTGTCCAACTTCATTTTTCACTGTCAATCACTTTAAAAACTTATCTTGTTTTGGATTACGACAATATATGGAGCATGATTTAATTCAGAAAAAGATATCATTGTTGAAAGCGAACATACATCTTCATAATTGAAGAGTCAGAGAAGCTCTCACAAGAAAAATATCAATGTCAAATGTTTGAAACGTTACATTTGTCTCCAATTAGCCGGACTAAAAATGTTTGAAACTAAGTGTAATATGCAAAGAAACTTCACAAACGTACGATCCAACAATGCATAGTATAACGAAAGTGTAGGAGAATGTAGAGAAAATTAGACAGTAAAAGGTATACGTATATTAAAAGAAAGGTAGTACACATAATGACATTAATTAACATAGATAGGTATATGTGTATGTATACATTTTTACAAAAATTTAGTTATCTTCAAAACACCATATAACTGTACCGCATTACCATGATGGTCAATCTCAATTCTCATTGCTCTGTACTATGTGAACTCTGTGAAATCTTAATCACAAAAACGTACCATGGTCATTGATAGAACTCTCCTTTTATCAAAAAATAAAAATAAAGAAAACGATCTAGTTAAGTGAATAAATAGAGTATAGTCTCAAAATCATGATACTATAATATAACTCAATTCATATTATAGGATAGATCAATACAAAGATGATATTTGGTAAATAAATTATGTAGCATTTTTTTGTGTTATCAAAGAAAATGATACATGAGATGGCATAATCATTTATAACTATATAATCCCCATATATATTTTCTGTTTAATGGACAATACAATTATTTTTCTAATTTTCATCACAGTGGGATTCACACTATCATAACAATAGTATTTTGAAAAATACTCTGATCCATTCTTCAACTTCGATTTATTATGTTTGTTATCTTTCTTTGTGTCTCGGGTTCAAACCTCATTTGAGACGGAATGTTATTCTTTAAATCAGAATATTCAGAGGCAGATTCTGAGTACCGGAACTTACGAACTTGGATTTTTTGTTTAGTTATTAGATTTTGTTTAATACTTTAGTTTTTAGAATAATTATAATACAATTTAAATTTTTGGAAATAAATTATATTCATATAAGTTATATTATTTTTGTTTATTTTCGAATATGAATAATAACTTATCATATTATTGTTAGCATGTTCAAACCAATTTATGATATGATGAATGATAACTTTTCATATTCTTTTCATAATGTTAAGAGCAAATGTATAATTAATATGTGTATATAATTTAAAATTATAAAAATTATTGTAAGAGTATGATGTGGTAATGATGTGGAAGTTGATGTGTCTTAAAGAGAGAGAGAAAATGTCTTTTTATAATATATAGATAGTAGATAACTATGTTACGAAACTATTCCAACAACATTTTTGTTTAAATAAGTAATTATTATAACAATATTTTTATGGAGTCATTTTTAAAAAGAAATTATAGCATTTAAGTTAGTAAATGTTGGATTTGCTGTTTGGTAAACTCAAAGAGATATATACGGTTTGAAGCACCAACAATATATATGTACATAGTAGTTTAAAACTATTTAAAAGGTCAGTATGCATATATGTATATCAACAAAAAAGCTGATGTACATTTTACATTTTTAAAAGAACGTAGAAACTCAAATATATATAAATAACATATTCAGATATTCTGTAACTGAAATGATTCAGAAATGAAAACTGTGAAAAAGGCTCGAAATGTAGGCTTTCTTAATAAACATTGTATAACACTTTGTTATAATAATGTATCGCAATTTGTTATTTTGAGCAAACTATCCAAATGAAATAACAGCTCATATTCAAC
This sequence comes from Arabis alpina, assembly GCA_900128785.1. Classification (NCBI taxonomy): domain Eukaryota; kingdom Viridiplantae; phylum Streptophyta; class Magnoliopsida; order Brassicales; family Brassicaceae; genus Arabis; species Arabis alpina. Next base: position 3,551,836 of record LT669788.1, read on the forward strand.
CAATATAAACAAACAGAAAAACATACGAAACACTTCTAATTAGAGGTTGTTGGACCGGACCATGCAGTAAGACCAAATTTAAATATTTTGATTCTGAGTGTATACAAAATATATATTATGAATGTTCTAGCCAAAAATAAACAAATATGAACGGCAACATTTTGTTGGAACACGTCCCGTTCTTCATCTGTACTGTCCATTCTTAACCTAAAATAGTATATATATATATATATATCTCTGAGTAGCTTATAACCGATACTACGACTTATGCATGTTCACTCCACAGCAAATCAAACATCAACACTCGATAAACAATATGTGAAACATATCTGATTAACGATTTGATTCCATTAACAGACAATGCGAGCCTTTGATTAATCATTTAATGCGAATCGGTTTTGCTGTCATGCAATCATATCTAGTTACTTTCTAACTAATTCTGATAAGCAAACGGCTTAATTCCCTTTATTCCCCTAAGACATTGATTAAGTCCATATGATATCTCATTATAATTCTAAGAAATCATGTTTTATATAATAAGATATATATACCTATATCTATACATGATATCTCGAATCAAACCAAATGTCTTCGATGACTAAAACGTCATGTGAACACGATTATATTTATTTTGTTGGAAACACATTACGTGGAACTATATATAAGTCGCCTGTAATCAAAGTGAATTTTCACCAACTTTCAAAGGTTACACGTTTTTCTGCCATTTCCAGATTACATAACAGCTTTTCATAAAATGTAGTATGTTTTCAAATTTTACCGGCGCCCTTGTTTTCTTACAATTTACATATACATATTTTTAAAAATGTAGTGTTTTTCTGGCTTTTTAGTTAGGGTGAATTAGCTGAATAATAGGTTTTAGGAGGAAAATTAGCTATATAACATCACATGATTGATATTTAGGTATGTAACTATGAGAATCAATTGTATGACGATTTTGCCCCTATTTAATTGGATTAATTTTATGTAGGAAAAAAAAGAAAATATGGAAATAAGAATCAATCACCATATTAAATATGATAATTACCATTAAATGTAATAATTATTGACAATTAAAAACAAAATCTTTAAAAATATTATATAAAAAATAAAAATTCATAAAAATCTTCTCTTGATCTTCTCTTAATTTTATCCCTTCAAAAATTATTCTCACACTTATATTTCTGGAAGGAAAAAAAGTAGCCAGGTTAGAAGATGAAAAAAGAACCATATGTTGTAAAAATAATTAGCTATTTTCGAAATTACGTAATCAATTGATCTCAGAACATAGTCAACTACATCGCATTATTTGTAACTGTTTAAAACATAGTTAACTATTTTTAAATTGGTTTGCAAAAAAGTTACCAATTTAAAAATATAGGTAACTATTTGTATGGCATAGTTAACTACTCTAATGATTTTATGCCATATAAAACATTACAGTATAAAAATATAGTTTATTATATACCAATATTAAAATATACCGATATAAATACATAGTCCAAGTTGACAAAAAAAAAAAATACATAGTCCACTATATAAACGATAGTTCAATAAAAACATAGTTCACTATATAACGATATCTAATACACTGTATAAACGTTAGCTAACTATTCAAATAAAAATATAGTTCACTATATAAACATTACAGTAATCAATTTATCAATATAGTTAATCAATATAGTTCACTAGTTATGTATGAATAGTTAACTATCCTATCATATATGGTCATCAAAATAGTTTAGTATAAAAATGTTGCATATATATACCAATTAATTATATTTAACAAACTATAGGATTTGAACACTGTAACAATCACATCAAACACATAAACTTATTTTAAGATCAACGATCCAAATGATCCATGAAAAAAAATAGAAGAAAAAGAAAAAAGAAGAGATGGAGAAGAAGATGGACAATGGAGGAGAAGGAGGAGATGGAGAAGAAAATGGACAACGGAGGAAAAGGAGGAGACAATGGCCGAGAGAAAAAGAACGTGATAGAGAAAGAGAAGGAGATGAAGAAGAAGAACGTGAAAGAGAAAAAGGAGGCTGAAGGAAAATAAAGATTATGGTAAATGTTTTTAATCCATTGATTTCCTTTTTTGGTTTTTAATTTTTTAATTTTTGAGATTGTTATGGTGTAAATAAAAAAGGGTATTATAGACTTTTTATGTGATATGTATGTTATACACCTAATATTTTTTTATGAGACGTTAGATACTTAATTTTTGCCCAAAATCCTATTATTGGTGCCAATTTTCCTTTTAGTTAATGATTTTATTCAAAAAATAAAATGAAATAAGGTTGAGGCATGGAAATTATGGGTGCAAATTTTTACTTGTTTCAGATGTAAAAGTAATTAATATTTTTGCAGCTTTTACGTAAATGAGGAGAGTTTTATAATAGTATCTGAATTCTGAAACTGAAAACATTTGACTATGTATATATATATATAATTAGTTGTGTTGTTTCTTGTGAAAATGTTGAATGATCTCATTCCCAACAAAGAGTTAATTTGTTCGTTTGTTATTGGATTTATCGTTAATCAAATTCCAGACTAATTTGAAGACTCGTACATATAGGTACAAATTATAGCATTATTTTGTTTCATTAGGACGTTTTCACTACACATTACAATAAAATGCTCATTTACAACGATATACAGACGGCTACGATTTTATTCCGTCGGATACATCAAAATTTGTTAAAATAATTTTGACAAAAACAAATTTATTGAATTTTTAGAACGGACGGCCTAATTCACACTTCACAAAACTATACTAACTCTTTTAACATGTGCATGAGGGACTTTGAAAACATAAAAACCTAACGCATGATATGTTGAGACAGTTTTTACTAGTCCAAATCCCATAACCAAGGTGGAAAAGCGTTTTTATTTCGCAATAATTTTGATTTTTGTTATCTCTGTGTTTTGTACTTGTATTTGATATATTAAGTTGGAAATACTTTGGGAAAATATGCATGGTAAAGAAACAACCTAATCCAACTTTTTTCGGTACGAGAATTGACTAAAACAAAAAGACATGACATATATACAAATAAATGAGACAAGTCACTACCAACCGGACCGGACCCAAATATTAAAGCCTTCGACAACGTATAACATATGTTCGACTCATATATATTATTGAGAAATTCCCTCCTATACCAATCTTTTTTTTTCCAAAAATACCACTTTGAAGTTTTTTTTCCAAAAATACCACTTTTTTAAAAGTTGATTTTTAAGGTTTATAATTTAATTTTTTTGGGTTTGGGTTAACTATTCCAAAATTAGGATATAGTTTTAAGGGGTAGGGTTTGGGTTTGGAGTTTAGGGTTTAGTTTTGAATGTTAAGAATGAATTTTTTAAAAAGTGGTATTTTTGGAACTTTGGAAAAAAGGTGGTATTTTTGGAAAAAAACTTAAAAAATGGTATTTTTGGAAATTGCTCAATATTATATATTATATATGCATATCATTTAAGAACAATCCAAAGTCATAACAATTACAATAAATCCAACCTTACCTATATGTGTTTGATTCATTACTTTCGCTAATTAATGGAATATTTGCCAAATTGCCATGTTTTGAAAATCATTTTGTCTCAATGCCCATTCTACCATATTTTAAGTCCCATTAACCTCCTTTTAATTGAAACTCTAATTTACCCTTTGACTTTAATTAAAAATTAATTTCGAAATTGTTTTTCAAATTCATTAAATAATAGAAAATAACTTATTTACAAAAAATAAAAATAGATATGGGTTATATAATATATTGAATATTTTTTTGTAGAATATAGTAAATAAGGAAATATAATATTTTTTTTTTGTTGAAAAAAAACATACTATAAATATTTTAATTAATATATATATATATCTATTTACCCTTTAAATTTAATTAAAATAATTTTTCAATTTGTTTTCCAAATTCATTAAATAATAGAAAATAATTTCTTTACAAAAAATAAAATAAGATATAGGTTATAGAATATATTGAATATTTATTTGTAAAATATAGTAAATAAGGAAATGTAATATATATATTTTTTGGTTGATTAAAAACGTAATAGATATATTTTTATTTTTAATTAATAATAAAAATTTGTTAAAATATCCTTTTTTTTAAATAAGGAAACGTTATAATTATATTTTGTCTGAATAAGGAAAGAAAATATTAAGATTCTAGATTTAGGGAATTTAATAAAAGTATAGTCAGCACTCCAATATGTATTTTTTTTGGCAGATTATATATAATAATTAAAAACCAAATTAGTCATATAATTCTATAATTAAAAAACGTAACATATATTTTAAAAAATTTATTAGACAATTGTTTTAAAAAAAAATATTAAATAAAGAAACGTAATTATTGTATTTTTTTCTAAATAAGGAAAAAAAATATTTAGATCCTAGATTTATGGAATTTAATAAAGATTTAATAACTAATCCGTAGAAAACACATTTTACAATCCTCGGTAGATGTTTGATGATGTGGTAGAATTTATATTCTAACGCTGGTAGATTATAATAAAAACGGCAGAATGCGTAATCTACCGTCGTAGAAAATAGTACACATCGTGGAACACACATTCTACAAACCAAAGAACATATAACACATCGCAGAACACATAATCTACGCTTGGTGGATAACAGTGTAGTTAGCAGAACCAAAAGTCAACAGTTCCGTAGACGTAGAACGTGGATTTTGAAGCCGTAGAAGCAGATTATAACATTACTTTTGAACATAATTTTTAACCTATAAAAATATTTAAAAATATAGAAATGACTATTATTTAGATGTTTATAATTTTAAGATTTAAAAAAAAAAACATTTTATTTCTATTTATTTATTTTTGGGTTAAGGGCATTTTAGACCAAAATTAATCAAAAAGTGAAATGGGCATTGGGACAAACACATTTTCAATGTGGGGCAATTTGCCAAATCCCCCCTAATTAATTGGACCAAACTTAGTGAAATAGACATCGACATGATGGATAAAATTGTCTTAGGCAAGGTTTCACATCTATCTCTTTTTCTTATATTTCTCGTTCAGCTAATGTTCAAGCTGATGCACTTGCAATATTTGGTCGTTTGACAATGTACCTTGCCTTTGGTTGAGGTTTTAACGTTATAAAAAGAATCGGTTTGCTCAAAAAAAGACATCGACATGATGGTTTAAATTAGATGAAATGTTCACATATCTCACTGTCTAATTCGTCGGTAACCAAACATCATTAACTTTTAGAGCATGTTTATTAGTGATACTCAAAGAGTATCGTAAACATTAATTTAGTATTAATTTTAATTGTAATTTAATCTTGAGACTCATTGTGTTTTTTTTTAAAAAATTTATGTCCATTGGTGATACTTTAAATAATTTATAAAAAAAAATAAAAAATTGTTAATATCAAAACAAACTTCCTCATACACATTTCATGCAATCAAAAACAAGCAACAAAAAGAGATCAAATAGACAAATCTCTGCAATTATTTATTCAAGTTACAAGATCCAAACTAAAACTACTACACAACCCACCAATGTAACCATAATACGAAAAATTTACGCAATCCCTTGAGATGATACCACAATGTGTCAATTTCACATACTAAGCCATTGAAACAAGAATTGTCAATACCATAAACAAGTACTAACACATTAAACACTCAGATCACTTTCTTAATCAAAACCATAAACAATGAGTAAATGATGAAAACCCTTCAACAAAAAGAGGTACACTGCATCCTAACCAAAACACAAATCTTTGCATATATTTATTCAAGTTCCAGACTATAATTACTCTACAGTCCACTAATTCAAGCATCATTGGACACAATCCGTTGAAATGAATCCACAATGAGTCAAATTCACATACTAACTTAAGAGATTAAGAAACTCACCAATGGTAGGAATCGTAGTGACGATCTCTCCAAACTTGAGCTTGTACAGAATGGTTGTCTTACCACCAGCATCAAGACCAACCATGAGGATACGCATCTCTTTAGCTGCAGCTTTAACACCTTCTTGTATATGATTCAAGAACGTTGCAGCTTGACCTTGATTCTTCTGATAAGACTCCAAGAACCACGAATCCTCTTTATAAACTTTACTACAATCACTACTCGTAGAAACAGAATGTCCAGTACCATCACAAGGTTTCTCAGCTTGGCAAATGGATAAACATCGTTCCCCAAATCGTTCTTCTTATAAATAACCGTTGCTAGAAAGCAAGTGAAGGTTGCTAACGGTAGCGTGTTGGTAGGAACCACCCCCGTGCTATGAAGGGCCAACCCAAACTCCGTATTAGCTAGAAACCAGTCTGATGCCTTGTTTTTGGCTATCTCCAAAATCTCAAGAGATTGTTAAAAAACCACCCCCGGTTCACTTGAGATGGTTAAAAACCTTATCATTTCGAACTTTCCGTGACGAATGTTTCTTAAAAAATCTCATGCATACACGTGAATTTTTTTTAAAATATATATATCTATAAAAATACAGAACGGTCCATATATGTACCACTTCAATGTGTTTCTTTTTCTAGCATTTGTTTTGGACTGTTTCCATTTTGATTCTTCCTGCTTACAATTACACCTCTATAAATTAATAATATTGTGACTTTAAAAAATTATTAATTTAAAGAGATATAAATTTATCTATAAATTTATAGAAAAAATACTTTTTAGGTAATAATTTTGTTCAAAATGTTTTCCAAGTGATATTATAATACTAAAAAAATTAGTGAATCCATTTGCAAAATGACATGCATAAATTTGATATTATGATTATATTTTTTCGATTATCGCAATAGAATAGTTATTATCATAACAGACTATCCAATTAAAATGATATATATTTTTTCGTATAAAATTTAGAAGAAATTATGGTTATTATCTATAATGTTGACATATACGTTTATAAATAATTATAGGTATATAATCAAATATTTTGTCTACAGTTTTCACAAATTCAGCATACATATCGAGAAAACAAACCTAAATTGTTTGATGCAATAAGTAAAGTTAAATATAAGCTCTAATGATATTTCAATTTTAAGTCAACAAAATCATTAAAGCCATGTTTTAATACATTATCATAGTTATATATATATTTATTAGTTTATATTATTGTTGAGACCATATTTTACATAGAAATTTTAATATTTTTTTATTATTTTATCATTTTATTGAATTTTGTTAATTATTGTATTGGTTCCACACGGAACCATAACATTTTATTAATCACGAGGGTTTTCTTATTAAAAGTATTTGGCATAAATAGTCAACTAAAAGCCATAGCTGAGCTGCTGAGGCTGCATATATGATTGATCCTATAGTCACGTAACGTCAACGCCATTGATTATCGAACACATGCACCGACGTTGTGCACGCACCGGTGATAGCACGTTACCAAAAAGAGATACATAAAACTATAGATGGGAAAAATATATAAAGAGAAATTGTAATTTAAAACCCACTCTAGCAATGCTTTTAAATCGAATTGGCGATGGAACGGATAAAGTTTCTGGGCCATGGATTAATCATTAATGTGCTCCGACCAAATTCAATCGGATTTGATGATTTAAAAAAATATATAAATATAATTAATTTTATATATTTATTTAATGTGAATATATATAGTTTCTAAATATCAAACGAATATTGTACTACAAAACATTTTAATAATTATAACATTTAGAATAACTATAGCTTAAAAACAAGATATTTTAATAGTTTAGATTTAAAAACAATAACAAATATTAGTTTAAATTTATATATGATCATTTTATTTGTCCATTAAAATAAAGTATAAACATTATTATTTTTATAAACTATATACTTATTATATATTCCTTTTAAAGAAACAATTAATAAAAAAAGTTAATTAACAACAAAAAAAATTATTTTTACAATTAGACCCGATTTAATACGGTTCGATTGGATCGCCGGTTTCCGATATTTTTGGCGATTCAATCCAATTCAGTAACCTGGTCAACTCTATTTGAGTTTTAGAGTTGATCCAAACTGGATCGGTATCCGGTCGAACCGTCGGTCTGATCCGGTTTTCAAAATATTGCTCTTTAGTCTCAATTCATGTTTATTGTTGGAAATCTTAAACGAGATAGATTTGCGTTCAAAGAACTTATTTGTGATATAAAACTAAAAAAAAAAACATAAATCTAAGTAGTTCGTGGAGCTTTATTCAAATGAAAGAACAAAAGAGGAATGAAGGGACTTTTGTTGTCACCAAGAACAGTATGAACTTAGATTGGTATCATATAGTAGCCTTGGTTACAATGTTTGGAGATATAAACTTCATATTTATACGAAGACACTTCAAGAAACCTAAACACATGGGCTTGTTTTGACACTCAAGTAGCCTTGTAGAATTGTATTGGGCTTCTCTTTACATTTATAATCTATAGTTTATATAGTTCGATCCATATCTTACAATAATAATAAACACAAAATTCATCTCCATCTTCTTCACATGCATCCTCTTTCCTACTTTGAGGTACATATCAAGATCTTAGCTTCCATTTCGGCGTAAGAGAACAAAGCGAAACCAGCACATGTGAACAATAGATATGATCAAACCAATCTTGGGATGAAGAGTTTTTTAGCATTTCTGTTTAGACATGTAGATTAGTCCTTTTCTTGGTGTAAATATAATACTACCTTCCAAGTTGGTACATTAAATTTTGATGATGATATGAAGTGAAATATGGGCGACCACGTTAATGTTGTGATATGTGATGTTTATTATTTGATGTGAAACATATACTCAACTTAAGACCATGAACATCCATGAGATATCATCTTACGTAAAGAATATACTACTATCATATGTATATGCATTTAATGTTCAACTATGAAATCATTTCATTTGTTCTAGTAATAAAATTGACAGCCTTAAAGCGACAGGTTAAGATTTTAGACTATACAAATTGAAGAAACAAAATTAATATATCAGCAAACACTTTCCAATATATATCAAATAATCCCGGAAAATGAAAAAGAAGAAGATAAGAAAATTGAAAATGATGCCAAGGAATCAACCATATAGAAAATTAAACATCTAATTTTAAACAAACAAAAAATCCTAATGAAAACTTGGATTTATTTTATTAGACAATGCCTTCATTTCCAGCGAGAGCCAAATACTTATCCTTCCTTGTGAGATTGGTGCACTCAAATCCTAAAACTCTAGCAAGTTCTCCTTGTATGAAATTAGCAACTTCAAAGTGTGACTTACCTCCTGCACAAGTCATCTCTTTAGGCAACTTCTCCAAAACCTCAAGACAATAAACCGGCCTCGGGTTCATAAGAAAGAAGATAGGGTCTAAACATTTTAGCCCGCTAGCGGTTGTCCCGTAAAACATGCTCACTCTAGCATCCACGGCCACGGGGACAATGTCCTCGGTTAGCTCAGCGAACAAAGGACTGAATCTCAGTAGATAAGGCTCTCTACAAGTGGTTCCCTCAGGACAAACTACTAGATCTCCTTTGCTTAGCAATCTCTGCATCGCCTCACCATCTTTCTTCCTGTCTCTCTTGAGGCTAACTGTCTTGAGAGGCGCTATGAGCGCAGAGAACTTGCTTAGGCTGTAAGTAACCGCGGTCAAGGGCTTGGCAAGCGAAGTGGTGAGGAAAACCGGGTCAAGGAGAGTCTTATGGTTGCATACATACAACACTCCACTTTTACCTTTCTTAGGAGGTCCGTTATACAAATTGTGGGTCGTGAAAGTGATCCTAACCCCGGACAAAGAGGCCAACATATTGGCTAATTGGTAAGGAAGCAAGACTCCTACCGAGATCCTGAAAACGGAGAGGAAGAATCCGATAGGGAGCCAAATGAACATAGCTAATGTAGCGAATGGTGTTGGCAAGAACGCTAATCTCCCGTCGTGGAAAATCAATGGCTTTGGGTATCTTTCTCTAGGCAATATGTTGATCTTGTTCATAAACTCTTCTTCATTCCAAAGATAAGCTTCCTATGGAGGAAAAATTCATAACAAAATTAGTGACTTTACTCTACATTTGTTGAAACTGGAAAGTAAAGAAAATGAAGAAAAAAAGGAAGTTACTTTGCAAATGGAGATGAATATATGATCTTGTGGGCTTGAAGAGCTTCCAATTCCAAGTGTAGGCTTCTTCTTGTTATTACCAAAGAAGTAATCTTTAGCTGATTTGTGTTTGATAACAAAACCAGACTCAGAAGCTAAGCCTGTGTAGAACTTCCTCCCCAAAACTTCTACTTCTTGCAGTTTAGTCCCAACCACATCATCAGCTTCAAGATGTTCTTTAAGGAACCTCTCAACAATCACTTGCGGCAAGCTCGTGAACACGACTTTAGGGTACAAAGTTCGAACCCAGATGTTGTAAACTTGAAGATTCAAGTTCTCGAGGAAGAACTTAGGTAGAACAGATCTTGAAACATTGTCCATGTCTTTAACTCCAAGACCAGAAAAGGTAATAAAAGAGAGGACTTTGAGTTTGGTTTCTTGTTGTAGAACCCAAAGGAAAGAACAAGAAAGCAAAAGAAGTATGGCTCTAATGATCGATCCTCCTTCGAAAGCTACGAGCATGAAGTAGGGAAAGAAAGCATGGAAGTTTTTGCTTGAATGTTGTCTTAATAAAACACCATCGATGTCACAGACCAAGGTTTCATGATCAGAAGAAACAGAGGATGCTCTGTTTTTGTCTTGATACTTTGTAATACTTGGGAAGAGAAAGTGTTGGTTTTGTTGTTGTTGATTATGATGATGTTGATGAGAGTTGTGTAGAGATTGTGATTTTGAGAAGTTTAAGAGATTTAGAAACTTGAAGCCATAGGTTCTAAGCTTTCTTGCAGCTCTGAAACAAGAGTTAGCAAGAAGTCGGTATAGTACCCATTCTGCTAGAATCACTAGAAGCTCTGGTAACACCATGGTTAGAGAGAGAAAGGAGAGAGAGGGAAAGAAGAAGAGAGAAGATGGAGTTAATGTGTTGGAGAAGACGAAAGGTAACAGAGGAGGTATATATAGTGAGTGATGATGATAGGTTAGAGCAAAGGTGGTGTGAAGGTTGACTATTTTTTTATTTATGTTTTGATTTTAGATTTTTAGATTTTGGTTAAAGCACACATCTTGCATTAACTGTACACCATAACGTGACAAAGTCTATGGTTTTTGTTTCTTTAATTTATAAAATTGGAATGTTTGATACACAGTGTTTGTTCCCAAGAAGTTATGGTTGATGATTCTTTTTGTATATATAAATTCAATATGTGTCACGTAATAACGAATCAAACAATGCAATACATTAAAGTACTGTATATAGTACAAGTTTCTTATTAGTAATATTTTCTTCTTCTTTTTTGGCACGATCAAACATCGTCGATCAAGGTATTGTAGTGTTTGTATTATGTTGTGAATGATGCAAGTTGGGCGCTTTAATAACATTGTTCGTAAAACATATATTTACTGCTCACTTTGGTTCACAATAAACATATATTCATCCCACATTAGTCATACTAATCAGATTTGTCTTCATCGACTATAATGATTGATGATCTTACACTACAATCATTCAAAACTTTACACGGGTATAAAATCCCAAAGATTAGATTTTGCTACTATATATCTTGAAGACTTTTTTTATAATCTACTCAGGCCCCATATATAAAACTTTTACTAACAAAAAGATATAACGTAGTCTCAATTAGTTTTTTTATAATCTACTTAGGCCCCATATTTAAAACTTTTACTAACAAAAAGATATAACGTAGTAATAGTCAACCGTTATCCATGTATTAGTGGAGAACAGTTAAATTGATCCTAACCTCTCTTTTTTTGACAGCGAAATTGACCCCAGCAAAATCTAAACGTAGTCTGTATTTCTATTCATCGATTTTTTTGTAAACTCAAATAGATGTATAAATTACAATATAAGGTTTAGAGCACCAACAATATTTATGAACATAGTAGTTTATAACTATTAGAAGTTCGGTATGCATATCAACATAATAATTGATGTACATTTCAAAATTTAAAAACAAAAAGTACGAAGAAACTCAAATATATTGAAAATACAATTTATTTGACTAAAATGGTTTTGAAATGAAAAACCATGAAGATGCTCAAAATATAGGCTACCTTAATTAAAGTATAATGTAAACATTGTATTTTTTTTATTTTATTTTTGTCACGGATACACTTCTCCTGACGATTACAAAAATACCGAAGTATTATCGAACCAATAGGGAATGGAAGTGCTAACATAAGAAAAAACTTTTTGCCGGAGACGAGCATTCCTCACGAGAAAGTCTGTTTTTTCATTATTTTCCCGATGACAATACGTTAGGGTAAAGTCCAAAAAAGAAATACGTAACTCCTTAAATTCCTCCAACTCCGTTTGGTACGGGGCCATCCGTCAGGCTCTGTGAACATTGTATCACAATTTGTTATTTGAGTAAACTATCCAAATAACAGCTCATGTTTAACAAATAGTATATATTACGAGTAAACCAAATTTCTTTGTATTTAATATTCGATGGTTACTTAGGGTATCTCTAATCGTTTGGCTTCATTTTTTCTTTAAAAATGAATTTTTTTAATGAAGAAAAATATGAAGCAATTCTTTTCAATCATTTGTTTTGCTTTTTTCCTCAAAAGGAATATTCCAAGCATATTTCTTATCCATTTTATTATTAATTCCTAAATAAACAATATCTTTTTTTTAATATATATACAAATTTTTACCTATTTATTTATTTTTAGAAATAATTAAAAAAACATCATAAAAAGTTAATTGGATAAAATGTAACACATAGTTTTGTTCACATATAAAATCCAAACATATTAAAACAACATGAATATTCAATTCCCACATAAAAGAAACTCACCTTTAAAATTTGAAAAAAAAAAATCAAATACGAAACAACACTATTCAAAAGTTCATCATTTTCGTCTTCAAAATTAAAAAAAAGAATAATTTGAAAGACCACTAGAGATGCTCTTATGCATGCCAACCATCAACATTCAATAAATATTATGTGTTTATATGCTACACGTAACTGATCATGAACGATTTGATTCCATTAAACAGACAATCGTGCAATCCTTTGATGAGCATGCATGTTCAACTGTTATTGGAGGATAAACCAATTCAAAGATTACGTGAATCGTTTCTAAATGACACCTCGACTCAAACCAAATGTCTTCGAGGATCAAAACGTACCAAATGTCTTCGAGAACATACCATAACGTCATGTGAACGCGATTTCTTAGAATTATAAGTCGCATGCTTATAACTAAAGTGAATTTTCCCCAAGTTTCAAAGGTTTGCACTTTTTTCTGCCAACTCCAAATTACAGATCAGCTTTAAGCCTTTAAACAAGTTAGGTTATGCAGTTGGTGACCGGCCCTTCCTTTTTTACAATTTGCATATACATATTTTTTAAAATGTAGTGTTTGGATTATTATTTTTTTCTGCTAAAATGTTTTTTGATTTTAGTTAATGATTTTGTTGAAAAATAAAAAAATGTTGATGCATGGAAATTATGGGTGGTGCAATTTTTTTTACCTATTTCAGAAGTAAGAGTAATTAATATTTTGGCCTTTTATATAAATGAGGAGAGTTTAATAACAGTATATCTGAATTATGAACGACTGAAACTATTTGACTATATATAAAGTAAGTTGTTGTATTTCTAAGAAATTGTTGTTGCATTGACGTTAATTTGCAAGTTATTATGAACATATATTCACTTGAACGGTGTCACTATATATTACAATAGAAATGCTTATTTAGTTTAAGATTTATTCAGTCTGATAAATTCAAAATTTGTTAAAGAATTTAGACAAAACAAATCTACTGAAACGAAAACGGTCGTTCTAATTCATACTTTACAAATATATAACTCTTTTGACATGTGCGTGAGAGATTTTAAGAACTCAAAATACTAACACATGATATGTTTACAGAGTTTTAGTCCAAAACCCATAACTAAGATGGAAACCCGTTTTTATTTCACAATTCTTATGATTTTTGTTATATATCTCAATATGTAATTTTATATATATAATAAGAAATATCTGGTTTTGTATTTGAAATCGGAAATGCAAAGAATACATGTTATCGAAAATACATATAAATCGGAGTCCTAAAGTGAGTTTGTAGGTGTGTGGTATGTTAGCGGAATAGCGGTGTTTGGATTTCGAAGAAGCTGTTGGAGCAGAGATGATTCTGCTAGTTAGCCATGTATACGTAACTCGCGGCAACTTAGATGGTATAAGTCTTTGTGACTCTTCTAGGTGGTCTATCACAATCGACGTATAGAGAGTAGTTTTGTTGTTCGTTTGTAGCCTAATCTTTTTAATGTTCTAACCATTTTCGTGTGTTTCGTTTTGTTTTTTTAGTCGTATTTTCATGACTTCTACTACTAGTTTTCTTTGTAAATTATGTAAAAAAAAACGATAACAAATTTTAACATGTTTATAAAAAACAAAAACAAAACTTTTCCAACTTGTTTTCGGTACAAGAATTGATTATAACAAAAAGACATGACATATTTACGAAAAAATGAGACAAGTCACTACCGGACTCCCAATTTTAAGCCTTTGACAACTTATGTCCCGACTCATGTTATATGCATACAATTTAAGTATAATCCAAATTCATAATAAATACAACAATCCAACCTTACCTATATGTGTCTGAGTCATTACTTTCGCTAATTAATTGGACCAAACTTAGTGAAATAGACACCGACATGATGGTTTAAATTAGATGAAATGTTCACATATCTCACTGTCTAATTCGTCGGTAACTATAACCAATGTAACCAAACATTATTAACTCTAGTGTACAACTTAATTTGTATGATCCACAAAATTTTGAACTTCTTTTTTCTTTGCAACAAACGGAAAATTATTAAATTGAATTTTGACCCCACATCTACCAGCCTAATTAACTATCTGGTTCTTGGCTCTTCACTACGTCGTCATAGAAAAAGTATACTCTACAGTTTAGCATATTTTAAAATATTAATTAAGTATAACCACAATAAGGTTTAGTTTAAAAAGTTGCTACTATTTAAATTCATCTAACAGTAAATTTGACTACATTCTTTTAGCTACACGAACCATATGCTTCGTGACAACCTCCGAAATCTTAACTGGTGCCTTGCCTAATTCCATATTTATGATACCCACTTAAAATTTGTCGACATGAATAAGAGGAGCAAAAGTCAAACAATAAATATAGACATAAGAGTAAATGAAACTGATGAAGCATCATATAGAGAAGTGTGAAGAAGGAAGAGTTGATACATAAACGTGTTATGATTTATGAAGATTCAAGGGACCATTTTAATTTTACCTTTCACCTTCGATATTTTTTTGCTTTGAGAATTGCGTCCTCGAGTCTCTTTCTCTCTGTTGTCAGATTTCTTTCTACCAACTTTCCATATATCCTTTGACATTTTCTTCTTCCGGTCAACATTTTCCTCATTATCATTACTCTTTGTCTACACTTTTTAGGTTTCTTCCTCGTTAGGCAGCCGGTAAAGCCCATATAATCTCTTAAAGTCTTTCTTTTAGTGGCCAAATTGATACAATTAAGTTTTAAAGTCTAGGTTTTATAAAAACATATCTTTGTTGCCGTATTCGATCAAAAGAGATTGCAAATACTTGTGAAACTTTTCAAGTATTAGTTATCGATCAAATGTTTTATGAGAACCGTAAAAAAGGATAAAAATACATGCAGAAATTGGTATGAAACGATAAAATCATGAAAAATAAAGAAAATATACAAAATTAGATACTAGATGGCAAACTAGTTAGGGGATAAAACTTTATTGTTGAAAGGTCAAACGAAAAAAATACCATTTGCTTTTTTTTTTTTTTTTTTTTTTTTTTTTTTACCATTAGAATGAAAATGACGGAAAATTAAATATAGATACATCAGGCATGATTTGCTCATGTCTAATTGGTTCGTTACTTATACGCATCACATCAAATAATCATTACGTGAAAACCATGCTTACGCACTTTGATTTGCTTATATCTTGCTTCGTTAGTTATCCATGCACATCAAAAACCTAACATTTAAGTATCGACCGTGAGATACGGAAATGACAAGATTATCGAATGTTAACATAAACATAAATGGATACTTTCTAAAAAAACATGACTGGAGTGGATAACATCATTAAAAAGACTCGCATTCGTTTACGCGTACACGTGACGAATGTTTTTTAAAAAACTTATGAAAAGTACAGAACGGTCCATAACATCTTCAATGTGTTTCTCTTCTTCATATTTATGAATATATTAACCTATGTTTTTTTGTGCTAAACCATATTAGAACCTACGTTGTCATTGTCAGTGATTACAATTACATATACTCAAAATCAATACAATTTGCACGAGATTTTTCTTATCAAAAATATTTTGCATATATAACAAACTAAAAGCCCTAGCTGAGCTGCTGAGGTTTGCATAGATCCTATTAATCTATATAGTCACGTAAAGTCCACGCCATTAATTATTGAACACATGCACCGACGTTGTGTACCGGTAGTAGCATGTTACCAAAAAAGAGATACATGTATATATGCATGTACTTAATTCACCCCAAAAAATACTACTGACAGAAAATAAATAAAGACAAATTGTAATTTAAAACTCTATATAGTCCAATTAATAGTTTCTATTATGGCTTATAATCTATAGTTTAGATAGTTACAATAATTATAAACCCAAAAGTCATCTCCATCTTCTTCACATGCGTCCTCTTTACTACTTGGGGAAAAAAATTAACTAACTCTTACAATAATCAAAGATTCAAATAAGACCCAAAATGGATGAATAATTAATTCGATTGGTTTGTATATATTTCCATCCATACCATCTGTCTGAAAATTCGAGTTAGAGGCTATAAAAAACACAAAAATCGAGTCTCACTAATAATATTTTGTATAAACCGGAGATTTGGAGCAGAAATCCGTAGACCCTACCTCCCACGAACCGAAAACAAAAGCGAATTTAAATACTGTTTCAAGAAAAACTGAACTGAGTAAGGTTTTTATTTTTCTCTTTAGGAACCACACCAGTCCAACCCTTTTTTTGGTCACTAATATTGTTGCGTAATTTAGTCAACTCTTTATTAATACGCTTTGTTAACGAGACCAAAACCCATGATTTAGACTGTTAATAATACTACTACCAATGGAAGACGACTTGCGACATCAACCAAACACATGGAAATAAATACCACGTACTAACACAACCAGGGGCGAATATAATTAGAGTTAATTTGGAAGAAGCATTTGTCCACCATGAATTTTTTTAAACTAGTGTAACTGTTTAAACTTTTTTCATAATGCCCCATTTATAGATCGGTCATTGGACACAACTTGATTTATTTTTAAAAAATATATATATAACGATAGTATAGTCATCCAAACTATATGATGAAACCATAAAAATATAAATACTTCGCTTCAAATCAATGACTTTTGAAACATTTGCCGCCCAATACAAAGAGAGAAGACAGAGTTTTATCTCGAACATTACGCAACAATATTAGCGAGACTGGTCGGGTAGGTGACTAACGAGAAAAAATGCATATGTTGACTATATATTTTAACGGTCCAATTATCTAGTTTCTTTTAAGTTCTTTTTTTGTGTGTGGCTTGGAGAAATGAAACAAATAAATTGAACAAAGAATCTAACGGAAGAGAAACGTGCATGCAAATGTTGCCGAAAATATTATAATTGGTGAGGTAGTTAAGGGCATGCTGATTTCGTTGAATGTTTTGCTTAAGTACCTTACACAAACCATTTTTCATTTCATTTTGGGTTTTCTACGTATTTTATCATGCATTCTATGCTTTTGGCTCAAAATTACAACCACCACACAATTTATAACATTTAACAACCCCTTATTTCAACATAACAATGCCTTTACCTTATTCAATATTGTTACATGAATTTGAACGACTTCTAAGTTCTAACAAAAAGTAAAGTTAATAGAAATGTAAACTTATATTTAAAATTAAAACCGACATAGACCAAAGAATGATTTAAAACCTATAGTTTAAATAATTACCGCCTACGTTATGAATGAATTTTAGGGAAAGTATAAAATCATGGAGAATAATTTTAGTGAGCCGTATAAGAAATAACTGGATTCATATGTTGTTCAAACAATAGTGGCATCATAAGAGCATCCTTATTGCAGAATTTTTTGATGGGGGTCTAATTTATGTATTTTTATATTTTTTATTTATTAAATAACTAGAAAAAATCATCAGCCACTAGAAAATAATAAATAGTGCAAAAGTTCTTTTGACACCCGGAAAAAAAGTTCTCTGCACTTACATTTTTGACATTTTCTCATGCTCTCTCTCCTATATTTTTGTTATACTTTAGTTTTTTATTATTGTGACCCTTTACAAAATGTATACGTTAAAGATGCTCTAAGTGAATTTTGTACTATTGGAAGAGCTCATTCATATTGTAGATAGACCACGGAAAGAAAACGGCCCATTGTATTATTTATTGCGCAATTACTTGGCTCTATACCCTAACAATCTAGCATTCCAAATTTGGGTAAACCATTTAACGTATATTATCTACAACATCATCTTTTATCAGTGGATCTTAATTATCCCAACTTGTTCTCGTTACATAATGTGCTGTTTCTACACCGATGAGACATGTATGATGCATGTGTCCCGTAGAGGCAACATATACAATGCTTACTAGCTTGTTGTAATCATATAAAAAGTCATTATCAAACAAAAGAAGAAGCTTTAGGAGAAGATCCGTGATGTTAGTAAATAATAAATTTGCTATAACAAAGTCTCATACTGCTATTCATCTAGGAATACGATAGGCGTCTTTAAATTAAAATAAAGTTTAATTTAATTCAGTTGTACCAAATTCAAATCTAATTAGCTCCTTATTAGTTTCATGCGCTCTGGTAATCAATTGTGGTTATTGAATCATGAAAATTTCTAGCTCGGTTTGGTATATTCCGGGTTGGTTTACTGATAAATGTTTTACATGGTTCGGCTTTGATTTGGATTTTAAGTATTCGTTTGAGAGATTCTATCAAAATGAAACGATACTCACTTTGACAAAAGTTTGATTTATTTATATGTTTACATGGAAATTCATGTATCCCATCGATGAACAAACAACAACACCCTTTGATATCAATCTAATTAGAGAGGCAGACACTAAGCCCGTGGGCCCATTATCATGGGCTTTGTTTAGCAAAAACCTTCAGAAGCCCAAATAAACACTTTTTAAGCTTTTTGTTAATCAAACACATCTTAAATCCTTTTAATTACCTAAATAAACAGTATTTGGTTGGTAAAGCATTCAATTTATAAAAATAAATCTAGAAATTTAGTAGTTTAAAAATATTTGAGGAATGTGTATATTTTAGGTAGCAAATTACTATGCAAGAGAGATTCTCCCTCTCCTAAAAGATAAAAATTTTACAAAAAATTTTTGTTCCAGAAAGATAAAGTTTTTACTGTTTTCTATGCATTTTTACAAATTTCAAAACAAATACTGAATTACTATTAGTTAAACTTTATTAGAAACTGTAAATCGTAAAAATCAATGCTTTTCCTTAATAAATGTGCATAAACTTAAACATCTATTCCTTCTGTTCTTAAAAGATAAAAATTTTATTGGAAACTATAAATAGTAGAAATCAATACTTTTTCTTAATAAGTGTGCATAATATTAAACATTTACGTTATCAGGGAATATCTTTTTGGAAAGGAGAGAATGCTATTGGTTTAGTTAATTTGATTTTAAAAAGTCCATTAATAAACCTTTTTGACAAAGTAGTACACAACAGAGAAAAGTTTTGAGTAGTGCGCACGTGCTTTAGAAACTTTCACAATCTTCCCGAATCAATCTCAACCGTCCATTCATAACAGATCAGACTTGTTCGGTTCAAAAACATTGGTTCGTGAGAAACACTAAAACCCTAAAATCGCATCGAATCACAAAAAAGTTAGCTTTATCCAAGAATCATCATAAAAATCGAAACTTTCCTTCCTTACTTTCTTCACGAAGCATCTTTAGGGTTTATCGATGGCGGAGGAGAGAAACATGAACGGCGAAGTAACTGGGTTCTTCGATTCCGATCAACAGAACGACGGCGGTGACTCGAATCGGAAGATGGAAGAGCTCGAGTTACGTAATCAGGAGATAGTACGTGATAACGATGAAATCAATCGGAAAATCGAGAGTTTGAAGACGGAGATCGAGGAGTTAAGAGGAGCTGAGACTAAATCTAAGCGTAAGATGATTGAGATGGAGAGAGAGATTGATAAATCTGATGAGGAGAGGAAGGTTTTAGAAGCTATAGCTGCGAGAGCAACGGAGCTTGAAACGGAAGTTGGACGGTTAAAGGAGGAGCTTGTAACGGCGGTTAAAGAAGGTGAAGAGGTTACGGAGGAGGCGAAGAAGCTAAGGTCTGAGATTTTGGTTAAAGGAGATGGGATTAAGGAGTTGGAGAAGGAGGTTGATGGGTTAAGAGTTGTGAAGGAAGAGAATGTGAAGAGAATGATGGAGTTAGAGACAAAGTTTAGTGCTTTGGAGGTTAAGGAGTTGGAAGAGAGGAACAAGAAGGTTAGAGGAGAGGAAGAGATGAGAGAGAGGATTGGTGTTAAGGAGAAGGAAGTTGATGTTTTGAGAGAGAAGGTTAAGGGTTTGGAATTTGATTTAGGTAAAGGGAAAGAAGAGTTGGAGAAGATGAGAACAGAGAAGAAGAGTGTGGAGGTTTTGTTGAGTGAGTCTGAGAAGAGAGTTGTGGTTTTGGAATCAGAGATTGTTGAGTTGGGGAGACAGATTGATGAGTCTGAGAAGATGATTAGTGGTTTGAAGAATATGGTTGATGAGCCTGTTGTTAATGGTATTGAGGTTAAGTCATGGTCGCCTAAGAAGACTGTGAGTGTTGGTTCTGGTGGAGCTATTGCTGCTGTTGCGGTTGCAGTGGCTGGAGCGGCGGTTGTCTGCTATGTCTACCACTCGAAAAGGGCTTGATTCAAGGTAGAAGTTTATGAGTCTTTGGTTTTATCAGAGTGTTTTCTACTTAAGTTTCTTGTTCTATGCTTGAGAATTTGATTGGTTTTATTATACTTTAGAAGTCTTCTTTATTGTGTTTTTGTTTAACTATTCATTACAAATGTTCTCTGCAACAATCAAGAGATTGTGAAAGAACCTTAATGTTTTAGTAGAGGAAATAAGAGAAAAAGATACAATCTGAACATGAAAGGAAATACTCAGAACATGGTTTGAAAAAACTGTGTGGGATCGTTTTTATTTTGCTCTGTTCTTCACATAGAAGTTGGTTCTTCATTTAGTAGATGATAATGATGCCTTGAGAATATCAAGAACTCCACAACAGATCTTCCACCACGGCTCAGCTTCACGATCACCCGCAGCTAGGAGTGGCTGCAATTGTAAAAAAAAAATGGGGAAAGCATAAGACTCTTTCCTATCGAATTTTGCCCCCCTAGATTAAGAATTTGTAGTTTTTCGTTAGGTGTTTTGATTCGAACCTGATTATCTGTGGATACCGGTAAGTCACTGTTTGCGGTTGCAGCTGCCGAATCAGTTAAGTGTGAAACAGCTTCCAAGATCTTGGAGGAGACTTCATCTTTCTTCTCTTCCAAATTATGCAACATAGATTTGGCTCCATCTATGCCTCTCGTGACAACATTGTCCACTGCATCCTTCATGACATTGACCTCAGTCTTAGCGGTTTCAGTGACAGTTTCTTTGGCTTGACTGATAGCAGAGGTGGCCTTTTCCAAAAGAGAGTCTGCCATTTTTTTCCTTCCTGTCTTTGTTGTGTGTTTGTTTCGTCAAGATGCAGGAGAGTATGAGAAAGAAGAAGAGAGATATATAGTGCAGAAAACAAATTTGAACTGTCCAAATTGGACTTGACAGTTTCAACGACCTAACCATGACTCCCTTAATCTAAATTTAACATTAATATAAACTTCTAATTAGTTTTGTTTGTGTGGAGAGAATACATCATTTGAATATGATAACTACTATTAACTATAATAAGAATAAACGGTACTGTTAACAAACCAACATTATGATAATCTACAGAAACATAGGCTAATTTTACCAAATTTAAGGTTTAAATTTCTAAGGTTTTGATTTTGAACACCATGATTCTTACATAAAACTTATTTAATCAGAGAGACTGAAGCAACATATTATGTAATAACATAAGATTACTACATGAGGTTTGGTTTTGGACGAAGTCTTAAACATTTGAGAAAACACAACATATGCTCTGCTCTGTTCTCGTACTGATGCAATCATGCAAAACCTGAAGTCTCGTACTTACCTCCCCACCTGTGAATTTTCCAATGGCCCATTATCAAAAACATAAGAAAAGGGACTGTTCTCTCATAGATGAAACAAATTTTCAGAGTTGGGTTTATGATATATCCCTCAAGCTAACCTGTTTTCTTCTGTTTCAGGGATATGAAGCTCAATATCATCTTCCAATGGCTTAACCACCAAGTTGATTTTCTTGTCATCTACCTCATCTAATGTCGCTGGATTCCACTGCACCAAACCCATTATTGAAGCTTGCAAGTATATCATATTGTGATTTGTGACCTTGGTTCTAAGTAGACACATATTTTGCTACCTTTGGAGAATTGTCTTTGTCTATAGTTAGAGCTCGAATACCCTGCGCATAATTACACAGAATGAGAGAAAGGATAACATGATGCTACTGTTTTCTTGAAAAAACATAACCAGAAATGTGTTTTGTACCTCATATACGTCAGGGGATATTGTGTTCCTCAAGATATTCACAGTGAGTCGAAACTCCTTCTTGAGGCAATCAGCAAGTGTTTGTTTTCTACCTTCACGGATCTGTAAAAAAATACGCACCACAAGAATCACTCAGTTCCAACAGCTTTAGCCTGAAGTTTAAATCATTTTCCCTTCCACTTTAACTGTCTAATGAACTTGAAGTCTTGAAACACCAAGAAGTATATTATAAAGGGAAGATCATGCAACAAATAAGAATTACCGATAGTAAATTTATCTTCAATCCTGTGGGTGACGATCGTTTTAGACCTTTGATGACGGGAGTTATCCACGCATTTCCCTCTTTGCTCGCTTCAGCTTCCTGTAAGTGGACCAGAAATATTTAATACTAATGAATAGAAGCTGGGAATGACTTCTGTTCCAGGAAAATCGGATGACTTACAAATGCTTGTATGATCTCTTTCACACTTTCTTTTGAGAAACACTCATCAATTATTGACTGCCTGCAGATCAGCCATATAAAAGATTAGATAACAACACCGCAAGTATGAAGAAAGGAAATATATAATGAATAAGAGTGCTACTTGTTAAGGATGCTGTCTTGATCGAGTTTGATTTTCTCGGAGAACTCTTCAATTGTGGATCGGACTACATCCGTGTCTCCCGAGTCTAAACTCACAAGCCGTGCCTCCAGTTCCGCCAATTTCTGACAATACGAAAAGATGTGAAAAAGAAGCCTTCCACTTCTCTTTTCTAGAATAAATGTAGAATCTGTCCGCATTCAAGCTTTGGAATAATAGTCAGAGATTCCAAAACATTGCTCAAGTTGCAGATGATGTATATAAAGTTGGAAGACAACTCAAGAAAGATCAAGAAAGAGAGATCGTTATGATTCTCAAAAACTCACAGCAGAAGGTACAAAATGTGTTGCCATTCCAATTGCTACAAGTTCTTTGCCATTCAATCTTGCCCCGGTTAAAGCCAAGAATTCACCTGCAGATGCCATATTTAATTCAACTACATTAGAGATTAGCCAGTTGGAATCAGTGTTTGGATTAGCCAATAGTTAGAAATTACCTAAGTGACCAGGAAGACGTGAATGGATGTAGGAAAAGCCACAATCAGTATGAAACCCGATACTAGCTTCTGGAGTTGCGAAAACCTATCAGTGAAAGAAATTGTTGAATCTCTATACTTGTTTCTACACACCATTATACACAACTAAGATATGAAGCAGACTTAAACTCATAACTCACAGTTTTCTCTGTCACAACCGAAAACTTCATTGGGACCATCAATGATGCACCTCCACCCATTGATATTCCATTCACAAGAGAAACCTATACAATTCTATTCGGTTAATACTTCTCAAGAAGACACTGAAATATAGAGCATTACTAATCAAAACCTGTGTCTTCTTGTATGTGTGGATATGATAACAAAGCCAATACATCCGGTAAACAACCTCAAGGCAAGAATCCTCTGTTAAAAACGTAAGTATCATCATTACGTTATGACATTGAATCTCTTTTGATGTGTTCTTTCGTTAAGCGTCTTACTTGATTCTCGGCCGTCATAAAACATCTTTAGATCACCACCTGCGGAGAAAGCTCTTCCTGCACCCTGAAAACATAAGCTATGTTAGGAAATTAATCTGTTGTTGTAGTAGAAAATCATTAGCATACCAAGGACAAAAGATCAAACCTTGATCAATATAAGCTTAGTTTCGTCATCCTTGTCCCACATTTCGAGATATTCTGCAAGCTTGCGGACCTGAGTTTCAAAGAGTTTTCCATTAGGTGGCTCTCAGTAACTTAAGAAGAAGAGAATATCATCAACTTCTGATATACGTTCTTAAAATACCACTTCAGAGGAGATGACATTTAGCTGACGAGGGCGGTTTAGAGTAGTCACTCTCACAGAACCTTTTTCCTCTACCAAAACAACCTATAACAAGGCCAAATTCAAAGTTGGTTTACGATTGAATCATGAAGAACACACACTACATAAGGCTGAGAGATTACCGGCTCATCGATGTTTCGACCTTCTTGAGCCATCTCCAGCTTCCTCTAACGTCAACAAATCCTTACTATCTGATCAATAAAATCAACAAAATGAAATATAGATGAAAAACAATTTCAAATGACAAAACTACACTGACAAGAAACTACATAACAACACCCCTCCATAGACTGTTCTTCACTTCCTCTCCCACCAGAACCAAGAACACAAGCTCTATTAAAGAGATAAAACTTTCTAATCACAGAATGTGCATTTCGAACAAAATTCTACTCTTCTGATCAGTGAATAAACTGGAAAAGACTCAAAAAAATGAAGGAACTCTAATGGCAACAAAATCCAAACAACTTAGAGAAAACCAACAATGAAATCATACAAAACTGAAGAAGCAAGAGTGAAATCAAATGAGAGACATAGAGAAAAAGAAAAACCTTGAGAGAGGAGAAGCAAAATGGGTTTGGTGAGAAAATGGAGCTCCCAATATGTGTAACCAAACTAGTATAAATTCTTAAGTAATTTATGTTGAGAAGAAGTGGTAGGTGAAGCTAATCATCAAAAGGAGGATTTGGTAGGAAATAGTTTCATTCATCAAACCATTTTCTTCTCCTTCTACCTAACTTATTACAAACACTAAGAAAATAAACAAACTTGTAACTGAATTGTACATAAATCCAAGAAAACGAAATTAAATGTAGTACAGTAAAAACTCGATAAAGTAATAAACTCGATAAAATAATAAATTTTATCGGTCCCGAGTCGGGGCCAGTGCCGAATTTAACACAAATCGATAAAATGATAAAATAATAAAATAATAATTTTTTCAAAATTCTTATAAAAATATATGGTCCCGTTAATTTTATAAAATAATAATTGTTATATATTTTTTTTATTTCATAGTAAATGACGTTTTAGAAGAAATAAATTATTTAAAAATATATTATATTTTCAACTTTTAGTAGAGAATTAATTATTTCTTTTGTTTTTAACTATTTATATTTAGTAAAATTTATTTGTTAGTGGTTACATTATGTTTTATAATAAATTTATCCAAAAAAAAATTAAAATTTATTTTAAACCTTACTCATAAAGTAATAAGTAATAAAATTTGGTGGTTCGAACATAATTACTTTATAGAATTTTTACTGTATTAAGAGTAAGTGTGATTACAATAATCCTAAGGATTAATTAATTTATAGAGGCCTTGGGGCTTTTGTTGGGCTTAATCTTAGCAATCGAAGCCCATCCGCCATTAAAGATCTCAAAGACAAGCTTTTTTTTCTCTCTCCCTCTTCTCTCTTCTCTTTGTCTCTCCCTTTGAATGAACAAAGCGAGGGTTTTGCTAAAACCCTTTTCCTTCACCAGTGGCTTAACCAGAGCAACGACCTTCTTCTCCTCTGTTTCTCAGTTACCTGACAAGATTGAGATGGATCCTTCGGGTTCGGAGCGTTACTGTTATGATCCAGTGTTGCGATGGAATCCTGAAGTTGAAGAGTATTTCAATAAAGCTTATGGACCTGACCACTTTTCTCGCATCTCAAAAGCTCTCACGTACTGTACTTCACACCCTTTTCTATAATTTTGAAGCAACATTGTTCTGCCTTTGGGTTTTGGTGGATTCGTTTTGCCTTATAGCTTATTCAATACTGAATAATATCACCTAAAGTATATTGATTTGCCATTGTTTTGGTGTGTATTTGCTCATTTGCTAGATTGGGAATCCATTGAAACCTATCTGTGTGAGCTTATATTTCTTGTGTAGGAGAATTCTTCTCAAATTGGTTACTTTAGAGCTCTTTTCCTTCATAGGATCAATTGTTTTGCCTATTGTAGTCTACCTCATTGCAAGAAGTCACATTTAGTTTTCCGGAGTTTGTCTTCTTTATGCCGTAGTAACTAAATTAACCAAGTTTCTCACGTTCTTCTTGGGTATGCACTAGTTAGTGTTGCTACATTTTGGTCTATTCTCAAACTTTTTGTTTTTGTGTTCCATATTAGGCGACCATCTTCCTACTCTTGCATTCGGGTGAACACAGTTAAAACAACGAGTGACGCGGTTATTGAAAAGCTTACGAAGATCTTAAACGACTCTGAGGATGGTTTGAAGCTAGTTCAGTCAGATGGAAGTAGTCCAGTCGTTAAGTGTCAGATACCTGGTTTGGAATATGTTGTTTTTGTCAATGGTTCAGGGCCACATAGAATTGAATATGATACTGGCCTTGAAAGCGCTCCGAAGGAGGTACTAGTGAGCAGGAAGTGTGCTGAAGCAGTTCTTAGAGGAGCTCAGGTAAACTCGATTTAATTTCAAGAAAACTGTATCATGCTTCAGGACATTAAAAATTTAGTAGCTACATATGGGTCACAAGGATACTCACAGTGATTTGGGCTTTAGAATTCTGTTGAGAGTTTTAACAGTTATTACAAGTATCTAAGCTTCTTTCCTGGTCATGATGGCATTGGATTGGAGAATGAATCCCAATCTTGGTTTACGTTTGTTATAGTTTTTTGACAGTCTAAGTGAGAAAGCCCGAGCATAGGCAATTATGTGGGAAAAAAATACTTAAGATTTCTCTTATGGGTTCTGTTGTAGGTCTATGTTCCAGGGGTACTGGCTTGCACTGCCCATGTTGAGAAAGGAGATGCAGTTGCTGTCTGTGTTGCTATGGAACAACCTGGTGATGAAGGTGACTGGAGTGTTAATATGACTCGTGGAACCACCCTTCAGGGTCTACCGACAGGCAAGAATCACAATTGTTCCTATTGCTTTTGTCACATATCATATGGTTGGCCAAGACTTTTGTTTCACTCTGAAACCGAAGAATAGGTCTTTAGTTTACTGAGAATATTCTATGAACTGAAATATTTGTTCCCGTTAGGTTGTTTATTGATCAAATGTGCTATTATATGAGTTCTAAGTTACACTTGTGACAGCCAAAAGACTCAAATAATTTACTGTGTGGAATTTAGGCTAAAGGTTGCTCGAATTTGATAGATTGGTTCGTTTTCAATAATCCCCTTGTATTGGATAAGCTTGCTTGCCAGGAGCTTAGCTTGAAAATGCTATATTATCTATGGCTGTTATAAGTTTTTGAGTTGCCAACAAAAAATCTTGCTAAATCTTTTGAACCTAAACCGTTGACATGTGCTGTAGTGTTATTGTAGATCCTTTCTATTGTGAACGGAGTGGATTATATATCGGCATGGGAACAACTATGTTGTCAAGGGCTGGGATGTTTCGTGTTCCTCATGGAGTTGCGGTGGACTTGAGCAATAGAGTTTTCAGATTGCCTTCTCTTCATAGTAAGCTTCTTCTTTTGCCCTAGGTTTGCTTTCTACTTCAGCTAACAGTTTATGAATCTCAGTATTTTATTTCATCTTTGGGTATTGCTCTCACATTGTTTTTTTGCCTCCATAGATGTCCTCGAGGGGGAAATATTTCTTCAAAACCTGCCAAGTATTGTTGCTGCTCATGCTCTTGGTAAGTGCAATAATTTTCGATCTACGGCATGCATATATGATATAATTTGAATAGTAGATCCTAGATATAGATGAGAAAGTTGGAGGGATACACGATTGAGGAAATTTGATGCTAAATTTTTATCTTGGCTGTCCAGATCCTCAGAAAGGGGAGAGAATATTAGATATGTGTGCAGCACCTGGAGGGAAGACTACTGCAGTTGCTATACTTATGAATGATGAGGGAGAGATAGTGGCAGCAGATAGATCCCATAACAAGGTACATTTTCTTATGATTACATAGCAATAATCTTTCGAATTCCTCACATGTGTAATGTTTATTGAAATAGTCACGACTTTAATTGGTGTTTAATTGCTGACTTGTGTGCATTGAATACTTAAGAACACAAAACAAAATTACTTGTTGGGATTGCAAAATTACCTGTTCTAATTAGTTTGTTTCTGTTTTTCAAAAAGTAGGTGCTTGATGTCCAGAAGTTGGCTGCTGAGATGGGATTAACTTGCATAACAACATGTAAATTGGATGCGCTAAAATCTGTTCGTCTTCCAGGCACACTCAATGATTCGACAACATTAGTTAGTGGTGAGAATAGTGTTTCCATGACCAGCCATTCTGAATTATCATCAAGCAAGGAAATGGCATCTGATGCTTCTAAAAGATCTGAGGCTGACAAGTTGTTTGAGGAAAAGGGTAATTAACCTACTCTCTCATAGTGTGTGCCTCTGTTTTTGATGAAGAAGTACATTAATAAACTTCCCATGTTTGCATTGTCCTGTCCCTTTTGTGGAGAAGAAACTTAGCTATCACTTAGGCATCAAACAGATACAGAATACAACCTTACTGAATTGGTGTGTAGCCCATTATCTCTTGTCTATGCATGTGCGTATAAATGCAAATCCTATATAATAAAGTTTTTTTGAAAATAACCTTGATTTTGCCATTTTTACCCATATTTTAGCCAGCACTGAACAGCTAAATGGAGGGGATAATGTTAGCCAAGCTGACATCAGGAAGAATAAGGGAAGGCTGAAAAATGGTCGCGGAAGAACTCAATGCCAAGGTGGAAGGGCTGGAAAATCATTAGGTTTCCCGCCTAACAGTTTTGATAGGGTCCTTTTAGATGCTCCTTGCTCTGCTCTTGGCTTGAGACCTCGTCTTTTTGCTGGACTGGTAAGATAAATTTAATACTTGGGTTGTCTTGTGTTAACTTCTACTTTTTGTGATTATACTTTCTTTATTGAGTAACCATTTCTGAGGAGTTAACATGTACACATTCTAGTACAACATGTGGACAACCTTAAATATTTAAGTATTTGTAGTAATTAGGGAAAGAGCCTGTGTTTCTTCCTTCTTCCTTTTTTAAGAATGTTCAGAGTGTGATGACTTGTGGAATGAATTTGCCATTGTTATTTCCTGTAGGAGACAGTTATATCTTTGAGAAACCATGGAAGGTACCAGCGGAAAATGTTAGACCAGGCTGTTCAATTGGTTCGTGTTGGTGGAATTCTCGTATACTCAACGTAAGTATGCAAAAATAATTTGAAATAATTAAATTTGCATTTACATCATCCAAGCGATGCAGGTGAGGCTTAACATAACAACATAAAATGATGTCCTCAATCACAAACTCCAACCATCTTACATGTGGGTGATGTTTTCCGTTTTGCTAGATGCACCATTAACCCTAGCGAGAACGAGGCCGTGGTTCGCTATGCTCTAGATAAATACAGATTTCTTTCTTTAGCACCACAGGTTTGGATCTAAAATACCCTTTTCATTGTAAAATCGAGGGCTTATGTATATCTAAGAAACTGTTTGAGATCTTGGCAAATAGTGCATTAGAATCTTGTTCTTTGTCCATGTGTATCTTCATGCGTTTGTTGTGTTGTTACAGCATCCGAGGATTGGAGGTCCTGGTCTAGTTGGTCGATGTGAATTCCCGGACGGATATATCGAGTTAGCATCTATACTTAGTAGAATGATCTAATATTCAACAAATCAAACATTTAAAACATTGATGATATAAATAAAGAGATGGCTCTCAGTCTTTGACTATATATTCCATTAACCAAACTGATTTATGTTTTACAGGGAGTGGTTAAAACCCGGTGAAGAAGAAATGGTTCAGAAATTCGATCCGTCATCCGAGCTCGATACCATCGGGTTCTTTATAGCTAAATTCATCGTTGGCTCCAAGGATTAAAATCACAAAATGCTGATTCCTGATCGAAGACAAAATCCACACTAAAAAATGTGGTTTATACATTGTTTTTGAACCTAAGATGGTATTTTTTATTAATCTTTGTAATCATACTTTTTTGTTTGTATAACTTTAAACAGTGTTATAACAGTTTTACAATAACTACAAACATTTAGTTGGTTTCTTCTTCATCCCACAAGGTGTTTACCTTCAAGAGTCTTCTCATACTCTTCAATAGACTTGAAGAGCTCAGAGAAGTTGCCTTTACCAAAACCACCACACCCTCCACTCTGGTAAACCTTCCCTTCTTCATCTTTCATCATGCATCCTACTCTCTGGATTATCTCTATAAATATCGTCGGCCTGTGAATACAAACAATCATCTTAGCGAAACCTAACATGTTTTGCATCAAATAGAAACACTGATTCTTTGTTGTGTATACCATACCTGTCACCAAGTGGTTTAGTGAAGATTTGAAGCAATGTTCCTTGATCATCTCTATCAACAAGAATCCCCAATTCCTCACACTCTTTAATCTTCTCATCACTAAGCACATCTCCAACACGATTCTTCAAATTCCGATAATAAGTAGGCGGAGGAGAAGGCATGAAATCAAATCCACCAACACTACTTCTCTTACGCATCTCTCTCAAAGTCTTGAATATATCTTCACTCATCAAAGCCAAATGTTGTAGCCCTGCACCTTCATTATGTTCAAGATACGTCTGTATCTGACTCTTCCTCTTCGTACCGTGCACTGGCTCGTTAATCGGTAGCAGAACCATTTCGTCATTGCTAGCTAAAACCGCAGAGTTTAAACCACTCTCAGCTGTTCCCACATCATCTGCTGTAAACTCTGCGAATTGATGAAAACCAGTGAACCCTGCTATGTAAGTTAACGCTGGACCAAGCTCAGGAACGTTTCCCACGGCGTGATCGAGTCGGCGTATACCGTAATCCAATGGAAACGACGACGTATCTTCCACAGCCTCAAATCCTGGTAAGAAATTAGTGTTTACTTCTCCTTTATAACTAACATATCGGAGAACAACATCACCGTATAGTTTAACCTCAGAGATGGTTACAGATTCGTCGAGGATGATCGGAGGAGACGACGGAATTGCTCCGTTTGCGACACTGATTGAGAAAGCTAACTCTGCATCTTCGACTTCAATCGCGACGGCTCTCACACCGAGTCCATGTGAAGAGAAGAAGGAACGGCTTGTTACGTGATCGAAGGATGGAATTGAAGCTGTATCGATCGGTCCGGTGGCGGAGAGAGACGGTGAGTACGGTGCGGTGAAGAGGAATCGGAGGTCGCCGGAGGTTAGTAAGTAAGAGGCGTGAACCATGTTTCCGGTGGATAGATCGGATTTAGCTGAGAATCGCATACCGAGACCCCATGAGAAACGACGAGCTACGTTGGTGGCGTCGCCGCACCAGAACTCGATGTGGTGGAAACGCTTCACTTTGAATTTGTCCGATTTTGGATTTTTTCTCACGAAGTTTGAAAATCCGACGAGTTTGAATTCCGGCGATGTAGAGCCGTCGTGTTGGTGAGTCTCTGATACGGCGGCGTTTTCGTTTACCATGGCTGATTCTTCTTGCTACGGAAACTGAGTGTGTTTCTTCGTTGAGCTTATCGACATAAATAAAGGAATTTTAAATTTGTTTATTTTGGAACCAAGAAAAGAAAAAAATCGTCTCCTTCGTTTATAACCTTAGTTAGGTAGTAATGATCAAATGTTGACTGTTAGTGGACAGTAAAGTGTACACGTGTACGGTCAGATTTTGATTAAAAAGAAGCGTTACGTGTTGAATCTCGCTGCTTGCTCTGTAGCAGCTGATTGGTCCGTTATCCTTGTCTTGTTACGGAGTGCTCACGTGTAGCTGTGTAAGAGACCTATCTTCACATTTTCACAAAATCAAAATATTAATTATCACTAAAAAATAAAGAAACTCTATCCAAAGTGATGCTCAGGCAAACTGTTTGGTAATTTGAAAGTATTGGATAGTGTTTGAATTAAAAAAATGGAGATCTGATTGAATATGAAAATGTTACAACAAAGTGAAAGATTAAAAGCATACAACATGGTAAAACAATATTAGCTTCATTTATGTACAACAAATGAGACAACCTTTTTACATGTATGTACTAAAAACTACACCTACAACATCTAATGCTTGAGTTTGGCCAATTTCGCATCATACAACAGCCAAACTTCAAAGTCAGAAGCATCTGTACCGATTAAGAACTCTACGATGGCTCTCGATTACCTTTTTTATACCTCAATTTAATTGGCATAAGCCCATCGTCTTTCTCCATTTCTCTATACAGCTCGTGCGCTTCACGCCATAATCCTTTCTTACGCAATCCTATCATCATTGTAACATATGTTACAACATCAGGGATTACTCCTTTCAGAGCGAGATTGCAAAATAAATCCCAAGCATCTTCCACTTGATCAGCCTTGCACATCCCTTTGATGATAATGTTATATGTAATAATACTAACAACCATTTCGCTCTTTTGCATATCTTCTAATATCACCAATGCTTTCCCTATCTTCCTATACTCACATAAACAGTCTAACCAAATGTTGTGTGTATATATATCAGGAGCCACGCCGCAAGAAACCATCCGACATAAAACCTTTTCAGCAGCATTTAGTTTCCCTACTTGACAACAACCTTGAAACAGAGTGTTGTAAGTGAATGCGTCACCAACCAATCCATCATTCAACATCACAGAGAAGATCTTCATCGCTTCATCTACCCTCTTAGACTTGCAAAATCCGTTTATGAGAGTATTATAAGTCACTAGATTCGGGAAGCAACCTTTCCTTACCATAAAACGATACATCTTTTTAGCCTCATCTAGATAATCGTGAATACAAAGCCCGTTGATCAATGAATTGTAAGTGACGATATTGGGATTTATCGACCTTCTTATCATCTCCTTGTACACTTTCTTAGCTTCTAAAAGCTCCCCCTCTTTCACATACGCATTGATCATAGCACTGAAAGTAACTACATCCGGTTTAATCCCCTTCTTCATCATCTCGCTCAGTAGTTTAGCGGAGACACCCCATACACCGCAATTAAAAAGTCCAGTAATGAGAGTGTTGTAGCTAACAACATCAGGTCTAACTCCTATATTCTCCATATGGTTCAAAACATCCAACGCAGTATTCACAAGCCGGTTCCCACAAAGACTATCAATAATCGTATTGTAGATTACAACATTAGGCTCATATCCCAATCCAACCATTTGATCAACCAGAGACATTGCATCGTAAATCCGATTCCCGCTACAGAATCCATTAACAAGCGAGCCAAACGTAACCACACTAGGCTCATAACCAAGCTTCATCATCTTCCCAAGACAAGATAAAGCAATAGAGAGCTGAGAGCATCTACATAAACAATCAATCAAAATACTAAAGCTATAAAGATCATGTCCAATCCCTAGATTCTCCGTTTGCCGAAACAGATGAATCACAAGATCATACTTGTTCATCTTAGCAATGCTAGTCAACAATCTGGTGAAATCAACAATGGAAGGAAGAGGACGAGACTCAGCCATGTCACAGAACAAATCAAGTGCATCGTCTAGCTTAATAGAGCGAAACCCATTTCTCAATCTCTCTCTATAATCACAACCACCGGAAAATGATCGGAAACGGAAGAGAGAAGTTCCAGGATTACCTTTAGCGAGAAGACGCCGATGAAGAAACTCTTTCGATGTTAACGCAATAGCAATAGCAATCGATCTCCGCATCCGATGAGTTTGAAACCCAATCTATTGGCGAGCCATGAACCCTAAAAGAAAGTTCTGACGACGCCGAGCAGTGCTCCGGCGAGCAATCTGATTATCGTTCCCGGTGAGTTAATCAGGGTTTTGGAGGCGCTCCCTTCTAAACGACGACGTTTCAGTAAACAGGTGTACTTGCATCATTGTCTTTTTCTATTGTTTAGATAAATGCTGTACTAATGGAAATTAATTTGAATCATGGAAATAGGCATATATATATATATATATATGGGAAATTGGCACCAATAATAGGATTTTGGGCAAAAATTAAGTATCTAACGTTACCTAAAAAAAATTTAGGTGTATAACATACAGATCATATAAAAAGTCTATAATACCCTTTTTGATTTACAGCATAATAATCTCAAAAATTAAAAAATTAAAAACCAAAAAAGGAAATCAATAGATTTAAGGGATATTTGACTATATAACGCACAAAAATTTAAAAATTAAACTTGTAACGCAAATTACTGTACTCTCAACAGTCGCTGTGTATAATATGTATATGGACATTTTACCCTTAATGACAGCTTCAGCTTTTCTGCTTTCACAAAAATTAGGGTATATTTTTAGGGGGTAGGGATTGGGTTTGGGGTTTAGGGTTTAGTTTTGAATGTTAAATTTTTGGGTTTGGGTTAACTATTCCAAAATTAGGGTATAGTTTTAGGGGGTAGGGTTTGGGTTTGGGGTTTAGGGTTTAGTTTTCAATGTTAAATTTTTTGGTTTGGGTTAACTATTCCAAAATTAGGGTATAGTTTTAGGAGGTAGGGTTTGGGTTTGGGGTTTAGGGTTTAGTTTTGAATGTTAAATTTTTGGGTTTGGGTTAACTATTCCAAAATTAGGGTATATTTTTAGGAGGTAGGGTTTGTGTTTGGGGTTTAGGGTTTAGTTTTGAATGTTAAATTTTTGGGTTTGGGTTAACTATTCCAAAATTAGGGTATAGTTTTAGGGGGTAGGGTTTGGGTTTGGGGTTTAGGGTTTAGTTTTGAATGTTAAATTTTTTGGTTTGGGTTAACTATTCCAAAATTAGGGTATAGTTTTAGGGGGTATTTTTTGAAGTATCCTGCTTTTAAATTCTCTCACGTGCGAAGGAGTAAATCGTAAACAAACATATGCGTTGGCTACTCCCCTTATTAAAATTATTACATAGCTAATACACAAATTAAATTAACAAATTGCGTTACTTTGCAAATTCCCCCTAGATTTAAAAACATTTACCCTAATCTTTCTTTTTCCCTTAGCCTCCTTTTCTCTTTCACGTTCTTCTCCATCTCCTCATCTTTCTCCTTCATGTTCTTCTTTTTCTTCTCCATCTCCTCCTCTTTCTTTTTCACGTCATTGTCTCATTCTTTTCCTCCATTGTCCATCTTCTTTTTCATCTCCTCCTTCTCCTCTATTGTCCATCTTCTTCTCCATCTTTTTTTTTTTTTTTTTTCATAGATCATTTGGATCGTTAATCTTAAAATTAGTTTATATGTTTGATGTGATTGTTACAGTGTTTAAATTCTATAGTTTGTTAAATATAAATAATTAATATAGCTAACTATATATTTATATCTATGCAACATTTTTATACTAAACTATTTTGATGACCATATATAATATGATAGTTAATTATTCATACATAACTAATGAACTATATTGATAAATTGACTATTGTAGTGTTTATATAGTGAACTATATTTTTATTTGAATAGTTAGCTAACGTTTATACAGTGTTATATAGTGAACTATGTTATATAGTGAACTATCGCTTATATAGTGGACTATGTATTTATATCGATATATTATAATATTGGTATATAATAGACTACATATTTATACTGTAATGTTTTATATGGCATGAAATCATTAGAGTAGTTAACTATGCCATAAACATAGTTACCTATATTTTTAAATTGGTAATTTTTATGAAAACCAATTTAAAAATAGTTAACTATGTTTTAAACAGTTACAAATAATGTGATGTAGTTGACTATATTCTGAGATCAATTGAATATGTAATTTCGAAAATAGCTAATTATTTTTACAACATATGATTCTTTTTTCATCTTTATAAAATTAAGAGAAGATCAAGAAAAGATTTTTATGAATTTTTATTTTTTATATAATATTTTTAAAGATTTTGTTTTTAATCATCAATAATTATTACATTTAATGGTAATTATCATATTTAATATGTGATTGATTCTTATTTCCATATTAACTCTTTTTCCTACATAAAATTAACCCAATTAAATAGGGGCAAAATCGTCATACAATTGATTCTCACAGTTACATACCTAAATATCAATCACGTGATGTTACATACTTAATTTTTTCCCTAAATCCTATTATTCAGCTAATTCTCCCTATATATATTTATGAGTAATTCCCTCATATACCACACTTTGAAGTTTTTTTTCCAAAACTACCACCTTAAAGTTTTTTTTCCAAAATTACCACTTTTTTTTTTCCAAAAATACCACTTTTTTTCCAAAGTTCCAAAAATACCACTTTTCTAAAAGTTGATTTTTAAGGTTTAGAATTTAAATTTTTTGGGTTTGGGTTAACTATTCCAAAATTAGGGTATAGTTTTAGGGGGTAGGGTTTGGGTTTGGGGTTTAGGGTTTAGTTTTGAATGTTAAAAATGAATTTAAAAAAAAAGTGGTATTTTTGGAACTTTGGAAAAAAAGTGGTATTTTTGGAAAAAAAACTTTAAGGTGGTATTTTTGGAAAAAAAACTTAAAAAGTGGTATTTTTGGAAATTGCCCAATATTTATCATAATCTTTGTTTCTCTTTTACATACAAAGAAACAATAATTTTGTTAAATTTTACATACGATAAATTTTCAAATCACTTTACATTTTCAGAGTTTAACTTAACAATAACAAAACGCTAATATTTTCATACAGAAAAAGGCAAATGACTCGTTACAAAGTAAAAAATGATCAATTAAAACATAGAGAAATTCCCTCATATACCACTTTTTGAAGTTTTTTTTCCAAAAATACCACCTTGAAGATTTTTTTCCAAAAATACCACATTTTTTTCCAAAATTCCAAAAATACCACTTTTTAAAAAGTTGATTTTTAAGGTTTAGAATTTAATTTTTTTGGGTTTGGGTTAACTATTCCAAAATTAGGGTATAGTTTTAGGGGGTAGGGTTTGGGTTTAGTGTTTAGTTTTGAATGTTAAAAATAAATTTTTTGAAAAAGTGGTATTTTTGGAACTTTGGAAAAAATATGGTATTTTTGGGAAAAAAACTTCAAAGTGGTATTTTTGGAAAAAAAACTTAAAAAGTGGTATTTTTGGAAATTGCCCTAAAACATATGTCTATTGTCTATCTAAAGGAGCAAGTATGTATTATTTTAAAAAAAAGTATAATCAGACAATCTTTGATCCTATTTCAAGAAATACATATAATTTAAGGCGAAATTAATTGCAAACATGAAAAGACAAGTAAATGATGTAGAATTCGCTCAATGGATATAGAGTATGTTGCTTGTGTTTTATCAAATTTCACTTATAAATATTCATTTGTTTTCTGCCCTTCAAAAAGATATTTGGTCGCGTGTATGAAGTTTCATCTATATATGTTAATTAGAACGAAAAAAGTTAGGTTGGAAAACTCTTTTGTTTTTTAATAAGTGTTTTGCTCAATGGATATAGAGTATGTTGCTTGTGTTTTTATCAATTTTCGCTTATACATATTCATTTGTTTTCTGCCATTCGAAAAGATATTTGGTCATGTGTATGAAGTTTCATCTATATATGCGAATTAGAAAGAAAAAAAAATTAGGTTGAGAAACTCTTTTGTTTTTTATAACAAGTGTTCATACAATAAATAATCCTGAAAAACGTCTAAATGTTAGAGTACAATAAAAGTACAATTTTTTTTTCACTCGCTAGATAATTAGAAATTAGGAAAGGATTGCGAGTCAAAACTTTTATAGAGTAATTTTCTTCTAGTTAACTACACATTTATATAAGTATTTTTTTGCATTGGTAATCCAATTCAATAACACATTTGTCCTCTTTTTCTTCTTTTCATTCTTATGTTTTAGCACTCTTTCGCTTTGTAAGGCCAACAACTCCTATGTGAGATTCTATGAATATCTCCAGAAGCTGCTTCGGCGAATGCTGCTACACAAACTGCTAAACTTGCAAAGAAGTCTCCCAATAGGCAGGTGACCACCAATCACCTTATGTTTGGTTTGAAAATGGCAGGACAGATTATAAGAAATATAAAGCATTGAAAAGGGTCCAACTTACACACATTAGAGCGACAAATACATATTCTTGATAAAAAAACAGTCTTGTAGATAGGATAATCTGAAACGATGAACTCTCATCTAGTTATATGGCGCGTTTTGCCTCACAAAAATCGTCCCAAAACCATTGTTTTTCCGAACATCGTTTCATCAATGGATGATTACAGTTTTCACGTTTAATCGCCTCATAAACCTTGTACTTTCTCAATTGCAGAGATGCAATCGCAGTGGCAAAGTCTACGTCTGGAATTGCAACAAGCACATTGCACGGTTTCTTGACGTCTTTGACTATAAGGAGCATTGACACGTACAGCCAAGCGTCCCCTGCGTCGGACTTCCGAGTGTACACTTCTTGACAGTCTGATGGTATCTTGTAATTTCGGCAGATGTTGAAAACACGTGGAACATGTAACAGGTTGATACCAACATCAACATTATGTCCCTGATCAACGAATTTAGTTTACATTACATTGCAGGGGACATTGTCTCCAAATTCCCATAGCCGATTGAATCGAAAACAAAGTATACTTTATCGACAATTTTAAGCGCAACATTCACTTTCTTCTTGAAATCTGAGAACAAATACTCTCTCTCTTTCAGGAAAACAACATTCATCTCCAAAAACATAAAAATCTAAACTAAAACCACATATGTAAATTAATGACTATAAAAACAAACCCATGTCCATGGTCAATTCTCTTAGGACAAAACTGACATTTTTAAGAGCAACACAAAATGAGCAAAACGCATTTAAGCTAAATTACGTATATTCTTGATATTGGCTTTGGTAGCAATATGTTCAAATATTGTACATTTTTTTCTTAACTGGTTGGATGAATAGAAACTAGCAAAGTATTACATATCAAATTCTTATATATAATATTTTTGATGGTTAACCATGCATTTACATAAAACTACAAACTTTATCATCCATAATCAAATTCAATAGTAGGTAAAATATGTAATTTGATTATTTATAACTAAAGTAAAAAGTCATTCCAACTTCTATGGGGAAAAAAAAGTAATTGTCAAAAGCAGTTGATTTACTAGCAAAACAAAACAAAAGTTTTCATAAACCTTTGATACAATATAAATTCATAGCAAATGATAAAAGATATTCACAAATTGCTTAAAATTGGGGATCATCCTAGTTTTCTTTGTTATTTTATTTATCAACAATTTGGATGATGATATTGACGATACTTTTACAAACTACTAAGTTATACGTGTTGATTTGTTTTTATTTAACGATAATTCATATCAATTTTCTTTCTAAAAGATTGTGGTAGTAGTATTTAATAGGCCAAAAATATATGAATCATTGTGAATTGCGCTATGGACCTCAAATTATATATAATGAAGCCCATTTGAATGTGGGCCATAAATAAGCATTTATTTCACATTAAAGATAGAAATATCAGAAATTCGCGGATCCGTCTTTTTGAACCGGACCCAATTGTGAAAACGGTCAAACAAACACCCATCTTACTTTTTCATTCGATTTAGGAGAAATTCGGTAATGAATAGGCTACAAAGGCCAAACGAATCCACTAGGACCAACCAACAATGTAGCTTAAAATTACATAAGAATGAGAGAAAAAGGTGTCAAGTACACTACGTGAGAGCTTTTCAAATGCGAGCAAAGTGGTAATTAGACCCTATGTTCTAGTGAGAACATTTATAAATATGAAGTTAAGATAGAGCAAGTCCAATAGTACACTCAATTTTACAGTGAGGGAAGTGAAGATTGATGGTGCACATTGTACACTTTTTTTTTTGTCGTAACAGGTTTTTACTTACATCATTGTCTTTGTCTATTGTTTAGATAAATGCTGTACTAATGGAAATTAATTTTAAACATGGAAATAGGCATATATATTTATCATAACCTTTGTTTCTCTTTTACATACAAAGAAACAATAATTTTGTTAAATTTTACATACGATAAATTTTCAAATTACTTTCATTTGTTACATTTTTAGAGTTTAACTAAACAATAACAAAACGGTAATATTTTCATACAGAAAAAGGCAAATGATTCGTTATAAAGTAAAAAATGATTAATTAAAACATATGTCTATTTAAAGGAGCAAGTATGTTTTATTTAAAAAAGAAGTATAATCAGACAATTTTTGATCCAATTTCAAGAAATACATATGATTTAAGGCGAAATTAATTGCAAACATGAAAAGACAAGTAAATGATGTAGAATTCGCTGATATAGAGTATGTTGCTTGTGTTTTATCAATTTTCACTTATAAATATTCATTTGTTTTCTGCCATTCGAAAAGATATTTGGTCATGTGAATGAGGTTGGTTCACCCTAGGGGTGAACCTAAGAATTTTTCAAAGGTTAAATGCCAATATGCAACGACGAGCAAACATTGCCAAGTTGCTGTTGGGATCCAAAACAATCTAAAATAGTCTCAAAATATGAGGAATGAGTTCGTCCCCATTAATGGTTTAAGCAGTGAGAATAAAACTTTGGTCCTAAAGCTAGATAGATATGCTGCCTTGGTTAATGCAGCCTAGGAATATAAATCAAAACCAGGCATGAACAAACAAAGCAAATGTTACGGCACCTTGTAGTTCTCTTCTCTCAAGTGAGACAACAATTTCTGCCTCAGATGAGTCTTCTCCTCGTTGCTTATACTCCTGTAGAAATCGCCACCAACAGTGTCAACGCAGAAGCCGAGCACACGCCATTACAAATCTTAACTAGCCAGATAAGTGTAATGATAAACCGGATTACAATCTAAGTCAAGTTAGGGGGGATGCATTCGAATTTGCAATTTAGTTGCAATAACCTTTTCTTGCTGGTTCTTGATTTTTTCCATCCTAGTAACCAGCAAACCTGCATGTTTCATTTGTTCAGTGGAATATTATAACGTTGCGACCCTTGCAAAACAAAATAGTTTAATTAGAATAGATCGTTACTATATTACAGAAGGGAAAAATATCTTCAGAAGCCCAACTTTTAAAATAACCAAATATAAAACAGTTTCATACAGACACTTAAAAAGTCATAGAATAAAAATAAGATACAAGTTAACGTCTCCATCTTTTTTATAATACCTTATAAGAAATGCACTTCCTAAATCCATTGTAAAATCAAACGTCAACTACAAATGAATAATAAGAAATCCAGAAAGGCAACTACAAATATCTTACATTGTTATGTGGTTTACATTATTACTGATAATTTAAAAGAGATATGCACCACCCTGCATCAGATACGTTTAGCATCTCTTTTGATACTCTCCATGCGGCTTGTGCAGTGAGCACATGAATCACAAGGACTAATAATAGGAGTTTCTCCAAGTGCACTTTGGTAAAGCCATTCTGGCTGTAGAGTCGAAATCAACGGGGACGATGGCGCTTCGTCAGGATGTATCAGGAAGACTTTAGTACATCTGTTATTCAACTTATTGAGAACATGGAGGAACTCCGGTCCATCTGGGATGCATTTTGAGACTAGCACCAGATTGAGGGGGAGGCGATAAGATTTTATGGAATAGTCGATGGACCACATAATGGCGTGCAGAAACATCTTGTTGACTCTCTTCAACTTATCCGCTGTAAAAACAAAATAAAAAAATATATATTATGTCAACAAGAAGAAACAAAAGTCAAAGAGGTTATTTAATAAAGGAATACACTCACCTTCGATATAAAAGCACATTTTTTCAGCATCGTTATAGGACTTCATCTCCGCATCAGTCAATGGTTGGTTCTCGAAATACAAATGGAATGTACATTGGCCGAGGTAATTCATAGCCTCGAGAGATGCTTGGATATTCTCAGTAGTTGTAACAAAATCGACATCGTAAGGGATTGGGTAATCCTCCAGGTCCCATAACACGCATGTCCTCTGAAGCTCTGCAATGTTTAAATTACAATAGTTAGGAAAATCAAAGATATCAT
This sequence comes from Arabis alpina, assembly GCA_900128785.1. Lineage (NCBI taxonomy): Eukaryota > Viridiplantae > Streptophyta > Magnoliopsida > Brassicales > Brassicaceae > Arabis > Arabis alpina. The sequence goes on from LT669788.1 coordinate 3,594,336, forward strand.
AAAGAGAGCAAAGGGATAGAGAAAGAAATCTTACTGTGGAATTCGAGACAGGTACACATATATTCCATACTAGTAGGCACTCTAAACATTGTTTTCCACAGCCACTCTAGGGATTCAAAAGAAACATTCTCTAGGGGTTGAGAAGAAACCTCCTTGTCTGGTGCAACCAAATTGTCAGCTTGTACCAAGAGAACTTTGTAGCCATCGGATTGCAAAGTTTCAAGATGCTCCAGCCAAAACGGTGTTGTGAAGCTACTTGAAACTAGCATCAGTGTGCATGATGATGATGAGTCAGACAAGGGATTGTCAATAGCCCAGAGATTAACGTCCCGCATCAACGCGGTGGCTCTGTCCTTTCTACAAGCGGGAGCTAGATGCATGCATACTAGGATTAGAGACATAAGTAAAAAAAAGACAAGACAAGAGAATGATAAAGAGACTCACTTCCGGGTTGGAATGTCATTCCAGCATCTTGAAAGCAATTGACCATATCATCTGAAAACTGATGCTCGTCGTCTACGTAGAGACAGAATGAGGCCCAATCAACAGGAAAACCTTTCTCTGCAAGAGCTGTACGGACATTCTCATGGACCCTGTAAGGATTAACACTAGGAGGGATTGGTAAATCGACCAGGTCCCAGAAGACGCCTGTAGCCTTTGTTCCCATGGTTCCGACGACGAATTTGGATTTGGATTCACCGAAATTAGGGTTAGATGTGATGCGGTTTTAGACGAGTCGCTTGCTTTTCTGGTTTAATTAGATTTTTTTTTTTTATGGCCAAATTTGTTTTATGATAAAAGGAAAGGAAATCTTGTGGTATTTTACTATTTGACCCCAAAAAGAAAATACTATAGTATTTTTTTTCACATACACATTATATTTTCCAAAATTCACTTTCCCGAATGCTTGTTCTAGTATAATTTGAGTGGTTGTGATTTTTAGGAGAATTTAGATATTATCATCTGATTATCATCTCATAGCACCATTCCATAATTCACTTGAGTTTCGGTTAATGTTTGAATAAAAATGTAGATTTAATTACATATAAAATGTTACAAATAGAGTTGAAGATTAAAGCATACAACATGGTAAAACTATATTAGCTTTTATGTACCTTTACATGCATGTGTACTTAAAAATCTACACCTACAACATCTAGTGCTTTTATAAAAATTACACATTGCATTGTACATTCAGAAAACGGCTCTTTTTTTCACTACTTTTTCTATCCGTTAATGTAAACACGCAAATATTCTATATTGGTTAATATCAGTTTTATACATATCGTAATTGTATCTAGGCGAGTATCTTTTTTCCATGCAATTGTGCATATATATATACCTTTCTAAGATGTTTAGTGAATCACAATATTCATAGTAAATTAATTGTTGCTAGAAAACAATTACATCCCCAATATTATTGTCGGCCACCGCAATATCCCTCCCCCTGGCCGAAGATAGGTTGATCTCCAGCTACTAGGCTGGTCCAAATCCATACTGATGGTACCTTAAAAGGTAAAACTCTTGAATTGGGTCCTAGTGTCAAAGCTACTTCATCAGATTGTGCAACGAGAACATCATAAGCTCTCTTATACAAAGAGTCAAGAGTATCGACCAACATGGCGTCTCTTATAAGATCTTGTGACATTACTAGCACAAATGATTGTCGATAATTTTCATATGATGGTGGATGGCGACGTGCCCATGTGACAATGTCCAATAACATAACTCTCGCAGGCAACACACCCTCTTTAGCTACATATGGAACAAAGATCTAGATTAGAGAGATACAAGTAAAACGAGAATAGTTTTAAGTAAAGAAAATCACCTTTGTGTACGAAGGTTATTTCATTATCCAGCATAAAATCATCCGAGAACGGTTTCTTCTCACCATAAAGCTTGATTTCCAAGCTACCATCGTAAAGATTATTCACAAGAGATGATTTGATATTCTGATAAGCCAAATTAGGATCGAGACCATTAGGGATTGGGCAATCATCCACGTCCCAGAACACGCAGGTAGACTTTGTAACAACCACTGCAACGTTTCCCAAAACAATTATAGAGAAAAAATCAGATTAGACTCATCATCTTACTATCGTTCCGCTAGTTTAGCATTACAGATCAACGGAAAGAGATATCTTACTTGGGGTACTTGGGTAGTCCACTAACAAAGACGCATCTAATTCGTCTCTGGATTTTCCAGACATGGTTCCGACGACGGATTTGGATTCTCCAAAAATTAGGGTTAGCTAATCTGCGGCTGCGGTTCAAAACGAGTCGCTGGGTTTGGTAGGTGCGATGAAAGACTATTTAATCACTTTTCTCTCTATTTTTTGTTTTTGTTTTTGCTAAATGTATTACATTTTAGAGTTGAAAAAGGCCCATAGCAAAACTTTGCAGGCCCAACCAAATCACTAAACTATTAATGGGATCGAATGTCAATTATTTGCAGGCAAGTAAAAAAATTACACATGGCACTCTAGTACAATTAGAAAACGGTCAAAGACGCGGATCTTTTTTTCACCCGAAAACTTTGTAGGCCCCAACATAATGCCCAATCAAATTAATCGGATCGGATGTCAATTATTTTCGGAAAATAAATTACACATTGTATTGTACATACTAATTAGCATAAAAATTACACATTGCATTATACATTCAGAAAATGGCTCTTTTTCACTATTTTTCTATCCGTTAATGTAAACACGCAAATCTTTTGTAATTCGAGGTGATTTAATTCTCCAAAACATTGCTTAAGTTGTTGATCATGTATACAAAGTTGGAAGAGAGCTCAAGAAAGATCAAGCAGGGAGAGATCGTTACATCCAATGAAAGGATTAACAGAAGGTATGAAATGTTGTAGCCATTCCAATTGCAACAAGTTCGTTGTCGTTCAATCTTGCCCTAATTAAAGTCGAAAGTCAAGATTTCTCTGTCATATATATACTGTCAACTACGTTATTACTCGTTTGTAATCAGTACATATTTGGATTTTAGTGGCTTAGTTACCAGTCACCTAAGATTAATTAAACAATTAATGTTTAATAATATACTTGTTTTAATTCACACATCCTCACAATCTAATATCGCGTCAATTCTTATGAAGCCTTCAAAAATAATATCACATACGAGTTTTGACAACTATAGATTTGAAATTTCTTTACCATTTGCTTTTTTTTGGAACATACTAAGTTGTTTAATATTCAAAACAACTTAAAAACGTGTTGTGTTGTAGTATTTAAGTTGGATTTAGCACTTGTAGTAAACAATTTTATGACAAACAACAATTTAAGAAGTCAAGAAGGAAGACTTGTAATAAGAAACCTAATTAAGTAAACTGGAACCCTAAGTTCACGTATCCAAACCTTGTACCATTGTATAACTTACAGAATATAAAAACTGAAAAAGACTACAATCAATCACGAATGATTGCTCTCCGAAAATTCATGAATATTCTTTTGTTTTCATGTTTATAATCTTTTTTTACCATGCGATTAAAACCACAGGTGTAACAATTACGATTTAGTCACACACACAAAAATGACTCTAGTCATGGGGAATAAAAGTTTTGGTGTATGGATCAATTTTATGTGGCGGGCTAATTAATTGGGAAAAAACGTGGTGCGTGATTTATGCATAATCTGGTAGGTAGATTTCTCCCTCGTGAGGTTTGGTCAATCTCATGTCATCGACACCACAAACCCAAACTCTCTTTTTTCCATTTGGCTTCCCCATCTTTTTTCCATTATCCTCCACCGATACCCATACAATAATTCACGTATAGTAATCGGCTAGAAATCCAACAAAAGATGCACTAATTATAAAAAAGTTTTATTTACTTTTCTCAAAACAAATCTCCTATCCCAACTATTTGTGATCCACAAAAGTTGAAACAATTGCAAAACCTAATCAAAAACCTTGATCCAAATTTTAATTGGATTGAATTTGGTAAACTAATTTATAATCCAAAACTCAATTTGACCACCCCTAGTATGAGCGTTTGACACCTTCTGAATCACACAGCTTCCAGTGTGAACATTGCCACAAACTGCAGAGTACGGACTACAATCCGAGGTGAATAATGCACAATTAAATTCAGTTCCATCTTAATTGTTTGTCGATGATGATAAGTACACCGTCCTCATCACACTTTACGCGACCCCCACCTTGGATAATGATAGGATTAGTTCTAGCTATTAGTCTGGTCCAAAGCCATACTGATGGTACACTAAAAGGTAGCATGCTTGATATCAGTAGTACATTAAACGTACCATAAAGAAATATTGTTTAAATACAGTAATAGTAGTAGTAGTAAAGTTTGAGAATAATTAAGGTAAAGAAGATGATAAGAAGAAAAAATAACAAAAAGAAAGAACAACGAAGAAATATATTTTATTTTTTATTTGTTTGGAAGGAAAAACTATGAAAGAAAATAAGAAGATGGACAAAAACAAAATAGATAAAAGTTATAAAGGATATCTAGACGTATAAAAAAAAAGATTTGCAAGATTTTGATTGTTTCTTATATACCTATATAGCGTAATCCAAAAAAAAATGTGAAGATATGTTTTAGAACAACAAAATACAAAAAATACAAAAGATTATGGTGCATGAAAAATTATACTTTTACATTATACAAATTTTTTAATTTTTTAATTAATAAGATATTAAGTAGAATAAATTTGGAGCTCACACTTAAAAAACGAGATACTGAGATGAGTTCAACTGCTCACCAAATAAGCTTATGTATGAGTCACACAATAACACAATAAGCTTACCAAACCTCAAAGAGCTGGTTTTACACGTTATACAACAAAAGGGCAGAACAGATTCTAAGAAAGATAAAGCATTGAAAATGGTCCAATTTACACACACACACTAGAGCGACAAATACATATTCTTGATAAAAAACAGTCTTATAGATAGGATAATTTGAAACGATGAGCTCTCATCTAGTTATATGGTGCGTCGGACTTCCGAGTGTACACTTCTTGACAGTCTGATGGTATCTAGTAACTTCGGCAGATGTTGAAAACACGTGGAACATATAACAGGTTGATACCAGCACCAACATTATGTCCCCATCAACGAGTTTAGTTTACAGTACATTGCAGGGGACATTGTCTCCAAATTCCTATGGCCGATTGAATCGAAAACAAAGTATCCTTTATCGACAATTTTAAGCGCAGCATTCACTTTCTTCTTGAAATCTGGGAACAAATACTCTCTTTTTCACAAAAACAACATTCATCTCCAAAAACATAAAAATCTAAACTAAAACCACATATGTAAATTAATGACTATAAAAAAAACCCATGTCCATGGTCAATTCTCTTAGGACAAAGACTGACATTTTTAAAAGCAACACAAAATGAGCAAAACGCATTTAAGCTAAATTACGTATAGTCTTGATATTGGCTTTGGTAGCAATATGTTCAAATATTGTACATTTTTTTCTTAACTGGTTGGATGAATAGAAACTAGCAAAGTATTACATATCAAATTCTTATATATAATATTTTTGATGGTTAACCATGCATTTACATAAAACTACAAACTTTATCATCCATAATCAAATTCAGTAGCAGGTAAAATATGTAATTTGATTATTTATAACTAAAGTAAAAAGTCATTCCAACTTCTATGGAAAAAAAAAAGTAATTGTCAAAAGCAGTTGATTTACTAGCAAAACAAAACAAAAGTTTTCATTAACCTATGATACAATATAAATTCATAGCAAATGATAAAAGATATTCACAAATTGATTAAAATTGGGGATTATCCTAGTTTTCTTTGTTATTTTATTTATCAACAATTTGGATGATGATATTGACGATATTTTTACAAACTACTAAGTTATAAGTGTTGATTTTTTTTTATTTAACGATAATTCATATCAGTTTTCTTTCTAAAACATTGTGGTAATAGAGATTTAATAGGCCAAAAATACATGAATCATTGTGAATTGCGCTATGACCTCAAATTATAATTATATATAATATATAATGAAGCCCAATTGATTGTAGGCAATAAATAAGCTTTTATTTCACATTAAAATAGAAATTCGCGGATCCGTCTTTTTGACCCGGCCCAATTGTGAAAACGGTCAAACACGCATCTTACTTTTTAATCTGATTTATCCACTAGGACGGTAGGACCAACCAACGATGTAGCTTAAAATTACATAAGAATGAGAGAAAAAGGTGCCAAGTACACTACGTACGTGAGAGCTTTTGAAATGCGAGCAAAGTGGTAATTAGACCCTATGTCATGTCTAGTGAGAACATTTATAAATATGAAGTTAAGATAGAGCTAGTCCAATAGTCACTCAATTTTACAGTGAGGGAAGTGAAGATTGATGGTGCATCATTATTTACCCAAACCAAGCTCACAAATGTTTCAACGGACATACCAAGGCTAAGAAACCATGCAAAAAAAAAGAACCTCCAAGCAAAAAAATTTGCATTAAAGTCTGCCCCACCTAAAACACATCACTGCTTGCATGGGAAAATTTTGCAGCTAAAATATATAGACACAGAAGTAGCTCATTATGATTTCAAGTAATCTATAAAGGTGAAGAATTGTGTGAGGTTAAAACATTCAAGATACATCAGTACTTATTATTAGCCTCACCAACAGCCCAGTAAACTATCCAATGTACAATTTGGTCCATCGATCAAGGAGGATTTTAAACAAATTTCCTAGTGGCACATATCTAACAGGCAAACACAACTGGTATTATTAGTATCATAATATTATAGGAAGCAGAGCAAAACATTAAAGAGTACAGATTACCTGTAATCAAAGTAACGGAGGAGGTTATCCAAAACAGCAAAATAGTCGTCGCTGTGAAGTTTATCCAAGTAACGCAAAAAGTGAACTTGCATCATTGCATGCCATAAATAACATGTAAGAATATCAAAGCAATCAAAGATGAATAACTTCTGAATCCATTGCAAAGGAAAGTGTTAAAAAAAAGCAAGACATTACGCGATGCAACTCAGGGGCTAAATTCTGAAGCTGCTCAAGGAAACTCTCTATTGAACTTGAAGAGAATGAACTTCCATGGCTGACAACAGATTACAAGGAGAAGAAAATTTTAAAAAGTAGCAATTACTTTTGACAGAAATATATCAGATACTAAGGAAATAAATGCTTTACGTTTCAACTGCATCAGCTTGCTCCATTAAAAAGCCTTGTATCTGCAAATTTGTCCCCAAGGAATAATGACTCATCGGCCAGAGACAGAGTATCCTCATGTGTACTTGATGAGGCATAAGAAGCTGGAGTAGCCTCTGTATTTTTCTTGCTAGTTCTTGGTTTTTAATTCCTGATAACTAACAAACCTGCATGTTCATTTGTTCAGTGCATTATTATAACGTTGCGACCTTTACAAACAAAAGAGTTTAATTAGAATAGATCGTTACTATATTACAGAAGGGTAATATCTTCAAAAGCCCAAATTTTAAACAAACAAATATAAAACAGTTTCATACAAACACTTCAAAAGTCATCGGATAAAAATAAGATACAGGTTGAACTTTGATCCTACCATTAATGCTAATGCATCAGAAAATTCATGTTATCAAAACATATATGAGCACTTCCACTAGCATTACATAGTTCTCTATATCCATCTGATCATATTGTGTTAATAAATCAGGAATATTATTATTAGCTGCTTCAGACTGATCAGAGCTTCAAAGGGGTTCCTTTGAAGTAAAACCTCAAACTAAACAACACTTCCTTCAGGGTCTTAAGTTGAATAAAACAAAACAACAAGAATAACAAAAGCGTAGAGCAAAATACCAAGTTGCTGTTGGGATCCAAAATAATCTGATCATCTTGCACAACTCCTGAATCAAGGCTCCCAAGTATTCCTACATACAAAGAAATGATAACTAATAAGATCCAAACAAGAAAGGGAAAAAAGAAAAGGGACTTCAATGAAGCGAGTAATGTACTTCCTAAAATTCGTTTTTAAAATCAATCTTCGTCCTTGACTCGATTCAGAAATTTTGTAATAAGATCAGTGTAATGGCATTTTCATCTTCAACAAACTCAATCCGTTTCTTGCGTAAAAGAAAACACCAATGTAGTCAACTCCCACGCTTGCATTTGATCATCATGTTCAACTACAAATGAATAATAAGAAATCCGGAAAGGCAACTACAAATTTCTTACATTGTTATGTGGTTTATGGATAACATGCTTTTTTCAGTCAACTAGCTGTCTCTCTCTCTATCTATCTATCTTCTCTGTTTCTCAGTTACTTTTTCTCTCATTCTTATGTAATTTTAAGCTACATTGTTGGTTCTAGTGGATTCGTTTGGCCTTGTAGCTACTAGTGGATTTCCTCATTGTTTTGGTGTGCATTTAATCCATTGCTAGATTGGGAAACCATTGAAACCTATAAGTAAAAAGACTGATCTTCACTTTTGCATTATATATGCTCATTTTTTCAGTGCCAAGATTCCGGAGCTAATTCTAATTGTCAAGGAATCTTTAACTGCCCAAATGGTGAGCTTTGTTAAATATTGTATCCATTTGTTTTCCATTTTTCTATATCTCTTGCTTTGAGTGCTCAGCTAGTTTTTAATCTGTATGTGTGATTTGCGATGTCCAAAATAGGGTTGATACTTATCTTGAGCTGGAAGGAGAAATCAGATCGTATTTGCCTATGATTGTGTGATACATAAAGCATTATTCCTCTCGTAAATTGTAGTTTTGATTTTATTTTGTGGAGATTTTCTTTGTCAGACCAACTTTGTGTAAGATTATCATTCGCTTTTCTTTCGTCTATGATTGTGTGATACGTAAAGCATTGTTATTCCTTTATGAACCACTTTGTTCTAGGCATAATTAACCATTAATTGGTTAGCAATATTTAGAACACTGAAAAACCGAAAAAATAAAAGCAAAAGCTATCTTACAACTGTAGCAAGATTATATCGAACAAAACAATAAAAAGAGCACATGCCATAACTCTAGAAGAGCAAATCCAAATGTCTAGCTTCTAACTCAATCTTTAGCCACCAATTCACTTACGACACTTCGGTTAGCCAATTGTTTTCACCTGAATAAATAAACTCAATTGTAATAATAAATTCAAAGTTATTTTGTGCCTAGACTCAATTTTCAATCGTAAGAATAAATTCAAACGTACATTAATCTAATTCGGTCCCAATCTCTCGTACATTTGATCCCAACCATGTATCATGTCCGATACCTTGAAGGATTGCATCAGCATCACGTTTAGTAGCGACTAAAACTTGATGTCCTCTTTCCTTCATTGAAGCTATAGTTGAAGTGAAGTCCAGATTAACCTAGGATAGACCACCATGAACTTTGTAGTTGCCATTACATATCTTAAGTGCTGAAGTGATATTCTTTCCCACAATCTTCTCGTTATAATCTGACGATTAAGTAGTTAAGTTTATGATTTAGATAAATTTTAGTAGTTAAGTTTTTGATTTAAGGCGAAATCAATTATGATGTTGGCTTTGATAGCAGTATGTGTAGATTTTGTACAATTTTTCTCTCGACTAGTTGGATGAATAACTAGCAAATAACCAAAAACAAAATTCTTATATCTTATTATATAAAGGAGAGTTTGTCAAAATTGTAACTCACGAGATCATGACATGTGTCTATTATCGATCGAGATGATGACATGTGTTAAAATGCACTATTTAAAATCAAGCAATTAGAAAATCAAATATATCATTTTGCTTTTTTTTTCCGGAAGATATCATTATGTTAAATCAATAAAATAAAGACACATTAACATTTTATCTATTGTTTCATTAACATATTTCTAAAACCCAAACCAAATTTTATGTAAGTCATACGAAAAAAGTAAAATAGAAATACCATTATGTTAACAAAATAAATGTTATATCACAAAAATGAAACTTTATATATGAAAATAAAATAAAATAAATGTTAAATCATAAATTATTTTAAAAGGAAAAGTAAACATACATTCAATCTTGTAAATGTTAAACATAAATTATTTAAAAAGGAAAAGTAAACATACGTTCTTATATATTGTATAATGGTTTTTGATGGTTAACCATGCATTTACATAAAACTACAAATGTTTTCTCATCGATATTCAAATTCAGTGACAAGTAAAATATGTAATTTGATTATCATGATTAAAGTAAAAAGTTATTCCAACTTCTATGAAAAAAACGTAATTGTCAAAAGCTCATAAAATGGATTTACTAGCAAAACAACACAAAAGTTTTCATAAACCTTTGATCCAATAAATTCATATAAAAGCAATAAAAAAGTATTCACAAATTGATTAGAACTGGGATCATCTTAGTTTTCCTTGTTATTTTAGTTATCAATCATTTGGATGATGTTATTGACGATATTCTTACAAACTACTAAGTTATAGATGTTGATATTTTTATTTAACGATAATTCATATCAATTTTCTTTCTAAAAATTGTTTACAAACTACTACCAGTATTTAATCAGCCGAAAATACATTGAATAATGGTTGGCAATAGACCTCAAGTTTAAATACAAATCTCATTTTATTGTGGGCCATAAATGAAACGACACCGTTGGTTTGACTCAAATTTACCTTCTCTCTTAATTCTCCTTTTCTATATCGTTCGATTGGTTTCGTGATGGCCATCTTATTGTTGAAATCAGAGTTTTTGTTTTGTTTTGGGCGTATTGTTGAACTTTGTTTGATAAATGATCTTTTGTTTTCCTCGTTACATAGGATTGTTGCAACGAGACAGCAAAGGCATGAAGATACATTAGGACGAAGAACAAGTTTCCTACAAGAAATAACACACTAGAGTTTAAGCTAAGGCTATGGACCTCTATGATTTCTTCAGTCTTCAACGTTCTTCAGAGTTATACAAGGTTGCAAGTTACTTTACTCTCGGTCATCAAAGTAGAGCTACACACACCTCAGCAAGATTCCGACATTAAGGAACATGTTTACAGTTTTAAGTTACAAGCGTTTGCACAAACTCTCATGCAATGTTTGGTTCAACGTCTTGAGGGTTCTCGAGAGCTATTATATGTTTCTTAAACAAAGCCGCTGCTTCCTCCCTCTCGTCAAGCTGTCCCAGCTTGTCGTACACCATCGCCATTAAGTACAAAGCTTCAGCTGCCAGTTCATGGTACTGCACAATAAACACAACGAGTAATAAGTGAACCAACAACGATAAATGAAGGTACTAAGATCCGGTTTTTGAGTTATGATGAACAAAACGGAAGGTCGACCTAGTTATAAGAGTTCGGTTATAGTTTTGAATCAAAAGCAACATAGCATCTCTTATGCAAAATTGTGGCTATAGAAAAGAGTTCGGTTTTAATTCTGAAACAAAGGCTACATATAGCATTCTTATTGGCATAAGTTACCTCCAAAGCTTGAAGCTCATCTGAAGCCTGCCTTAGCGAATCCAGTACAGTGTCAGAATCTGTGGATACTGGTGAAAATATATATCACAGCCCAACAAATAAAAGTCAGAACCAATTAGAAACTTGCAACGGCCAAGACAAAAAATTATCCTTAGAGTCAGATATTTTCATTATGTTAATACTTTCTCAGATGAGCTCATTCAAGATCCAAAGCCCTCTATGTGGCAATGCATTAACCCTTTCATATAAAAATCATGATCATGCAACTAAGAAGCATGAACCATAGTGAAAGCAGAACAAGAAAACAAAAGCTACCTGAAAAGCTTGGATCAGATAGATAGCAGTTTGCTTCAAAGATGTATGCTCGTGCACGCAACTCCAGACCTCCATGGCCAAGAATCATAGGGAAAGCCCCGTGCAAAAGGTCTAACGCTCGTTTTGCATGATTTGATCCCAGACCAAGCCAAAGCTCGGCCAGCGTGAGAGTAGCTGATGCTTTGAGAAGGTCCAAGTTGAATGACTGGCAAAAGGAGATGCTTGCCAGCGCATATGGAAGCCCCAAGACTGCATTTCCTGACTTCTGAGAACCAAAAAGGGGGAAGAGAAATGTGAAGGCGAGTCAGAAAACTAATAAAGAACTGAATATAATAACATTTAGTCTAAGACCAAGATACAGGCATGTTAAGCTATGCATGGGAGGACAAAAAAAGTCCAGGAAACAAACTGTTTCTACTGCAATCCGGTAGAGTGGAACAAATATTCAATGGAATATCAGATTTTAATCAGTGTGCTCGCATGCTAGTAGGTTCTTGTCGCCATGACATACCTTATGGATATCTGCAAGCACAAGAAGAACCGATGCCTTTTCGATTTGCAAATTGAATTTGTGGCATGTGCAGAAGAGGGAGTGTGCCACATTTGCTGCCTGTAGAGAACGTAGTACCAAAGAAAAATGAAGATAAACTAACAAAGCATAGCACATGGCCTGAAATTACAGATAGCACAAGGGCTTAAAAACAGATGGTGAAGGATTTATTACAAACCTGACTATACTGTTTTGCTGCAAGCAAGGTCCGAGCTTCACGGAGACTTGCTTCTACTTTCAGCTCTATGTCTACACCCATGGTGGTTGATGCCAAGCCTCCTAGCTCATTGCACATTCGCTGAGCTAGCTTTAGATTCCCACTAATGGATTTAACAAAGTTAGAACAGCTGACTGTAGTAAAAATATTTCCAGGACAATAGAAAGCATCTATTCAAATTCTGTATCCCAATATATGTTTTAGTTCAAAGCATTTTAATCAATTTTACATAACCTTCAAACAATACACTAAGTGAGAGAAGGCCGATAAGTGAATCAACTTTGCTGGTTTTGTGAGGTTGCTTAAGCAAAAGATCAAACAAAAAGCATTTTCTTCACAATTTCTGAGTGCTGTAACATAGTGGGACTCTGGAATGGAGTTTCTTGTGGGGGAGGAAATGTTGATTAGACACACCCTTCTTTCTCGTAGCATGTATAGGAGACTGGGAACCTTACCGATGCAAGGCATGTTCATGTAGTAGCTGCAACTTGAGCAACAATATTTTTGATTTCGATATGGTTAAGAACTTCTCCTCTGCAATCTTAAGAGCAGCAAAGGCATCTAGAACAGCATTGGGTCAGAAAAGAGGTCAACACAGGGAAAACAACATGGAGCAAGGTTTTAATAAATTTCATGCATGCAATAGAAGCAACACCATAAGAACTTTCTCAGAAAAATTAACAGAAAGTTCCGACTTCTCTACAATGACATGGCCTTCATATTGCTTGTACAAATCATAATATTCAGCTATAACTTATTATTGCCAAGGATCATCAAGGTACTTTTTTATTGGTTCATTCAAGAATTGAAAGACTGAGGCAAGTATAACAATGTATTCATGACCTTGTGCACATAATCTAACCTTGGTATCCTTTATATAGGGCCAAATGTTGAATGAGCTTCAAGTATGCCAACTCTGCGTCAGATGAACTACAGATGCAAGAAATAGATCAAAATCACTTAAAACGAATGTAAGTGACCATTTTAGGGAAAAAAAGTTATTCATCTAAAAAGTCACTTAAAAGGGAGAGGGAGGGAATGAGGAGAGAGGGAGAAAGATAGAGGGGACTGAGGTAGAACAAGAAAGTGATACATTTAGAGGAAACTACCTTGAAGAGTCTCCGAATAAAGTTGCATACACCAAGGTATTCATCCGAGCCATAGGAGCGCTGACGAAAAACAAATGAATTAAAAAACTACAGAAAACCAACAGTCCAAGTTTATATTGTTAGTTGTTAGAAAAGTAAGGTCAGCAAATGGACAACCGTATGAGTAATGAGTTCGTCAACATTAATGGTTTAGCAGTGTGAATTCAACTTTGGCCTTTCTAATTATCTTAGAGTGAAATGCATAAGCTTTTTAAGGAGATGGAAGAAACTGTGGCAATATGAGCGGAAAACAATATTCCAGGAATAAGAAAACAGAACAAAGACAATATCTATCATACCTGCCATATAACTCCCATGAAGTAGCCCGGAGTAAATATGAAGCACCTATTAACTGTGTTACAGATCCAGGAACTGAGACCAAATGATCACAAAGCTGGAAAAATGTCGAACTCTTTCTAGAACCAGAGTTCTGGGAAAGCACAGCTGGTCCCCATGGTTTTTGCAAGTCTTTAAGCCAAGCCGAACTTAGTGAACCATCAATTGTCATTGTAGAGCTTTCAGAAGAAAAATCGCTGATTAGGTGTGCGCCTAGTCTTATCTCCTGCCATCAAGAACTCATTAGACCTCAAAGGAGTTGCGAATATTTTACTCTAGTCAAAATAGTTAATTGATTTATTCAGTACCTTGCAGACACTAACAGGACAAGTTTTGTGACGCGTGGAAGCTTTAGGACCAAATGATAGTAGAGGCCTTTGCACATGCTGTATCACAACAAAATAACTGTTCAGATTTGACGTATACCATATATTTAAATAGCAAACGTATGAATTTTGTCTCGCTAGTTGACAGTTCTCAAAGAAGCAATGCCTTGCATGTAGGCCTAGCAGAACAAAAAAAACAAACAGATAAATTGGACGTAAAAGTTTGCGCAAATTCAAACTTTATATGCCTATTTTGCAGTAAAAAGAAGGAAAGAGATATAAAGACACATGCCAAAAGGCAAAGCAGTGATTTCTCTTTCTCTATAACACATCATATATTCTCTCAAAGAATTTGCAGACGCTGAAATATTTTTCTAAGGAAACAAAAATAAAATAATTGCTCTGTCCTATGTACTCTTTTCTTTTGTGTTTCCCTTTTTTCTCATGAGCTACATCACGAATTTTTCTGTAAGAAATAATCCCGAAGAATATATATTCCCCCACATGTTTATATGTTATTCTATAAAGAACTTCTCTAAATGCTCACAGCATTGTGGTAATTCAATGGTTCTGAGTGCATCAAAAGATGAGGGACACACATGGTTCTAAATGAAAATCATACCACAGATCCCAGGAGAGATCAGAGATGAACTAAATAATAAATAGGGGAAAAACTATGTTCATCAACAGCTAAGTATAGATCTTACCATCAACTCAAATTTAGCCATCGCAAGATGGTTAGAAGCCACTAAGCGTCTTAATTTTAGACTGTCAGCTCTTCTCCGAGACTCTTTCAAAAGTATGTACACCCTCTGTTGTACAGATAATGAAGACGCAGTGCTAGTGACTGGAGTGTACGAGGATCCGAGAACACTGGTTGTACTTGCAATGCCCATTTCTGATAACAAGTTGCTCATTGCTGCTAGCGTATAGGCTAGACAAGTATCATTGCTAAGCTGCAGAATCAACAAACCGTTTAAAACCCACAAATGAATTAAAGCTTAAACAACAGAAACTTCAAACAATGTAAGCTGTTAATGTTGCTCTTGTGTTTGCATATTAAAGCCAGCCGAGAGAAAGGTGATCCTTCTAGCAAGTACTGAATACAAGAAGTTTCATATCTGCTAAGAAGCACACCCCCATGGGACAACCATAAATTCAGTAGGTAAGTTACATATATCCTTTCAGCAGCATAAAACCGTCAACTAAAACTGTTAAATGCTTCTACTTCTAGAAAAAGGGAAAGGAGTATACTAAAAGGCAGTGCAAGAAATTTGGAAATCTAAACATAAGTGGTGTTAAGAGTCCTAAATTGCCTTGCAGAACTTGGTGATGTAAGAATAGAATAAACTAGCTCAAGATTCAGGTCAATGCAATTTTCATACAAATACACATCCTACAGAAATTTATCAAGCATACCTCTTTCTTCAACATATACTATAAACAGAGTTAACAGTGAGTAAATACCTGTTGTGATACACGCACAGCCTCTGTTAAAACCTGTGGTTAAAGGGAAACATATTATAAGCAAACCAAGCAAAGATAAGACCATTAGTCATGTCTAGTGAAAATTTTGTGGTTAAATTTTGTAAAAATAAAACATCCGGTTGAAATTTGTATATACATAGAAGTATCATCTAAGTAGTTCACTATAATTTCAAGTGATCTATAAAGGTTAAGAATAGTTTGAGGATAACACACTCAAGATACATCACAAATAAGCATCACTTTATTAGTCTCCCCAACAGCCCAGTAAACTATCCACATGTACAATTTGGTCCATCGAGCAAGATGGGATTTTAAAGGTCAAGAACAATTTCATAGCAATAAATGCTATTGGGAGAATTAATGCTCACCTCTAGAGCCAGATTAGGATGCCCAAAGCGGAAATGCATCATTCCCAAACATAGCAAAGCAACTTCATACCCTCCATACATGCTGCAACAAGTTGAAGGAGGAGCTAGGTCAAATCCCTCAGTCCCTGCACTTTTAGGCAATGGATCATGGATCAGCTCATGTTTGTAATCAACTCATGTTTGAAACAAAGTTCCTAGTGCCACATATCTAACACGCAAACACAACTGGATATTTACAGGAGTCGCATGCAAGCGATAAAAGCCTTCAGGAGAAATATTATTAGTGTCATAATATTATAGGAAGCAGAGAAAAACAGCAAAGATTACAGATTACCTGTAATCAAAGTAACGGAGGAGGTTATCCAAAGCAGCAAAATAGTCGTCGCTGTGAAGTTTATTCAAGTAACGCAAAAAGTGAACCTGCACCATTGCATGCCATAAATAACATGTAAGAATATCAAAGCAGTCAGAGATGATTAACTTCTGAATCCATTGCAAAGAAAAATGTAAAAGAAGCAAGACATTACCCGATGCAACTCAGGGGCTAAATTCCGAAGCTGCTCAAGGAAACTCTCGATTGAACTTGAAGAGAATGAACTTCCATGGCTGACAACAAATTACAAGGAGAAGAAATTTTAAAAAGTAGCAATTACTTTTGACAGAAATATATCAGATACTAAGGAAATAGAGGCTTTACGTTTCAATTGCATCAGCTTGCTCCATTAAAAAGCCTTGTATCTGCAAATTTGTCCTAAGGAATAATGACTCATCTACCAGAGTATCCTCATGTGTACTTGATGAGGCATACGAAGCTGGAGTAGCCTCTGTATTTTTCTTGCTAGTTCTTGATTTTTCCTTCCTGGTAACTAGCAAACCTGCATGTTTCATATGTTCAGTGCATTATTATAACGTTACGAGCCTTACAAAACAAAAAAGGACAAGGACAAGATAAGTTTAATTAGAGTAAATCGTAATTATATTCCGGAAGGGAGATATCTTCAGAAGCCCAAATTTTATACAAAAAAAAAATCTAAAACAGTTTCATTCAAAGACTTCAAAAGTCTATCGGATAAAAATATGATACAGGATGAACGTTGATCCTACCATTGATGCTAATGCATCAGCAAAAACATGTTATCAAAACATATACGAGGAAATTAGTATCTAAACTGCAGCCTGGTCACAAATATAAAACTCTATTTCCTCAATATTTTCTAGCACCTGAATACTGAGAAACTCTCATTTTCTTTGAGCAGAGAATGTGTGAATTCCATAAGAGATACCTTCTGTCACTTTGAAAAGTGCTTCCGGCGTATGAAGATGAAAAGGGACACTTCCTGCATTTTTCTGTAGTTGTATTTCTTCAATTGCTTTATCCATTGCATAATTCTCCAAATCCATCTGATTGTATTGTGTTAATGACTCAGAATTATTATTAGCTACATCATACTGATCAGAGCTTGAATGGGCTTCTTTCAAGTAGACTTCAATGCTTGAAAAAAGATGACAAACTCCCTGCACGGGATTCACATATCAGTGAAAAGGTTGTTTCAGACATTCACTTTTGTGTTTCAGCAGCCTAAAGGCAGTGCTGTATTACAGATATTTCTGGTTTTATTTATAACATGAGAATCGGGTGTCTAAACCTAGGTAAAGGAAGAGCAGTAAAGAGGTTTGTTATATTCATTCTGAAGATTACAGCTAGACGTTACACTTCAACCAGGTCTGTTGGGGTTCTGCCATTAGATTTCATAAATTAAAGCAATTATATAATTGGGTCTACATTTTCAATCTAGCCTAGACAAGTACTGATAAAATGTCGCATAGATACTTAAGACATACAAAAAACTGGAGCTGACGTTTTAGCTAGCAAATCCGAGTTCTTCAAGCAAAACCTCAAACTAGATACGAAACACTTCCTTTAGGGTCTTAAGTTGTATAGTAGTACTATTATTCAGTCTCAAAATAAAACAAGAATAAAAAAAGTGTAGAAAGCAAAATACCTCGAACGATAAAAGGTTAAATGCCAATATGCAACGACGAACAAACATTCCAAAGCTGCTGTTAGAATCCAAAATAATCTGATCATCTTGCACAACTCCTGAATCAAGGCTACCAAGTATTCCTACATACAAAGAAATAATAAGTAATAAGATCCAAACATGAAATGAAAAAAAGAAAAGGGACTTCAATGAAGCGAGTAGCTAACCTCGCATGTCACTAAAAAAATTCAATAGATCATCTGGTGAAGCCAAAGAAGAAAATTTGTTAGTTAAATGGTCGGTTAACCACGCATCCATGTCTTCACCAAGTTCCCTCAACTGGTTGATGAGTTCTTCTAGCTTCGGCTCATATATATCATCGCAAGACTGCAGTATCAAATACCAAATCTCGTCAGGGAAAAATACACACAAAACTAACAAATCCACACTCACATTCATCGAAACCTAAACCAAGTAAACTCATGAAATCAATATAATAAGCACACAAAATTCTCATCAACATTTGAGCCACAAGAATCAACAGACATTGCTGAATCAAACATATACGATAACGCAATTTCAAGAAGAAAAAACGAAGAGTGGAAAAATGAAAAAACCTTAGTGAGAGAGAGCAAGTAGAGGCCGAGGCGATTATGCTGAGAAACGGAAGAGAAAAGGAAAGGAAGAGACATCTGAGCAGAAGGCGAGTATAACTGCAGGAGAATACAAACGGAGATCTTATGCGGAGTTACCGCAAAAGCACCGGCCGTTCTCGTTAATCCGGCCATCTCGGAACAACCCGCCGCTAAATCACTCACCCTCTCACTTCGTATTCACTCTCTAGCTCAAATCTCTCGCCGGAAAACTTCCTCCGACTAGTAGCCGGCGATTAGGGCACTTAGGGTCGAAATTTTGACTTTCGAGTCACCGGGAAAGTGAATACTGACTGGTTTGAAAAAAAGGGAAAACAAAACCTCACGCTTATTAAGAACCGGTTCTATCGTGCCGGTTAAGAGCTTCTGTTTGGTCGATCCGGTTTACGTGTATTTTTTGTTTTATATAGTGTACAAATAGATGTTTATCAAAACGGGGATGTAGCTCAGATGGTAGAGCGCTCGCTTAGCATGCGAGAGGTACGGGGATCGATACCCCGCATCTCCATTAATTTGTGTTTTGTGTTTTCTGTTTTGACCACTTCAATTGTTTTTAAATGGTACTTTCCAATTTTTCCACCCATCCTTTTATATTAAAAGTTTCATCTTTGTTTTGATAAACTCTTGTTATTATTGATTCCACGTTTCCTTATATGTTTTGCTACTATTTTAAATGAAATTTTAATAAATGTTGGTTTTGGTAGCAATAAGTACAAGAATTGTGCAATTTTTCTTTCAAGTGGTTGGATAAATAGAACTACCATAGAATGGCAAATCAAATTTCTATATATAATCTTTGTTGATGATTAACCATATTTTTATATAAAGTTGTAAATTTCTTCATTGATAATCAAATTCAATAACAAGTAAGATATGAATTTTGATTATTTATAGTTATAGTAAAAAATCAATCTAACTTCTATGAAAAATGTAATTGTCAAAAGAGTTAAGCGGTTTTACACTTTTACTAACAAAAGAAAAGTTATTCAATTGTGTTGCTATAAATACATTGTTATTGAATTAAACATTTGTTTGATGTATTCTAAAATACAATGAAAACAATTGTTATTCATTTTGCTCATGATTTTAGGGGATTTCATTTATAATGGATTTTAATGCATTTTTTATTTTAAAACGTGAACAACACAAATACAACATATCTGCTTTTTCTTTTGATGGATTCTTCTTCTTCTCCTCTTCTTCTTCAATCCCTCTAATAAAATCGATTGATCTAAAATCCCATTTTTCTTATGGAAATTTTTTCTTCTTCTTTATTTTCCTTAAATTAATTGACTTTCAAATCTTATTTTTCTTCGGGAATTCTTCTTCTTCAATTCCTCTAAATCAATTGATCTTTAAATTATTATTTTTTGAGAATCTGACATTTTTTCCAGAATATTTTGTGAAGATTTTTCTTTTAAAAAAGTTTGAATGACATTTGACTCAAAAAAAAATTCTTGAGTACATGAAAAACTGCATATCTAAAGAAAAAACCTATAAACTAATACTAAATTATATTTTTCGAAAAGTCTAGATGATTTTTCAAAACAAAAGAAATTCATAGGAATTACTAAAAACACGTTACAATAAAATACAACAAATGTATTTTATTTTCGTTGAAACGTGAATCACCTTTAAGAAATGTACTTCTTATATTCTTTTTAAATCTATGTTTGTTCGTTGACTTGACTCGATTCACAAATTTTATATCAAGATCAGTGAAAATGGCATTTACATCTTCAACAAATTCAATCCGTTTCTTGCGTAAAAGAAAACACCAATGGAGTCAACTCACAACGTTGCATTGGATCGTTCTAGTCAACTAAAAGCTTTCGACGATACCAAAACCGGCGTAAAAGGCCTAGTCGATGCAGGTATCTCATCGATTCCGGATATATTCCTAGCACCTCCGGTTACTCTAACAAGTCCAAAACCACCTTCTTCGTCTCAGTTCACAATCCCAACAATTGATCTCAAAGGAGGTACGGATTCGACGACCACACGTAGTGACTTGGTGGAGAAGATCGGTGACGCGGCGGAGAAATGGGGTTTTTTCCAGGTGGTCAATCACGGGATCTCGCTCGATGTGCTTGAGATGATGAGAGATGGGATCCGTGAGTTTCATGAGCAAGATCCAGAGGTGAAGAAAGGTTTTTACTCTCGTGATCCAAAGAGTAAGATGGTTTATAGTAGCAATTTCGATCTGTTTAGCTCACCCGCGGCAAATTGGAGAGATACTCTCGGTTGTTATACCGCACCAGATCCTCCTAAACCGGAAGATTTACCCGCCGTTTGCGGGTAAGATTTTCGGAATTTGTTATGAAATCATTTAGGATTATGTTCTGTTAAACTCTGTTTTTAGGGGTCATAGTTTAAATTTAAGATGTAATAGTTCTTAGTTATGAATATGTTTATTGAAAAATCTAGTACTTAGAGGTAAAGTTTTATGGATTTCAAATTCAAAACCAATTGGTACGGTTAGATGGGTCCGATTGGGTTGATTTTGGGTCGAATCGATTTTAGACTATTGTTTGGATTTGGCCGGTGTGAGTTTGACTTTTATACCATGTTAAATTTCATTGAAACATGTCAATTTTAGAAAGGAAACTAAGATATCATGCATGTACTAAGCTCAAATGTGAATCTATTGTCTCCATTATAATACTAGTTGAAAAGATGAAAAAAGTTAATCTCTTATGGTTTCTTGGTGAGTAATTTTGTCAGGGAGATGATGATTGAGTACTCAAAGGAAGTGATGAAATTGGGTAAATTACTCTTTGAGCTTCTATCAGAATCGTTGGGGTTAAGCACTAATTACCTCAAGGACATGGACTGCACCAACTCTTTGCTTTTGCTCGGACATTATTATCCGCCGTGTCCTCAACCTGACCTTACTTTAGGCTTAAGCAAGCACTCGGACAATTCTTTTCTAACGGTTCTTCTTCAAGATCATATCGGAGGGCTTCAAGTTCTCCATGACCAATATTGGGTTGATGTTCCTCCTGTTCCCGGAGCTCTTGTCATTAACGTTGGAGATCTTCTCCAGGTTAACTAACTAACTAACCCTTTTCAGTTTTTGATAAATGTTTTAGTCTATGGAATCTGACTTTGATTATCTTATCGCGGCATTTGTGCAGCTTATAACAAACGGCAAGTTCATAAGTGTGGAGCATCGAGTTTTAGCGAATGAAACTGGACCGCGTATTTCAGTGGCGTGCTTCTTCAGTTCGTATTTGATGGCAAATGATCGAGTTTATGGACCCGTCAAAGAGCTTCTATCTGAACAAAACCCACCCAAATATAGAGATACTACCATTACAGAGTATGCAAAGTTCTACAGATCCAAAGGATTTGATGGTACCTCTGGATTACTCTATCTCAAGATCTGAAAATGGCCTTTTGTGTAATAAAGATACATGAGACTTTCTATCTATCTCAAGATCTGAAAATGGCCTTTTGTGTAATAAAGATACATGAGACTTTCTATGTAATAACTTTAAACAAGACTTGGCTGGGCCATGCACTGTGTTGTTTCTTTCTATCAAACCTTATCTACGATGAATGGTGTTGCTGTAGCTTTTCTTTGTGGGTTATGTTGTATGAGACTGTTCTGTTTTCTGATAAACAAAACAATGGAGACGACGAAGATTGCTTCTTACGATCGTCTCAGTGAGCTTAAAGCTTTCGACGAGACCAAGATAGGTGTGAAAGGACTCGTTGAAGCCGGAGTTTCAAAGATTCCACGCATCTTCCATCATTCATCTTCCAATCTAGCAAACCCAAGACCAATTTCCTCCAGCGTGCTACATCTCAATACGATCCCAACGATCGATCTCAGTGGACGTAATTTCAAAGACGCAATTACGCGCAAGAACGTGATTCAAGAAATTAAAGACGCATCAGAGAACTCTGGTTTCTTCCAAGTGACCAACCATGGAATTTCACTCGATCTTCTGGAAAAGATGAGAGATGGAGTTCGTGGGTTTAACGAACAATCTCCAGAAGTTAGGAAACAATTCTATGGTCGTGATTTTAGTAAAGATTTTGTGTATACAAGTAATTTCGATCTATATACTTCACAAGCTGCTAGTTGGAGAGACACTTTCATTTGTTTCATGGCTCCAAATCCTCCTAAACCACAGGATTTGCCACCTATTTGTAGGTATGTATGATGATGAGTCCACTCAACTACATTGCTTTAAACTGATTTGATTTGTGTGTACTCATATTGAAAACATTGTTTCTCAGGGATGTTATAATTGAATACTCAAAAGAAGCTACGAATTTAGCGGAATTTCTATTTCAACTATTATCAGAAGCACTAGGTTTAAACCCTAATCATCTCAATGACATTGATTGTTCCAAGGGTTTACGTATGCTTTGCCATTACTACCCACCTTGTCCAGAACCTGAACTAACCATAGGTGGAACTAAGCACTCGGACAGTTCATTTCTTACGGTTCTTCTTCCTGATCTGATCGAAGGGCTTCAAGTTCTCCGCGATGGGTACTATTTCGATGTTCCTCCTGTTCCCGGTGCACTCATCATCAACGTTGGAGACCTTCTACAGGCAAGTGTGCTTGCTCAGATTTGTCGCAACTTTCTTAATTAACATAATGTTGTATAAACGATCTTGCTTTTTTTGGGGTTTTGATGCAGCTTATAACCAACGACAAGTTCATTAGCTCGGAGCATAGAGTCTTGGCAAACAGAGCCACAAGAGCTCGAGTCTCGATCGCTTGTTTCTTCACCACCGGCCTTAGACACAATCCTAGAATGTATGGACCTATAAAAGAGCTTGTGTCTGAAGATAACCCTCCTAAGTACAGAGAGATCACCATTAAGGAATTCACTACTCACCGCAATGCCAAAGGACTTGACGGAACTCCTGATTTGCCCCATTTCAAAATATGAACATGGTGGACTACATGTAATAAATATCTAAATTTACAGATCAATGTAACTTGAGAAAAAGATCACAAATAGTGTCCAAGAGGTTCATAAGCATCATTGTTTATACTTTTACTCTTTAAAGATCTTGAAAATTTCATAAAAGCTGGAAATAATAAGAGCATTTCATTGATGTTCATGAGAATTGAGAATGCCACACAACATTGTTTCTGAGACCAAGTCACATAAAGATGCGTAGGACTTTGACTTTCTCTGTAATAACTTCACAAAAGTTTTACGAACAAAACATAAGTTTTCATAAACACTTGTTCCAATAAACACTTGGACCGGTTTTAAAAACATTAATACCGAATAAGAAAACACTTTACACAGATCTAGATTTGTTCTGTCTTCTGAGAAAGAACAAACAATGGAGGCGACGAAGATTGCATCATTCGATCGTATCAGTGAGCTTAAAGCTTTCGACGAGACCAAGACAGGTGTTAAAGGACTCGTCGACTCCGGAGTTTCACAGATTCCACGCATCTTCCATCACTCAACTGTGAACCTAGCAAACCATAAACCACTTTCCTCTGACTTGCTACATCTAACAACGATCCCAACGATTGATCTAGGAGGTCGAGTCTTCGAAGACGCGATTACACGCAAGAACGTGATTAAAGGGATTAAAGATGCATCAGAGAAATGGGGTTTCTTCCAAGTAATCAACCATGGAGTATCACTCGAACTTCTTGAGAAGATGAAAAATGGAGTTCGTGGGTTTAATGAACAATCACCAGAAGTTAGGAAACAGTTCTACACTCGTGATTTCAGTAAGGAGTTTGTGTATACAAGTAATTTCGATCTGTATACTTCACAAGCTGCAAGTTGGAGAGATACTTTCATGTGTTACATGGCTCCAAATCCTCCAAAACCACATGATCTACCACCAATTTGTAGGTAATGATGATTGTCATGGCTCCACTCAACTCCATTGCTTTAAACTGATTTGATTTGTGTAATTATGGTGAAGAAATTGTTTCTTCAGGGATGTTATGATTGAATACTCAAAGGAAGTGATGAATTTGGGAGAATTTCTGTTTCAGTTTTTATCAGAAGCTTTAGGGTTAAACACTAATCATCTCAATGACATTGATTGCTCCATGGGGTTACGTATGCTTTGCCATTACTACCCACCTTGTCCTGAGCCTGACTTAACTATAGGCACAAGTCAACACTCGGATAGTTCATTTCTTACTGTTCTTCTTCCTGATTTGATCGAAGGGCTTCAAGTTCGCCGTGATGGGTACTGGTTTGATGTTCCTCCTGTTCCCGGTGCACTCATTATCAACATTGGAGACCTTCTACAGGCAAGTTTGCACCACAGTCTTGCTTAAGCATTTGTATAAGTGATCTTTCTCTAGGTTGTTCAGATGTTTTTTTTGGGGGTTTTGATGCAGCTTATAACTAATGACAAGTTTGTCAGTTTGGAACATCGAGTATTGGCGAATAGAGCCACGAGAGCTCGAGTCTCTGTTGCGTGTTTCTTCACTACCGGGGTGAGACCCAATCCTAGAATGTATGGACCCATAAGAGAGCTTGTCTCTGAAGATAACCCTCCTAAGTACAGAGAGACTACGGTTAAAGAGTTCGCTGCTCAACGCAGTGCCAGAGGACTTGATGGTACCTCTGATTTACTCCATTTCAAAATATGAACATTGTGGACTATATGTAACTATATAGATTGATGTAATTATTTAAGATCTTGAAAGTTTCATAAAAGCTAAAAGTAAGAGTATATCCTTGATGTTCCAAACAACAGTGTTTCTGAGACTAAAAGTCTAATAAACCTTATCTGTAATAACTTCTTGTTTAATAAGTCTTTGTCTGGGTCATGCACCTGTGTTGTTTGTTTCTATAAACCTTATCTATGATCAATGGTTTTGCTATAGCAAATGGTCTTATCTTCGAAACCAAGAAGATAAGTTTCAGTTTTTCTTTGTGGGTTATGTTAATGTGTGATTGAATGTATCAGATTGTTCGGGTTTCCGAGAAAGAAAACACGATGGAGACGATGACGAAGATTGCTTCATACGATCGTGTCAGTGAGCTTAAAGGTTTTGACGAGACCAAGACAGGTGTGAAAGGACTTGTCGACGCCGGAGTTTCACAGATTCCACGCTTCTTCCATCACTCATCCGACAAATTAGCAAACCATAAACCACTTTCCTCCGACTTGCTACATCTAACAACGATCCCAACGATCGATATAGGAGGACGTATCTTCAAGGACACGATTATGCGCAAGAACGCGATAAAAGGGATTAAGGAGGCATCAGAGAAATGGGGTTTCTTCCAAGTGATCAACCATGGAGTTTCCGTCGATCTTCTAGAGAAGATGAAAGATGGAGTTCGTGGGTTTCACGAACAATCACCAGAAGTTAGGAAACAATACTATGGTCGAGACTTCAGTAAAGAGTTTGTGTATACAAGTAATTTTGATTTATACACTTCACCAGCTGCATGTTGGGGAGACAGTTTCACTTGTTACATGGCTCCAAATCCTCCAAAAGCACATGATTTGCCAGCTATTTGTAGGTATGATGATGATGATTCCACTCCATTGCTTTAAACTGATACGATTTGTGTGTACTCATAGTGAAAACATTGTGTCTCAGGGATGTTATGATTGAATACTCAAAGCAAGCTATGAATTTGGGGGAATTTCTGTTTGAGCTTTTATCAGAAGCTTTAGGGTTAAACTCTAATCATCTCAATGACATTGATTGCTCCATGGGCTTACGCATGCTTTGCCATTACTACCCACCTTGTCCTGAGCCTGACCTAACTATAGGTGCAGGTAAGCATTCGGACAGTTCATTTCTTACGGTTCTTCTTCTTGATCTGATCGAAGGGCTTCAAGTTCTCCGAGATGGGTACTGGTTCGATGTTCCTCCTGTTCCTGGTGCACTCATCATCAATGTCGGAGACCTTCTACAGCTAATAACAAACAACAAGTTCATTAGTTCGGAGCATAGAGTCTTGGCAAACAGAGCCACAAGAGCTCGAGTCTCGGTCGCTTGTTTCTTCACCACCGGCCTTAGACACAATCCTAGAATGTATGGACCCATGAGAGAGCTTGTGTCTGAAGATAACCCTCCTAAGTACAGAGAGATCACCATTAAGGAATTCACTACTCACCGCAATGCCAAAGGACTTTGACGGAACCCCTGATTTGCCCCATTTCAAAATATGAACATGGTGGACCAAATGTAATAGTATCTATTTTTACAGATTATTGTAACTTGAGAAGAAAAAGATCAAAAGAGTGCCCAAGAGGTTCATAAGCTGGGAATAAAAGAACATTATTTCAATGATGTTTCTGAGAAAGTCAAATAAAGATGCATGGGACTTTGACTTTCTTTGTAATAACTTTTTTATTTTTTGTCTACTTCTATCAACCTTATCTATTGATCAATGGTTTTTGCTGTAGCGACTTGTCCTATCTTCGAACACATGAAACAAGTTTCATTTCTCCTTTGTGGGTTATGTTTATGTGACCGTATCAGATTGTTCTGTTTTCTGAGAAAGAAAAAACGATGGAGACTACTAAGAAGATTGCATCATACGATCGTGTCAGTGAGCTTAAAGCGTTCGACGAGACCAAGACTGGTGTGAAAGGACTCGTCGAAGCCGGAGTTTCACAGATTCCACGCATCTTCCATCACTCATCTACCAATTTAGCAAACCATAAACCACTTTCTTCGGACTTGCTACATCTCACGACAATCCCAACGATTGATCTCGGAGGACGTATCTTCGAGGATGTTATTACACGCAAGAACGCGATTAAAGGGATTAAAGAGGCATCAGAGGAATGGGGTTTCTTCCAAGTGATTAACCATGGAGTTTCACTCCAACTTCTTGAGAAGATGAAGGATGGAGTTCGTAGCTTTCATGAACAAGCCCCAGAAGTTAGGAAACAATACTACGGTCGTGACTTCACAAGAAAGTTTCTGTATTTAAGTAATTTTGATCTCTTCAGCTCTCCAGCTGCAAATTGGAGAGACACTTTCTCAAGTTACATAGCTCCAGATCCTCCAAAACCACAGGATTTGCCAGCTATTTGTAGGTAATGATAATGACTCCAATTCTTTTAACCTACTAATATTTAATATTTCATATAGTGACACTCCTCCATTGTGTTTCACAGGGATGTTATGATTGAATACTCAAAGGAAGTCATGGTTTTAGGGAAATCTCTTTTTGAGCTTTTATCAGAAGCACTAGGGTTAAGCCCTAATCACCTCAATGACATGGATTGTTCAAAGGGGTTGCTTATGCTTAGCCATTACTACCCACCTTGTCCAGAGCCTGACTTAACTATAGGCACAAGTCAGCACTCGGACAACTCGTTTCTTACCGTCCTTCTTCCAGATCAGATCGAAGGGCTTCAAGTTCACCGCGAAGGGAACTGGTTTGATGTTCCTCATGTTCCCGGTGCACTCATCATCAATATTGGAGATCTTCTACAGGCAAGTTTTTGCACAATCTTGCTTAAGTATTGTATAAGTGATCTTTCTCTAGGTTGTTCAAAGGTTGGTTATTGGGGTTTTGATGCAGCTTATAACAAACGACAAGTTTGTCAGTTTGGAACATCAAGTATTGGCGAATAGAGCCACAAGAGCTCGAGTCTCTGTTGCGTGTTTTTTCACCACTGGCGTGAGACCGAATCCTAGAATGTATGGACCCATAAGAGAGCTTGTGTCTGAAGAAAATCCTCCAAAGTACAGAGAGACCACCATTAAGGACTACGCTACTTACTTCAATGCCAAAGGACTTGACGGAACTTCTGCTTTGCTCCATTTTAAAATATGAACTAGGTGGGCTAGGGCCACAACTACTTCCTCACACATGTACTACATGAAAATATATGTAATATATGATATAAACTCACAATATTGTCCACAAAGAAGATGCATGAATCTAGAGACATTCCCTTTTTCATATATTAGTATACATGACTGGATTAACATAGTTCTTATCATTAATTATGTAGTGAGTTTGATAATAGTTGACTGGAAAAAAAATTAGATAGGAATAAAATTTTATGACTGTATTTACATAAAAAAGGGTTTTCCTTATACTACTCTTTAGTGTATTTAGATATCTTTCATATAAGTATATGTTTTGAAGTTAATACAAAAAATATACAAAAATTAAGCAAAATATAAGTATATGTTTAGCAAACATAAAGCAAAATATATGTAATAGTTAGTAAAAAAATTAATTGGTTATGAAACTCATTAATCATAATTTTGGTTTACAAAGTTTGATTCTTCTATAATCTAATTATATAGCTTCTCCTTATACAACGTTATTTTTATTAATGTTTAATGGTTATTTGCATAAAACACTCTAAATTAATATTGATATAACACTTACAAATTTGATAAACTCTAGTGTTCAAATGTCAAAATTAGAGTAAATATAAGATGGTTAATTAAGAAATGGACAAGTGTCAACATTTAAAATGACACATGGCAACTTGTGAGGTAATACTTTAAGTATATGGTCAATGTATAATTTATGACTTATATAGAAATATGATTGTAATCCTTTAGGTAATGTAGGAAAATTTATTAAACCCCAATAATAACAATTTACAAATGAAATGACAAAAAAATCTAATACTTATGAAAACAAAAATATTTAATACATAAAATGAATGACAACATACACTTCAACTAAACCTACAACCATTTAAATTGTTTGTTTTTGCTTACGTGTAAATGCTTATGAACAAAATAATACAATATTTTGAATACTTATAAATTACATTTCATACATGAACGTAGTAATTTTGATAACTATCAAGTTTCGACTCAATAAACTTTAGTTATTCAAACATTTGTAATCTTTAGTTATATACATGAAATGTCAAAAGCTTTTATTGTTGGTTTGTATTTTAGTTTTATTTAAAATCTGGTAATTAATGTAATAAGATTAATTTGAAGTAATTAACAGAAATACACATGTAAAAAAAATGACAAATTGCAACCTCTCATAACTTTGGTTTTGAGAAACCTTATTATATTATATAAGATTGATCTATTAAACATGACACAAACATTATATAATGGTATTATGGCATATATCGTCATTAGAAACATACTGGAACATCTTATATACTTTCTATTAGTTTTTTATAGAATAATAAGAAAATTTTAAAGTGTTTGCGAAGAAATCTTGTAAAAAAAGAGAGTATTTATTAGAATATGGCTTTACATACTTTCAAATAATTCATGAAGATAATTTGATGTCAAATGTTTACTTTAAATTAATTATTGAAGTTCTTGTTTAAACCAAAAAAGTGTTTACTTTAAATTAAAATTGATATCACTTTTTATTTTAAAGAATCAATAAAAGAATCATAAACTTTAGAGAGGTAAATGTCACAATTAAGTAAAAAAAAATTCTAAATATAAAAATGGACATTAATTACCAACACTAAAAGTGACACATGGCAGATTTTCAGAGTTTAGGGATAGTGAAACCTTAAAATATCATATAAGATATCTAGATTTGCAAATATTACTTGTGAAAAATATCAAAAGAGGTTCATAAACATCACTGTTTTAAACTTTACAAGTTGACTAAGCCGCTTGAGAAGCTTGGAATTTCATTGCCTAAAAAGATCAAAAAGAGGGCCCAAGAGGTTCATAAGCATCAGTGTTTATACTTTTACTCTTTAAAGTTCTTTAAAGTTTCATAAAAGCTAGGAAATAAGAGTATTTCTTTGATGTTTCTGAGACTAAAGATGCGTTGTAACTTGTAAGACATTGACTTTCTCTCTAAACTTCTTGCTTAAAAAAACGGCGTTTGGGCTTATTAGTACCCGCATTCTGGGTTACTGCGAAAATTTGTACCTACTCTTTGAAAGAGTGGTAATAAATACCCCAACTCAGGCGTTTCGGCTTTTTAATACCCGAACTCTGGGATAGCAACAAAATTGGTACCTACTCTTTGAGAGAGTGCTTATAAATACCTCAACTCAATAAAATTTAAGTTTTTAAACCTGAAATTAAAAATTTGGCTTATAAATACCTAATGGATTACGAAGTTAGTTTATGTGTTAACGGTGTTGACTAGGATGCTTAGTCAGCAAAGCCCATTAATTGATTATAATAAAGAAAACAGTTTTGGAAAGAATCGAACTTGCACCTCAAACTTAGCAATTTGTTCCAAAACCAGTTATTACCGGCCCAAAACTAATTGAACATAAAATACTAAGTCAGTTTTTCATCTATGTGTATTTGTTGTATGTGCATATGCATCTGCTTCTACGATGTGATTTAGTGTTTTCGATGACTAAAACGGTACTCTTTTGTTTTTGGGTCAATTTTTTGCCTATTTCAAGTTTGGGTTTTGCCGAATTACGTTTTAAATCATAAAAATTACATCAATTTTTTGCAACGTCAATTCCAACAACAGTTGCATTACATTCACTTGCACACTGAAGATGATTCACAATTTTCATTATTATTTTACCCTAACAAAAAAAACAAAAAAATCACATAATTGGATTTCTTCTTGAATCATATTTACGATTGAGAATTGGGTTATTTTAGGACATACATTAGAGAACCCGCTGCAATTTATTGAATCCAGAATACACTACAATTTATGGGAGAACATTGATCAAAAGAATATACTAACTTAAATAGTTTTGGGATGAATTGCTAAGTTTGAGGTGCATGGTTCGATTTTTTCCAGGACCGTTTTTTTTTATTCTAATCAATTATAAGTCGGATTTTTAATTTTGGGTTAAAAACTTAAATTTTATTGAGTTACGGTTTTATAAGCACTTTCGCAAAGAGTAAGTGCCAATTTTCTCACTACTCTATAGTTCGGGTACTAATAAGCTGAAATTATTAAGTTGAGGTATTTATAAGCACTATTTCAAAGATCATGTATAAATTTTCCGAGTAATCTAAAAAGACGGTGCTAAAGCCAGTGTGGGCCAGAGGTACTGTCCCAAGCTACCAACCTTATCTATATGATCTATGGTTAAGCTGTATCGGGTGGTCTTATCTATGAAGAAAGTTTCACTTTTTCTTTGTGGGTTACGTTATGCATGATTGTTCCTGTTTTTTGAGAAACAATGGAGACGACGAAGATTGCTTCATTTGATCGTGTCAGTGAGCTTAAAGCTTTCGACGAGACCAAGACAGGTGTCAAAGGACTAGTAGACTCCGGAGTTTCACAGATTCCACGCATCTTCCATCACTCATCTGACAAATTAGCAAACCATAAACCACTTTCCTCTGACTTGCTACACCTCAATACCATCCCAACGATTGATCTAGGAGGACGTATCTTTAAGGACAAGAATAGGCGCACGAACGCGGTTCAAGGGATTAAAGATGCATCAGAGAAATGGGGTTTCTTCCAAGTGATCAACCATGGTGTTTCACTCGATCTTCTCGAGAAGATGAAAGATGGAGTTCGTAGCTTTCATGAACAATCTCCAGAAGTTAGGAAACAATACTACGGTCGAGATTTCGCCAGAAAGTTTACGTATTCAAGTAATTTCGATCTCTACAGTTCTCCAGCTGCAAATTGGAGAGACACTTTCTCTTGTTACATGGCTCCTGATCCTCCAAAACCACAGGATTTACCACCCATTGTCAGGTATGAATGTATGATGATGACTCCATTGCTTTTAACCTACTAATTTTGATGTGTAAATCTATTCATATGGTGAAGAATTGTTTCACAGGGATGTTATGATTGAATACACAAAGGAAGTGATGAGTTTAGGGGAATTTCTCTTGGAGCTTTTATCAGAAGCTCTAGGGTTAAACCCTAACCATCTCAAGGACATGGATTGTTTAAAGGGTTTGCTCATGCTTAGCCATTACTACCCACCTTGTCCAGAGCCTGACCTGACTTTAGGCACCAGTCAGCACTCGGACAATTCTTTTCTTACCGTCCTTCTTCCTGATCTGATCGAAGGGCTTCAAGTTCTCCGCGATGGGTACTGGTTCGATGTTCCTCCTGTTCCCGGTGCACTCATCATCAACATCGGAGATCTTCTACAGGTAACTTTCCACATATCATGATATCAATACATTGTTTAAGTGATATTCCTCTAGGTTGTTCAAAGTTTTCTTTTGGGTTTTGATGCAGCTTATAACAAACGACAAGTTCATCAGCTTGGAACATAGAGTATTGGCAAACAGAACCACAAGAGCTCGAGTCTCGGTTGCCTGTTTCTTCACTACCGGCCTTAGACACAATCCTAGAATGTATGGACCCATGAGAGAGCTTGTGTCTGAAGAAAATCCTCCTAAGTACAGAGAGATCACCCTTAAAGAATATGCTGCTTACATCTACGCCAAAGGAATTGACGGAACCTCTGCTTTGCTTCCTTTCAGAATATGAACTAGGTGGCTACTACTACTTACTTCCTCAGTCCTCACACATATACACATGAAAACATATGTAATATATCTAAATTTGCTGAATAATATTACTTAAGAAAAAGATCAAAAGAGTGCCTGAGGAAGAGAATTCACAAGAGGTTCATAAACATCATTGTTTAAAACTTTACTCTTTAAACTTGTTTGAGCTTTCATAAAAGCTGGAAATAAGACGATTTAACTGCTCATGAGTCATGATAGCCATATGGTAAAGTAATAATGCTGTTCTGTACGAAAGCCAAAAAAACTTTCAGAAGGTAACTACCGAGTTTGGTTGCACTGAATGCTGCATCTGCGATATGTCCGAGTCTACTTCTTCCTCCTCCATCACGTCAAGTTTCCTGCATCACACACATTTACGGGTTAGCTTCGTTGCGCTTTTTCTTGGGAATAGTCCTAAATATCGTTGAGGTTTACGGTTAATACCTTCGAGGGAATAAATTCTGACCACCTTCTTCCGAGAGTGCCTTCTCTAATCTCACCTCGAATGGGGTTGCATGCCAACTCACTTTCTGATCCTGCATAAGGTAAAAAAGAATGTAACCCAATTGTGTATAGTTTCTGAATATTAGAGAAAGCAGAGATGAAACACAAGGAATAATACCTCCTTGTATTTGGTTGTTGAATTTGGGATCCCATTTCCATCCCACCATTTGGGTGAAATATCAGTTTGCTCATTCTCATTCCAGTGTGAAGCAACCAATCCAATGATAGGCCTGTAACCTGGAGTTATGGCAGCGACTCGAGGTGTCCTATCGTTTAAAACCGCAATATTTTCATCACACTCTTCGCTGATCCGTTTTAGCCAAGGAGAAAAACTTGCCTCAAACTTGGACAATTTCTCATCTGAGCTTTCTTCCACAATTTCCCCATAAGTTGCTGAAGAGGGACTTTCACCCTCTATCTGCTCTTTTTCAAGTAAATCCTTGTGGACCTTATACAAGGATGCATTTTCCATTAGATTGGAAACTGAATGCACAAACTGTGACCTGATTCTAGGCCTTCCCCTTCCGGCTGATTCCATGTTTGCAGGATATATGGTTCCGGGAGTTTGCATCTCATCAGACAGCTTCAATGGGGTTGGATTAGGCGAGCTCACTGTAAAACTGATTTTGCTACCCATCTCAGGTTTTCTTGAACTGCTATCCTCGGAAGATTTAGAAGAGTGAGATTGATCAAGA
Source organism: Arabis alpina (assembly GCA_900128785.1). Lineage (NCBI taxonomy): Eukaryota > Viridiplantae > Streptophyta > Magnoliopsida > Brassicales > Brassicaceae > Arabis > Arabis alpina. The sequence continues at coordinate 3,628,672 of LT669788.1, forward strand.
TCGCATTCAAACCGCACAGACTTAGTCTTTCCAGCTGTGAGCATTGGTTTGTCAGATCTATCCAACTCACCCTTGAATGCAGTGCCAATGCTTTCTACTTCATCAGTATCACTTGCAGTGTCCGGGACATTGATTACGCAACTAATACGGAAAAAAGAGAAGAGTGAATTCCAGAATTCATTTAACATCTACTAAGGTGTGAGAATAATGTTAGCATAGAAACCACACCCCCTTCTATCAAGAAATCATGCCAGTTCTACCAAGCATAACATAAGGAGGCAAAATGCTTGTTTAATTTAAACAAAGTAACCTCTAATGCTCTCTACCTGCTTAGTGTTTGCTCTGAAGAAAATGATGGTCTTCCCTCTTCTTTGCAATTTTTCATTGGGGTTGGAGATTCATCCAAATGGAACCCTATAGCGGAGCTACTGGAAATCCATGAATGAAATTCAGCAGATCCAGAATCTTGAGGACTACTTAGTTTTTGAGATGCTTTCCTAATTTCAATAGGTGTCTCCGGTATAGTACCACAAGCTTTAAGAAACCTCGCCTATGATTCCACAAGTAAAAAAAAAATGGTTAGATTCTTTGCATGAACTCTTGTAGGAATGGACAATCAAATTCTATTGAAATATAGCAGAGATAGGATTCTCTGAACTACATAAGAGCTACCACAACAAATTATTAACAGTTTCTGAATTAGAATCCCTGCATTCTCATAAGAAACTCAACTAATTCCAAGCACTAATGCAAGAAAACATATTTACACAGAACTCAGATATAAACACATCCGTGAGAGAATAAAGTTCTAGATCTCAACACTGAATCAAGAGTAAAACCAAGCAGAGGGCAAAAAAAGAATGCTCAAGGCTCTAGAATCTATAGCAGACTCAATACAGAAACAAAACCAAATACCACACCAGTAACGAAAATCATAGACCTCAATCATAAGACTTGCAAGAACGGCACAGATCTTGATGGTCATATAATCATAAATCAAATCATAATCACATAATTAGAGACAATGCTTATAAAACGAATCATACCTCATCTCTTAAGCCTTTGTCAATATGTATAGAATCCAAATCAAATCGTTTCTTGTCAAGGCAAGACGAAGAAGCTGCTTTCTCTATAAAATCAAGAACAAAAAACCCTTATATTAGCAAGAACCACACAGAAACAACTAATCATAAATCAATTTCCTGATGTAAACACATCAATTACCTTCAGACAAAAACAAATCTGACAAATGATTCTGCGATTCCTCACCTTTCTGTAGACAAATAAGCAATAGACATATTCAGATCGATTTGATCTTGGTCAAGAAAAGCAAAGAAACAAGAATCAGCTCAATAAATCAAACAATACACTGTGATTTCATCTACGATCATTGTACTATCTCGATTAACACCACAACGAACAAGATCATACAAAGAAAAGATGAGAATCGAAAGAATTACATTGGACTTAGCGAGTGAAGAGTGATTACTAGTAGAACGGTCATCTCTGGAGCGAAAACAGTCGAGAAAACAAGCCATAGCTCTACAAACTGATAAATCGATAAATCTGAGCACAGATCTGCAAAAAGGACTTAGGTTTGGCTTCATCAACGTGCGTCTCATATCATTTGATTTCTTGAAAAGCCGAATCAGTAACACAGAGAGAGGAATCTACAGCTCTTAAGAGAAAGATTTTCCCGAGAAACACGCAGAAAATGAGAGAGAAAGAGAAAGCCGTTTTTTCGAAATTTGAAACCAAAAGGTGCGAGGGATTGAATCAGCTACGTGCGAGTGTACTGTAGTTTCCAAGATCACGAACGCGTGTGAAAGATTTGATCGTACACGTGTGGAGATTGGACCTAAACCATGATTTGGGCATTTCTTTAATGGGCCCTTTTAGTAGTATTGGCCCAAAAGGCCCAGAATCCGAATTGCGCATAAGAAAAAATATTTTTATTTTAAAATCATTAAAAACAAAAAATAGGGCAAGGAGGAAGCAGAAGGAAACTCACCGCCACTGTACCAGTCTCTGAGGAACCCTAGTTATCGATGGGGAAGAAGAAGATGCATAATCAGCAAAGTGCAGAATCCACTCGGATTTGGGGTGGAAAGTTCCTCAAGGAGTTTTGCGCCTCCGAGAACGATTGTGAGTTACATTGATTTGATTCCGTCACCGGAATTTTTGTTCAGAGGATGAACACCAATACTCACTACTTGCAATGCTTATAAATTGTTGTTATAGTCAGTGATTGATTTCTATTGTGTTGTTTTGTTTGATTGATTTGTAATTGTGTTTGTTTATTTATCTTGTGTAGCTCATACATTTGATACTAGTCTTACGAACAGTGACCGTGGAATTATTCATCAAATGTGTCGAAATATGGGTATTGGATCAAAGAGTTCCGGGTTAGTCACTGGTTTAATTTTGGATTGCGAACTACTTTGTGAGCATAAGTTTATGATTTTTTTTGTATGCTGTGTAGGAGTGGTGATCAAAGGTATCTTCAGATTTTCAAACGTGTAGGTGGTTCTTTGATTTCGAAATATAAGAAGAGAGATGACAAAGGAGAAGGGAAAGGAAGTGGCGAAAGAAAGAAGAAATCTAAAGAGAAGCTTAGATGTGTTTCATTTCCACCGGAGGCAAAACCTGTTTTGCAGGATTTGTTTACTCGGTATCCGCCTTGTGACGGAGATACTACAGGGACGTCATTGGGGATATATACTGGACATTTGGGTAATCGAAGGAAATGGAAAGATGACTTTTTTTGTAGACCTCAGATGAGCAAAGAAGATATTCTGAAGAAGGTGGCGTCCCTGAGTTCTAGACAGGCAAATGATGAACGTTTTGCGGAGGTTAGTAGAAATGATTGAAATATACTTCTCTATACAGAATCCAGTTTCGTAAGGTTATAACGTGTGCAAGTAAAAGATATATCCTTGTATTTGAATGGTGTTACAGATCTGTAAAGAACGAACAAACCTTCCCATCGCAGCTTTTAGAGATGCAATTACATCTGCAGTGGAATCCAATCAGGTTATATGGGGTTTTAGATATGATATTTGTTCTTCTATATCAGAATTTTGGATGTGTGCTTTCAGTGAGGGATTTCGACAGCTTATGAAAGAGTCATTATTTTTTCTTATTCTAAATTCAGGTTGTTCTTATTGCTGGTGAAACTGGTTGTGGGAAAACTACTCAGGTGCGTCATTTTACTTGTTTTTTTTGTTATTCACTAGAATCAAATGCTGAACTTTTTTCACTGCTGCTCTTTTTTTTTTGTATTGGTGGAGATAAATATAGTTATTCATCGTAGGTTTTGATTCCAGGTTCAGCTTATCAGTTTTCATCTCCTTAGTCCTTAGCACGATATTTATGCTTGTAAAAGATTGAGATTAAATGTTGGGGTATAAGATTTTTGTGCTATGTGCTTGGTTATGGTATTACCATATCGATTGTACTATGTATAAAGCGTTTTCTGTTTCTCGTAGTAGCTTTTTTCTCTCATTTAGAAGTTTCTCAGGTGCCTCAGTTGTTGATATTTTAGGTGCCTCAATATCTTCTAGATCATATGTGGAATAAGCAAGAATCTTGCAAAATCATTTGCACTCAACCACGTCGTATATCAGCTATTTCCGGTTAGTAATTTTCTGATTCAGATCCTGTGAAGTTTCAGCTTTGAAGTCTAATGCATGCCGCTTAAGCTGCTAACTCCTAGCTTAATGCCTTCTTTTCCTATTTTAAAGTTTCTGAACGATTAGCTTGGGAAAGAGGTGAAGCTATAGGAACCAACGTCGGCTACAAGGTAAGGCGGTCATTTTTGTTTGACAGATACTATTCCATGTGATAGACACACATGTTAGGGGCTACGGGAAATATCTTCTCTCAATATATCATTGACTTTATGATGCAATTCTAGGTGCGGCTGCAAAGTACCGGTGGAAGACAGTCATCAGTTGTTTTCTGCACGAATGGCATTCTGCTGAGGGTGCTTGTAGGCAAAGGCAGTGGTAGTTGTATTCCTGATATAACTCACATTATTGTGGTAAGACATTTTTGTTTGATTTCATGATATGTTTTTCATGTGTTTATCTAGTTTGCTTTTTTTCCTGTTCATTACATGTCCTGGTTCTGCTGGTAGAAAAAAATTCAGTTGAAAAAATAAACATGAAATTGGCACAATTATTTTGTCTGCAATCTTGTGTCTCTGGTAGTATCTAAGGTTCTCATCTTTTTGCTCTTCGGCTGTAAATTAATTTTGTAGTTGTGTAGATCGGTCAGTGACCTGTATATTACTTTGTAGGATGAAATTCATGAAAGGGATTGCTACTCTGATTTCATGTTGGCGATTATAAGGTACATTCTCAAATCCATATGTTGAAAAAAGTTCATATGGCGATTGTTTAATTAGTTGTATCACACTAATTTAGATGCCTAAACTGCTATACACTTTTTATTCGGATTCTTCATTTGAAGCTTAGCCATGAAAAGATATTATTCTTTGGGTGAATGGCAAAATTCAGATCAATTTGTGATGCCTTTGTTTGTTTGCAGGGATTTCCTTCCTTCAAATCCTCATCTCCGACTGGTCAGTTAAGCTATACTCTTCGTTTTCCACTGCTATGATACAGTTACAATAGAATAATAATTTTTGCTGTGGCAACAGATTCTCATGAGTGCTACTCTTGATGCCGAGAGGTTTTCTGGATATTTCGGAGGTTGCCCGGTTGTCCGAGTGCCTGGATTCACTTATCCAGTTAATTCCTCTCTCTCTCTCTCTCTAGATTTCGCTTTAGTCTCATTGTATTGGAAAATAATATTCTTGCGCCTGTCCTGCAGGTGAGAACGTATTATCTGGAAGATGCGCTCTCTGTCCTGAAATCAGACAAGAATAATCATCTAATTTCTGCTGATGCAAACATTCCAGATGGCAAGCTTGATATTAAAGATGAAGATAAAGTTGCTTTAGATGAAGCAATCGACTTGGCATGGAAAAATGATGACTTTGATGCTCTATTAGCTCTAGTTTCTTCTGGAGGAAGTCATGAGGTTTATAATTACCGGCAATCATCGACCTGGCTAACACCACTTATGGTCTTTGCTGGAAAGGGCAGAATTAGCGATGTCTGTAAGCTCCTCTTACTTGGTGCTGACTGTAAATTAAAGTCCAAAGAAGGTATAACAGCATTAGAATTGGCTGAAAAAGAGAATCAGTCTGAAGCTGCTCAAATAATCAGAGAACATATGGATAACTTCCAGGCGAATTCTCAGCTAGCACAAGACTTACTTGACAAGTATATGACGACAATCAATGCAGAAGAAGTAGATGTGGATCTTATAGCCCGTTTAATGTGGAAAATATGCGGTGATTCAGAAGTTGGTGCCATTCTTGTTTTTCTACCCGGGTGGGAGGAAATAAGTAAAACGAAAGAGAAGATGCTGGCTAATCCCTATTTTGCAGATAGTACTAAATTCAACATTTTATGTCTTCATTCAAGGATTCCAGCAGATGAACAGAGGAAAGTTTTTCAACGACCCTCTAAAGGTTGTCGCAAAATTGTGCTTGCGACAAATATTGCTGAATCAGCAGTTACTATTGATGATGTGGTTTATGTGATAGATAGTGGCCGGATGAAGGAAAAGAGTTATGATCCTTATAATAATGTGTCAACGCTCCAATCTTCTTGGGTTTCAAAAGCAAATGCAAAACAGCGGGCGGGTCGAGCAGGCCGTTGCCAACCTGGCATTTGTTATCATCTCTATTCTAAACTTCGGGCAGCCTCTTTGCCTGAATTTAGGGTTCCTGAAGTTAGGAGGATGCCAGTAGAGGAACTCTGCTTGCAGGTACTGTTCTTTCTAAAGTAGATTTTGTCTATGATAACTAATGTCATTCATGGATGGTAGCATCGTGTTTGAGACTTCTTACGTACTTGATTTCTTACTGATGAGTGATGTCCATAAATAATATGTTCAGGTAAAGATGCTGGATCCGAGTTGCAACGTACATGATTTCCTCCAGAAATTGATGGACCCGCCTGTTGATCAAAGTGTTGCAAATGCCTTAACCATCCTTAAAGAAATTGGAGCTTTAACACCTCAAGAAGAGCTAACAGAACTTGGACAGAAATTTGGTCTGCTTCCAGTTCATCCTCGGATTAGCAAGATGCTTTATTTCGCCATATTAGTGAATTGTCTGGATTCCGCACTTATTCTGGCATGTGCAGCCGACACCAAGGATCCATTTATTATGCCCTTGGTGCCAGGTGAAAGAAAAAAAGCTGCCGCCGCAAAACTTGAACTTGCATTGTTTTATGGGGACCACAGTGATCACCTTGCGACTGTTGCGGCTTTTCACTGCTGGAAATATGCAAAAAAAAGGGGTCAATCTGCGAAGTTTTGTTCTAAGTACTATGTCTCCGTAAATGCCATGATGACACTGGATAATTTGCATGACAAGCTTCATGCAGAACTTAAAAGACATGGGCTTATCCCTAGCGATGACTCAAACTGTAGTCTGAATGCTCACGATCCAGGGATTCTTCGTGCTGTTCTAGCAGTAGGATTGTACCCTATGATGGGAAGAATGTGCCCACCTTGCAAGAATAATAAAAGGTCTCTAGTAGAGACTATAACTGGAGCCAAAGTTCGCGTGTCCTGGAATTCAAACAAGTCCTCTAGCAAGGATGATGAACCTTTAATTGTTTTTGATGAGATCACTCAAGGAGACTGGGGCGTGCACATAAGAAGTTTCAATGCTCTTCCCACTGTACCGCTGTTACTGTTTTCAGGAGAGATAGCTGTGGCTCCTACCGAGAGCTGTGATGATGAGGAAGATCACGAAATAGAAAATGAAGGAGATGTGATGGACATAGATAAGGCAGCTGGTAGTCCTGGAGAGAAAATAATGCTTGCACCAGAAAATTCAGTCAAGGTGGTGGTAGATAGGTGGCTGCCTTTCAAGATTACAGCTATTGAAATTGCTCAAATGTACATCTTGAGAGAGCGACTAATGGCATCCATTTTGTTCAAGGTACATTAGTTAAAATCGGTATGATTGAGGATATTCAACATTTTATTCATGTCAATGGTACATCCTTTTAAATCTTTCATTTGCATTTTGTAGGTAAAACATCCACAAGAAAATTTGCCACCTCATCTGGGAGCTTCTATGTATGCAATAGCTTGTATTCTCTCATACGATGGGATCTTAAAACCTTCAGTTCAAACTGCTGCTGTGGAACCTAGTGCTTCAGTGTCAGATACAACGGGTCTCGGAGAAGACATACCTTCTGCTAACCACAATGGGAGTCAGGGGAATGACCCGAACACTACTCCAATGGGGTCAAAGCTTGGATCAGCCATCATGTCAGGTTCGGGTAACATTGAAGAGAGCTTGTCTTCCAATCTCGCTAACGGGAATGAGCAACCTGACCCAAACACTGCTCTGACGGAAGTTGCTTCAGCAGCTAAGGAACCAAAGAAGAAGCCTTCAAAGTCCAAAAAGGTCAAAGCAGCCAACAACGTGGATTTGGGGAACATGGAAGAGGACAAGCCTTCTGATCTGGCTAATAACGAGCAACCTGACCCAAACACTGCTCTGACGGAAATTGCTTCAACAGCTAAGGAACCAAAGAAGAAACGTTCAAAGTCCAAAAAGGTCAAAGCAGCCAACGACGTGGATTTGGGGAACATGGAAGAGGACAAGCCTTCTGATCTGGCTAATAATGAGCAACCTGACCCAAACACTGCTGTGACGGAAGTTGCTTCAACAGCTAAGGAACCAAAGAAGAAGCCTTCAAAGTCCAAAAAGGTCAAAGCAGCCAACGACGTGGATTTGGGGAACATGGAAGAGGACAAGCCTTCTGATCTGGCTAATAATGAGCAACCTGACCCAAACACTGCTCTGACGGAAGTTGCTTCAACAGCTAAGGAACCAAAGAAGAAACGTTCAAAGTCCAAAAAGGTCAAAGCAGCCAACGACGTGGATTTGGGGAACATGGAAGAGGACAAGCCTTCTGATCTGGCTAATAATGAGCAAACAGTGCTTAAGCCAGCCAACGAATTGGATTTGAGCATGGAAGAGAGCTTGCCTTCTACTCTAGCTAATGAAAATGAACAACCTGACCCAAACACTGCTATGATGGAAGCTGCTTCAACAGTTAAGGAACCAAAGAAGAAACGTTCAAGGTCCAAAAAGGTCAAAGCAGCCAACAACTTGGATTTGGGGAACATGGAAGAGAACAAGGCTTCTGATCTGGCTAATGGGAATGAGCAAACAGAGCTTAAGCCAGCCGACACTGCTCCAAACACTGCTCTGACTGATTTAGATAACAGGGAAGAGTGCCTGCCTTCCAATCTTGCCAATGGGAATGAGCAATCCGACCCAAAAACTACTTCGACGGATTTGGATAACATGGAAGAGAGCTTGCCCTCCAATCTTGCTAATGGGAATGAGCAACCCGACCCAAAAACTGCTCCGGCGGAAGCTGATTCAGCAGTTAAGGAACCAGAGAAAAAGAGTTCAAGGTCCAAAAAGCGGAAAGCAGCCAACATGGATATGGGGAACACGGAAGAGAACAAGCCTTCTGATCTGGCTAATGGGAATGAGCGAACAGAGCTTAAGCCAGCCGACAAATCGGGTTTGGATAACATGGAAGAGAGCTTGCCTTCCAATCCTGCCACTGAGAATGATCGACCTGACCCAAACCCTGCTCCAATGGAAGCTGCTTCAGCGGCTAAGCAACCTAGTGCTTCAAGGGTAGATACAACGGGTCTCAGAGAAGACATACCTTCCGCTAATCGTGATGGGAGTCAGGGGAATGACCCCACCACTACTCCATTGGGGTCAAAGCTCGAATCAACCAACATGGAAGAGAGCTTGCCTTCTACTCTTGCTAATGAAAATGAACAACCTGAACCAAACACTGCTCCGACGGAAGCTGCTTCAACAGTTAAGGAACCTAAAAAGAAGCGTTCAAGGTCCAAAAAGGTCAAAGCAGCCAACAACTTGGATTTGGAAGATGACAAGCCTTCTAATCCTGCTAATGAGAATGAACAACATGACCCAAACAGTGCTCTGACGGAAGCGGATTCAACAGTTAAGGAACCAAAGAAGAAGCGTTCAAGGTCCAAAAAGGTGAAAGCAGCCAACAACTTGGATTTGGGTAACATAGAAGAGAACAAGCCTTCTGATCTGGCTAATGGGAATGACCAAATAGAGCTTAAGCCAGCCGACACTGCTCCAAACACTGCTCCGACGGAGCTAGGTAACATGGAAGAGTGCCTGCCTTCCAATGTTGCCAATGGGAATGATCAACCTGACACAAAAACTGCTCCAATGGATTTAGGTAACATGGAAGTGTGCTTGTCCTCCAATCCTGCCAATGGGAATGAGCAAGCTGACCCAAAACCTGCTCCAACAGAAGCTGCTTCAGCAGTTAAGGAACCAAAGAAAAAGCGTTCAAGCTCCAAAAAGCGGAAAGCAGCCAACTTGGATTTGGGGAACACTGAAGAGGACAAGCCTTCTGATCTGGCTAATGGGAATGAGCGAACAGAGCCTAAGCCAGCCGACACTGCTCCAAACACTGCTCCGACGGAGCTAGGTAACATGGAAGAGTGCCTGCCTTCCAATGTTGCCAATGGGAATGACCAACCTGACACAAAAACTGCTCCGACGGATTTAGGTAATATGGAAGTGTGCTTGTCCTCCAATCCTGCCAATGAGAATGAGCAAGCTGACCCAAAGCCTGCTCCAATGGATTTAGGTAACATGGAAGTGTGCTTGTCCTCCAATCCTGCCAATGGGAATGAGCAAGCTGACCCAAAACCTGCTTCAGCAGTTAAGGAACCAAAGAAAAAGCGTTCGAGGTCCAAAAAGCGGAAAGCAGCCAACTTGGATTTGGGGAACACTGAAGAGGACAAGCCTTCTGATCTGGCTAATGGGAATGAGCGAACAGAGCCTAAGCCAGTCGACAAATCAGAGTTGAATAACATGGAAGAGAGCCTGCCCTCCAATCCTGCCAATCGAAATGAGCAACCTAACCCAAACACTGCTCTAATGGAAGCTGCTTCGGTTGCTAAGCAACCAAAAAAGAAGCAGTCAAGATCCAAAAGGCGAAAATTAGCCAACGACTTGAACTCGGGTGATAACATGGAAGAGAAAATGCCTTCCACTAATGGGAATGAGCAACCTAAAAACACTGATCTTACCGTAGCTGCATCAATGGCTAACAATGAGATGCAAGCAGAGCCAAATTCGGCTAACAAGTCGGATATGATTGATGACAGAGAGCATGCCTTCCGAATATGCCAAGAGCAATGAACAACCTGTCCTAAACACGACTACAACTAAAACGGCATCAGTGGAGAACAATCAGGAAGTAAAACCCGAAAGTGAAAGCCAAGAAAGGTCACTCGCAAGGACAGAGTAGAAGAGAAGTGAGATGTCCAACATTTCACTTTGGTGTTTTAACGCCCATTATTTATCTACACATGTCCACCAATTTTGAAATCTCAACGAATTTTGTTTTAAGTTATAACTGTTCACAATTACTTGTTTATCAAAGATCAGTAACTTATGCTTCTGAACCACTCTGTTGTTGTTTAAACATTTAGCCAATATAGTTCCTTTATGATATATGCATGTAATCATAGGAAGGAAGCAAAATCCTTAATAATCAAGAACTGTAGTGACTGTGACATTTCTAGTGTGAGCAGATAAAATATGATCTTCGAGAGTAACCAAATCGAAACGCTTAATGAATCTGACGTGGAAACAGAAGGAAAACGTATCTGCCACGTGGCTTATTACAAGACCTCCAAAACCTTATCTGGACATCAACAGAGAGATCTTCCAATATCCGAAATCAACCAATCATCTTCACTCTTGGTTTCACCTCCATACATTAACTCTTCACAATCCTCAAAAAAACACTTTCATCATCATAACTTAAACCAGACACAGAGAGAAACAGAGAGAGAGAAATGGCGTACAGCGCGTGTTTCCTACACCAGAGCGCACTTGCTTCCTCTGCCGCAAGATCATCATCTTCCTCCTCATCTCAACGTTACGTGTCACTCTCCAAACCCGTCCAGATTGTGTGTAAAGCTCAACAGTCTCATGAAGACGATAATTCCGCCGTCTCTCGCCGTCTTGCTCTAACTCTCCTCGTTGGCGCCGCCGCTGTTGGTTCCAAAGTATCTCCTGCCGACGCTGCCTACGGTGAAGCTGGTGCGCAAAAAAAAAAACAACCTTAAGATCATTTCATTTTCAGACCAAATTTGTATCATAAGTTCAAGGATAAAGAATCTTTGTTTTTTGTTTTGGGTTTGTAGCAAATGTGTTTGGGAAGCCAAAGGCAAACACAGACTTCACTGCATACACTGGAGATGGATTCAAAGTGCAGGTACCAGCAAAATGGAACCCAAGCAGAGAGATTGAGTATCCAGGACAAGTCCTTAGGTACGAAGACAACTTCGACGCAACTAGCAATCTCAATGTTATGGTCACTCCTACCGACAAGAAGTCCATCACTGATTACGGTTCTCCTGAACAGTTCCTCTCTCAGGTCCTTACTTTATCAAATCTACAAAGATAAATCAAAAACCAAATGAATTTCGAGAATGAAATGATTGATTTCAATGTTTGTGTGTGTTTACAGGTCAATTATCTCTTAGGGAAACAAGCTTACTTCGGTGAGACTGCCTCTGAGGTAAACTTCTCATTTCTATTTGTTACAGAAAACCTGTTGCTGAAAGAATAGAATATGATGGGAATCAAAACACCAAAGAGAATAGAATATGAGAATGAAACTAAGCTTGATTACTGTATCACCATTGTTACCTTATATGCATTTGGTTGGATTATTGAGTACATGAATCTGTGTGTGAATCCGATGTTCCTTGCAGGGAGGCTTTGACAACAATGCAGTTGCAACAGCAAACATTTTGGAGTCATCAGCTCAGGAAGTTGGTGGGAAGCCGTACTATTACTTGTCGGTGTTGACAAGAACGGCCGATGGAGATGAAGGTGGGAAGCATCAGCTGATCACAGCAACTGTGAATGGAGGAAAGCTTTATATCTGCAAAGCACAAGCTGGAGACAAGAGGTGGTTCAAGGGAGCCAACAAATTTGTCGAGAAAGCAGCCACTTCTTTCAGTGTTGCTTAAATGAAACAGAACAATGCTATGCTTGCTTTCTTCATTTGTCTCTTGTAAAAAAAGGAAAATGAAACTGAGCTTTTGAGAACTATCAAGATGATGTTACCTTTTCGGCTTCGCTTGTGTACTGTGATAACATGCTCTCGTTTTCCATGCTTGATTAGAAATCTTATATATTCGGTAGATCTATGCTCATTTGGATATTGATTGCTCAAATGAAACACATTGACTCAGAAAAAAGCTATAGATTATTTCTGAATCGTTGAAAACTTAAAGACATTGAAAGAAAGCATGACTGAAGATGATATCACTAGAGGTAGGATGAAATGGTATCTTAGTTCAACAGTGAGGTTGAAACAAGAATTGAGACGTCTAATTGTAACTAGATATCTTATAAAGGAGAGTTCCCCTTTGTATACATGACACATCATTTGTGTGACTACTATGAAATTCTCGAAGGGGAAAGAGAGATTATTTGACTAAGTATTACACCCTTTGCCATCATCTATATGCCACTTTGAATTTATATTGTAACTTTTGTGATTTCAAATGCTACAAACAGAGTGTTTAAGAGTTCAGAGATACTCAACAGGGAAACCGATGACGGGGGTTATCTCAGACGCCATGGATCGTAGCTCACTCACTTCATCATCTGTCAGACTCCAACCTATTGCTCCTGCAAACTCTTTGGCTTGTTCCGCATTCTTGGCTCCTGGGATCGGTATCACGTTCCCTTGTGCCACCAACCAGTTCAATGCTACCTGCACAGCACAACACAACAAAACAAAAAAGCATATATTGATGTTAATTGAGGGCTACACTCTTACGGTTTACTCAACTTCTAACTGAGCCTTGCTCTCCGATATCAACAAGTGCTCTAAAAACATTTTGTTTCACATGATTGACAAGAAGTAACAGTACAAACAAATATGTGTCTAGAAGTGTGTTTGTGTGTATTCACATTTAGACGACTGATGAAACAATATGGCTATGCAAGTATCTAAAGAAGGATCACCATGCAGTGGGTGTACAACTTGGACAGCTGAACATGTATCACACCATTACTCTTGTTAATTTTTTCTGTAATCTATGCACTTCAACGTTGAACAGCAAAAATAAAATAAAGTGCAGACGGAAAAGCGAAAGAACCTGTGTGGGAGTTTTGCTGTAGCTTTCGCCTATTTGTTTGATTCTATTCAGCAGGGGTTGAAGCTGTAATCACAAGATATAATTATTGAAGAAACCTCGCAGGAGTATGCTACCTTTTGATAATTTATGCATATGTACACTGATTGGTGGGTGTGTTTGTATAAAAAATAAAAATGTATGCCTTTTCTCAAAACAGCCATAGAAAGCAGGATTAGAGGGGAAAATCAACAGGTCCATAACAGTATGATGTAAATTCACTGAAATCCAAAAAACCGTTTCCTAGAAGACTTGAGGGCTATTACAATGTAAGAAATTTTTTGCAGGCATATATGTCTGTGTTTAATACATCTAGTTTAAGCTATCACCTTTGTTAAAAATTCACGAGTATAAATGCGACCCCGAGGACCAGATGGTGGGTTCTCTGGGGTGTATTTACCAGTTAGAGCACCTGGAAAGAAACAAAAAAAGAGATTATAGAAAAACGCCGAAGCTCATTGGCCAGGTTGTTTTGAGTTAATACTATAAGATCCCCAAGCAAATTTTCCAGAGAATGATGGACAAGAGCACAAAGCAGAGGAGGTAAGGAAAATAACCCTGAGCAATGGGGGAATATGCAATCAAAGTGACTCCTAGCTCATCACAAGCAGCCTTTACGCCGGTCTGCTCTGGAGCTCTGTATATCAGACTGTAGTTGACTTGATTTGAGGCAAGAGGAATTCCTCTCTTTTTGAGTCTCTCATAAGCATACCGTAGTCGCTTCTCTGAAAAGCGCCACCCAATACAGTGAGTATAATTAATTTGACAGGTCAATAAGATAACATTAGATGTGCATATGAAGTCATCGAACCTATTACTCTTTCTAGTTACTTTTTTCTTTTTAACAATGGAGAAGATCATAGTGTCTATTTAACAAGGAAATTTTTTCACATCCTGATTCAAATGTCTTTTTCTTCAACTGCCAATCATTAGTAAGAAAGAAATTACAGATTGAAATTAATACCGCTGTAGTTAGAAACACCGACAGCCTTCACAAGTCCTTGTTCAACAGCATCCCCAAGACCATCGAGATATCCTAAAAAAATATTTCACGAAGTCATTGAACTTGATATCATTACCAAAAGCGACAAGACTCTTGTTCAAAGTAGCTTCAATGTGCTCTAAAGAAAATACCTTCATTTCCCCATAGCCCAGGCCTGAAATGTAACCAAGCAAATAGTGAGATTGTTCCCTTAACAATGTTTACACCAACATGAAATAGGAATACATACCAATGGAGTTGATAGAGATCAACAGACGAAACCCCAAGCCGGTCAAGAGAATCTTTAAGAGCAGTGACAACACTTTCACGACCCAATCGCCATGGCAATGCAGCAAACTTTGTTGCAACTGAAACCTCAGCTCCAGGATCTCTCTCTTTTCTCTCCCTGATGAATCTGTTCAACAATGACAGTCAAGTTGAATATCTACACGGATTGTGGCACACTGCTACATATCTCCTAAATACAGTAAAAACATACCTTCCTAAAAGTGATTCAGAACTTATAGCACCCAGGGAAAACTACATAACATGGAGACACTCATGTGAGATTTCCAAGTATATTTAAAACAAAGAATAATCACCTTACTCAATCTTACCTTGGAACCATAAACTTCTGCAGTATCGAAAAAGTCTATACCACTATCAAGACTGATATCGAAAGCACCTTTAGCAGCTTTCAATTTCTTGTCTAATAGTAACATGAATCAACAAAACAGTCAACATTATGCATAGTGTCACTTATCAGAATCAATTTCACAACAACAGACATCAAATCTCAAGTATCAATCGAAATTAAGCTTTGATTCTATTCGAATGTTAGAGAAGAAGGAAATTGTACTGTACCATCCCACTGGAAATCATTCCAGTAACTATTATCACCCCAAGACCAGACTCCGATCCCAAGCTTCGTCACTTTCAAATCCGACCCACCCAATTTCACTTTTTCCGATGTCGTCGGAGCTACTGAATCGCCGGAAGCTACAGCTCTAACAAGCTTCCGAACGAACCTTCCTCTTCCCTTAGAACCTTCCGAAACAACATAGTTGAAAGGGAAGGAGAAGTGTGTAGCCATGGCCATGGCTTTGGTTTTCTTCTGCGCTAATTTTTTTTTCTTAATTTGGTTTTGAAATTAGAAGACGAGAAGAAGAGATTGTGAGAGACGATGCAACTGCCACGTAGGATGCTCGCGCGCCGAACAAATAAAAATAACTTTAACCGCTATTTTTCTTATAAATGGCGTTTCTCAGCGATCATGCTACACGCGTTTTGAAACAAATCATAAAAAAAAACGTTTAAAGCACATTCGCGGTGTGAGTATCTAAAACTGTTTAAAAGACAAAATCAAAATTTATTTTAGATACAAGAAAGTAATAAATTTTTGGGGTTTATCATTCAAATAGATAGAAATAAGAGGGGGAATATACTAAATCAGAAGGTAGATATTTTAGTCCTCTCTCACACCAAACGGCAATAATAAACTTTTGCCATATAATCTCACTACTAGCACAACAAAATTGTGTGCAAAATCAATCAGAAAAATGAAACATAAAGTCATTTTTTTTATAGTTATCACTCCCAAAACCAATCTCATTCATGTAATATGGTAATGGTATTGAGTAGATTCTGACAGTTGCAATGAAGATAGTAAAGTTTCAAGATTCTGGTGCAGGAGATGGAGCTGGGGCTTTGAGGAGCGGCTGTAGCGCCTTCACAACTATGCTCATGTTCGGTCTGAACTCGGATTCGTATTGCACGCACAATGCTGCCACTGCTGCTAGCTGCATTGTCGCATAACCGATATAAATTGATTAGTTTGTTATCTTTTGGATACTGAAATTTGTGATCAATTTTAAGCTTTCAGATGTTCATGGCATGAAGAGAGAGGTACCTTAGCAACTGCTTTAGGAGGGTAATCAGTTTTTAGCTTTGGATCGATGCACTGTTTGACTTTATCTTCACTGAGTCTTGGAGTCGCCTGAGCAGAGCCAATAACATCGTATCGTAAGAAAGGAATACAGATTAGAAAAAGTATGGTCTAGATTTGAGCCAGTGTGAATACTCACCCAGGTTACAAGACTTTGTTGACCCCGAGGCATGGTATGATCCACCGGTTTCCTCCCAGTGAGAAGTTCTAGAAGTACAACCCCAAAACTGTACACATCACTCTTCTGAGTCAACTGTCCAGTCATTGCATATCTGCATATAAGGCGGATTAACAATTTAGCGGCTTATTAGACATTCATACACACACAAACGATTAAGGGCTTAAAGAAACATTACTCTGGAGCATGATAACCAAAAGTTCCCAAGACTCTTGTTGAATGAAGACGAGCAGCATTATCAGGTGCTTGATTTGAGAGATTGAAATCAGCAATCTTTGCTTTGAAGTCTTCAAAAAGAAGAACATTGCTAGATCTTATGTCTCTGTGGATTACAGGAGGCTGGGACTTCTCATGAAGGTATTCCAAACCCCTAGCTGCTTCAACCGCTATTTTCACCCTCGTTATCCAGTCAAGTGTTGGACCTGGCTGTGCCCCTTGAACTCCCTTCCTACCTGTAATCGCAATTTATGCAACCAATTACATGGAGACATTTTGTTTTTCACAAATACTTTTGGTCAAACCAGAGATTTTATTTAGCAAGAGAATTGAGTGGAGAGTCTCAAAGTCCAAGAAGCTTATCTTACCATGCAAGATGTCATGCAACGACCCCATTGTTGCAAACTCATATGCAAGGATGCGAAGGTTTCCATCAACACAAAAACCGAGCAACTGAATGAGATTCTCATGCTTCAGTCTAGAAACCATGGAAACCTAAGGAAAAGCAAACTATTCATATGACAAAATGAAAGAAGATGCAAACACAAGCTTCCTGTATAAAATGGATGGATACTGGTACTCATCTCATCTCTTTAGAAAGAAAATGGATTAAGAGGGAAGGAAAGGGGTTGAATAAGATTAATAACCTGACTCAAGAATTCGGTATCTGTTTCAGCTTCAGGCGCGACATCAAGTTTCTTCAGAGCAACCGCTACACCATCATTTAGTGTCGCGTAATATACCCTCCCATAAGATCCTTCACCAATCAGTGCCTTTGATCCAAAATTTTCAGTCTTTTCCTTCACCTCATCCAAAGACAAGGGAGGAACCTCAATCGGAAGAGCTTCCCTCTGCACCTCATGTTTTGCAACAGCTGCTGGTTTTGGTGTCTTATGATTTGCTACATACATGAAGACACAAAACACGATAAACACAAACAGAAAACCAACTTCTTAGCTACACAACACAGAGTCATTAAATGTTCAAACTGTTTCAACCCATCGCCAACTCATGTCCCTCAACTGGAAAACATGATAACTGATATACAAAACGTGGGCATGGAAGCCTCTAGTGTGAACACTACCGTTACATATCCATCAAAGATTACTGTTACCGTACGTAAATAGAAAACTGCAGCTCATCTAGATAGCATACCATCAGATTGCTGCTGCGAACTTTTCAGTTGTTGTTCTTCATTTGAGTCTTCTATATGACATGTACAACAGATCCACTTACGCATCCTTCCTTGTGAACTTGTTCAATAATAGATCGTCCACAACCTTTACCCCTGAAATAGATTAAATAAGTAATATGCAAAGAAAATAGAACTTGTACAAACCACAAACAGAAAAATCTACTCCAACTCCCAAATAAGTAGGATAAGTTTAGCTTTCATGAGAGTGCTAATGAGATTTTGAACACCCACACCAAGAGGCAAATCAACAAAGCAGAGAGTATGCAAACAAAAAGTTGAATCCAAGTCTGCAAATCCTCACATAAATGAACTGAAACCAGATTTCTTCCAAAAACTGATATCTCAGCTCCACAGCTAAAAGGCTGGAGATTAAATATCCAAAAAGATTCATATGATAAGTCTTCATAAGAGGGTATATTCCAAAATCTAAGCAGAAACCAGGAAATACAAAGAAATTTAAAATAATCAAATTAACATCTTGATAACAATTAGATTGAGCACATTCTCTGTGAAGAGAAAACAATTCCAACTTGATCAAATCAAAATTATCCAAAACACATGATCCAACACATCCACTAACAACAGGAATATTATTAATCCCAAAACCAAAAAGATCCTTGTACATGCAAAAAGAAAAGTGACAACAACAACAACAACAAAAAGAAAAGAAATCAGCCCCAATTATATATACCGACAAAAAAAATAACAAACGAAATCGAATAGTAAATCAAACAAAACGAAATTGAAGATACTTCAATGATTAAAACATTCCCAGAAAATCCATACAAAGCATAATAATAAAACAGCATTTCTACGAAAATCGAAATTGAGATACGAAGAAACAAGAAAAAGAACAGAGAGAAAGAGAATTCGTTACCCGTCTCAAGAAACGTCGCTAGTCCCTCTCAATCTCTCTAAGGTTACGTTGCGTACGATCGTCTCCTCTGCGTCGAGGAGAGAGAGAGAAAGAGAGGATTGCTTGATGGAGACGAAGAGAGATTAAGGAAAATGGCGAAAAAGAAAAGCAAAGTTTTAATAATATCTCTCAGTTTTGGCGTTTTTTTGTATATAATCTCTTTCTTTTTGGCCTTTTGCTTTAATTGAACCAACTTATTAATCACTCCTTCTCTTTCTGACTCTGCTTTGTTGTTTTTGTTTCTAATCATTTTTATTATTCAAATCTTTACTTACTCTGTAAACCTTATCATCAAATTAAGATATTTAATTATTTTTTTGGTTGACCAAAAATTAACGAATTACACAATGTTTCTTCTCATTTTCTGGTCAAATGGTCATTTTAACGATTTAAATTTGACTTACCAAGTTGAGATTCTATTCCAATAAACAATTATTTTAAAAAAATTAGCTATATTAATTAGGGAAAATTAGTTGAATTTCTCAAAAAGGAATTATAATGCAAAACATAACAAATTAACCTAAATTTAGTGGATATGATTATGCCACATGGGCTAATTATTATAAAAAAATTCTTGGCTATTGAGCAAATTAGCCCTATTAATTACCCTTTACCAATATTGGTTACATATTTACATGACATTTCTGGCATATTTTTTACTTTACATGACATCTCACGTGACACACGAATACAGAATCTGAATAAACCATTTCTCTGAACACAAGACAAACACTGGCTTTAAGCTCGTGAAATCTGATTCTCTGTAGATCCATTCACTTCTTCTCAGGCTAGTGTAGCTTATGGGGCTTGATTCATCAGGTAATGTCAGGCCACATGCAAGAAACAGATATAAGCCAACCTGTTTCAAGCAAAAACCAGGTTCCGGTTAGTATTTGTAGAAGCTTATGATGATTTTGTGACTATATTGCACTTGGAAAACTATGGTCATGTACCATTTCTTCTAAGTTAAAACCAAAAAAAACGAATGAGCGAGCCAATCTGTTTACCTTATGACAGGACTAGACCCTTCATTCAGGATGTTTAATGTTTTGGGATCCTTTTAGTCCCTTTCCTGTGTGTCCGTGTTCATCCACGAGTCGACAGATGTTTGGAAGCTTTGATATCACTTTTCTACCCAAGCAAAGCCACAAAAAGATGCAATGTCAGGCTGATTCCGCAGCAACTCGAGCGCCTTATGGCTGGATTAGCAGATAATAACTCTCAACACACAGCATGGAAAACAACACAACTAAAAATGTTGGGGATTTAAAAGGATGTGAAACTGATGTAAGTGGAAAATCATAACGGAAAACTGAGTACAATATCACCTCAAAAGCAAATATTGTGATGTGAATTCCGGAGTGAGAAGAGAAGCTTGGCTCCGTATATCTGATGCATAGGAGATAATTCTGTGAATAGTGGAAGAAGAAGTAAAAGAGAAACGCCTTTAGAATATAAACACAATGCATAGTTAAAAAGGATTTACTCATTTATAGGTTCTCCCAAATGCTCCCACGTTGAACTTAAGACTTAAGAGACTGTGGCCATTACAAATTTACAATCAGTAAGAAATTCATCAAGGACTCAAGAGTTGAAGCTATTGGCTTGAACCATCAAAGAAAAAAAAACCATAGGTCTTTTTGTAAAGGTCTTACAACCTCTATCAAAGTCATGCTTACCTATACGCAGCATTAGTGCTGTTGTTGAGTGTTCAAGGAGGTCAATCAACTCCACTGAGGATCACTAGAAGTATACATTATGTACAAAGTAGAACCTGCATACATAAACAGATGCATGCCACAGATTTATAGGCAGAAGACATGAGTAAGTAGACTCTGACCATGTGCGATATAATCATAAAAACCAAAGAACTTACAAAGGATTTTGGTCCGAAAACCCAATGCGCCTCATGCTGCTAGTGGTCTTCCCAATAGGTTATCCATAACTTCAACCTCGAAAATTTCCAGTTTTGACTAGGATGCTCAACATCAGATACATCATCTAGCTGATCAAATCAGAACTAGACATCACGGATCAATAAGCCTAAACTCCATCAGATGCCTTCCTTTCTTCTATCCACTGAATTTCCTGCAATAATAAAATACCATAAATAAATACCAATCTGCACTACAATGATGGAGGAAGGTATAAAAACAACATATACCGCGTGCAAATGCTATTTCTCCCAGAAGATATACAGCTCTGGTAATCAAATTTCCATATGTATATGTGAACATCGCAAAGATAAAAAAGCTTGAGGAACATTAACTATTACTACACTTTTCAAAATCAGAAGGAAAAAGTCAAAGAGGACAAACCATATGAGATATGGAATCTAGAAGCAAAAGTGCTTCACTGATCTTTCTGTTTCGGAAAAGACCCTTGATGAGACTACAGAATGTTTGCATCTCTGGAATGACACCTTTCTTTGTCATTGCTGAGTACAACTGAAAAGCCTTGTCCACGTTATTAGCCAGGCAAAGGCTTTCAATCAACGAATTATATGTGCTACTGTAGTCAACTAACGTGGGTGAAAATGTTGCAACCTCCTCAAGAAGCTTAAGAGCCATTTCCAGCTTCTGAGCTTTAATAAGATTATCAATCAAAAGCCTATATACAGAAAGAATCGGAGCAGTAGCATCCTGGGCTACCTCATCGAGGAGCCCAAGAGATTCTATGAACTCTTTATTGAAGCCTTCAATGACTTTGCGATATCCTACTACGTGTGTAGGCCAATGTGTCTGTTTCATTTCTTCTAGAAGATTGTCGGCCACATCCAATGCACCATTTTTGCAACAATGATTTATCAAAACCCTATAAGTAACATAATTCGGAGCAACACCTTTGGAACCCATTTGCTCTAAGAGCTCAAGGCATTCTTTTATTTTACCAATCATTCCAAATCCATCAATCATCGCCGTATATGTCACAACATTTGGTTGACACCCTTTTTCTTCCATCATTTGCATAAGCTTATAAGCTTCATCAGTTTTACCAAGCTTGCATAAGCCATCAATTATCTCAGTGTATATAACCACATTAGGCGCACAGGAATTCTCGAGCATCTTAGACAATACCTTTGAGGCTAAATCCGGGCGCTTCTCTTTGAAATAACGATCAATTAGAGAACTGTAAGTATGTAAGGTTGCGGTGAATCCTTGATCAGACATCTCTGTTTTCACTTCTTGTGCTTCGTCTAGTTTCCCAACCTTACAGAATCCATCGATAAGAGCATCATATACAATCTGATTCGGTTCACAACCTTCCATGGACATAGCATCCAACAACTTACGAGCTTCTTCCACCCTATGTGACTTGCAGAAACCATCCAGTAAAGCTCCATATGTGACGACATTTGGTCTCTCGATATTGTCATCATCCTGCTTGAAGTACATATCTACATCTGAAACATCTCTACTGCCACACATTCTTTCAAAAATCTGGCAAGCTTTCTCCGTTTGTCCAGCTTTGCAGTGGCCATCAATTAGGGCAGAATATGTAACAATATTGGGGACGCACCCTTCACTCAGCATCGCTTCAAACAGCACATTTGCACAGCTGACCTTCTTAGCCTTTAGATAAGCATGGATAAGAGCAGTATATGTGACGACATTAGGAGTACAACCAACCTTTCTCATTTCATTGAACCACTTATGAGCCTGTTCAATTAGGCCAGCTTTACAAAAACTATCCACCATAATAGTATATGTGTAGACATCCGGAACAAGGCCACCCCTTTTCATTTCTTCAAACAACAGAAATGCCATTTCCATTTTTGAAGCATTACATAAATAACCAAGGACTTTGGAATAGGTACTGGTATCTGGTATAAATCCCTGACCGATCATTTCACGGATAACACTAAATGCCTTTTCATATTTCCCTGCACCACAAAGACACCGTGTGAAGCTGCTGACATTAATCTTATTCAGAACCACCCCTGTAGCAAGCATCTCACTATAAGCTTTCTCAGCCAGTTCCAAAAGATCACAGCTAAGTGAGTCTTTGTCACCACAAATACTCCCAATCAATATATTGTAGACAACATACCCTGGCTTGTGACCACATATAACCATCTTTTTTAACAATTTGTATGCATACGAATGATCTCCTGATGTGCAATAAGCATGTACAAGAGAATTAAAAATCTTAGGACTTGGATAACAACCTTCCATCATCATCATATTAAGTACCCTTTTACACCTACCCAGCTGTTTTTTGTTCAAGCATCCACACAGCAAAGTTGAATACGTTACAACATTCGGAAGACAGGAAGTAGCTCGCATCCTATTCAAGAAATCCATAGCCTCTTCAAAAAGCGAAGCTTCACACAAACCAGATATCAGTTTCGTATAAAACACAGTATCAGGCACAAAATTTTCAGTTTCCATCAATGTCAAAGCTTCCCTCCACTTCCCTACTTTACAGAGAGAATAAGCAAAACATCTAAGCGTAAACCCATCCATCCTAACATTCGCAAGCGACATTTCCCGATGAACCAAAGAAGCAGAATCCAAACTATCAGCCTTGAGAAACGCTTGAATCAAACAATTATAAGTAGCTCTTGAAGGTCTAAACCTAAAATCCTTCAACCTCCCTAACTCCTCAAGCGCAACGCTAAACGACCCGTTCTTACAATGTTTCCTTATCAACACATTCAAAAACTCCCCAAGCATTTCCTTATCATCATCTCTTATCTGTTCCAAAAGCTCTTCCGGAACTTTATCGTCATCATCACGTACAATCAAATCTACCAAAGCGTTATACACAGATGGTGTATGCTTATAACCTATCTGCCTACCTGCCCAAATGAAGAAACTGATAACACTAGACGGTCTTTCTAACAAACCCAACACCTCAATCACTAAACCCTCACTCAATTTCTCTCTAAATTGCCTAAGAAACTTCTGAGATTTACTCCCAAACACATCACCGCCACAAGAAACAGCATCTGCAATGGCTTTAGCATCAATGGAGGATTGAGTTATGCTCACTTTGTGGGTTTTAGCATTACCAGAGTCTACAAGAGAATCTTGCAAAAAGGAATAATCTTTAGTCATATCCACCAAAGGATCGTCGAATCCACACATTTCATCTGGAGAAGGAGGAGTGGAGATAAACCTAGCCGTGAGGTAACGGCTCCAAGAGGAAGAAACTCTTTCGAGAAGAGATAAATTGGTGGAGAAATGTATCAAAGGATGATGTGAACGAGAAAGTAGACATCTTACGACTGTTTTGTTCATAGCTATCGTAACAGTCCCGATAGTGATAAATTTAGGGTTTATCAGAAGGGTTTATAAGAGGAAGATGGAAAATAATTGAAATGGGTCAGGAGATTTTTTTTCAAAAATTAGAACCCACCTTTGTAAAAAAAAAACTACAAACTTGTAATCACTACACTACCAATTATATTGCATTCCTCATTAGTAATTAAAATCTGCAAATCCTACTTGTTTAAAGAGTAATCAAACAAAATTGTAGTTGGGTATTGAATTTTTTGGTTTTTAGAGCATCAATATTGGTGATATTTATTAGGTATCAGTTGGGTAATTAGATTATTAAATATTATTTGGGTCTTAATTAAGTCTATTTTGTACTCCCTCCGTTCCTAATTAATAGATGTTTAAGGTAATGCACGGTTATTAAGAAAACGCATTGATTTCTACGATTTACAGTTTTCAATAAAGTTTAACCAATAGTATTTCAGTATTTGTTTTGGAATTTGTAAAAGTGCATAGAAAACTGTAAAAACTCTATCTTTTTGGAACAAAAATTTTTTGTAAAAAATTCATCTTTTAGGAACAGAGGGAGTATCATTTAAGTGATTCGAAATGAAAAGTGAATATAAGTACGTGTCAACGTTTTAGTGGCCCGTGTTTCTTTGATTTTAATTTTTTAAAATTTTTTTTTTTGTAAACATAAAGGGTAATTGTAGTGTATAACACAAAAAAAAATTATAACGCATCCAATAGCACAATTTACTGTGCTCTTCTGTATTATGTATTAATGACAAAAATGCCCTCAATGACGAACTCAGTTTTTGGGTTTGGGTTAACTATTCCAAAATTAGGGTATAGTTTTAGGGGGTAGGGTTTGGGTTTGAGGTTTAGGGTTTAGTTTTGAATGTTAAATTTTTTTGGGTTTGGGTTAACTATTCCAAAATTAGGGTATAGTTTTAGGGGGTAGGGTTTGGGTTTGGGATTTAGGGTTTAGTTTTGAATGTTAAATTTTTGGGTTTGGGTTAACTATTCCAAAATTAGGGTATAGTTTTAGGGGGCAGGGTTTGGGTTTGGGGTTTAGGGTTTAGTTTTGAATGTTAAATTTTTGGGTTTGGGTTAACTATTCCAAAATTAGGGTATAGTTTTAGGGGGTAGGGTTTGGATTTGGGGTTTAGGGTTTAGTTTTGAATGTTAAATTTTTGGGTTTGGGTTAACTATTCCAAAATTAGGGTATAGTTTTAGGGGGTAGGATTTGGATTTGGGGTTTAGGTTTAAAGGTTAAAAAATAAAAACACATGTACCTTAATTACAATTATTACTAGTCTCCTTATTACAATTATTACATAGCTATTACACAAATTAATTTTACAATTTGTGTTATTTTGCTAAATGACCTAATAGAAATTAATTTTTTTTTCTTATGAACAAGTATCACCAATAAATAAATAAAAAAACAGAAATATTAGATTCAACCTCAATTAACAGAATTAATACTAAATAATATTAGTGTACTCACAACAATATTACTAATAATGATGCTCTTAAGCAATAGTAGTCAACTAAAACATAGTCTAATATGGATGATTCCAATAAGATTCTCAATTTGGATACGAGAAATGTAGTAGCAAAAGTTTTGGTGTGACAACTAATTAAGGAGTTTAGTTTAGTTCTCAACAACAAAGAAGAAGTAATCTGACAAAAACAAAACTTGAGTGTTACAGTTTATAAAGAGTCAAAACAAAATTAATCTTGGCTTCTTCTCATCTTCTTCTTCTGTTTATCCTCAGTACGATATCTCTCACGACGTTCCTCTCGATTCCGTTTCTTTGATATTTCTTCTTTCTTGGCTTTCTCTACCTCGTACTGTTTCCTCTTCACCTTCTCCTTTTCTTGTCTCTTCTTCGTCTGCAATTAAATTTTCATTAGAACAGAGCAGATCCAATCAACGATTATGCAGCATAGCATTTGATAATAGTTATTACCTTGACTTTATTTATCAGATTATATTGCTGGGCGATAACATACTCTCTTAGTTCTTTCCCTTCCATTACAACTGCTCTTTTCCTGTCTAGTGGTTGTCTTTTTGGTTTATTTTTAGGTTTCGATCCAAACGGTAATGCTTCTTGTAGTTTCTTTGGAATCACCAATGGATTGAACTTTCTTGTCTTCCTTGTGATTGGCTGCAAGCAAATGAAAATAATTAGTGGGAATCAGCATTTTATTTGGGTTTCATTCCTACACAATCTTACAATGGGCACAATTTTTTACCTTGTAGAGTGAATCCTTGTTCACCGGAATAGGAATATTTTGCTCGCTACGGAGTTGGCCAAAAGTTTTCATCCCTTTCCACGTCTTGTCGCGGGGTTGCAGGGCTGTAGTTAGAGGATTGTAGAATTGCGGAACTTCTACTGTGGTCCATGCCCTTAAGAAGACTATGTCGCTCATTAGGATTTGATCTTCAAAGGTGCACCTCGCAATCCCTTCTTGAGCGTTGTTCTCAAGCATGTTTTTCGCAGCCTGACAAATGCAGACTGTTAGAAAAGCTATGACGGTAAAGCATAAGCAAATGGGAAACTAAGAATTACAACAAGATCAAAATCATACCTTCTTCACTTGTCCTCTAATGCCACTAACTGTACGGACAGCTGAACCTTCAAATCGAGCTATTTCAAGGTCAGAGGTAAACATGTCTTTGATAAATGCAGTCTTTTTCTTGATCTTGCAGGGGTGCCCAACCAGCTTGATTTTCTTTGCAATACGGACTTGGTGATTGAACTCAAGAACTACAGAAGTCGCTGTTATCCTAAATCCTGCCTGAAGCACACACCACGAGAGCTATTAAATGCTAGAGGAATACAACAGATCTAACCCAAGCTACTCAGTGGTAGAGGAATACAACAGATCTAAAGTATAGATTCTCTATCACAAAAGTTCAAACACACTCTAAAGGTAAATTTGGATAAAAATCTCAAGCAGCATAGTGCATTCGCATACCTGATTGTTTGCCAGGTTTTGGAAAGTGACAAAGCCAGTGTTGGGTGGGACTAGAGGACCCCAGAACATAGCAAGGCAGTGCATGTGTTCTGGAGTATACTTGAGCATTCGATGCCTGCCATTGCGATCTTCAATGGCGTATACAGGAATAGTCTGATAGCGTCTCCATCCAATAGACACAATAATGGGATCTCTTGTCTTCAGTACTTTCTTGTGCCACCTATGTCTCTTCAACCGGGCCTAAGGACAAGAAAACATATGATACAATAAGCAATATTCAAATAAACAATCATGTTTCAGCTTATTTGAAATTAGATAAAAATTATTTTATGATGAAAATAAACTACTTAATTCAGCTTTCTTTTAGGTCAGAAATGAGAAAATGGCTGTAACCTTACCTGCATATATCCAGCATTATCCTCACCGATACCTATACCCCCAACTAGAACTGGATGACACGGATCAAAGAAATCAACCATCTCATAAGGAACATTGTGAATCTCCAGCCGCACGTATGTTCCAGTCCGGAATCCTTCTATCTCAATTCGAGCATCATCGTCAAGATCATTGAGTTCTAACAAATTCATCTGTTTTCTAAGTTCAATCTCCTCCTTCAACTGGAAAGCAAATAGTGTGAGTAGACAACAGAGAATAGATACCTTAGCTGCAGGCAGAAAAATTACTTACTTTGTCAATGTATCCTGGTTCCTTGGCTTGACTATTATGGAGATTGTTCCCTTCACCTTTGTCACTGTCATCCTCCTCCAACTCGGATTTATTGCATGTACAATGAAGTTAAGGTTGAACCAAAAGTAACTTGTCAAAG
Source organism: Arabis alpina (assembly GCA_900128785.1). NCBI lineage: Eukaryota > Viridiplantae > Streptophyta > Magnoliopsida > Brassicales > Brassicaceae > Arabis > Arabis alpina. Next base: position 3,656,484 of record LT669788.1, read on the forward strand.
TGCAAACTGAAGCAGTAGCACAAAACGAAATCACCATAAAACATCAACTATGACTAGCAAGACATGCAGAGAAAGGATATGCAGACTGTAGCCAATAAACTCACTAACCAATAGTGATATATGAGCTTAGGACAGAGCTGGAATTTTTCACCATATTTTCATGCGAGTTTTTTCAGAGAATAAACACAGACAGCAAATAATTGATCTAACACAGAGATGAATGACAGCAAATGATTCGAGCTTAAATAATTTAAATGATGCCACTCAAGTAAAAAAGGATATTTTGCATCAAACTGTGCTCGGAGAGCCAGCTTTTTTAGCCTACGCTGCATATCTTCAGCATTTTCGTTTTGATCTTCACCTGACTCCATGTTCTCGTGGCTATTATGCTTCTCTCCTGTCTCCAGATCTTCAAAATCACCATAAAGTTCACCATCTTCTCCCTCATCGCCAGCACCTGACTTTTTATTTCTCAGACCAGCTGTTGACCAATCACCAGTGGTAAATCGATCACGAATGCTCTCACAGACTTCTTTCTCTTTCCAGTTCTTCAGGTTTCCATAATTCACAAATTTGGAACATTCCTCTGAGTTGACATATCCCACATCCCATCCACCACCTAATTTCTGGACGTACATGAAAAACAGAAAACCGGAAGTTTGAGATAATTTCTTTCTTGGAACAAAAGGATCACCAAAGTTGGTATTGTATTCAAATGACAAACCTTGATTTGTTCTCCTTTTGGCTTAAAGAAGTCTTCATCGTCACTTTCTTCATCATCACTATTTTCACGGTTCTCATTCATCAACGCAGTATCTGATGATCCCGATGCACCATACACAATTTGCATCAAGTTGGGTTTCTTCTTTCTTCCCTCTTCCTTCAAGGGTTCTTTCCATTTCGATATGTTGCCAAGATCCCTATCTGATATATCATGTATGGTCAATGTTTATGAACAAAAGAAAATTTCATAAGGCAAAGGACAATGTAAAACTTTCTGAACAAAATCTAAAACGTCTCATAGATGACCCATAATTCCCAGGACATCCATCATCTATACGAAAGTGAATTCAAATGCCAAGTTGTTATAACGTACCATCTATCTGATAGCCCCCTGACTCGTCTTCTGACGAATCAGAAACGGAGTCATCTCCACTATCTTCAACTTCATTTTCGTCAGATTCAACATCTTCTGCTTCCTTAGCATCATCTTCATCTTCATCTGAGTCCTGCGTCACACAGCCAGGCATGACAACCAGTTCACTTCAAATGAATACTGCTTCTAAAAAAAAATTCACTATAGAGATCCCAATAGAATTGCGATTGACTTAAACTACTTCCACTATTTTACCATTTCTTTCCAGTTTGTGTGACAAAAGTGGTGATTGAAGCAACAAAATACAAATAATGAAAAAGAGAAGAACAAGATTCACATTCACTAACTCTTGACCTCATAGTCACCAGTATTATGAAACTGAAAGATCAGATCAAGTAAAGAGATTACCGTTGCATCACTCTCATCCTTGAAGATAGCTTTCCTCCTCAACCTTCCACCATGGATCTCAGTTTTCTGTTTAATTTTACTGTCGTTATTTTCTACATCATCTTCCGCATCATCGCCAGATTGAGACTCATGTGATGACTCGGTGTCAGTACCTTCCAGCTCATCTTCAGCCACAAGCTTTTTTTCTGAACTGGCACTAGTCTTTTTGCCAAACAAATTGATGAAAGTCTTCTCTAATTTCTCATCAACAGAGTATTTTGTGTTCTGCAAGGACTTTATCATATCTTCACCAGCATCCTTGCCCTTTCCTGCCAAGAGAAAAATGTCATAATCAGAGATCCTAGAGCTACAAAAAAAAAGAGAGTATATTATTACTTTTCTATCCTGAAGAATGATGTAAACCAAATTTTAAATACATAGAAGTTCTTTACTGAGATAAAACACGAAATGAGCAAGACACTTGAAAGAGGCTACTGCAGATAAACATAGAACAAGTACGTGGCAATAAAACTTGCAAAACCCTGTAAATAACCTTTATTAGTAGGTTCTCCCTTTCCATCCTCAGCTTTAGAGAACTGGACAAGGTGATCATTTATGTCGATGTAAACAGCATCTTTGTCATACACAAGTTCTCCAATCCCGGACATAGGAGCATGGAAAAGCTTTTCCTTGTCCCTCAGCCCCTTCTTCTTGGCAGCTGAGGGTAAAGGACAAGGATCAGATAAGGCAGTCACCCCAGCTAAACTGTAGTCACCAACTCCAGCAATATGAACCTGAAAATCATAAGACATTACATCAGATGCATGTTAAACATGAAAAAAAAAAGATCAACTGCAACAGTTAAGATAACATTCTGCACACAAAAGCATTCATTTAGATTAAGAAGCTGAGGAAAAGTCAAGTACGTAGCAAAGGGTATACAAATGTATGCTCTGCATCTAGCAACTTCACATGAGAACAAGATACATATTTCTGTTTTTGTGATGCAATATGTAGTTCTTTTTTTTTGATCAAAAAAGAATTTATACTGTAATATGTGAATCGTCAAGAATGTATGGACCAACACCAGCAAGGAAACCATTGAGATAATATCAACTTGAAGTTGAAATCAAATCAGCTCATCTCTAAGCTAAATTTAAAAATTGCTCTTTTTCCTAGGAATTTGAGTATTTTGCGCCACAGAAAGTACAGGTAAGTAAACAAATTGCACAAGGATTCAGGCTTTTAAAGGTTCAAAGGGCTAATAAGATGAACCAGTATTTAAGGACAATAATGGCGAAACATCGGATACCATACCTTTGTCCCTTTTTTCAAGTTACAACCACGTAGGTAGCCATACAATGTGATATTTCTATCGCATTTCTTATCCATCTGAACTTTCTCGGGAGGAGTAACATCTTCCAGACGATCAGCCAACACATATGGATGTGATGTTCGCCACGTCAATGGATGAAACTTGATAACAGATATAAAGCGGGAGAGATTGTGAATTTCACGCTGCGTATACCTGCCAATAAAAGATAAATCAAAGGTGAACCCCAATCGCTTCTTGCACAATTCCTCCATGTTGGTAAAATTATCAGTGTAGATACTTACTTCCCATGAATGAGACCAGATAAATAGAACAATTTAGCTCCATTATAAATTTCGGTCCAAAACCGATGCTTGAGACGTGATTTTGTTTTCCTCAGCTTCTTTACATCCTTGAACTCATCCAGGTGAGTGAGAACTCCCATAACTTTAGGAAATCCATGCACTTGCATAATGTTAAGGAATTCAAAAGTTTCCTGCGGGTCAAACAGATTAAAAGACGGCTTAGTTCTCATCTATTTCTTGATATCACTACAAAATGAAGATTCTTATACCACATTATACAGGGCAGAGGAATAACAACTAGATAAAGCTAGAGCTACAGAAAACTAATTGTTGGCAGTGTCTCACCATCTCAAAACCATAACTCCCGTCTATGAGAAGTAGAGCTAGATCAGCAACCTTTGCACAATCAATCATCCCATTGATATCATTAGGGCACTCAACAAATTGTATCCGTCTTCTCTTAGCTATAAAACCATAACCAGCCTAACATGAGAACATGAACAAAATAGCAACACTACGAAAACGTAAAAAGCAATGAACAATGTAGCACAGAACCTGTTACAATAGTAATAGGTCCTCGAACTTCCGGCAAATTCTGATGAGTAAAATGCTTAACAAGAGACTTAATCACAAGAGACTTTCCAACCTACAGTGACCAAAAACACCATCAAAACTTCTGCCAAAAAAAAAAATCCAAAAGTGAAAACGCAACATCAGTATAGTAAACACAGTACCCCTGGAGGTCCTTGAACCACCACAACGTAAGGAGGAGGTTCTCCGTAAGTACGATCAATCGTCGGAATATGAAGTCGACGTTGCTCCTTCTCCATAGAACGATTCTGCGATCGCTTCGCTTTCACAGCAGACTTAACAGCAAACGCCTGCAAAATCGATTGTTCCGTAAACACAGATTATCTCGAAATCAAAGAGACTTCTCAATAGACATTGATAAGAGATTGAGAGTAAACTCACTCTAGGGTTTCGCTGCTTGCTATCGGTGACTCCACGCTTCTTCTTGTCGAGTTCAGCTTTCTTCCTCATAGTTGGACCTGCTTGGCGAGTCCTGTGAGACTTTTTAGGTACCAAATCGTCCATGGTTGTACAGTGAGAGAGAAACGATGAAGAAAGTTTTTGGTAGCCGTCGAGGTTATACTCAGGTGAAGAAGAAGATGGAGAAACCCTTGTCTTTTGTGTAACCTTGAAAAACCCTTTTCTATAAATCTCGAAATTTAATCAAACCGGACTCTAGATTTATATCATACCAAACCCGGTTCGGTTTCATTTGGTACTCTAGGTCTAGGGTAATAATACTCACTCCGGTTCAATTTTCAAACAGCATTTCCCAACATTTTTATCGGTATTGTAGTTTTTTCCAACATTTTAGTTTAGTAATTCACTTTTTTTTAATTACATTTTCATATATTTTAATTATATATATATATATGTGTGTTAATTTAGTATTTTAAAATTATTTATTTACAACAACAATTATATATTTTGTTTTGAAATCTTATTATATGAATACTAGGTGAAGGACCCGTGCGTTGCACGGGTTTGTTATTTGAACTATTATTTGCTATATGAAATTATTAAAAAAATTGTGTAATACAAAGAATAAATAAAAACGTGAATTAAAGTTTATAGAAGAGAAATAGAACGCAAGGAAAAAATTGCTTTAATTTTAAATGAATAATGGTGCCCTTACATAAATCAGTAAAGTCAGAGCAAGAAATTTTAAAATATATTTCATACAAATTTTTTGTTTTATACACACATTAATTTAGATTATGTACTATGTGTGACACTCTATCTAAATTCAGCTGTATATTAGGTTTATCTATAAGCATCTTCTCGCTCATAGCATTCTGATCATCATTCATGGTACGTCAACGTCGGTTTCTTTTGCTCGTTGTTTTTTCTATTTTCTAGCTAATTTTATAACTCTTTGTAGTGTTGTTGTTTAATGCCACAATTAAAATTTAAACTTTATGCTATGTATGTTGTTCTGATATATATGTACATTAGTATATCTCTTTTCCCAATAGCATTAGTTAAATTTTATTTTTACTTTTGTCCATAAAAGGAAAAGTATATTCCTTTCGCCAATGAGATAAGTGATTAAACTTTGTATTGAGAAAATATACGATTGATTTTAAGCGTTGTTTTTTTATCGTTAGTAATAATAATATCTCTGGACCTATTCTATTTTTTTACTTCACTTTAAAGGTTTAATTTTTTTACTCTTTTGTTTTGAGGTGAAGAACCTCTTCATTTCATTATGAAAACTAATTTTTTTGAAACTGATAATATTTGGATTACCGTTTTCTGTTAGGTGATTATTAGTTTGAGATCATATATCTATTAATTTGTTTCTTATGATGATTTGGAAATATGGTGGCATTAAAATTTTATAGATCTGATCTTTGAAAAAAATAATTTATATATCAAGCTATCTTATATAAACGCTTTATTAATATAACGAATTCATTAAAAAGAGACAAACAAAATAAAACCACTAAGTAAAACTTATCGTTTTAATAGTATAATAGGAAAAAAGAGACAGAGTAAATATATTCTATTTATTATTATAGAAGGTTAAACATCAAGTCAGTCTTCTATTCGTGGTTACTTTCAAGAACTCCGGTTGGTTCTTCATGCTCTTTGCAATCTTCACATTTGTTTCCATCATCTAAACTTGTCTGAACATAGCGACAAAAAAAACAATTGTGTTAAATTAGAAAATATGATGAAACAATATATTGCAAAATAGAATATTAAAATATATTTTACCTTTAAATTGTCGAATATATTTAAAAACTGTGAAATTTTAATACGATACCTTACAGTATTCTTTTTTAAATAATTAATATATAGATCAAAATTTTGGGGAAAAAGCACAAATGTAAATAATTCTTACGTCCGTAGCCGTTGTGCCAAAGATTTTTGAAGCAAATCATCAAATAAAACAAAAGTTGTAGAGTCGTTTCCATCGTCTACTATAATTTATTTGGAATCTAAAAGTTATAGATTTAAATCTATTTGGATATGTAAATCTAAATTTATTTAGACTTAAAAATTTATCACGGTAACAAAACGATTAGAACGACTATTACTGAGGTCTCTTTTACGTCAATGTATGCTGAAACCTCCAGACTCGCATGCATACCTTAACTATCTCAAGCTCATATTTGTTTTATCTAATAACAAATAAGCCTTTGATCAATCGTTTAATCTTCCCTTGTTCCGATTTTTTTTTATTCATAGATCAAAAGTACACAATCACTAAATTTGTTAAAAACTATTGCCAGATATTTTAAGATCACAGCTATTCAAATCACCTTATGAAAGTTTTTGGTTTGATGGCTTACATTAAAAAAATACAAAATCAAACAGGTTCAAACTTCTATACTAATGAGGCACAAAACAATAAACAAATAATTCATAACAATCAGGATCTTAAAGATACATCATAAAAAAATGTAAATTAGTTAAAAATTGTAACATTCTTAATTTCTTATTGTAGCTAGGTGAGTAAAGAATATCAAATAGAGTGTATAAGGTTATATATGGACTACTATTAGAAATTACGTTAGATAAAAACACGTAAAGAAAAAATAAAAAACATCGATGAAGAAATCATATCTTATTATGGTTACCACCGATCTAAACTACTAAATCTAAAAAAAATAAAAACCAAAATCAAACCAATTATCACTAAAAAAGACGACCAAAGTGATTTAGAAAACCCATGCTCATGAGCACGATAATCAATGCCTCATGATCAAAGAACATTAATCATGGTGAATATGCAAGAGAAAAACAATATATAAAGGAAAAATATTTTTTTGTGCAATCCCTCATACTCTCAAATCCATCGTAATTCTCTAATATTTTTTTCATTACAATTGATGTATGACTCATCATCGCCTCGTTGAAATCCTCCTTTAATTTCTCTTGTTGCTTCACGTGTTCAAAGAACAATGCCCCATTACATATCTCAAATGCCGATGCTCCACCCTCTAGTATCGACTCCGTGAGATAAGACCTTTTTATGCAAAGAAACTAGTATCATATTACTACAATCATATAAACATCTCATTAATCATATCGAATAAAACCACAATACTTTATTAATACAATCTTATACGTCATACGTACCATACCACTCCCTTGGGTTGTGAACAATCGAAAAGCACATAAGATGCAATTGAAATTCCATCTTCATTCTTGATGAGCTTCTTTCCAATTTTCCCTAGTCCGTATGTTCTACACTCTCTTCCTTCTTCGTTCTCCACCAACTTGCAAGTGCACACCGAATATGCGACAAGGAGACGTAGTAACCGATCTATCATCATTGGAGCATCTGGATTTTTCGGGGCAGCCTTGGAAGCCAACTCCAACGGTGAAAGATGGGTCCCTAAGGGTGTGGCTTTAGCCATGATCTCGAACAAATCTAATTCTCTAGCAGTCTTTACCATGTGAGGGATAATGTTTAGTCGACCTAGTTGCATAGCTAGTAACATATCTTCTTCGTCGCCCCAAGATCCTCCAGAAATTGGTAGAGAAGCCATGTGTTTACAAACTTTTTTTGGAGAGGTGATATAAAATGTATTGGCGAAGAGATATGAAAGCAAATTGACTCTATTTATATATTTAGATGTGCATTAATGTATTTGTTGTGTAAACTTCTAAACTTCTATATTTTTGCAAACCCACGGTTAAAATTGAATGCTTAATTAATATAACTTATACAACACTAACATCCCTATCTTATTATAAGACAACACCAAATCTATCAAAAACTTTTAGCATAAAAAAAAACTTTATCAAAAAAGAGAGAAAAAAAACAACACCCACTCTCATATTTTTTACTATCGAAAACACAATTTGAGTGAAACGAATAATAACAAAAAATATATACATCACATAATTATAAATTTTTGTTATTTATTTATTTCAAGACACTGCGTCTTGGTGTAGCTTATTCTTAAGCACAGTCGAGATTTAAGAAACTGACAGTGACATTTCTGCAAAGCCACTGTATTAACTACTACATACTGTTTTTATTATGTTATGACAAAATAAAAAAATTGCAATGGATAGTTAGTTGTCCATTTATCTTCTTCACGGATTACTCTGTCTCTTCCAACGAATGGCTGCCCTTTCCGTGAATCAATCTCTCTAGGCTTGTACTGCTGTTGTTGGTGAACAAGTGTGTGTTATTCTTGATCAATTTTCTCCATTGTTGTTATCGGTTGTATATTTTGGTCTTGGTTTCTTGGTTTTCGGTTTGTCTTTCGGTTATGATTTAGATCTCGTTTCCCTTTTTTGTGTTTTGGTTCTGAATCTATATTTCCGTTTAGACATAGCTACAGTTGGGCTTATCCCTGTCCGGCTAGGGTTTTCTGTGTATGTTACCTATGTTATCAATATAATGATTTTAGAGGAAAAAATGCCAAATTGAACCCAAATAATTTGCATCGTGCCTTTTTAGACCTAAATTTTTGCATATGGCTAATTTAAACATGAACTCTAAATAAATTCAGATCTTATACCTGTACTAACATGTTTTGTGCTGAATTATACCTTGACCAATATTCTGTTAGTCAACATTAACGGACAAACGACACGTGGGTTAGCTGGCTCGGTTTCGTTGGGTCAAAACGATATCGTTTCGTTGTTTTAGTAAAACGATGTTGTTTTCATTTAGAAAAAACTCAAAATCGAATTCGTAATTCGATAAAATAACGTCGTTTTCATTTGGAGATTTATCGAATTATAGACTCGTTTTCGAGTTTTCTCTAAATGAAAACGATATCGTTCTACTAAAACAACGTAACGCTTTCGTTTTCAAGCATTTTTTACGTAGTCAACTAACCCACATATCGTTTAAGTCAATATTCGGTTAACGTTGACTAACGGAATTTTGGTCAAGGTACAATTCGGCACAAAACATGTTAATTTAGGTATAAAATTTGAATTTATTTAGAGTTCAAGTTTAAATTAACCATACGTAAAAATTCAGGTTCAAAACAGCACGATTCAAATTTTCTGGGTTCAAATTGGTCTTTTTTCCTTATTTTAGATGTAAAAAAAGAGAGTTGTCCATTTCAAACGATTTAGTTCGCAAGCGGTTTAATCGGTTCAAAATTACAATCCATCCGAGACGGTTTACTACGCAATCGGTTTAGTTCGTTCTGATAAACCGATTACGAAAATGGAACTTCATCTTCTTCTCATAAGCCAAATTCAAGATTGAAGAAGATTGATCGAAGCAGAGAACGAAGAAGAAGCTTTCGATTCAATCTTCGTCTCTCTGAATGCATCAGCACGCTTTAGCCCTCAAATTCCATTCTTATTCACCTCACTATGCTTTACCTCTCTCCAATTTCTCCCTCCAAAGCCCTAATTCTCTCCTCCACATTTTCCCGCGTGTGATAAGCTCCGTCTCTCTCCGTTGCCGGAGTGGAACCGCCGATGTATCTCCGGTTAAATACGCTTCAAACGGGAAAATCGGAGGTGTTTTGGTTGCTGAGAAACCTATCGATGTCGCAACTTTGGGTAATCTCTGCGTCGATATTGTTCTTAGAGTTCGTGAATTGCCACCGCCTTCTCGCCGTGAACGTAAGGCGTTAATGGAGGAACTATCTACTTCTCCCCCAGATAAGGTTTATTGATAGTGTTCTTTAATCTTTAGTGTTAAAGTTATAGTTTCTTGCTTATTAGTATGAGTGAAGATTTTGTTGTTTTTTGTTGTAGAAATACTGGGAAGCAGGTGGTAACTGTAACATGGCTATAGCAGCTGCTAGATTGGGGCTTAACTGTGTTGCTATTGGTCATGTTGGGGATGAGATATATGGAGAGTTTCTTCTAGATGTGCTTCATGAGGAAGGGATTAGTACGGTTGGATTAGATGGAGAAGCAAATGCTAAAGATACTAGTTCATTCTGTGATACTCTTATTTGCTGGGTTCTTGTTGATCCTTTGCAAAGGCATGGGTTTTGCAGGTACTGATTTTTGCTACACCGAGTTTCTATGGGAATTGAGTGTAATTGAAAATGCCTTACATGGAAACATGAAAAGGTTTCTGTGGAATGATATATATGAATGAATGCATCATCCCAATGATGTACTGTGATTGTAATGGTGATGGGTATATTAGAGATGGAAGATTTCATTTAGGAGCTTTCTGGGATATGAAAAGGTGGAGACTTGACAGATTTTCCATCGGAAAGCTATATTATTCTGGCTGATAGTTTTTCTTAATGCCATATGTTTAGATTAGATATGGCTTTCTTGTTTAGACATCTCAGTGAGACAAACGTAGTTGGTGATATTCCTTAAGTTCCTTGTATCTACTACTAGAGGAACTTATGTCTCTTTTAATCATATTCTTAAGTCTATGTGTGAAGCAAATTCTTGTGGGTGATACTTTTTACTTACTTCGAAATTTCGAATACTGTTTATGCCTATTAACTTTGTTAAATTCTGTAAGTAGAGGAACTTATGTATTTTGTTGTTTCTCTTCTTTAGTCGAGCTGATTTCAAGGAGGAACCTGCTTTCAATTGGATAACTGATCTACCTGAAGAAGTAAAGATGGCAATCCGACAGTCAAAAGTTCTTTTCTGCAATGGTTATGACTTTGACGATTTCAGCCCGAGTTTTATAATGTCAACAATAGATTACGCAACCAAAGTTGGGACAGCTGTATTCTTTGATCCTGGACCACGGGGAAAGAGTCTTTCCAAGGGAACTCCTGATGAGCGTAAAGCACTTGCTCACTTCTTTAGAATGAGTGATGTTCTTCTATTAACATCTGAGGAGGTACATTGCACTTGTCTCCATAAAGTAGAAAATATATCTCTAGTTTGTTTTGTTTCTTCGTGTACACTATCTCTAGTTTGTTATGTCTTGTTTGAAAAAACTATGCTGATTAGTATTGGTAATCATTTAACCAATCAAATTAATAATTGCTCAGGCAGAGGCTCTAACTGGCATCAGGAACCCTGTAAAGGCAGGACAAGAAATTCTGAGGAATGGAAAGGGAACAAAATGGGTGATTGTAAAGATGGGCCCAAAAGGTTCAATTCTAGTGACGAAATCTAGTGTCTCGGTAGCACCTGCGTTTAAGGTACACCTGATTTTACAGATCATCTAATCTTTCATTTTGTCATTCACATCAAGGTGCTGAAAATTGAAGTTACATGTATTTATCATAAATTTTGTGTAAAGATCTAAATTTCTTTGCCTAAACACTATCACTAGGTGGAAGTGGTTGACACTGTTGGATGTGGAGACAGTTTTGTGGCTGCAATTGCATTGGGTTATATACGCAACATGCCGCTTGTTAATACCTTAACAATAGCAAATGCGGTTGGAGCAGCAACTGCAATGGGATGTGGAGCAGGTAGAAATGTTGCAAAAAGACATCAAGTGGTGGATCTCATAAAGGCCTCGAAACTCAACGATGAAGAAAACCTTATCGAAGAACTACTCGCTGAAAACCCGGAATCCCCTAGAATCAATCTTCTTTCAAAAGGGATAAGAAAGGAAGGGCAGATAGAAACAATCTCTATGGAAAAAGTGGTCTCTGAATTGCTTCCAGAGCTTGAACATGGAAGATGTTGTGTAAAGGCTTCTTCTTGATTGATGCATTTGAAACAAACTCACATCTTGACACATATATTACTTTGGCGGCGTGATTTTGAGAACCTTAGCGCGATTTTGATTGCTCTCACAGGATTTGCATAGAGATTTGTAATGAAGACGGTAAATTCGGGTTATGATGGAGATTTGTTTCATCTGACTCTTATTCTGGAGTGAAGTGGATGAAGATAATTGATTGGTTAGCAATTTTTTTTCTTTGGGAACATCCTCAAAGGAGATATGAAAGTGAAGCTCTGATCTTACAACAGTAATGATAAAGTTTCACATAAAGAGAAAGTTTTTGTTTGTCTTCTGTTTTTGTTTAAAGTGTGTTAAATGCGATTTTATGGTCGGTATTTTGTAGGAATTCGACTGTTACATATTCAGGAAAGCAGGTAAACAGAAAAAATGCTATTATATGAAAGTTCGAAAGCACCAAAAAATCAAATATTACTGATCATAATCAATTTCGAAGAATCATAAAACCCAAAATTCGAAAGACAGTAACACTAATCTTCAATGCTAGCATATTATTCCATTTGGGCCTTATTGGGCCATTTGCAAAAGCTTGACTTAAAATTAAAATTCGACTAAACGCATGAAAAATGTAATTTTTCTTTTAAACTAAAAAACGGGATTGTTAGTTTCAACTTTCAAATACATAGAGAATCATAAGGAATTGGCTATAGGTATTTTCTAAAACAAAGACACGGTGCATGAAACATAACATACAAAAAAGCTAAATAACAATCTCGTCTTGCTAAAATTTCGACAAAACCCAAGCGAATTGTTTTGTCTGTGAACATCTAGATTCTATACACCTTTTATTCAAGAGTAGATTATGTTACTAATCGATAAACAATGACATCTATTGTTTGTTCAATTCGAAATGCACGATTAACACTCTAAAACAAAAAATATAAATAGTGAATACAAAAACTCAAAACAAAAAGACGGTGCATGAAATATACAAAAAAAAAAACTAAAAAAATGTTGCTGTAACTAAGTTCGAGTCGAGTATGTATTAAAGAGAAGGTCGAATTATTTCGTTATATAATGGAAATTCAGATTACAAAAGATGTTTCGATCGGGTCGAATTACACAATGGCTCGAACCAAGATTAGGATATCTAGATCGAGTTTGAGGTTAAGCAGAAATAAACAATTAACTAAAGTGTAAATCATTTACCCAATGGTCCAAAAGTGTGTTTCTAGTGTCTCTTCATCTCCTTTTATAGTGTTCCAAAACAAGGGTTTTGGAGGTTAATCATGGTTACTTTATCCATACTTTTCTCTTTTCTTGGGTCTTTCCATGAGTTTTCTTTTCCTATTTTAGGCCTTAGCTCTTCCTTAGGATTCTTGGGCCCACTCAAATACACACCCAACAGATGTGGAGACCGTTACATTCATGAAGTCTTCAATACTTTCCTACATGTATAAATTCCAATATAATTTTGATTTTCGTCTTGATTTCTAATTTTGGTCTGAAGTCATTTATTCTTTTGTTTACATTGTATGATTTAATTAATTAATTTCATAGTAAATTTCATACAAACTTTATAAAAAAATTGTTTTTAAACAACAAACTTTATAGATTTTAAGAAATTGTTTCAAAGATTTTTATTTATGTAATTTTTTTTTAACAAAACAACATGATTATTTAGTAGAATCTTGATAGATGTTTATTCACGTCGTGTAAATACATAAGCATCGGTTGTCTCAGTAATGTATGAGCTTCATCGGATTTTTCAATATAAGATCCATCATGTAACTCTGATTTTCGCGCATCTGAAAAAGAAAAAAGAAACAGTAATATAAAAAAAACTTGAAATGTATATCAAAGTGAGAATCATACCGGGTTGATACACGATTTTCCTTCCACATGTACAATCAAAAACCCTTTTTGCAACTTGTATGTAGTTGAAATTCATGATGTTACGAGTTCTTAGACAATTCTAACCGGTGAGAATACGTAGAAGGTTATTTTTTTTATGTTTCACTGAAGTGTTCAATAGATTTCGTATCCCATTTTCCGTAAAAAAAAACAGTAAAAATGATTTGAATAAAAAATCTAAGACAAATATAATCACACAAGTTTAAATAAATATCTAAAAGCTAAAACTCACGAAAATATCAAATTCAAAATCTAAAACAAATATTCAAAGTCTAAAACTCACAAATATATAAAACTCAAGGTTAAAAAAATATGCAAAAACTAAAACTAACAACTAAAACAATTATCCAAAACCAAAATTCATCAAAATATCAAATTCAAAGTTGAAAAAAAAATATCTAAATGCTCAAAACCACACTCACAAAAGTATCAAATTTAAAGTTTTAACCTCTTAGTTTGTTTTTTTTGTCATTCAACTTAATAAAACTTTAAATTTAAATTTTGTACAATAGTTGTCCAATGACCTACAAGTAATCCAACTCATTAAAACACACACAAATGAAAAAAAAAATTGGTCACATATTAATTGGCTAGTTTGGTAACCCATTACAAACATGGTGGGTATTTGTAACTCAGCTAATGGGCCAAAATCTCATCGAGTAAATCTAATACGAAATGACATAAATACCCTTGAAACACCTAAACAGAGTTTACCTTTTGTTTTGTCCCTTCCTCAGCATCAACAAATCTCTCGTCGTCTCTTCTCCACTCTCTCTTCCCCTTTAAACAGTTAAACCCTACACTCACTCTTACCCGCCAAAGTCCTTCTCTTTAAATGTATCAATTTCACTTTTCTTCAATTGTGTTTCGCTGATTTCAGTTTCTGCTTCAAAACTTTCAATTGTGAGTTTTCAATTCAGATCCGTACATTGTTGCTTTCTATGCAATTGGCTTGTATCCTCTGTTTCGTTTATGATTCTAAAGTATTGATCAATTTAGTGTATTTGTGTATGTTCTCTTGTCTGCGATTGTTTGCATGATCAATTTGGTGAATTTTGCGAATTGGGTCTAGACTCTAGAGTGTGTGATTGAATTACCTTTCAGCTAAAACGTTACCAACACAAAATACAAAACTTTGTTGGATCTTACGATTCTCTTTTGCTTAAAGTTTCGTTTTTTATATATACATTTTATGATCATATAACACATTTTCCTGGAATTCACCATCTGCTGAGTATGTTTATACGTGTAGATTAATCATTTTTGTTGATGTTGCTCTCTCTTTATACATTGATAGGTAAAGGACACAGCAAGTGATTCAGAATCTTCTATTATACAGAACATCTCTATTGAAATGGCAAACGAAGAGCTGGTGAAGCCTGAGAACCGTGATTTCTCATTTAGACAGGATCATTTTACTGGAATTCAACATAACTATGAGCTGTTTCCTAGTCATGACTACAATTCCGCGTTCGAGCAGCTACTCGATGTCAACCTCCAGATTGGTGTTTCGTATGAGGAAAATCAGGTTTGGAACAGTTTCCAGGAACAGAAAGTGATGGCTCTTGAAGACTCGAAGATTCATATCGATGAAACGAAAGAAGGACGAGGTTTAGATGGAAGCCAAAATGATAACTATCTCTCGTTTCCTGAAAATGATGACTCTGGATCTTCTGAGATTGATAAATCTATTGTAGTTGGAGCCAATGGAGCAATCCAGAAGCAAGAATCTCAAGAGATCAGTCATAGCATGGACTTTTCTCCGCAACCAGACATGGCTCCTCCTACCCCTCAATGCTGGTCTGTGACACCGCCCGGGGTAGTCCCTGAGAGTGGAATGGCCGTTGGTATGGAGTTTTCTGATGTCAAGGCATGTAGAAGAGCATTGAGAGATGCAGCAATTTCTCTACGTTTTGAGATGCAAACGATTAAATCTGACAAGACTCGCTTCACTGCAAAGTGTATGGCCGAGGGTTGCCCATGGAGGATTCACTGCGCTAAACTTCCTCTTGCGCCAACTTTTACGATAAGGACTATTCACGGGAGTCACACTTGCGGTGGGGTTTCACATCTTGGTCATCAACAAGCTTCGGTTCAGTGGGTTGCTGAAGTTGTTGCAGAAAAGATTAAAGAAAATCCGTATTTCAAACCGAAGCAGATACTCGAAGAAATTCATCGAGTTCATGGAATTGCACTTTCTTACAAGCAAGCATGGAGAGGGAAAGAGCGTCTAATGGCTACTTTTCATGGGGCATTTGAAGAAGAATATCGGCTTCTTCCTCGATACTGTGATGAAATCAGAAGGACCAATCCCGGGAGCATTGCTGTGGTTCATGCTAATCCGATCGATGAGAGCTTTCAACAATTGTTTATTTCTTACCAAGCATCAATCTCGGGGTTTTTAAATGCTTGCCGGCCTCTTATTGCACTGGACAAGACTTTTTTAAAGAGCAAATATCCGGGGACATTGCTGCTTGCCACTGGATTTGATGGAGAGGGTGCTGTATTTCCTTTGGCATTCGGTATTGTTAATGAAGAAAGTGATAGCAACTGGCATTGGTTTCTCTCGGAGCTGCGTAAGACTTTTGAAGTTAACTCTGTGAACATGCCAAAGCTTACCATATTGTCCACTATGGAGAAATTCATTGTTGATGGAGTAGATGCTAATTTCCCAACATCATTTCACGGCTTTTGTATCCATGATCTCACAGAACGGTTCCGAAGGGAATTCCAAAGCCCTATTCTTGTGGACATGCTTTTGGAAGCTGCATATGCTCTCACCGTCCTCGAGTTCGATTCAAAAATCAATAAGATTGAACAGATTTCCCCGGAAGCTTTCTTATGGATCAAAAACAACTCTCCTGCTCTATGGGCATCATCATACTTTGAAGGAACAAGGTTTGGACAGTTATCTGCAAATGTCGTTACCGAGTCACTCAAAAACTGGGTTGAAGATACCTCAGGTCTTCCTATAATCCAAACGATGGAATGTATCCGCCGCCATTTGATGACTTTGTTCTGTGAACGCCGTGAAACGAGCTCCCATTGGTCTGGTATGCTCGTTCCTTCTGCTGAGAGGCAAGTGCTTGCAGCTATAGAGCAATCTCGGGGTTACCGAGTTTACAGAGCGAAAGAAGCGGAGTTTGAAGTCATGACTATTGAAGGAAATGTCGTTGTGGATATCGAAAACCGTTCTTGCTTGTGCAACCGGTGGCAGCTTTACGGTTTGCCGTGTAGCCACACTATTGCAGCACTCTTGTCTTGCGAACAGGATGTTTACAGGTACACAGAGAGTTGTTTCACGGTTGAGAATTACAGAAAAGCTTATGCAGAAACTGTGGAGCCAATTTTAGACAAGAGCCAGTGGAAAGAAAGAGATGATGGTGAAGATGGAATAAGAACACCAAAGGTTATAAAAGTTGCTCAGAGGAAGAGAGGGAGGAGGAGAGTTAGAGCAGAGGATCGTGGTCGTGTGAAGCGGATTGTTCACTGTAGCCGGTGTAATCAGACCGGCCATTTCAGAACAACTTGCATTGCTCCTATGTAATACTATTAGTGTCTTATTTTATAGGGTTTTTTTTTCTAGGTTTTAGCAAATTCTTTGGTCCAATAAGTTAACAATTAGAAGTCATGATCTTAAGCAAATGTAGGATGCTACTTTTCAAACATCTTTTTCTGCCTAAACTCTATTTGTTTGGTCAGTCTATTGCTCTCTTAGTAATGTTTCTCAGTAGCCCTACTACATTCGAGTAAACGTGAGCTTCACGTAATATCAGTTAAAATTTGCATACAGATTTCTGAAAGATTTGAGATCTCTCTATAATTAGCCTTAGTCTCTCAAGACCAGTTTTATCTCCGGAGTAATCGGTTTCGTCTATATTTAATAACATACGACTGAAATTGAATGGTGGTGCATAGAAAACGGAAGAAGAAAAACACAAAAGAGACTCAAGAAACAACAACAATGGCGACCACGACCAATCTTCTAAGTTTCATCAAAAACACACGCCAATTCATACCTACAAATCCACCATCAAATCCATCGTCATGCAGAGAGGTCCAATATTTGCTATTTTGTTGTCATTTTCCTTCTTATCATTACTGATCTAGTGAATATGAATGTGTTGTTGTAACAGAATTTTACGGTAACAAAACGACGTACTCGCCGATCTTGGTTGTGTCATCGATCGGTTTGATGATTGCAGCCGCAGTGCATTACCGTCTAAGAAGGCTACGTGACTCCAAAATCATCCCACGTATTAGATCATCTCACAAACATAAAGGCCATGAGAAACTCGAGAGATTCTCTCTTTACGTTGGTAAACACATATACATCAATACATTATCCATGTTGGATCATAAGTTAACGCTTTCTTGCGTGAAATGTAGCGAGGCAAATGGGATTTAAGGACAGAAGAGAATGTCCAAATCTTTGCAAGTTAGCAGCAGAATACATAAGTAAATCAGAATGTTGTGAACAAGACATTTACAGTTTCTTCTCTCAAGACCCTGATGCTGATTCTCTCTTCATTAAGCTCGTTGAGGAGTTTGAAAGATGCATCTTAAGCTACTTTGCTTATCACTGGAGCCACGCGGATCTCATGATTAGTCAGGTTTGTGTTTCTATCTGAAAATCCTATCATTTATGGAACCAAAGACATTCACTTTCTAAATTCCATGGATCTTCAGATACTGACCGCGGACGCTGAGCCTAAGAGGAAGCTGAAGCAGATTGTAATGGCAGCTACAAGGTAAAGAAACGAAAATCGGGGTTTCGTGTGTTTTGTTTTAGTGACTCATGGATACTATTGTGTGTGTGTGTGTATATAGGGAACAGAGGATTAAGAGGGTGACTAAGAACTTAAAAGTAGCTAGAGTGTTCAACACTTTAGTAGAGGAAATGAGAGCAATGGGGATTGCTTCTATGGATGACTCACAATGTACTGAAGTTATGGCACCAGTGGCTCTTAAAGACCGAAGTCCGGTTCTACTTCTCATGGGTGGTGGGATGGGTGCAGGCAAAAGCACTGTGCTTAAGGACATTCTCAAAGAGTAAGTAAAAATCTCATTACTCAATCATCACTTCATTGAAAGAAACATATATTTAGGTAGGTGAAAGCTAACCAGATGGTTCTTGTTATGGATTTAGAGCCTTTTGGGCAGGAGCAGACGCTGTTGTGATTGAAGCTGATGCTTTTAAAGAATCTGATGTCATTTACCGAGCCTTAAGCTCTCGTGGCCATGTCGATATGATCCAGACAGCGGAATTGGTAAGAACATATGAAAACATAGAAGAATCTGTCAAATGTGTGAAGAAGAACAAAAGATTTGATTCTAAGGTTTGAAAATTTGTGAGAACAGGTTCATCAGTCATCGACCGATGCAGCTTCATCGCTGCTAGTGACAGCTTTAAACGAAGGGAGGGATGTAATAATGGATGGAACACTCTCTTGGGTACCTTTTGTGGTGCAGACTATAACAATGGCGAGGAACGTGCACCGTCACCATTACAGAATGGGAGCTGGATACAAAGTTGGAGACGATGGAGTTATCACAGAGGACTACTGGGAACGGATAGGTGAAAGACAACAGCTGCAAGAGGATGGTCGTAGGAGAAAACCGTATAGAATAGAACTAGTTGGAGTTGTTTGCGATGCATATTTAGCAGTTACAAGAGGGATTAGGTGAGTACAAGTAAAGCAAGCATTTATCTATCTGTATCTATCTTTTGAAGTTTCTCTCTTTGACTTGATAGTGTTTTTTGGCTGAGATTGTAGGAGAGCTATCATGTGTAGAAGAGCAGTTAGAGTGAGATCGCAGCTAAGATCTCACAAAAGATTTGCAAATGCATTTCCTACGTATTGCAACCTTGTTGATAGTGCTAGGCTTTACTGTACCAACGCGTTGGAAGGCTCACCAAAGGTTAGTCTTGAGACTGGAACCACTTAACTCATTCTTTTGTTCATTTAACCACCAAACCAAGATAAGTCTCTAACTAACTATCCAACCAATGACCAAAACCAAGATCCTAGACTAACTACACTTAACATTAACAAGAACACTTACCTCTACAACAAATATAGAGCTAGTAAACCTGTTAAGAGATGAAATCAATGGATACTAACAATGAAGTGTGTTTGTGGGCAGTTGATAGGTTTAAAAGCAAAGGAAAAGACATTGTTAGTTGATCCAGAGGAGATAGATTGTCTAAAGCGAGTAGGAAGTTTAAACGAGAACGCAGATTCGATATACGAGCTCTATAACAACCCAAATCCTGCTTGTGAAGCTGGATCAATCTGGAAAGACATTGTTCTTTCACCTTCAAGGTTTAACATTCAACAAGAACTCAAATACTCCATTCAGAAAGTTGAACGATCTAAACAACAACAACAACTCAACAACACCAAAAGCTGAAACAAAGGTAAATGATTTAGAGATTTAGTTGTGTAACAACAATGTATCAATTTGTTACATACAAATACTAGAATTAGCTTCTTTGTACCATTGATGAAATCAAAATCATTGAAAGAAAAGCTATATTTATATGATATTAAGAAACCATGAACTACAAAAGAACACTGAAAAACGAAAGATAAAAAAAAAAGCAAGTCACTTCTTCTCAAAGATCATTGAATTATACAAAGACTAATCATCTAAAGAGAAAGATACTATTGTTTTAAAAAAAACCCTAATTTTCACTTCTTAGCTCTTGACGAAACCCTCTTCGCTGGTGACTTAACCGTCTTTGGCTTCACAACCTTCTTAACCGGAGTCTTCTTCTTAGCAACCACAGTAGCAACTTTCTTCTTAGCAGCAACAGCTTTCTTCCCTGGAGATGTAACCGTCGCTGTCTTCGCTGCCTTCGCTGGTCTAGCCTTAGCTTTAGGCTTAGCAACAGCAGCAACAGCTTTCCTCTTAGGAGCAACAGTAGCCGCCTTAGCCTTAGGCTTAGCAGCAACAACTTTCTTCGGTTTAACCGCTGATTTCTTAACCACCTTAGCTTTAGTAGCTGCAGTAGTAACCTTCCCCTTTGGCTTTGTAACTGCTTTCTTCTTCGCTGGAGCAGTGGTTGGTTTCGGAGACGATGATTTAGCAGCAGATGGGAGTTTAAACGAGGCTTTAACCTTAACAAGCTTCTCAGAAGCAACGAGTCTCTTCAGATTCAAAAGCAAAAGCTTACGAAACGTTGGTGGTAGTCCTTTACGCTTCTCTTCTATAAACTTCTGAATCGCGTATTGGCTAGATCCAGTTCTTTCCTTCAACGTCACTATCGCATCCTTAATCATCTACATCACAACAAACAACAACACAAACCCTAAATCAATCTCAAATCTCAAATTCCCAAATCCGAATCACAACAACAAAGCTAGATCGAATCTGGTTACCTCTTCATAAGTAGGATGAGTAGAAACAGATTTCTTCTTAGCCGGAGCAGTAGCAGAAACAGTCTTCTTCTTCGTCTCTTTCTTCACTTTCACTTCCTTAACCTTCCTTGGTTTTCTTCCCTTCGCTGCAACAGGCTCAGTCACCGTCGTAGTGACTTCCTCAATCGTGACGGGAACGGTGTTATCGATCTCTATCTCTGACATCTTCGTCGGAAAATTGAAAAGCTAAGATCGGAGTTTTTGATCGGAGAGAAATGTTTGATGAATATGATAATGAAGAAGGTAACGTCTGATTTATATAGTTAGATGTGAATTAGAAGACCTTTTCGTATCTTGATTCTGATTGGTTAATACAATGACTACGCGGATCGCTAACTTTTATTTCTTTAGTTTGAATATGAATCGTTGGATTTTTGTTTTATCAACGGTTTAGATTAAAGGAGTTGAGATGGTGGGATTGAGTAAGTTAGTGGATGTGGATTAGATGCTTTGTGTATATTTGTTGTGCTTTTTGACTCGATTGATTTGTTTATAACTTTTTATGTAGTTGATGAAATTCGGTTTTGTTTTTTGCGTTGTGTAGGAAATTCTATGAGGTTTCGTTTGGTTGTTTATTTGTGGTAAATGGGTTGTTCTGGGATGAGATATTTGGGTTTGAATGAAGATATGTCATATGAACTGTTTTTCTTGGTGGTGTTAAGGTATATTTGAGATTTTCGAATAATGCTAAAGAGATGTTTGAAGAAATATATGTTTATTTGAAACTAGACAAATCAAGGAGTGGATAGAGCCATGAATTGTGGAATTTCGATAAGTTTTTGATGTATAAACATTTGATTGAATAGCACCTAAGATGACCATTTTTTAGAAATATGTTACACACCTCTAGGTGTCTATGTTAAATGAGTCTGCTTTTAAACCATTTTGCTTATTATGGTTTACTAGTTTAGGTAAGTAATCACTTTATTTTATTCGATACCGAAACATTCGTATAATTTAACTATAGTTACGATGTAATAGGTTCCATTTCGTAAGAGCAACTCATGTACATGATCAAATTAGGTGAGATCGAGAGCTATAGATTCCACGCGTAAACATAGATTTTTTTTTTCAAAAACTGAACATCTTCAAATCGAATATCAAATAATATATACTCCTTTTGATTCAATATAACATCTTTTAACTCACGACATGCGATAATGATTATGAGTTTCATTTGTCTCCATCAAAAAATTATGTCGGCAAAACAAAGTTTTCTAGCTTTTTCTAGATCATCACAAAATATAGTTTGTGAGATATAATTAATAATTATTATCACCGTTTAATTTATCATATATCAAAATGATAAGTTATTGATGCAAAACCATTTGATTGAATAGTACCCAAGATGACCATTTTTGTAGAAATATGTTGCACACCTCTTTGTTGATGTGTGATGTGTGATGTGTGATGTGTCTATGTTAAATGAGTCCAGATTTACAACAATTTAACTTATTGTGATTTACTAGTTAAATTATATAATCAATTCATTTTAATTGACAGTTAAACATTTGTAATAGGTTACATTTCGTAAGAACTACCCATGTTACATTAATCATGGTTTCTATCGATTATCAACATGTTAAAAAGATGTTCATTTGTATGATTTAACTAGAGTTATTGATGTAATTGGTTACATTGCGTAGGAACTACCCATGTGTACATTAATCATGGTCAGATTTATCATTTGGTCGATATAACATCTTTTTTACCTCGCAACGTAGTCGTTTTCACAATGACATGACATAGTGATTTTCATTTGTCTCCATAAAAAAAAAGTATTATGTCGTCGATTCTAACTATTGAGGCAAACAAAGTTTTATAGCAACTCAATAGATCATAACAAAACACAGTTTGCGAGGTATCATATATCAAATTTCTGCATTGATCATTCAACGAATATTACACACAATTGGTTCAAGTGATGTCATGTATCTTTACATTCTATTGTGGAGAGGATCTTTGGAGCTTAAGAAAGAAATGAAAGATTCATTGAGAATTTCCAAGATACACTATATGTTCAATGGACACATCATAGAAGGGAGAGAAAACAGAACTTTGATTTTGCTTGGAAAGAAAAATGTCTTATGAGTGTATATTCGTTTATATAAAAAGGTTATTATAAATTTTACAACACATTCGACTGCTCCTGCAGTTCATCTTCTGATGCTTTGGGAGATTGCATAAAGAGGAAAAAGATTACCCTTTCTCCTCAGAGCATTCTTCTGCAACATAAAGTTCTTCACTTGTTTTGCACTCAGGAAGTTTCCGAGCATAGCCAAGCACCATCATATAATCCTTTGCAGAGGAACCTATTGACGCAGTAACCCGCTGGTTCTTTGATCTTGTCTGCAACCATAGATCCACCAGTTTCTGAAGCTTCAGTGTCGGGATCAACGCTTCTCCCATACATCTTATCTCTATCTGAACATAAACAACAAATACTTTTTTGTTAATCTAAGGACATACTCAGCTAATAGCTCTAAAGAACTGATGAGACCCCTAAGCTAGGTTCCATAGTTTATGGTTGTGGGTCAGGAAAGTTAAAAGGTGACAGTTACGTTGTTTGCATCTTAGTCCTAGTTTCACTCTACAATGAAGAAACTTGCACCATGAATAATGTTACTCTTAAGGGATTTAAGCTAGAAGCAGGAAATGGCTTACCTCAGTTTCACTCTCGAGGTCTAGCTTCTTCATGAGGTACTTTTGGATGAAAGAAACTGGAATAGTTCCATCCCTGCCACAGAATGAGACAACAGATTATCTTCCCCAACAAAAATATTCTGAATAACTAAAATTACACGACGATAATTCAGCAGAAAATGAGAGTTTGTGCTTAATCTCTCCAAGAAAACAACTTAGCGACTTGAAAAATGAGAAACAATGACTAATTAAACTTGCAAGCACCCAACTGGCAGTAAGTGGAACAAGAAACAAATCCGAGAACCCAGGAACCTACCTTATTCTCAAAAAATTTGCTGGAATCTGAGGCAAAGAAGTTTCTCCTTCCCTGAAATCGCCAAGCCATTGTCAATTCATGAAGGGAAAGAAAAAGTTCGGATATGAGAGCAAGAATCTCACTGATCATTAGATGCCACAAGTGAGAACCAAACAGGACCATTTCTCTTCTCCCGTTTTGCACTTGACTCATCCGGATCACCAAAGGTGGTGGCAGACCTTTTGCGTCGAGTCCTACGCTGTTTTTTAGGAGTAGCGGTTTCTGAAGTTCCAGGATCACCATTATTACTCTTTCCATCCTCATGTGTACATTTGCTTTTTTGATCCTTAAGTTTTGTTTTATTCCTTTGAAATTGATTGTGATTCGTGTGCTCAGATTTCGAGCCTGGCCCTTGAGAAGCAGAAGACTTCAAGGACTTATTCCTGTTTGCCACTTCAACCAGATAATTTAAAGGTTTCCAATCCCAGGGCTCATCACCATCCTTGTTTTCTTTATTGGAGAAGGACTCTGCATTTGTCTGCAAAAAAGAAAAAGTTTAAGATATATGTAAAGGGACTACTTTACCCGAACAAAAGAAAAATGTGAAATGCAACCAATACATGAAAATAGATGATCACCTTCTTTGCTTGCCTTTTATTCTGAGTGAATTTGTTAAGAATTTCAGGTGAGCTTGGGCTCTCTAGAGGATCGTCTCCAGAAGACTCTTCTTTTTTCACATTTCTCGCATTACCTCGTGACTCTTTTCTTGTGACCGCTTTAGTTCTTCTTCCCGTTGTTCCAGCTTGTGCTGACACCTTAGGTGTGTTTACAACCAAAGACGATATAGATCTCTCCTTCCTCTTTGCTGGTAAGGACACAATTTCAGGAGCTTTCACTTTCTTTCGTTTTAGAGGAAAGATTTTAGCTCTCAAGTCTTGCAAATTGTGGTCAGGCCTAAGAACATGCATAAAAGTGAATCCTCAACATACATTTAAGTTAAAGTACAAAGATCCCATCTTTACACAACAAGGAAAAGGAAAAGGAGATGCCATTCTTATTCTATTTTAGATTCTCCTACAACATCCTATAAATGATTTGTCCTGAGAAGATACCATTTATACACGAGGAAAACCCGAAAAGGGCACACAATTCCACATGAGTTATATAGAAAAGGCTATCAAATTTTGACATTATCGCATAGATATAAATGAACAGAACTCCAGAGATTGTGTTACAATAGTTCATTCCATCAACAAGAAAAACTAAGGGCTTGACTCCACTGTTAATACTAAGTCTATGGATAAGTGGAGATAAGGAGCAAAACGAATTTACATCTGCTAAACCAAACTAAACCAAATCTTGATGAGAATAGGTGAAGTTGAAATACAGGACAAGATTAGCTTACCTCAGCTTATCCAATGGGGTGCCACCGAGGTCGATATTACATACAGGACAACTCTCTATCTCATCCTCTGTGATTTTCTCATAGATGCATTTCCTACAAACTGAATAGGAAAGTAATCTCAGAAGTTATTTCATTCCAGTAGATACCAACTATATCAAATAAGAACAACATGATTTGCATCAAATGTAGCCAAGTCTCATAATTTGTCTACAAAACTCAAAAGATAAATTAGCTCTGGTTTACATGTGACTCGCATTGTTGTCATTGACAATCTCAATTCAGAAAGTTGACTAATTGAATTATTGACAGTAAGATTGGCAATCATTAAAAATCTCTCAAGTGAGCTCATGTAAGCCATCTAACATATGCATCCAAGAGCTAATCATTGTTAAACAAGAAAGAATCAGAAACCCACAAGGAAACTATAGCTCAATGAAACTAAAAACAAGTAACCTCAAATAGACGAATAAGGAGAATTATAGCAGTTAGAATTTTTACTTTTTTTTTGTCAACATTGTCTCATTACAGGACGACAAGAAGAAGAACAAGGTTTGAGACAGAGACAATAGATACATGAATTAAGAGCTATAATCATCAAATTTTGAGAAGCTTAATGAAAAAAAGTTAGAGGAAAGAGGCACTGACATGTATGAAGGCATTCAGAAATAGTGGTTGCGTCACGGAGGAGATGGTCACAGAGAGGACAGCTCAAGCATGTCCTCATCGTCTCCCTCTTCACTAGCCTCGCCATCTCTCTCTCTTGAGCTCAATTACTCACACGTGAAACCCACAAGACTGCATGTCGACAAATAAAGCGAGCTACATGAATAACAAAACGCTCCGATTTATGTCGTCGTCTCGACCGTCAAGAAGAAGCGAAGCAAACCCGATCTGAGGAATCAATATGATGGTGATTGGTGAAAGAGAGAGATATGGAAGGAATTGACGTACGATTCGGACAAGAAGAGAAGAGGCCGTGTTATTAAAATTAGAGACGATGCGACTTTAAGACAAGAAGAAGGGTTTTGAGTTTGGTTTTGAGTTTGGTTTTGAGTTATGTCTCTACAATAAAACAAAGAAACAAAGCAAGAGACTTTTTTTTTGTTTTTTTTCAATGGTCCATATGAAAAACCACACCTAATAAACATTTTGTAGAAGAAAACATTAACATAAATTATCATCTTACATATATAATTTAGTTATGATAGTGAAAGCGTATTACGAATAGTCTCGAGAGTAGTCTCAGAGGCTTTCAGTTTCTCCTTGAGCGACTTGTTCTCCTCAAGGACCCTGTCCAGACGTTCGTTCACCGCATTTGAAACCGCAACAGCTTGGTCTCTCTCGACCTCAAGAATGTCGTTCAGTTCCTTGTAGTTGTCCATCTGTCCTTGACGCACCGTGGCTATGGCCTCCCAGTACCTAGCTTTCTCTACCTCGGCGTACAAGCGCTCCTCGGTTTCGACCAGCTTGCTATCTTTCACCTTCTGAGCTTTCTTGAGCTTGTACTCATACTTGGCAACGACGAGATTCGTAGAGTGGATCATCTAATAAGAAGATTGAAACTTTAGTACTAACATGGAAGATTGTTGAATGGTCAACTCAAAACTAACAAAAGCAAAGAACATATACCTGCACCATGTGGTGAGCACGGACCTCGTAATTGTCTGGCGGAAGTCCAGAAAAAGGACCACCGATCTTCCACATCAGCTCGGCATTGGCCGCAGGGTTGCATACAAAGGGCAACTCCTTGTTGGTGTAATGGTACGACCAACTGTAGTCAATATCAGGTTCAGCACTGCTCCGAACAGAAGGACACTCGGATCTGGACTTCTTGGTGGTACCAGCAAGGTCCTCGTACGAAGTAGGGTCAACTAACTCATCGACTGGCGGACGATGACTAGCAGGAAAACTGATCTTCCAATATAGCTCGGCACTGGCTGCGGCGTTGCATTCAATCGGCAACTCTTTGTTGGTGTAATGGTACGACCAACTGTAGTCACGGGTCTGACCAGGACACTCGGATCTGGACTTCTTGGTGGTATCAGCAAGGTCCTCCGCCGATCTTTTCTTCGCTTTATTTTGTTTTAGAGGAAAGATTTTGGATCTCAAGCCTTGAAAATTGTGGTCAGGCCTGATAACATGCATAAAAGTGGTTCCTCAACATACATTTAAGTCAAGTACAAAGATCCCATCTTTACATAACAAGTAAGAAAAAGGAAAGATCATATCTTATTCTATGTTAATTCGCCTACAACTTCCTATGAATGATTTATCTCTGGGAAAACATTGTTACTTTTACTCATATTAAGCGCTAATTCGACAACCTGCTGGACCAAATGATTTACACGCGACGAAAACCCAAAAAAGGCACACAATTCCACATGAGTTATAGAAAAGGCTATCAAATATGATACATTCTCGCATAGTTATGCAACTCGAGACTCCAGAGATTGTGTTACAATAGTTCATTTCATCAGCAAGAAAAACCAAGGGCGTGGCTCGACTGTTAATATTAAGTCTATGGATAAGTAGATACAAGGAGCAAAGCGACTGATTAACCAAACAAAACCAAATCTTGATGAAAATACAGGACAAGATTAGCTTACCTCCTCAACATCTTCAATGGGGTGGCACCGAGGTGGAGATTGCATACAGGACAACAGTCAATCTTATCCTTTGTGATTTTCTCATGGATGCATTTGTTACAAACTGCACAGGAACGTAATCTCATAAGTCATAAGTCATAAGTCAAATACATTCCAGTAGATATCAAGTATTGAAACAAGAACAAACATGACTTGTATCAAATGTGTGAGCAAGTCTCATACGCAACTCAAAAGAGCTTCACTGAACATTTGGCCAATGATCCAAATCTCTCAAATGAGTTCACATAAGCCATACAACATATACATCCAAGAGCAACTAATAGCTGAAATCTAACTAACAATAAGCAGCTTAAAAACAAGTAACCTTAAAATTGACGAAGAAAGAGCATTGTAGCAGTTAAAAATTGCATCTTTTTTGCCAACATTGACCAAGAACAAGGTTAGAAATGTAGGAATCAAGAAAGAGCTATAATAATAATCAAAATTCAAGAATAAATAAGAGAGATTGAAGGAAATAGGGTTAGAGGAAAGAGACACTGACACGTGTGAAGGCATTCAGAGATAGTGGTGGCTTCACGGAGGCGATTGTGGCAGAGAAGGCAGATCAGGGATCTTCTCACCATCTCTCTCTTTCTCGAAACTGCATGTCGACGAAAACGGCGAGCTTCGTTAACAAGACGCTGAGACCTGAGTCGTCTCTCTCTACTCGAAGCCATTGAGAAGAAGGTGAAGCAACGATGGTGGTTTGACACGAGAACAAGCCTAAAGTGTGGTCTCTTCGATTTTGATTTAGAAATATACTAGTATTTTGGCCCGTGCCCATGCACGGGCATTTGATTATGATTAGTAAAACTGCATGAAATTTAAGAATGAAATTATATGAAATCATACATTTTAATTAGAAAATACACCTTGTTTTGAGTTCAACTGCATGGAGTTGATATCATACATTATGTATGATATATTTTATTTGGTGTAATTCTCTGTAATTGATATATATCTTAACTGCATTTCTCTGTCTAAATGAATATTTAATGTATGATATATTTTATTTGGTGTAACTCCCTGTAATTGATATCTATCTTAACTGTATTCTTCTGTCTAAATAAATATTCTAAAATCATACATTAGTTTTGACATTATACAATTTAATTATATGAACATGTAAATATAAGAAATTAAAAAATGAAGAATAAAAGTATTGAAACCGAAAGAAAAATATAAAACCAAAATGTTCATGTAGTATAATAGTCTAATAGTTTTTTTTATGTGTTATGTGTAATCCACTCTAAATATAGTGGTCCAATAAGAGCCCAATAAGAATAAACCCACAATGAATGATGTTGTTGGATGATGAATGATGTTGTTGGATGATGAATGTTCTTGAATCATAGACCATGACTTGATGAATTGAAGTCACCGATGAATTTTTCCATTGAATTGAAGTCACCGATGGATTTTTCTAATTCACCCATGGATTAGGTCCATGAATTGAAGTCACCCAAGATCTCACTTGCGGCTGATGGGTTGAGCCAAAGTGAATCCAAATTCTTATGGAGAATTAGCAAAGAGAAGAACCAAATGTTTGTTGTTCAATCAAATTGGTTGGACAACAAAGATTTGGAGTGAACATGGAATCTTGTTCCGATTGACCAAGAGTCGTATAAGCACACATGAAGCATCGTCGTTGCTACTGCTTGCCTAGGATCAAAACTCTGTCAATTCTTATGAAGGTATGAATACATAAACAACTTTAGAGTATGGTGAATTTAACTACTACTACTCTCTTGCTTTTGTTTAAATCTTAAGACAACACAATTTGTTTGGGTTATTGAGGTATTGTTAGTTAGTCTCTTTACGGTTTTGTTTCTGCAACATAATTCTTGTTGTGTTTGATCTTTTTGGAGTTTCACCATCAATTGGGAGTAAACTTCCAATCTCATGGTAATTTTGACCCAATAATCGGAAAACAGGGGCTACGTGCATGTAAGAATTTTGTTGATTATGAAAACAAAAGAAACAGTGATGGTTTTAAAGTTTTCAAACATGTAAGAATTATCAAAATAAGAGACGTGAACATGTAACCAAAGCATCAGATGAACGAAATAATCTACCATGTTGTGGTGTGTTGGATATTTGTAGAACAATTGTTAAAGACATGATTAATCATTAGTTTGAGTTAAAAACATGGGTTAGGAGTAGTAGTTTGAATTGGATCTGGTATAGAATTACGGCTGGAGCTTCCGAAATGGAAAGTAGCTGAAATGTATAAATATGATGTTTGGTTATATAGTAAACTTATGAATCTTAGAGTTATTATGTTAGAAAGTGTTAATCGTGAGTGAACTATACTTGGTACTCTTGGTTTCGCATTCTTTTTCCTGTCTCTCAACATGCGCATCCGTTCGCTTCTTGAATAGTTATCTTCTTGAATGGTTAAAACAATGTACGTTTGGGTTATTGAGTTATTGTTAGTTAGTCTCTTTACAGTTTTGTTTCTGCAACATAATTCTTGTTGTGTTGCTTGTTTGATCTACTTTAGAATTTACTTAGACCATTGAGCCAATACCTATATGTACTATCTTTTTGTTGAAAGGTTCACTCTATACACGTGCTCCTTAAGATTTGTCTCTAGATTGTAAGATGGAAAAGAGGAGAAGAGAAATTAAATCCTTCATGTTTAAGATTCTAACAACTTTCCATGTTTGATGTTATGTAGGTTTGTAAACTATCTAAGTCCCATCTAGTAGCAGCACCAACTGAACTTGATGGATAATATGTTTTTTCATGCTAAGTTTGATGTTATTAATCAAAATCCAGGTATTCTTTAATTTCACATAGATATATCAATATAGGCTTCTCGCAAATAGGTTTCACGTGTATTTCTGTATGAGTTTTTATGTAACATAAAAGGTTGAATTAACTCACAAACAAACCGTAGATACATGAAGCATATACACCTTAATAAGATAGAAAATAGATGTATAACCAAGAGAATGAAAAATAGAGTATAACCAAGAGAATGAAAAATAGATGATAAATGAACCTAATGATAAACTATAACTTTTCATATGTTCTATTCATTTCATAAACTATAGCATAGTCGTCTGAAAACATGAAGTTTAAAGTGAAAGAGTTGTCATACCATGTTGGTAGCAGTGAGTTCTGTGGAGTTTGAGACATTGAGATCAATTGGAGCAATATCATCCTACATACATGGAAATTATGTAAAATAGTTGAAGTCAAATAAATTTTAAGTGCAAGATAATAAAGGCACATCTTTATCTATATATACCGTGTTGACATCATCACCACGAAACATTGAAAGTTTCAGGATCATCGGTGATACTGAGAACTTTAAATGTGGAGGGTCTGAAATTTTTTGTTGTAGAAGGTTTGGCCACGGTAAAAACAAACTGACGATTGGCTAAAGCTTTGAGTTCAGGAGGGAATTCACTTCTACGGTTGAACTGCCACAATTTGGAAAAAAAAATTAAAGCATGAAACTAAATGAAGGTAAAGAATGAATCTTACCTGAACTTGTTGCTCTAGCAACTCATATGCAGATTTGTCAATTAGTTGAATAACCTCCCTGTCAAACAAAAGGAAAGAAGTGGTTTCTGTTTCATCCATTGCTTTTACATGAACTTGGTACCTGTGAAAACAAAGTATAGTTTATCACAGAGGTAATGGTTAAAAATATATAAAAATAAAAAAATGATGTACATAGATTAATGTTAAACCTTGTGAGAGTAGAAGTAACAATTTTTTGGCAGAGATCACATGTAAACTTATCAGCCTCAATTTCTTCAGTTTCCGGATTTAAGTATGGGTTTACTTTTTTTTTACATTCCGGTGTAGAACCAAGGAAGATCAGTTTTAAGAGCACATATTGTTGCATATATAGAACACGTAAATTCCTGAAGATAAACACGGAATACAAAATACTATAGTTGGATGTTTAAGTATATAATAACTAAGAAAGATTAAAAAAGAGAACTAACCTCATATGATGTAAACAATTGAGAAATTTTTTTCTTAGATGCTAATGAAAACTGATATGAGGAATCTTGGTCAGAGTTTGACAAAGCCAAAATGGAGCCACTCGGTGTATTAGAGATGACATCTTTTGGCATCCTATTATATATACAGAAGCAATATGATATGAATGATTTTTTAACATAAAATGTAATCTATATCTAAAACCAACAAAATTCAAGTAAGTGTGATTACTTTTCTTTGAACTCGTTGATCTCAGCAATGTCAGAATTCATGAACAGCTTTGTTGAGGATTTTGCACTTTGGATAGTGAGTTTTCCTACCAAAAATTGAAGACAATAAACATTAATTTGGAACCAATTAATAATCAAGAAATTTTAGATCAATTATTGCAGGAGGTTTACCGTTGTAAATATTAATCCTCATGAGACTACAAAGCATCACAATAGGTCCACCAGAGAAGGATTGAACATACGCATGTATGTCTTCAGCATGTTTTTCCCAAAATACACAATCAATTGTTGAGCCACTGCAAAACATAAGAACAATTGAAAAAGGGATACATAATAAATTAATTTATGGAGGCTAAGTTGAAAGCTACTAATTTGATACTTTTTAGTTGAAGATTCAACAGTTTGCACGGAGCATTACGAACCGTAATTTCTTTTAGACCATGGGATTCAGTGATTTCGCCAATTACATCTATATGAAATAGAATGATTTCATAAGAACATGAATCAAATGTTTAACTTTGAATAAAAGTACAAAGATGCTATAGGCATACCCACGAAAACGGTTTCGTCATGCGACTTAGAGACCAACTCTTCGAAAGAAATGAATTTGAAACGAAGTGAGTGGTTCGGAATCTCCTCGCAATTCTTCACATATGTTGACCAAGTGAAAAAGATTTTGAATGGATGTGGAGTTCCCCTGTAACTCCCACCATTAGGAGACAACTTAAAATTCATGAGAATGCGACATTCTCCTTCCTCAAAATCATTTTGGAACTTGGAAACTAATTTTCCCCTTATGCACGCTTGGATGCGATCTCCCTGAACTCATAATAATATAAATGAGAAGTGTTAAGAATACAATGAGATAAACATGAGATCTACCTTATCATCCACGAGTATTAAATCAACTCCACCAAAATCTCCAGGTTTTTCATTGTTCTTGAATCGCCAAATACGTGAAACTCGAGCTTTAATCTTCCAAACTTCATTGTCAGAAACAGAACTTAATTGAGCGATTGGTGTGTAATCAAGCTTCATCTTGTATGGATTCACAGTAATATCTGAAGAATCAAAAGATTGAGATCAAGGGAAAAGCATATTAAATTGAGAAGTAATTGATTTCGTTTTATGTAGCTTTGGTATTAAAAAAAAACTGAAGAGAGCAAAACGAAGTTGAGGATTTACCTCAGTGTTCTAAAACGCGCTAGGCGCTTACTAGGCGGCGAATGAGGGCCTAGCGCCTAACTGTATACGCGGAAGTATAGGCGGAGCCTAGACGGATAGTTATATATTAGGTATATATATCTATAAACATGAATAAATCTTATATTTAGAAATGAAA
Source organism: Arabis alpina (assembly GCA_900128785.1). Lineage (NCBI taxonomy): Eukaryota > Viridiplantae > Streptophyta > Magnoliopsida > Brassicales > Brassicaceae > Arabis > Arabis alpina. Next base: position 3,690,071 of record LT669788.1, read on the forward strand.
GAGTTAAATATAATCTCAAATAAAAATTTAAATGAAAAACGTATAATTTTTAATATACATATAATCTCAAAATATAATTTCAAAAACCATAAAATATATATATTGATAAATATATAATTTCTAAACTTATGTTTTAAATGAATTTAACTAATAAGTAATAAGTTTAATATTGCTTATAAAATTTTTTAGTATACAATATGATAGAAAAAAATCTTATTTTTTATTTTTCTATATGGCCGCCTAGGCATCCGCGTAGGCCGCATAAACGTCCGCCTACACCGCGTAAACGTCCGCCTAAACCGCATAAGCATCCGTATTTTTAAGAAACGCATAAATGACCGTATAATATAAAATCGTGGCGCCCGGCATCCGCATAGCGTCCAGGCGCCGCCTGGGCACCCGCCTAGGCCGCGTTTTACAACACGGCCTGAACCAAAAGGAAATTGGCAATTTTTTTGATTCAACAATAGACTCCATTGATGTATATGAGATTGTAGATGATGGTGAGTGGGAGGTTATGTATGAAGATCGTGGGTTTGTATTGGGTTTTTTATTTTATTTTAGGTTACAGAAATTTGGGGAAACAAATAAAAGAAAACTGACGAAAATTGTTTTTGTAAATAATTGGACGTAAAAAAAAAGTAAATGATAATTGTATTTAGAAAATTGTTAATGACAGATGTCACTTCCAAATTTGTTGACTGACTTCTGCTTTAGTAGTTTAAAGATATATCTACAAAATTCTCTTACGAGTTTTTAAGTTTCCGAGTAATGTCTAATATTGTAATTACATTGGTCTTCCCATTTTTTAAATTGCACAGCTTAATACTATAATACTATGGTTTATGATCACAACTTCTTAACACCAATTTATAAGCACGACTTACTCTAACTCCACCACCAATTTACACAAATAAATTAGTACAAAAATCACTACATGTTGTAACCACAATAAAATCAACAACCATGATCTAAGTATCAATTTAAGCAATTTGCGTAAAACACCGCAAATCCCGTATTAAACAGAAAACCCTTAAATCCTGGGATTCCAAAATTAGATTGCAATTTCAAAGAAACAAAAATTGGCTTAGGCATTTTTGCATAATTTTCCTATAAAATTATGTTGTTATAATGGAAACAGCTATGTATACTAGGTGTAGCCAAATTTTCATGTGAGACATAAAATTCTTTTCTTGTATTGGACGGGGAGAAAAGTCCATCCACGTGTTTTTTTGTAATTGGTGATTTTAGACGAGAACAAGGGTTTTGAGTTCAACATAACGATTAATGTCTAATATCGTAGTTACGGATCTTAACATTTGCTAATTGTGATTTAGCAAAAAAAAATGTCAAAATTCCGCAACAGTTCACTGGTCTTAACATTTTCTAATTGCACAGGTTAATATACTGTCACAACATTTTTATAGTGTCACAACTTCTTAAACCAATTTATAAACGTAACTTACTCTACCTCCACCATTTTATACAAAATAAAATAATACAAAAAAATCAGTACATGATGTAACCACAATGAAATAAACAACCATGATTTAAATATCGTGTAGGTATTTTGCGTTAAAAAACGCCAAAACTCATATCAAACCGACAATCCTCAAATCATGGGATTCTAAATTAGATTGCATCACTAAGAATTACATGTATAAATAATTTGGGGTTAGTGAGTAAATTTAGGGATATCTAGCATTTTAATTTTGAAATTTAGATAGAGAATAAATAAATAGAAATGAGTTAATAAGAAAAAGTAGTTTCCCCCATTTTATTTGGTTGCATTTGTTTGTTGGTTTTTTTTATTTTTAAACAAAAATATGAAGCATTTGCCACATGTCAACTTTTGATTGCTCAAGTGACTTGTGATTTAGTAGTAAAGGATTTATCAATACATTTAGATTTTTATTTTCCAAAAAAAAAACATGACTAATAGCCGCAATTTGGCATAGACATTTTTGCATAATTTGTTTTAACGAAATTATTTTGTTATGATAAACAACCTATTTATACAAAATGTTTTCAAAATAGGCTAATCTAGTATCTACTTCTTCATTTTTTGGGTCCAATCTCTAGTATCTACTATCTACTCTTTTTTTTTTCAACTCTACCATCTACTCCTTCGGAGTTCCTAAAGATAAAAACTTTAAAAAATAAATTTGTTTAAAAAAAAATAGAGTTTTTACTGTTTTCTATGCATTTTTACAAACTTTAAGACAAATATTGAAATACTATTGGTTAAACTTTACTGAAAACTGTATTTCGTAGAAATCGATACGTTATCTTAATAAATGTGCATAACATTTAATGTATTTTTAAGGAAGAGAGAGTACTAGAGCATCATTATAGGTGAGTCATCATGGGTATCAATATGATTAGTTTAGTAATAATTGTGTAAATTGAAACTCAACATGATACTTGTAGTTTTTAGAGGTTTATTGATGATACTCATCATAAGAATTAAAAACTAATTTATATTTAGAAAATAAAAAATATTTTGAAAAATAAATAAAAAATAATCAAATTATTATGGCTAAACATAAAAGATTTTATAAAAACACAAAAACAAATTTATTATGGTTCATAACCTCGTAAAAGTGAATTACACATCGTAAAAAGAAAGTAAAACATAAAATCGCATATAGTAAAATACAAAAAAAAAGTAAAATAAAACATAAAAAAAGATGACGATGAAACTTCTTAACTCGGTTTATTGTCCAACTCTACTAAATTTTTGCCAAATATGCTAGACCAAATCAGCTTTCGAAAACGTAAATTAAAAATAGTAAAAACAAAATGAATGTGTTTTTTATATTAAAGATCGTAATTATTCTTTGTTTTTTTCCTATACATTGTATTCATATCAAGCCTTCTTCGTACTTGTAACCCGATTTCTAGCTCGTGGCTGTTAATCTTCCCTCTTTGGCGTGTGTCCATCATTTGGAACCCTTCTCTTATACCAAAAGCTTCTTCATCTGATAAATGCTCAGTGATTTCGGTTAAAATACTAGAACCTTGTGTAATTTGGGGAGAAGTTGATTTGTTGAAAGCAACAACACTGGAAAATTAAAACACAACACAAAGAGATTATAACAAGTCGAATCTAGACTTGTAATTAGAGAGAAATTTGATGGAGTAAACAAAAACTAAACATGTATTGGGACCAAATTGTCCATCTACACACAACAACAAAACCAAATCAGTCTCTTCTCCAATCTAAATGGTACACAACTCTTAGCATTAAGTCCACTCACCTCTGGATCAGACATCAAAGCTTTAATGAACCTGACAGGGAAGACGTATTGAGTTGGGATTGTCATGTACCATTCGAGGTTCCCAAGGATTATCTTCTCCATCACTAGAATCTGCTTGCTGTTGTAAGCATTGCCCGTCACATGCACCAGATCATTAACCTACAAACTGACACAGATCACACCAAATCAGCAACATAAACATAAACACAAACACTCTTTATAACAAATGGTTAGCCAAACATGTACCTATCAATAATATTCACGGTAAGGTAAAGAGTTTCAGGGTTAAGCTCAAACTTGATATGAACTTCAAGCAACCAATAAACCAAAATCGCTCTCATCTTCTCATTCATATCAGTCTGCATATGCATATACATATGTGGTTGACTCTCCTTCTCAACTACTTTATAGTAAGAGTACATAGACTTACGTAGACTAAACTGATATTCAGATATCGTTAAGGATGTACTCAATTCCAATAGGAGCCACTTGCCTTTAGCTTCCTCCAACATTGCCTTGACATCAAGATTTGCAAAACACAATTAGAAAATATGTCAAGAAACACCAATCAATGTATGTAAGAAATTCATCATTTTCAATCTTTTCTACAATTTCTGTCCTTGCAAACATTAATAGTAAGCTTCTTTAAACATAACACATAATTTCATCACTTTAGTTCTAAAAACATTTGAATTGATCATGAAAAGGCATATCAACCATTCAAAACACCACATATGCTAAAAAAATCGTTAGTGTTCCAAATTTGTAAAGGCATGATCAATTTCACACTAACTGCAATTTCCACTTCAATGGATGCAAAGGAACAAAACTGACACGTCACTTGTAAAACACAAAGTGATAAACTCCAAACCCCAAAAAATCACTTTTTTATAAAATACAAGTCAATTAATACCACAACACTAAACCAGAACAAACAATAGCAAATTTTTTTTAAAGAAACAAGTGAACTAGTTTCGAGAAATCAAGAAGTGGGTCTTGTACCTTGCAAGGTATGGAGTCCATGAGTCTCGGAGCCGATACGTCTACCGAAACCGTCGCCGTCCATCACCTGATTCAGACTCGTTCTCGAAGCTTTGACCAGAGCAGGAGACAAGAACCGAAGAAGAACCCTAAGAAAGCGAACTATAGTTCTTAGGTGACACTGCAGTATTCTTATTTGAGTATACTACAATCTCTGTTTTTAAAATCCAATTCGAAAGAGCTATGACCACAGGGACGTGACTTATAGTGGGAGTAAGAAACCGCAATGCAAACATATCAAATTTTGACCTCTCGAAACGAATTTGATGACATAACAAGGTCAAAAACAAACCCATAAGAAATCTTCCATATTTTGGGATTAAAAATCACTAATTCAACAAACCCAGAACAAATCTTTAAATCAAATACGATTCGCACAAATCCAATTTGAGATAGAGAGAATCCACAATCACAAAGGATAAGAGGGTAACCTAAGATTATATGATTGACGATTTGTCGTTGGATTCGCCGTTGAATTCTCCGTCGGCAAATGAAGAACAATCGCCCTAGAGAAAAAGTCTACGAAAGAGAGAAGAATAATCAAGCAAATGAAAAAAAACATTTGTTTACTGCAAACGAGCCGACACGTGTCCACTTATTTCCTGTAGCAAGCGAATCACCTAACTGATATAAATTAGGCTGTAAAGAAACCCAATAATTGTTTTATAATCCAATTATGCTATTGATACTCACCAAAGATCACCAGTAGACAAATTTTCATGTGAGACATAAAATTCTTTTTCTTGCATTGGACGGAGAGAAAAAGTCTATCCACGTGTCTTTTTGTAATTGGTGATTAATAATTTTTCTTAAGAAGATAATGATCACATTAATTACTTTCAGCTTTATCAACGGTATAATCACATGTCTTCACATGTACACCTGCCCGCACCTGATCCGCTCCCTTTCACACTAAACATTTTTGACATCTCAACACGAACATCCAAAAAAAACTATATAAATACAAATATTCACAAACCTAGTATAAATAAAATAATCATTAAACAATGATTAAATTTAATTATTATCCCAAAAATATATATAGTGCAGAATCCCTCTCCGATGATGCATGAAGAAGCTCTGAATCTAACTTCTCTCCGACCCCAAACCCAGAAATCAAAGCGAAGAATAGAATCTTCCATTAGAGGAAACCAATCTCACAAGGATCTGTAAAAACCCTAAGTTTTGTTCATCGTTTTCGTCATTTTTGCTTGTTGATCAAGCAGGAAGGAACTGCTGCTTCTTCTTGCTGGAGAAACGATTTTAGGGTTTGATGAGATAAGAATCGTTCTCTTGGAAGGGTGATTTTGTTGTTGATTTGAGTTTTGTGTATTCATGAAGCAAATTCGTCGATGGCAGAGGATTTTGATCCTCTCGTTGCTATCGATTTCTGTGTTCGCTCCCCTTATTTTCGTTTCGAATCGGCTTACGAGTATCACTCCCGTTGGTTAGCTTCGTTTCCTTTCTTAGTTTTCGGATTCCTTACATTTTACTGGACGATCGTGTGGAAATGATTGATTGATCTTTGATTTAGTCTTTGGATTTTTCATCTGAGTAGTTTTGTTTTTGATTATCATTTTGGATTACAGGTCGGAGAGAATTTATGGAAGAGTTATCCAAAATTGTAAGTGTGGTTTCCTGAAATTCTACAATCCGATGAGATATTCTTCATTGATGTTGTTTGATTGTGCTAAGTTTTCAGATCTTAGTCATGCTTTGTGATCTTGTTTTAGGCTTTATATATATCTTGAACAATACACTCTACCTGAGATGTGACCATTATTGTGCAGAGATTCAGGACAAATGATCTTAGACTTAACGCTATTGAACATGTAAGTAGTTACCAGTTCGTCAAAGTCATCTCCTTAAACCCCTTTTGGCCATTTGTTTAGATAATATTGTTTCTTTACTTTGTGGTTTAGGAGGATGGAGAAGGTTTGAAGGGACCAAGGCTCATTCTCTTCAAGGATGAGGATTTTAATTCTACAGTTCGGGATAACTCATCTGATGAAACTGATGGTGTGATCCAGTCTAATGAGAAAGACAAAACAATTGAATTACTAGGAATTGGTGGTGGGATCATATTTTCAGTCTTGCTTTGTTTTGCTCTGGTGTCATTGATTTATTCAGCTTCTTATCTTTAGTAATCATGGGTTTCAGGAAATAAGCTCAAAAACAGGGAAGAACAAGTAATAGTTTCACAGCAAAAGACAGTAAGCTCTGATGCAAAGGTGTGTATTTATCACAACTGATTTATGGAATACTTGAACTTGAATAATCTACTGATGTGAAGTAACATGAACTTGATAGGCTACGAACAATTTCAGTAATCAATCTACAAGACATTACACTCCATGGTGCTTAGTTGATCTAGTGAATAGAAAAGCCATGTTAGGCTTTCCATCAATTTATTAAGATCAGATGTATCAACGATTCAACGTAACGATTTATTTTGTTGTTTTGTGTCAGGATCATCTTGCTAATAAAACGGTTTTTAAAGCCCCTTTATCCAAGGATGAAAAGAACACAAAGGTTCAGCCTGATAGAGCACCAGATGTGAAAGTAAAGGAGATCAGAGACAAAATTATACAAGCTAAAGCCTACCTGAATTTTGCCCCACCTGGAAGCAACTCTCAGATTGTGAAGGAATTGAGAACTCGAATGAGAGAGTTGGAACGGCCTCTTGGTGATGTGACAAAAGATAAAGATTTGTCAAAGGGGTAAGCACAACTGCTTGATTCAAAAGGAGAGGATACCTTAATCGCATCCAGAAACTTTTTGTTACAATTACAACCTTTTAGTAACAAAAAAATCCATGTTGTTTAAGAAGATTCATATGGTAACCTCTGGTATGGCTGTTTCTTTCAGTTTACTTCGCAGGGTGAAGCCCCTAGACGCTGCATTATACAAGGCTAGTCGTGTCTTTAACAATTGCCCTGCCATTGCCACCAAACTCCGTGCCATGAATTATAACTCAGAAGAACTAGTTCAGGCGCAGAAAAATCAAGCATCATATCTATTGCATCTTGCTGCAAGGACTACCCCAAAAGGGCTTCACTGTCTCTCAATGCGGTTGACATCAGAATATTTTGCCCTGGATCCTGAAAAAAGGCAGATGCCAAACCAGCAAAACTATAATGATCCTAATCTCCATCATTATGTTGTCTTCTCTGACAATATTTTGGCTTCTGCAGTTGTTGTTAACTCTACGATATCTTCTTCAAAGGTTAATATCCACATATCTTCTGTTTTATTCTGACAATAGTGTGCTATCGTTTTGTCCCTTTTTTATTATAGACATTTTGCTCTATTACACCTTGCACTATATCCTCTCATTTACTTCATCCATTTGTTAACCTGGGTTCTGATCGGTGTTTGCAGGAACCGGAAAAAATAGTATTACATGTCTTGACTGATTCACTTAATTACCCGTCAATCTCGATGTGGTTTTTGCAAAACATTCAATCCAGAGCTACAATCCAAATCCAGAACATTGATGATATGGCTGTCCTGCCCTTAGACTATGATCAGTTGCTGATGAAGCAAAGATCTAATGACCCAAGATTCATTTCCACCCTCAATCATGCACGTTTCTATCTCCCAGATATATTCCCGGGCTTGAACAAAATGGTTCTCCTTGACCATGATGTAGTAGTTCAACGAGATTTAAGTAGACTGTGGAGCATTGATATGAAAGGGAAGGTGATTGGAGCTGTAGAGACTTGTCGTGAAAGTGAACCTTCATTCCATTCAATGAGCAGATTTATTGATTTCTCAGACGAATGGGTCGCTGGAAAATTCAATCCTAAAGCTTGCACGTGGGCGTTCGGGATGAATCTAGTTGATCTTGAAGAATGGAGAAGACAGAAGTTAACTTCTACATACATAAAATACTTCAACCTGGTACGCAATACACAGTCTCTACTACACTTACACTCCTTCAATAGCTAACACTGTAGTCATATAGCTGCATTGAATGCCTCTTCAAGGTTTAGCAAACGGATTCTTCGATTTTTTTATACATCATTTTATCTGAAAAAGGTCATAATAATGACTATTGGGTTTTTGTTTTGGCTATCTCGGGGATGAAAGGTTTTGAATTTGAAACTTAGACAACGTGTACTAATTTGGAACTGTAAGGTGTTACTAGCGAACGAAGTGCAGCTAGTACTAAGATGGTTTCCTAGCAGAAGACACACGTTATATATGTTTGTAGTGAACCTAAGTCTAACACAACGGTATTGGGGATTTGTATTTTGGCAGGGAACAAAGAGGCCATTGTGGAAAGCTGGGAGTTTACCGATAGGTTGGTTAACTTTCTATAGGCAAACATTACCGTTGGATAAGAAATGGCATGTGATGGGGTTAGGTCGCGAATCAGGAGTCAAAACACTTGACATTGAAGAAGCCGCGGTTATACACTACGATGGGATCATGAAGCCGTGGTTGGACATTGGAATAGAGAAATACAAACGTTACTGGAACATACATGTCCCTTACTATCACTCCTACTTACAACAATGCAATATTCAAGCTTGATACGGAAAACAAATTCCTACAAACTTAGGTTCAGTTTCATATTCTTTTTGGTTTTTCTCAGCATGTTACGGAAGAGTTATGATTAGCTTCATTCTTTAAACTCATCACAGTGTAAATCTTGGTTCTTTTTTTTCTCATACTTCTCAGAGCTCAATCTTAGACTTAGTTACATTACATCAACAGATTTATTATATAAAGGAATCACGTTATTTTTCTCAAATTTCTTTGTTGACATTCCTGTATAAACTGATTGTATTTGATGCATCATCTCTAGGTGGTTCTTACTCTTTTGTTTACAAGTGCTCAAAATTTCTTTTCATACATGTTCTCTTTCAGTGTAGAAGTTTCTTCAAATTTGGTCACTCTCTTGTGAAAAGGAAAGATATGAGACGCGAGACGCGAGACGCGAGACGCGAGACGCGAGACGCGAGACGCGAGACGTGACACGTGGAGAGTAACGATTGGTAGAGTATTGATAGAATATGCATATCCTCCAATTTAGAGCTACAAGTACAAAAACAAGTAAAAAACAGAGTTTCATTTGATCAAAACTCTTGGGAGTTTAGGAAGAAGCTAAAGAACAATGGCAAGCTTCACTTCCTCTATTGCTCGTCCTACTCTCCTTCTCAAGCCTTCAATCGCAACCATCTCCACCGAGCCTATCTATGGTAAATTCTTGCCTTTATTTATCTTCTTTTGTAGCCACACACATCAAACCTAGCCTATACCCATGAGGTTATGACTTCTATATTCTCCAAATTTGTCCAATTATGTAGCACGTTGATTGCTTTCTTGGTGGGTTTGGGATCATCTTGTACAGGATCCATATAACTAAAATTGATCTAAGGTTGTTGTCTGGATATGAATCCAATGGCGAATCCAGAAAATATTTTTACCAAGGTCAAAATTTGTAATTAATATTTAATAATTATTGCATATATTATTTTAATAATATTATTTAAATGATAATTTTATCTTAATCAAAATAGATTTGTTTTAATTATTATTTTATAACAATTCAATTTTAAATTTTAAAATTAGTGAACATATAAAAGCAAAAAGAAGAAAAAAGAAAAAAAAAGTCTTAATAGAAATGTAAGAAGAAAATTTGGCTCTTTTGCTACAAAAATTTGAAGATTTTATGAGGAAAAAAAAAACAAAAATAGGAAAGTGAAGGTCACAAGATTGCAATCGAACCCGAGGTCAAATTGTATTAACTTGAACCAAATTAGCTAAAAACCATTGTATGATTAAGCACATATGTTTATTTTATAATATTTACCATAGGTCAGGTGACCTCCCAATCTTTCAAGTGGCTTCGCCAATGAATCCTGTGTGTATATTCATGTTCTGCTACTGTTTTAGGTCTTCCCCGGATCAGTAAGAGAAACAATGGAGTGAAATGCTCAATGGACTCAAAGCAAGAAAAGAACTCAACAGGGTCTGCGTCTGCGGTTGCGGTTATGTTAACGGCGGTGATGAGTAGTCCAGCAATGGCGTTGGTAGACGATAGAATGTCAACGGAAGGAACAGGATTACCATTTGGTCTGAGCAATAACTTGTTAGGTTGGATTCTGTTTGGTGTGTTTGGTTTGATATGGGCTTTTTACTTCACCTACACTTCTTCTCTCGATGAAGACGATGATTCTGGACTTTCTCTCTGAAAAAACTTCCACATTGTATCTGCTCTCTGTATCTTTGTAAAGTTTTAAGTAAAGATGAGAGACCTTTCATTGAGTTAGTGAACCAAATTAAGCAACACAGAAATTTCTGGGTTTTAAATTGATAAAAATTAAATTTTGGGTTTGAAACAAAATACATATAAATACTAGGCCGGTTCTGTAATTTTCAGTATATACTGTCTTCTTCTCTTAGCTCTAGTCTAGCTCACGGGTTTTAGGGTTTTTCATTCCTCGACTTCGAATTTCTTCTCCGTCGTGCTTTTCTCCCGTAATCTCTGTCTTCGTTACGACGCCGAGTATTTATTGATTGGTATGTAATTTAATTCACCCAAATGTTCTGATTTTTTCTATCTGTTTAGCTTATAGGATTCTACTTCTTTGATTGTTTGTTTGTTTGTTTGTTTGTATCCATTCATCTAACTTGCAGTGAATTTTTTGAAGAATTGTGCAGAAATGTTCTATCTTAGCGAGCTTGAACATACACTAAGAGTGCCTCCACATCTTCTTAACATCCCCCTGGAAGATGCAATTAAGTCAGTGCTTCAAAATGTGTTCTTGGACAAGGTTTGCTCATTACCCTTCTGTTTTTACATTGTACTCTTGTATATACACTGGCTAATTTGATCAAATTGTGATATTCAAGGTTATAGCAAAGTTGGGTCTTTGTGTATCTGTTTACGACATTAAATCAGTACAAGGAGGGATTGTTTTACCTGGAGTTGGTGCTGCGACCTATAAGGTAAACTCAAATTACGATTCTGTTCTGGTCTCATCAGATGAACAATAGTATCTCATGTTGTGATTGTAGGTAGGTTTTAGAATTGTCGTGTTTCGTCCATTTGTTGGTGAGGTCATAGCTGCAAAGTTCAAAGAATCTGATGCTAATGGCGTGCGCTGTGAGTACTACCATGTTTTTACTAAATTTTCCTAAAGAGTGTTCTTATGTTGTCCACTGTGTATATCCTGTTACTATGTTGCATTGCTAGTTTTTCTTAGCTTATACTTTGATGTTTTGGCTATTGTTATTCGTTTACATACTTATGATAGATATCTCTATACTTGGCAGTAACACTTGGATTCTTTGAAGATATTTATGTGCCTGCTCCACTTATACCGACACCTAACCGCTGTGAGCCTGATCCTTATAATAGGTATGCAAAATGTGTCCCGCAATTTGTTGATTATCCCGAGCTCTCCAACTACTACTACTAGGAGCATGTACCGAAATCTGTATATTTCATTAGATCACTAAGTATCATGCTTTTCTGTCAGGAAACAAATGAGATGGGTGTGGGAATTTGGAGAACCGAAAGAGGACTATATTATCGACGATTCCTGTCAGGTTAACTTTTGTGGTTTCCCTATATCTCTTTAGGTGTAAATTTTTGAAAGTGGACTCTTTATAATTGTGGCGTTGTAAATGGCAGATCAAGTTCCGAGTTGAGAGCATCAGCTATCCATCGGTTCCAACAGAGCGAGCAGAGGATGCAAAGCCTTTTGCTCCTATGGTGGTCATGGTAAGTGGCCTCCTGATTCCTCCTCCAGTCTTCTAGATACCATTGAGTCTTTTATCGGTCTGAGTAATCAAATGTTGGGAAATGTGCAGGGGAATATAGATGATGATGGTTTGGGACCTGTTTCTTGGTGGGAATCTTTTGATCAGATTGATCCAGAAGAGTAAAGACCTGAGAGACTGAGTGTACACTAGTACACTTTACAAGCATTTTTTAGAGTGAGCCAAAGTTGTATCTCCAAATTTTGATGATGTAAACTACAAAATTTCTTCAAACTAGTACTGATTTTTAGTGAAATAATTAAAAACCTCGATACTCCGGTAAAAACTTGGTGGGAGTCCTTTGACCAGATTGATCAAGAATAGTGAAGACCTGATGAGAGACTAAGTTTACCAGCATTTTTCAGAGGGGAGCCAAAGTTTTATCTCCAATTTTTGATGATGTAAACTACAAATTTCTTCAAACTAGTACTAATTTTTAGTTCTTTTTCGTAACTGAAAGATGAGAAAACAAAAAAAAAGGTGTGATTATTTATGATGGATGATGGAGTTGGGAGAGAAGATGATGAATATCAGGAGCATGATGATCCTCTGCACGGATACGATCAGGTTGAATCCAACGACCATCATTGTTCCTAACCATTCCTTTGTTTGCGTCTTGCCTCCAATTGGGAGGTACCATGAAATGTTCTTTCAAAAAATCACTTGCTTTGTTCACTAACGCTGGATCTCGACCACTTGACAACACGAATCTCTCCCCTTTCCCATGATACCTGTTTGTATTTCATATCATACATACATCAATTGATTTTTAACTCTAAAAAACAAACACAACAAATACTATGAAATCTCTAAACAAATCAGCAACGGTGTAATTTTCCCAAATTAGTCAATTCGCCACAAAAAAAGACTGACCTAGAAATGCAACTAAACTCAAGTTGACCTTCAAGATAAAGACACGGCAACAACATTTTGAAACTACAAATAAAACACCCCATTTTCTTAGTAGTTTCAATAACAATCTCACCAACCACTACTCAGTGCCACGTAAATCAAATTAAATGATCACATTTATTGTATCCCAACACTGCAATTTATGAAGAACATAAATGTTCACGTTCACTAACAAATTTTTTAAAACCACATTAATAAATAAAGAAGGTACTCCCTCCGTTGCAAATTACTTGTCATTTTAGGTCTTTTCACACAAATTAAGAAAACAATTAAATTTTCTGTTTTACCCCTAACTAATACACTATTTTGTTTGATATGAGTAATGATTAAGCTGAAAATTAAGGGTAAAAGATGGAAAAATGGTAATAAATCTACATTGAAAATACAAAATGACAAGTAATATGAAACAAAATATTAAGGCTAGAATGACAACTAATATGCAACGGAGGGAGTACTAGGTGAAATCATCAAAATCTTTTGTCTTCCCTAAGATGAGCTAACAAATTTGTCTACATTAGTGCTTTTTAAACTTCAAATGTGAACAAATCAAATTGGTTTTTTAAAATAGGAAAAAAAAGCGAGGAAAAAAAAAAACAAAGACTAACCCGTCAAGTAGATGAAGTAGAGCTTCCAAATTATGAGCAGTAGAAAGATCAACAGAACCTTTCAAGAACGGCGAGTTCCGATGATCCAACGGCAACTCCTCTCCCACGTGGCAATAACACCACGGTAATCCTCCCGCCAATTTCATAAGCGCGTGTGGTGCACGCTCGTTCAAAAACAAACCCGGCGATTTCGGAACAACGTCGTGCTCGTTCACCACTCTCAACACTTTCACTCCTAATTCCTCCATCCTCTCCTTAAACCTAACATTCCCCACGCGCGGTCCACCGTACGTGAACACCGTCACCGGAATCACTTTCCCTCTCTTCGTCCGATTCAATCCCATCTCCGCCACATCGTACGCGCTTAACACCGCCAACGCGCCGCCGAGACTATGTCCCGTCACCGTGATGCTCAGATCTAAACCTCCGTCTTCCTCGTCGCCGTATTTCTCAACTAATCGCTTGACCTCCGTGAGAACTTGCTCACGCGCGGAGAATTTCGAGAAATTGCAAGAAGTGTCTTTATCAGTGTACAGATCTAAAAACCCGGATTCGGCTTTAACGGCCGGGTCGGAGCACCGGAATCCGTTTCCGGATACAGGTTTGAGGAAATCCTTGAGATCAGCTATCCACTCGAGTCTTGTAACGGTTCCTCTCCACGCGATCGCGATATCACGGCGTCCGAGACGACGGCGCGTGGATTCTACGTCGTCGGAAACCGCCACGTAACCCATCCAATTCGCGTTTTTGCTCCATACTTTAGACCATCGCGATTTCGAGAAGAAGTTCGGGAGATTGATGTTCGACGTCGCGTAGAGGTAACGCGCTACTTCGTAACCGGAATCGAATATTCCGAGAGAATCGAATAGCTTGTGGCGCGTGAATCTGCAACTTCCGCAGTATTTTGAAAATGGATCGAAATCGAATGCGTCGTAACAAGCTTGGGCTAATTCTCCGTACCGGATTAATTCGGATCTTAGAACCGGGTCCATTGGATTCAGTAAACCGGCCCAGTCGTCTTCTCCTTGGATTTTTCTCCACGTGTCTCTTAAACTCTTTGATTCTTTAGCTTCTCTATCTCGCCGGCGAATATCTTCCGCCGTCGTGATCTTATAGCTTTCCGGCTCGAGTTTTGACGATATTGAGGCTTCGTCGGTTCTGGAAATAGCTCTCGCCGGTGAGGATCTCGCCGGAAAAGTGATTAGAGTAGAGTGTGAAAAGTTTGGTTTTGGGAGGGAAAGAGAGTGAGGAAGAAGAAGGTTTTGGGAGGGAATTGTCGCCATTGTTGAGAGCTTGTGATGGGTTTCGTTTCAGAGACGTAACGAAATTTATTGCACTCTTTTATAAAAAAAACTATATTAAAGAGACTTGCTCATGTTGCATGCATATCATTTTTTTTTAGGACAATTTTCCAAGAATACGGCCTTACAAATTTTTTTTCCAATAATACCATTTTTTTCCAAAGTTCATTTTTAACATTCAAAACTAAACTCCAAACCCAAACTCTACCCCTAAAACTATATCCTAATTTTTGAATAGTTAACCTAAATTCAAAAAAATTAAATTCTAAATCTTAAAAATCAACTTGAAAAAAATGGTATTTTTGGAACTTTTGAAAAAAAAGTGGTATTTTTGGAAAAAACATTAAGATGGTATTTTTGAAAAAAAAATATTAGGGAATTCTTCTTTTTGTTATCCTAAGAGAATAATGTGAATCAATATCTTGATTTGAATGAATTTTATGTTATTATACTAATATAATTGTTAAAGGTCTAGTTCTTCAATTGATTTTGATAGACGAATAGTTGACTGCACCATACCACCTAACAATGTACTCGAAAATTCTGGAATGAGATACGTGTGCTGGCATATGATTAAACAGTTCAGGTCCACTCAATGAATTATTGATTTTAATAATTCAAAACATAAGGTAAGACCCAATGACCAAACATGGGTCTGTAAAAGATTATATATTGACTCGTATGTGCAACTCTTCTTGGTCCTTGTTTATAGTCAAGCCACTTTCATAGACTTGGGATCAATTATCTCTCTGGCTCTCTTTAAGTCTAGCTTTGTGAGTAGAACCATCACTAAAATTACGCGAGTGTCCTTAACCAACCAAGTAAACCAAGAAGGCCAACATCAAGTACTCTAGATTTCTTCTCAAGCCCTACAAAATCAAAGAATGAAAGTGATTACTTCTTATGCTCATAGTAATCAACAAGTTCTATTTAATATATTGCGAAAGGATGGGCTTTTACTCACCGATATCAGCAGCTACTCGATGAGCACACATCACTCCTGAGAAAGCCACAGCTATAACTCCCTGACCAGGAAAACAACTATCCCCCACGCAGTATAGACCATCTATTGCCTATTATTATTCAAACCATTCTTTCATTAGCCAAACCATTCAGCAATAGAACCATCTATCTTTTCTTTGACTTACCGTTGTATTGAACGGCATGCCTAATAAACCTTTTGGGGTTCCTCTTGGCATTGGCCCATAAGTTCCTTTATCCCTAGCAAGATATCGCCTGTGTGTTTTTGGTGTTCCTACCTGTACTGAAAAACCTTTAGAGATAGAAGCTAAAATACCCAAATAATAAGGCATATGCTTGCTCTCATGCACTGCATATACAGATGTCTCATATCATGCAGACCTACTTTCACAATTTCTAAAATGTGCATGGCAAATAGTACAGGAACAAAGAACAAGCCTAACCTCCTTAAACGTAATAGATGAACTGAGCCCTGGAAACAGTTTTTTCTCTAGCCTCTGTATAATTTCAGCCGCCACACGTTCTTTTTTGGCCTCATACTCTTTTGGAGGGAGTCCCTAAATGAAATGAGAAATTAAAATGGGTATCCCCAGTAATTCCAGAAGATGTTTTGCAATCAAAATTAGTAGCTCCAAAAATGTATATTGCATGCTTGGTCTCACTCTTCTGAGATCAGGCTTACCTCCCAATCCTCGATGGAAGAAGTTGTAAATATATGCAGTATATGCCGACCATTTGGAGCCAAAGATGGATCAAGAATGGTAGGAATGCTGAGGAAGATACTGCCATAAGGCTCTTCTAGATTCTTCCAATCGTCCTACATATGCCACAAAAGAACAAAGTCGCAGTTTAATACCTTCAACGCCAAGGGATTAGATCTTAGTAGGATACTAACAAACCTCGAGCACAAAATGATGGCAATCTGTATCTGGAGGGAGGACCTCTGCTTTAACACCCATGTGGACTGAAAGAAATGACGGAGCCTTGACGTAGACTTTCTGGAAATTTTCTTCTTCTTTTGGAAGCTTTTCTCCTTTTAACAGCTTCCCTACAGCATAGCAATACACTTACAAAAGAAGACAACTATTCACAGTTACATAAGTCGTTGTTTTCTCTTACCAAACGTATCCCATCTTGTAGCATTTGAAATTATCGTTTTACCGAAAAATTCTCTTCCATCTGATAGCCTTACACCGACCTAACATTTCAGGTACAGAAGAAGAAAATGTTCATAACCAAAAAGGACTTCCAAAGGTTAGGGAAAAGAAAACTTGGAATTTCTGTGCAACTCAGAAAATTACAGCCTTTCCATCATTAAGTATTATGTTTTTCACATTAGCCTTGTAGAGTATTTCACTGCCTTTATCAACAAGTCCTTCCGCCAAAGACTTGGCAATCCCACCAACACCACCAACCGGGTAGTTAATTCCTCCATAGTGCCTATCACATAAAACCTATCCTCGCACATATAAAAAAAGAAAATACCAGAAAGGAAAACACGGGTAGACACCAAATGTGAAAACAAGAATCCTACCATTCCTGCATTGATCATTGGGGTCTGCAAAGCATTGACTGTGCTCACAATGAAACACTGCAGGCAAATATGAACAATTTATTCCATGCCTTGGGTAAGAGAAACTTGTTCAGGTTGAGACAAAATGCTTGTTCTCACCTCTGCATCAATGAAAGACAATAATTGAGGATCCTTTATGTACTTCCGAGCTATAGCCCCAGCATTTTGGGGCAAATAATAAGCTGCACAGAGATTAACATACAACTTTCATGTCAATCCCATTTTGTATGCATCAAACATATTGATTAAAATGTCCAAATTCTATTCATAAAGTTTAGACAAACTACCGAGTGTCAAGCATTCAAGTGGCTTCTGAAAGAACTGTCCAAAAAGGTAGAGAGGCTCTTCTAGTGACTTAAGTTCCAGAGAGTTCAATGAGTTAAAGATCTGTTCAACACAAAGTAACAAGTTGTAATCTACAAATCTCTTGCATGACACTCGTAAACTTTTCGAAACAAAATTCACATCAGACCTTCCAGCAGTCACCATAGAATCCAAGTATCCCTTCCTTTTCGTGTGGAAACTTACTCGTAAGCTCAGCGACGAAATCGTCGTACTCTCTATGAATCTGAACAGAAAGATTATTGGGAAGATGGAAATGGACAGTGGTAGGATCAGGTATAACCTCCATCTTACGACCAACTGCCTTCAATGCCTGAGTTATCAAGTTTAGATTCCCCTGTTCCCTTCAAATGAAGCCACCACAATTCTTATCTATTGGAAGAATACAAAAACCATAACTTTATGAATAGAAGATGAAGAAACCAACCTTGTCACTGAAACCAAACATTACAGAAGAGCCAACATCGAATGTATAACCATCTCTTTCGTAATAACCAGAGCTACCACCAGGAATCACATATTTCTCAAGAACTAAAACCCTAGCTTCTTTAACAGCTAGCTGAGTCGCTGCTACTAATCCTCCAATCCCAGAACCGATTACAATAGCGTCGTAAACACTCTCTCCTCCACTTTTCTCATCTCTCTTCGTCTCTTCTACGGTACCAACCACACTTGAAGAAACAGTTCTCACTGAAACCATAGGCTTCCGATTCTCTGAAACTCGACCATGAAACCTTAATTGCGAAGAACCCAGCTCGAAATTCGAGGTCTTTAATGCGGAGAACAAGCAACTGTGATTATCAAACTTTACTGGGTTTTGCAAACACAGATTCATGTTGCTGAGTTCGTCTTCACTGGATTGGATCGTTGGGTATTCCCAAAAACAATCAATTCATGAGCAATCAATAGCCCAAGACGAAAATTATCAGCAAAAATTCCTCATTCACTAAGATTAGGCAAATGGTTTTTATCCGAATTTGGAATTTGATTTCATTACATAGAAAGAAACAAAAAAAATGTTTGGTAAAGAAGAAGCTAGTGGAAATTAGAAAAAAACAAAACAATTTTTTGTAACTTTAAATCGTGACCGTTGAACTTTGTTATCTGTGTGGTTTAGCATACAAGGGGTATTAATAACCGTTAGATTGTTCTTTCAGTTTCTTTTGCAAAATTAAGATTAATCTTGCTGATTTCTCATTAGATTTATATGGCGCGAAAAAATAATAATTAAAACTAATCTTCTCCATTCTTATTAATTCATTTGATCAGTTTTCTTGAATGGATACAAGATTGGGCCAAAAAATGTGAGTTTTTTTTGTCTCAAGATCGAACCAAGTCCAAAGAGCTATGAAAAGCTGAATGCAAGTGGGTTTCTTGGTCCACAAAATTCCATGTCCAATATTCATGGAATTTGCATAATACATCAAATGGTCCAAAAGCATCAATAATCAATCTTCAACTTCAATGGACTCTCTTTTTTATCAACTTGTATGAGGATCGTTGAAACCGTATCTTTGAATCTACAAGATAAAACATTGAAAATTAATATTATCTCTTATGCAACTCTTCTTGGTCCTTATAAGAAAAGGTTCGGTCTCATCGAATCATCTTGTTCAGGCACATTTTCAACGATCTTCTTGTGATCTTTGTCTCTGTTTGAGTCTATAGATTTTGATTCTTCCTTTTGTTATAAATAGCATGCGACTCAAGAAGCTAGAGTCACAAGCAACACCGAGATCAAGCTCTTAGCCTTGGACAAACAGCCGAGATCAGGCTCTTAGGCTTGGTCTCAAGTGTTTTTCAAGAAAAATGGACAAGGTTATGAGAATGTCTTCCGAAAAAGGAGTGGTTATATTCACCAAGAGCTCGTGTTGTTTGTCCTACGCGGTTCAAGTTCTCTTCCAAGATCTTGGAGTTATCCCAAAGATCCACGAGATCGATAAAGACCCTGAATGCCGGGAGATCGAGAAGGCACTAATGAGGTTAGGCTGTTCAAAGCCGGTCCCAGCGGTCTTCATTGGTGGTAAGCTTGTTGGTTCGACCAACGAAGTAATGTCAATGCACTTAAGCAGCTCTCTAGTTCCCCTAGTGAAGCCATATATATGTTAAATAAAAAGAGAGGTGAAAAATTAGCTATGGAAATGTATTTCAATAAGGGTTATATTTTAGCCAAATCTTTGTAATGTGTTTCTAGTTTTATTGATCATGTAACTTGGGAATATGCGTAATTGTAAGATTGATCCAAGGTAAAAGTATTTAAGCGAAGTTTAATATAACTAAAGAGTAGCTAAATCCATTCTTGATCCAAATCAAAAGACGAAAGAAGTAGAACAATTACATATATCACATAACAGGACAAGAATTGGTAACAAGATTCGCAAGAACCAAACAAATCCACTTGTCTGCAAAACATAGTACTATTACATCGCCTACACCAATTTCTTTCTGTACAAAGAAACAACAAAAACAAAACACACTAAATAATCAAACAGTGTATGGTTTGAAGAAAGTTGCTATCTAGGTGCAACCGAGGGAGCAATTCCACTGACGAGGTCAGAGCCAGAGACATCCATTGATGTATAAGGATGATGCTTCATTAATGATGCATTCGATGAAGACGATGGGTGAGTCATTGTCTCAGACAGATCAGCTGCTTTGGCCACATGAGATTCCGGCATCAGTTCCCATATGACTTCCAGTTCTCGTACAACTTCCGCCATTGAAGGCCTTGAATCAGTCTCTTCTCTGCAACATCGCAACGCTAAAGTTGCAAATTTTTCAAGGCATTCATCTGGAACTGAGCTCATTCTCTTATCTACCACTGATAATATCGAACCAGACTGGTACGCAATATTGACCTGACGGAAAAGAACATTCGAAACGATTTTAGATAATGCCAAAGAAGGAGAACTAGCTTTTAGCATCCAACTAGAATTACCTCTCGGACTATGTTCTTGCCACGTGTGATTGGATGCATTCCTGTCAAGAGCTCCAGGAACACTACACCTAGACTATATACATCGCTTTTGTCGGTCAATTGATGAGTCAAGAAATATTCCGGATCAAGGTAACCCTGCAAGGCGACAAGAAAAAGTCTCATTCATGAGTTTGAGAAACAATTTTACAGCAGAAATGCAGGATTGAGATCTTACCGGAGTCCCTTTTACAACAGTAGACACATGATGAGGTGAGATGCCTTCCATATCGGGTACTGGGGCTAGTCTTGAGAGTCCAAAATCTGCAACCTTTGCGATGAATCTGGAGTCCAACAAAATATTGCTTGCTTTGATATCACGATGGAATATCGGTGGATCAGCTTCTGTGTGTAAATACAGGATTCCCTTAGCTGAACCTAGAGCAATCCGCAGTCTCATCGCAAAGTCTAAAGGATCTCGTAACTTAACTGCAAACACACAAATTTGTACATCAAATTATAAAGTATCATCCACAAGTAGCACTATAAATGAGTCAGTAATAAGCAAAACATACCAGAAATGTTGTCTCGCAAAGTACCATTTTCCATATACTCATAAACCAGCATCTGCACGTTTGGAAATACAAGCAATAAGAGAAACATAAAAGGTTTTAGACCTCAACCAGAAGAGGGTTTTGGACAAAATTACCTGTTCGCCTTCGTCACAGAATCCAACCAAAGCAACAAGGTTTCTATGATGTAATCTTGACAGCAATTCAATTTCAGTAAGGAACTCCCTCTCACCCTGCAACGATCCCTCTTGTGCTCGTTTAATTGCCACAACCGCTCCATCGCCAAGGGTACCTTTGTAGACCTTTCCATAACCCCCTTCTCCAATTTGAGCGGAACTGTTAAAATTGTCTGTAGCTAGAGCTAGCTCAGCATAAGTTAAGCTCTTTACGCCTTCGATTTTCAAAGAAGCCTTGGAAGCTGCACATAGATGAATCAAAACTGTAAGACCAGAAATTATATCCGAGAGAAAAACATATCTGCACCCCACAAGAAAATGCTTACATCGCTTTCTTCTAGCAACCGCAGAGTATCCTTTCATACGTTTCCTCATAATGATAAGGGCAATAATAGCGGTTATCGTAACTGCAGCTGCAACTGAACCAAGAATTATTCCCACAAGTGCACCCTTACTTACACCAGATGGTGAAGCTTCAGGAAACACTGCAAAACAAAAAAAGCAAGACAATCAAAACTAAGCCTAAGTATGAAATTCATGAGTGGAAGACTATAATATGATCATTTACTTGTACTTTAACTAAGTTCTGTTCTGAAATAAACATCAGAGGACAAATATAGTCCTACTAACCATCTCTGTAGACTTCTAACAATGTAAAATTCATAAGCTCGTAAGGACCAAACAGATCTTCGTCTCGGATGGTCCATCCAGTAAACATGGCCCTTATCCGCTGAACCTCGCTACGATTGAATATGAAAGAATTGTTGGCATTTGAACCATAAACAGGAAAGAACTTCAAGTACATTCGAAGTCTGGGTCCTTTTAGCCACCGGAATGAGTCAATGCGTAGCTGAGACCGATTCAAACTAAGACCAGAGGTGATGTATTGCTCAAATTCGGGTATGTAAGGAACAAAGTCCGAGAAACCAGGACTTTTCAACCGATATCCAACAAGCAGAGGAGCAGCACAAAAGCACTGTCTTAGGGTATCTGGAGAAAATTCATAAGGAGGTGGACAGTCGGAACAAGTTGGAGTAGAATTGGTGGAACCCTGATTTCTGTCTTCCTCAGTTAGAATGCCACAATACTGAAGCAGATTTCCATCTGAGCATAATGGATTCCCCTGGAGCCTGGAAAACAAACGTTGTCAAATTGATACCGGAAAACTGGACACTAATCTGAGGAAAGAATGTATCACACTTCAGAATGAGCAAACAACATACAAAAGGCTGTTATATACATCATTGAATAGCCAGAATGATATGAAAAGCAAAAATAAGTGTGTGTGGCCATCTAATAAAGGGAAATGGTAAAGCGCAGAAACAAACCAGATGGTCACATTTGGGCGGGGATCAGATCTGCCAGAAATATTTGAAAACCTATTGTTCCGCAGATCCCTGAAAAACATTAAGGAAATAATGAAGATTGTCAAGAGATAATATAGAGAAAGTTAGCACATGCTTGTAGGTCAAAGGAAAGGAGATATGATTGTTTTTTTTTAACAGTCATACACAATAAGACTCTCGGTTGAATTCAACACTCTGTCCTGGTATATGCTAGAAGAAACGGAACCACTCAGATCATTGTTTGCAACCGACCTGCCAAATTAGGTAGACAACAAACAAATCATCAGCCATGTTCATATCCAAAAATGATAAGATTTAACAACAGCATCTCAGAAACCGAAAAGCTCACTACACCGACTAAAAACACTTACAACTTTTGAAGCCGTGGAAGCCTTGAAAAATTTGTTGGAATCGTTCCAGTTAGACTGTTATTGGACAGATCGCTGCAGTATTTTCATCAGAATATATCAAATTAAAGCAATCAATTTCTTACAAAAGAAAACTAATCACAGTACATAGCTCGGAGTAAATCAAAGGCAAAAACTATGAAAGGGTCTAAAAAGTTTACATGGTTGTGATACTATCAGAAAGCTTTCCAGTAGGTATCGATCCATTTAACTGATTTCGACTTAGGTCCCTGGAATTCATGTTAAACAATCAGAACCAGGTGATCTTAATTCGCCAAGGCAGTTGCAGGATTATTTAAGGAAACGGCTAGATAAGTTATAAAACTTACAAATAACCAAGGTTCGGGATACTGCTAAGATCAGGCATTGGCCCTTGCAAGCTGCAGTTCCTAAGACTCCTACACATGCACAGGTTAAATCAAATCCAATGCATTAACGAAAGATGACTGCCCTTTCAGTCTCACACTTCAGTGAGTTCAATATACAATGTGAAACTAGCACTTACAACTTCAAAAGTTTAGTCATGTTTCCGTAAGCTTGTGGAATAGTGGTCCCATCAAAGTGATTGTTATCCAATTGTCTTCCAAAACAAACACGAGAAAAAGGTCAAAAGAGAAGAATAAATACATGGATCACCAGTCAGCACGGTGACACAAACTTACAGGATAAGCAAATGTGGCATGTTTGCTAACTCAGGAGGCAGATAGCCTGATAAATTGTTGTTGTCGAGAAGGCTATAAGAAAAACAAGAAATGTTCATAAAACAGAGATAGGTAAAGCATGTGCTGCATGCTGCAGACATATAACTGAGTTTAGGTACAAAACAGAACATTTGTAGAATAAAATTCAAATTAGCCTACGACCAACTCACATGTGAACAATTGATGGCATGCTTCCAAGCTCGGGTGGTATCTGGCCGCTAATTGAATTATTGTTCATGTGACTGGAAGAAGATAAAGAGGGACAAAAAGTCAAGAGGTGAAGTAATCATTATAAGCAAAAGAGCTATGTACAATATGACATAAGATTAAAAGAACTCACAAGTGCTTTGTTTTGTTTAAATTCGCAAACGATTTGGGTAGTGGTCCTGTTATACGGTTTTCATCAATCTGTATTCTGTCCAAGTTTGGAAGAAATCCAAGCTCCTCTGGTAAGTTTCCACTTAATAGGTTTCCATTCAAGAGCCTGGAAGAGTACAATGGCACATCAAGTTAAGAGCCAAGACTAACACAAAGCGGAGAAGTAAACAAGAAACTTGGGTACATAGAAACTCATGGACTTACAAGAGTTCCAAAGACTTGATATTCCCAATTTCTTTTGGTATACTTCCGGTAATCTTGTTCCACATGAAATCCCTGGCATTACAGAATAAGTTGCAGAATACACAAAGAAAGTTATTCACCTTTGGTTATAAAGATCATAAAGGTAAGCTACTTATGGCGTTTAACAACTTACAAGATAGTAAGACGAGTCAACCGACCAAGCTCCGGAGACAAACTCCCTGTGAGATTCATACTGAACAATTGCCTTCAAGTTAAAAAAAAACAACAAAGCTTTTTCAAACAATTCCCTCAAGGAAGAAGACAAAAAAAACGCAATAACAGAGAAGAAGACAATACAGTTCTTTGACATGAAGATAACCATCATCAAGACTGGAATTATAACAAAGAACACCAGTCCAATTCGAAGTGCAGGGATCATTGTTCCTCCAATTTCTCAATCTACGAGTAGGATCGTTCAAACTTTCTTTAATCGCTTTCAAAGCCTTCACTGAATCCAAAAACCATCAACGATCAATACCAAATCAAAAAACAAACAAAACCCATGTCGCAAATACGAATTTTTCGAAGATCTAAACCAAAAATAACAAGAAACGGGTTTAGAGAAACCTTCGACGGGATTGGTAATACCGTCCTGAGCAAAAGTAGAAGACCAGAAACAACAGAAGAAGAAGAGAAGAGGGAGGAGACGAGAGATATGTGAAGAAGAACACATATCGAGAGAGGAAACAGAGAAGACCCAAGACAAGAAACAGAGAAAAAGAGTTAAAACTTAAAAGGAAAAGACCATGACCAAGTAAGACACTGAAGAAGAAGAAACAGAGAAGGAAAGAGAAAAGTGGTTGGGATTCGGTGAAAGGAGCATTGAAGAGTGAGGAAGAAACGAAAGTTTCTTAATTTGACCATTTCAAAACATGAAGGAAAGTGACGAAATATCATCAATGTTTTCAGTTTCGCCGCCGTCATTACTTGGCACCAGCCACCTTCTTTTGCCGTCAATAAAACCTTTGTTTGCGTTTGTGACCTGTCTTTGACCTTTCTGTCGTTTTTTTAAAAATTTCCATTGAGTAATGTGATTGATAGTAGGTAGATGTGCAAGTAAGTGCGATTAATTTACAAATCTTATTTGTTAATAAGTACGGTACAGTAGTACCTTTTGTAATTTAGTAAAATACATACCAATAGCATATATATATATTGTTAGTATATGGAAATTTGTTGATATGTATGTACATATTGGTCCCCACGAAATGATAAAAGTCAAGTCACGATGTTTTTTTTTATGACTTTTGTGTTGATTATGACCGGATTTCTAGACATGTGATTAAATGGTTATAGGCTATATATATTATGTACAACTAGGTAATAAGAAGATGGACAATTATGGATTGGATATTGAGAACTTTCCTACACAAGTTGGTTACTTTATCCCATCAAAATTACATAAAAATCGTTGTTAAAATTCTTATTAGTGGTTGTACTTAAGATTTTTTACAGCCTTTAGATTTGAACATTTATTTCAGTTTTTTTCTTCTTGTATTCCAATTTCCAACTAATCAATCACCTGCTAAATCTTGCATATCTGGATAAATACAAAACAAAAGGAAAGTAAACTTTAGCTGGTAAAACTAAACATCATTAGGGTTTTAAATTGCCATATGGGTGGGTCTCGACGAGGATATTAAATGATACCGGTCCGCTTCTGGTGTTTAAGGCAATAAGAGATATTTAATTGGAAAATTAGATGAAGTCATGAACATGTCTTCATTATTGACAAAAAAAGAAAAAAAAAATCTCTTCATTAATAATTTGACCAGAAGATAAAGTAATGCCCAATTATTGCTAATAGGCCCAATAAAGAAAAGGCCCAACTAAGTAAAAACCCAGCGTAATAACCAAAGCGGGTCCAGGTATGAGACTATGAGTTGCACCTACGAACTTCAGCCTAGGGAAACACATGCCAATATAATATGTCTATTTTCCTCTCATATACTATTTCGCTTTCTTTTTTTTTCCCAACTGAATATATTAACACTGCTACAATGGTGATCCAATAATTACAAGAAGTTACATGTAGGACCCGAATTTCTACAATTGGGCAACTGATATATTTTTTACTACTAAAACACAAGTCACCTCACTAATTAAAAGTTGACATGTGGAGTTTTATACCTTAAAATATTAATAAAATAATTAAGCAAAATAATATAATGCCAACGTAACTATTTAAAAAATTCATAATCTTATTAATCACTAAATTTGTGGCTCAAACATCCACTACTTCTTGATCTGTAATTTCAAAATAAAACCATCAATTCACTCATCATATATATTGTTGAATTAACAATTGAAAGAGAATCACCCTCTCCATATTGTTATCCGTCTCGCTGAAAAAATAAAAAAAATTCAATTTTATAAATTGGTATTTCAATATTTTTAATAAAGAAAAATGGATTTCTATGAAAAAAAGAAGAAGAATGTTCATGGTCATGCCCGTGCTGGAGCACGGGCCATAATACTAGTAATAAGATAAATTTAAGAACAAATTCAGAATTACAATACCAAATTACAAATATAAAAAGGAATTGCAGAGGCGAGACGAATCTCTTTCCTTAAATCTTTAAACGCCCCGTAGTGTGACGGTTTCATAGCGATAAGATTCCCAGGATACAACTGCATTGTTTCTGTCTTCCATCACCGAAGAACATAACCTATCGAACCAAACTTCTGCGTGTACTCTCAGACACAAGAAAAGAAGAGATCATGAGGGAATTGTTTATAGAACTTTGTTTGATATTATTTCCAATGGTATGTTCCATTGTCCATTTTTCATGAGAAAGACGAGGGCATTCTTATAGCCTAAGTGATTGGCAAGCCATAAAGAGGAGTCATGAGAATTTAATCTCATTCAACACCTATTTGACCATGAGTTTAATATTTTATAAGTTACAAAATCAAAAACACTTGAATTTGCACTTAATTACCAATATTAGTACCACATCAAATAGAGGAGATATATGTTGACTTAATCAACACTTTATGCAAAATAATTTAAACCAAAAGAATTACTCTTTTGGGCCATTTGCCAATTCTGAAACCCAAAGCCGAAGCCCGGTCCGAATATCTCTTTTGTCCAATACAAGTGTATCCCCTTTATATGCAAGAGATATTTCATCTCTAATTTCCAATGTGAGACATTTGCTAGTTTTTACACTTAGCCAAATATTCAAGCTTTACAAGCTTTCCAAGTCATCAACTTTGGACCAACATTTCTCATTCAAACGAACACTGTTTTTGACAAATGAATACACTATCTCATAGTACTCATTACAATATATCCAACGATTCTAAATTCCGGTCATTCCAACAACTAAATTGCCCGGAAAAGCCACCGGAATATTGGCCAACGCCATTGTCAAAAAACAAGTTCCAACCATCCCCCACATGAATAGAAATGACTCTAAACACTGGACGACTTGACAGACTTGACCGACTCGACAAGACTCGAAAAACGACTTTTGAGAGTACGAGCGAAAAATCCACTGTATCTAGGCTAGTAGCTTTTCAGCCTTGAACTACTCATTATCAATAGTTGTCGGGTTTACTCGACCAGGAGGTAAACATGATGTCTTGAACCACCCGGACTTTGATGTAAATCGAGACAACAACTATATCACAACTTCATTCTCTCACAGAACTAGGTTCTCTATTGTGTTCATTTTGGCATTGAACATTCCTGGTAATCATGAGTGAACTTGGAGAATATAGCCTTACCTTCATTCTCCTAGAAACGACCGCATTTCACACTCACTAGGTGATCTGCCATCAACTTTGTTTTACAGAAGCATCCTGTATTACTTCATTGATATCTCAAAGTTATGGAATCATTAAAAGCCAATGCTTAGCCTTATCACACACAAGTAACACTGTTTATCATCCTAGGAACTGGGTGTATACATTGTCTCACAGTGTTTTTCTCTTACTCAGCTTTATTTCGTTGTCCCTTTGAACCTATGTCGTGGGATTTCCAGTGACATAAGTAGGGTATCCATTAAGCATCATGTTCTGTTATAGGCTTTAAACCCATTCCGCTTGATGATTTTACCACATGATCTCTAGACCAACCTTTAAGGATCCTCTAGGTTGCCACTTGACTTGATGTAATCATCATGATTACTCAATTTGAGATCAAGTGTTTAATGGTTTTATGTCATTTTCACATATGACGAATTTTACCATTATACATATTAATCAGTCCTTCATATCAAACTTGCCACTTAACAAGTGCATAGTTTGAGTGATCCACTAATTTAAGTCCAATTGTGACTTTTCTAGGAGGTGGCACTACGACTTTAATCCAGGTACCCCCCACACTTTTAGGTATTTGTACGAAAGTAAAACACCTTTCCAAAGTCCATACGGTGTTTTACCAATGACCTTCTGTGGTATGCTATTGAGGATATAATTTGTGGTAAGCGATGCTTTCCCCCACATTTTCTGGACTAACTCACATTCCTCCAACAACGCATTTTCATATTTTTAAGACTACAAACTATTTCTTAAAGTTTTTTCCGAGATGATTTTATCTCAATATGTTTTTTTGATCGATGAATGTTTTTCCTCTTATAGGAAAGTCAAAGAAGCAACGTATTTTATGTCCATGATGACACAAACAGTTTTTTTCATTGATTTTAGAAATCAAAGTCAAATCCCATCATCTCACACCATCAATTTGCATACGTTAGAAGTATCAAATTATAGTGGAGATTTATGATAATTTTAATTATAAAGTTAATCATAATTTTGATTTGAATTTGGTTCAAAAAATAAATTCAATGACCAAATTCAAAACCAAAATTTAATCTCAAACCAAGTCCGGTTTGGCTTGGCACTATTCGATTTTGGATTTACTTTTCTCTAATACACATAGTGTATTCACAAGATATTTAATCTTGTTATACTTTTCCAAATTCGTATGGCGTTACTCATTAACCGCCGCTTCTCACTCTTGCATCTTTGATATATCTTAAACATATCCTTATCCATGCATATGTGAGTAATGGTATACCACCATTTCATCAGGTTGTCCTCAACAACATTGACTTTAGAGACCACGTCACATAGGTCCAATTTGGTCAAAGTCACTTGAGACTTCCCTTGAAACTTCGCTAATGCGAATTTCTTAAAATTCACGCCATAGACTTATAAGTCTTTCTTGGCATCACTCCTACGCTTAAAGCGCTAGGCACTAACGGATTCACAAGTGGCAGACCACTCTCAAACTTAATTTGAGGCGTTGACTCACTTGACCCGATTTCATTTCCAAAATGATTATCTCGATCATTACATCCTTGTCTTAAACATTGATCACAATTTTGATTGTCATTAGTCATACTAAAAATTGAATCTGTTTACAAAAAAACAAACAAAATTAGTATACCAATTAAAATCAAACACACAAACAATTTAAATAGTGATAAATAAATTGCAATTACACTTAAAATTTTCAGAATATGAAAAATCCACAAACGATAGTTTAGATATGCAACCAAAATTATTACACATGCAATTAAAATCACACTAATAAATTGCATTACTACGTACACTATGATTTTCCAAAGATAACAAACAGAAGCAATATAGCTTATAAAATAATGTCAATTTCAACGACAATAACGTGATCGACATATTGCTAAAGCAATTAACAAACCAAAATCAAACCAGGACCAAAACCGGTTAAACCAATTAAAGCAAGCCGGATGATCGATGAAACAAATAATCAGAAACACATAATTCTGATTATCAGAAAAGTATCTGATTAACAGAACTGTTATCACCACCACCAATCTCCATTAATTGTCAAATTTCGTGAACATGTGCTTAAAAAAACATCTTAACATATATATCAGTTTCGTTAGTGTAATAAAACAATAACAAAATTTAAAGATTGTTATTACATTAAACGAAATTTAAAGATTTAAGATTGTAGGACCCGGATTTCTACAATTGGGCAACTGATATATAATAAGATAAATTTAAGAACAAATTCAGAATTACAATACCAAATTACAAAGATAAAAAAGAATTGCAGAGGCGAGACGAATCTCTTTCCTTAAATCTTTAAACGTCCGGTAGTGTGACGGTTTCATAGTGATAAGATTCCAAGGATACAACTGCATTGTTTCTGTCTTCCATCACCGAAGAACATAACCTATCGAACCAAACTTCTGCGTGTACTCTCAGACACAAGAAAAGAAGAGATCATGAGGGAATTGTTTATAGAACTTTGTTTGATATTATTTTCAATGGTATGTTCCATTGTCCATTTTTCATGAGAAAGACGAGGGCATTCTTATAGCCTAAGTGCTTGGCAAGCCATAAAGAGGAGTCATGAGAATTTAATCTCATTCAACACCTATTTGACCATGAGTTTAATATTTTATAAGTTACAAAATCAAAAACACTTGAATTTGCACTTAATTACCAATATTAGTACCACATCAAATAGAGGAGATATATGTTGACTTAATCAACACTTTATGCAAAATAATTTAAACCAAAAGAATTATTCTTTTGGGTCATTTGCCAATTCTGAAACCCAAAGCCGAAGCCCGGTCCGAATATCTCTTTTGTCCAATACAAGTGTATCCCCTTTATATGCAAGAGATATTTCATCTCTAATTTCCAATGTGAAACATTTGCTAGTTTTTACACTTAGCCAAATATTCAAGCTTTACAAGCTTTCCAAGTCATCAACTTTGGACCAACATTTCTCATTCAAACGAACACTGTTTTTGACAAATGAATACACTATCTCATAGTACTCATTACAATGTATCCAACGATTCTAAATTCCGGTCATTCCAACAACTAAATTGCCCGGAAAAGCCACCGGAATATTGGCCAACGCCATTGTCAAAAAACAAGTTCCAACAGGTTAAACAAAAGATTTGGCACAACTGCCACCAAACATAAAGGCCTCAAAGAGACAACCTACAAAAGCCTCCTAATAGTCAAAGGTATAGCTAAAAACAGCCCATACACTACACTCCAAAAAATACTAGCCAAGCAAAATCCTAAAGATCCACACCTACACTTAGTCTAGATCTTAATAGCAGAAACTACACCTCTGCTTCCACTGCTTCTTCTTGAAACACTCTCTTCAACCACAAAGGATAACCTATCGCAACATAAGAATGAATTTGTTGCTCTAAGATTACGCTTTATGCTATTCGAAAGGCCTCCATATTGTTTTTATGTTCTTCAAATTCAAAATGCCAATTAGCCAACTGCTTAAGGCCTTCACCAAGTTCCTTTGCATGACCTCTAAAGTTTGGCCAAGCCCGAGGCCTAAGCAATGCTCCTAAAATCTCAGATTCTTGAATCGCAAAGATGATATTATCAAACCGGTGGCTTTTAATACACTCCACTGCCGACACCATAATTTGTATCTTTGTTTTTGTGTATTTAATTACAAAACTTGAGAGTTGAACAAAACAAAAAAAATTACAAAACTTGAGTTAGACGTGTAGAGATGTTTACACGCAATAATTGTCAAAACCGTTGTTTATTCAAAATAATGGTACCAATAGGAGATTTAATTAAGGTGTTTAAAAAAAAACATAAAACCGAATCATTTTTTAATTAATACAATTCAAAAAGCAATTAAAAGAGGGAGACAAGATGCTGCGATGCTTCACGTGTCAATGTGCCTTTTACTTTTCCATCACTAATTTCTTTAATAATTTAATTCCTCTCTTAAAAAAAAAAAACTCAAAATCCCAATTTATAGTTAGTGACGTCACTTCTCTCTCCTCACAGTTGATTTCATAGAGAGAGAAAGCTTCACAAATCTCCATCATTATCTCCTTCCTTCTCCTTCTTCTTCATCTTCTTCATTCACACATTTCTCATTTCTCACCTCTGCAACAACATTCCTTTCTCCAATGGAGAAATCAGATCCTCCACCTTCAATCACACCTTCCGATCCAAATCCAAATCCAAATCCAGTCCCATCTTCCTTCCACCGTCGATCTCGCTCCGATGACATGTCAATGTTCATGTTCATGGATCCGTTAATTTCTTCCTCCGGTGCACCACCTTCTTCCGACGACCTTCCTTCCGACGACGATCTCTTCTCATCTTTCATCGATGTCGATAGTCTCTCTTCCAATCCGAATCTCACTTTTCCGAATCCATCTCTCTGTTCTAACTCCGTCTCCGGCGCAACTCCACCACCGTCTTCTTCTCGTCCTCGTCATCGTCATAGCAATTCCGTTGACGCTGGTTGCGCTATGTACGCCGGTGAAATCATGGATGCTAAAAAAGCTATGCCTCCTGAAAAACTCTCTGAGCTTTGGAATATTGATCCTAAACGCGCCAAAAGGTTCTTCTTCCTCTTGATTTTGTTCGAATTTCCAATGATCTTGGAGGTGATTTACGAAATTAGGGATTTGGTTTTTGATTACAGGATTTTAGCGAATCGTCAATCTGCTGCTCGATCTAAGGAGAGGAAAGCTAGATACATTCAAGAGCTTGAACGTAAAGTTCAATCGCTTCAAACGGAAGCTACCACTCTCTCTGCTCAGCTCACTCTCTTTCAGGTTTCTTTTCAAAAACTTTCAAATTCCTTATTTGATTTAGGTTTTCCGCTGCGATTATACCAACACTAAGCACCGGATCCCATCAGAACTCCGCAGTTAAGCGTGCTTGGGCGAGAATAGTATTAGGTTGGGTGACCTCTATAGTAAAAAATTCCTTATTTGATTTAGGTCTTTCGGTGCGATTATACCAACACTAATGCATCGGATCCCATCAATGCATTAGGTTAAATAGTATAGGTTAAATAGTTTTAAAAAGGAAAGATTTAAGTATTTTCTCTGTTCTACATAAATTACAAGAAATGTAGCTTGATAGGGAAGTTATAGGAACATTGTTTTGGTAGATTTAACAATCTTGATTTCAGTATCGTTTTTGATTGATCAGAGAGATACGAATGGATTGGCTAACGAGAATACAGAGTTGAAACTAAGGTTACAAGCAATGGAGCAACAAGCTCAGCTTCGTAATGGTAAAAACAAAACAAACACTCAAAAGCTTTGTATGCATTTTGGTGCATTGTGGCTCAATCTATGCTATGATTTTTGTTAATGCAAAACCAGCTTTAAACGAAGCATTGAGGAAAGAAGTTGAAAGGATGAAGATGGAAACAGGAGAGATGTCGGATCATTCGGATTCGTTCGAAATGGGAATGCAACAGATTCAGTATTCTCCTTCAACATTCATGGCGATTCCACCATATCATGGCTCAATGAATGGCCAAGATATGCAGCACCAGATGCATAGTAGTTTCAATCCGATGGAGATGTCGAATTCGCAGAGCGTATCTGAGTTTTTACAGAACGGGAGATTACAAGGGCTAGAGATAAGTAGCAATAGCTCAAGCTTAGTGAAATCTGAAGGACCTTCGGTTTCTGCTAGTGAGAGTAGCTCTGCGTATTGATTCATATGGCTTTAAATTTATTTATATCTGTTAATAGGGTTTTTAATTCACTTTCGATTATTCATTATTCATTTTTTTCAAAAGAAAGAACGTATAGAACTTGTGTTGTTACATTGGTGATTGTGAGTTATGTTGTTTGTTGCTCTTTATTGTTTGTTCTTCAAGGAACAATTGAGAATCTAATAAATTTCATTCACTTTTGGATAAAGTGATGTTTGCTAGTGCTACGTTTTATTTATTTGATTTCTCAAATTTATATATTTATTTGTTACTGTTTCATTCAAGGATTGACTTTGAGATTGAACCCAACTAGTATAACACGGGCATGACCATGAACATTTTTTTTTTTTTATAGAAATCCATTTTTTTTTATTAAAAATATTGAAATACCAATTTATAAAATTGACGAAACAAAATTATTTTATATTTTCAAATAAAAATACTTTGTGAAATTAGATGGGCACGTTGAAAAATTGGCTGCTCTTTCGAAAATATCAAAAATAGTTCGAACCAGCTCTGATTTGAATCATGGAGTCGTAGTCATGCAAGCGTCAATTCCCTTCGTTTAACTTCAAACCAATTGCTCTTCGCCTTATTGTGATAAAATTATGTTTGCAATTCTTTCTCTTCTCGTATCTTATCGGATTGCAACGTTTTTGAGGAAATTTAATTTCCTCATTTTCCACCTCCCAAATAAAAAAAAAATGATTAAAACACAAAGAAAAAATTGAATGATAATTGTTTTTTATAAAGTATGTGAGAAAAGAGTAAAACAATCTTGTTTACCTACAAATAAATCTTTATTTAGGGAGAGAACTTGAAATATTGAATAGGCATAAAAAGAAATATAAGAATGGTGGAGACAAAACCAACAAATAGAGAAGAATAATGAAATATGATTTAACTGCGCATAGATCTCCGGAGCGCATATATCATCTTTCTTAGGATAATTTATTTTGACTTTATCACCACCATCATGTTAACATTAAAGACAAAGAAAATGGAACTAACTATCAGAAAAACAGAACAAAGAAAATAATGATTCATGCGACAAACAAAACAAACCTTCAAATTGTTCGTGATTGAATCCCACATGCATTTTGACCTTAGAAGTTAGAACATGCATTTTTCAATTAGTCAAGTCTTCTATACTCATACTCATGATCGAATATTTCATGTAGTTATTTGAGTAACACACAAACAATATTGAAATTAGAAGTAAAAATTTATTACTTACATCAAGTGCACCAACTCTCTTTTCATTCTTGTATCTCCCGTAAATATCATGTTTTTTTAATGCGCTCATATTAGAAAATAAATTTTTACTTATTTATTTTAAATCTGAGTGAGTTTGTTACCGTTAAAAATGTTTGAGCACTTGCTTGATGCTTCAAATTGCGTATGCCAATATCGTCCACATTTGTGGGTAAATGGCTGAGCAGCTTATGATCATTTGTTACTTTGAGAGAAGATACGAGGAAGATTGTGAAAATAACTTTTCAATTTTTTATTTTTTCAGCGAGACGGATAACAATATGGAGAGGGTGATTCTCTTTCCATTGAACAATATATATGATGAGTGAATCGATGGTTTTATTTTGAAATTACAGATCAAGGAGTAGTGGGCGGTTGAGCCACAAATTTATGGATTAATAAAATTAAGATTTTTTAAAATAGTTAAGTTTGCATTCTATTATTTTGCTTAATTATTTTATTAATATTTTAAGCTAAAAAATTTCACATGATCTTGTAAGAAAAAAAAAATTATGAATACCGAATGAAAAAAAAGAGCTCAGAAGTGAGGCGTGATCATCTAGAAATCAGATGAGTACTATGGACCCAACCATAGCTGAAGCCAATCTCATCACAGCTCAAATGCACCAGCCGGGAATCGAACCCGGGTCTGTACCGTGGCAGGGTACTATTCTACCACTAGACCACTGGTGCTTTGATGTCCACCACTTACTTTTACAAGTTTATATACAAATCCTTTTGGCCCAACTACATGTTAATTTTAACTTCGGCCCAATGTTTAGACCCATAGGCCCTAAATAGCTTTCGCCTTTTCTCAACCCATATCAAATGCCTTTGCTAAGTGTGTCAAACAAAACCAAAAATAATACATATATACGACAATATTACTCTAAAGTACAAACCACTATGCTATGTTATTTGATACAATATTTTGTGATATAATGATTTGTTATAATAGTATTACATGTACTTATTGGTTTGTAATCGCTCCAATTGTCTATAATTACGTTTCTTGAGCTCTAACATTGTTTTAGTTTTAGGCTAGGTTTTAGGTTTAGTTTAAGTTAAAACCATTTTCATTCAATTGCGTAAAACTCACCTCCGTAATTAAAAGCATTTGCTGAGATTAATTAGTGGTTGGTTGTTTACGGTGGCTAAGAAAACAATATCGTCGTTTAGCCAAAAAAACAAAAAAAAATTAATATCGTGAACCAATAACGAAACTGAATCTATATTTGAATTAGTTTATGGTCAAACTTAACCTCCTTAAGCTAACGACTAAGCACTCTTTATCGAATGATTAGTTTAATCAAATTGAGAATTTTAGAGTGATTACATCTGAAGATGACGTATGCGCTGCTGTCATGCTCTCTCTTTATGCACTTCCAAACATTCAATGTTCATGAATGTAATAAAAACTAGATAATGTACTGCATAAAACAAATTCACCATTGTAATTTTTTATAGAACACCACCATTTTCTTTGTCATAAAATATTACATTTTTATTCAACTGTATACAAATAGATACTTCATCCGTTTCATATTAGTTGTCGTTCTACGTGATTTCACATCGATTAAGAAACCATTTAAAAATCTGTTTTACCCATAATTAATGTGGGTTTTCATTTGATAAAGGTAATTAATAAGCTAAAAGAATAAAGATAAAAATGAAAAATTGATCATAAATGTGCATTAAAAATGTAAAACGACAACTAATTTGAAATAAAACAAAAAACGTAGAATGACAACTAATATGAAATGGAAGGAATAGTTTTTATTAACACTTACATATTTAATTGCTATGTTTTTGACAAAATTATGCATTACTTCCACTGTTTGTGAAATGTAGTAGGATCTTTAATACCCTGACCACTAGAGTAAATATAAAAAACTTTACGACATGTATGGAAACTGCAAATCGTGGGTCCCACTTGGCCCTAAATTTGACTGATACTTAAAACTCGAGAACGAGACTCTCTCTCTCTAACCCCTTTCTGGGATCTCCAGATTTCTCGCTCTCTCTCTAGATTTGTCACCTGAATACTCGATCTCGCCGGCGGAATCATTCCCCGTTTCTCTCGCCGGCAGATCCACCTTCCCAATTCCCCAATCGATTCACACAACCCCTTTCCTTACTCGTCTTCTTTAAAACCTTCGATTTTACCCTTACCTAGTCGAATCTACATCAATGGCGATTAGGGTTACCTTCACATACTCTTCCTATGTCGCTAGAAACATTGCTTCATCCGCCGGTACACGTGTCGACGTACGATCATGTTTCGAATGTTGGGTCCGTCCACGATTCCTCACCTCTAATCAAAAACCCGATCTTGATAAATCTACTGGATCAAACCCTCGTGTACGACCAGTTTCAATGTACAGCACAATCGCTAGAGAATTACTCGAAGAAGGAAGTAAAAGTCCTCTTGTGTTGGGTATGATCTCAATCATGAAACTAACAGGAGTTGCTACAGAGTTATCGGGTATGGGTATGGGTATGAATCTGAACGTGCTTGGGATTTCACCGTTTAAGACTTCTTCTGTGATTCCGTTCTTTAAAGGTTCTAGGTGGATGCCTTGTAGTATTCCTGCTACGTTATCTACGGATATTGCTGATGTTGATAGGTTAGGAACTGTGTGTGATTCTAAAGTGAAGTTGGAGTTGAGTGGTGGTAAGGGTAAGAGTGTTGGAAATGGTTGGGTTAATAAGCTTTTGAATATTTGTTCTGAGGATGCTAAGGCTGCTTTTACGGCGGTTACTGTTTCTTTGCTTTTTCGTTCTGCTTTGGCTGAGCCTAAATCTATACCTTCATTGTCTATGTACCCTACTCTTGATGTTGGTGATCGTGTTATGGCTGAGAAGGTGAGAATACTTGTTTCTTGATGCTAGTGTATCATTGATTGATGTTTGATCTTTAAAGTTTGTGGCTTTAACCAATACTGCATTATAAAGACTAAAATTCTTATGGTTATTGCTGTGGCTTCATGTCTGATGAGTTTATTGATACCATTTTGAACAAATCTGTCTTTGTGCTTGGTGTTGGTTAGGTGTCATACTTTTTCAGAAAGCCAGAGGTTTCAGATATAGTTATCTTCAAGGCTCCTCCTGTTTTGGTGGTAGGTTTTAAATCACCTTCTCTTGTTTTTCAAATGTTTTAAAAGGTTGCTTCAAAGGTGTTTGATATTCTCTTTTGAATTGCAGGAACATGGTTACAATTGTACTGATGTTTTCATAAAAAGGATAGTTGCAAGCGAAGGTGACTGGGTCGAAGTAAGCCCTTATATTTAGTCCACTTTTTGTTTGATTCTATTCAACCATTGAAGTTTTGCTCACATTTATTGGTATTACTATTGTAGTGGCTTCTTGACAACCAGTCTACTCGAAATATGCTCCTTTTTTCTCTATTTCTGTATCAGAATTTTGTCTAACTTGTCGACGTTATATCGTGCTAGGTTCATGATGGTAAGCTCTTAGTGAATGGCAGTGTTCAAGTAGAGAATTTTCTCTTAGAGCCGATTGACTATGAGATGGAACCGTTGGTAAGCAAACTTATAGTTACTAATTCAATGAATTCTGGACCAAAACGACTGCTACTAAGTTAACCTTTGTTTTCCTGTATATTTGCAGTTTGTCCCTGAAGGTTATGTCTTTGTTCTAGGGGATAACCGTAACAAAAGCTTTGACTCTCATAACTGGTAACCACTTTGAAAGATATCTGAAATTTCGTGGTTCTTCTGTCTTATTTGTCCTGTTGATTCATGAATGATGTGGTGAATGTAAAACGTAGGGGTCCACTTCCAATGAAGAACGTCATTGGGAGATCCGTGTTTCGATACTGGCCACCGAGCAAAATTTCAGACACAATACACCATGAGCAAGCTATCCAAAAGAAAGATGTTGGTGTTTCCTGATTAATGCAAGATGTGTGGATGGTTT
This sequence comes from Arabis alpina, assembly GCA_900128785.1. Taxonomy (NCBI): domain Eukaryota; kingdom Viridiplantae; phylum Streptophyta; class Magnoliopsida; order Brassicales; family Brassicaceae; genus Arabis; species Arabis alpina. The sequence goes on from LT669788.1 coordinate 3,729,252, forward strand.
TTAGGATTAAGCAGAAAATTGAATAGATAAAGCTGTGCCAACCATTTTGGCGCTGAAGCCAGCAGAGCAATTCTTTCTTTCTGTGTGCTTCAATGGAAGACATGGAAAGCAATGGGAAATCCTGAAGAAAGCAAGAAAATTGATTCTTTTGCTTTGATTTTTTTTGTTAGTGTTTGAAACCTAAGGGTTAGGTAATGTTATTTTGAGTTTTGATGTGAAATCTTGTAAAACTTTTATGTTCCCAGGCTCTGCAGTGGCAGTAATGTTAAGAAATGTCAATTTTCATTTTGAGATCAATATATGTATTATTCTTTGTTATTGTCTTATTGATGATGATATGTGTGTGTTAAATCCACGAAATTTCATCTTAATAGAATTGTTTATGATGGAATTTGCCAACTATCAAAGCAATAAAAACAAATTAATCAAGAGGTGGTAGTGTACAAAATTGATTTCAATTTCAAAGGTAAAAAATAAAAACAAAAAAAAAGAGAGCTCAGAAGTGTGGCGTGAACATCTGGAATTCAGATGAGTGCTATGGACCCAACCATAGCTGAAGCCGATTTCATCAACGCTCAATGCACCAGCCGGGAATCGAACCCGGGTCTGTACCGTGGCAGGGTACTATTCTACCACTAGACCACTGGTGCTTTGATGCCTATCGTTAGCGTTTATAATTTATATCCAACTTAACAACAAGCTGGCAAAGACAAGTTGACCTACTCCATTAGGCCCAACTACAGTTATTTTTAACTGATTAAAGATCGGCCTAATAATTAGGACCACACTCGGATTAAAAACATTTTAGTCTTTTCTCAACCATATCAAATGTCATGCTCCTAATTCATTTCCTATGGGCTATGAATGGGTCAAACGAGAACAATACATGTATCAATATTTGTCGTGATAAATAGTTTCTTTCAGTGTACAACATTTTTGAAGTAGATAGATGCATAATAATATAGACGGGTAACACAACGACAATATTAAAAAAGAGTATGAACAAGAAAAGAGAGCTCAGGGGTGTGGCGTATCATCTGGAAATCAGATGAATGCAATGGACCCAACCAATGCTGAAGCCAATTTCATCACAGCTCAATGGGACTGCACTATCCAGGAATCGAACCCGGGAACTTAACTAGAGCAAGCTACTACTCCACCACTGGACCACTAGTGCTTTGAAGAATGCTAGACTCTCTTTTTTTATCAGATTTTTCTTTTAACATGTTAGGAAGTTAAATATGGAATCAGAAATAGGCAAACCCGTTACAAAAAAGTTGAGAAAACAGGACTAAAGTAGTGTTGTAGGCAGATTCATAAAAAGGAGTCCAAAAATCAAATACATGTTTTCAGTGTTAATGAGTAAAGACACAAGCCTTTTTTGAATACAGTGGTAAATACTAAATCCAAAAAAGAGAGAAAATTTGTATAATAAAAATGGATCATCAAAAGCTGATCGATCCTTTTCTCCCCTCACTCTCTACTCTTTCCATACGGTGTGGGGGAAAGCTGTTGATTTTTTCAGTCTCCTCTACTTCTCTGCTATGCGATTTAAACAAAAAAAGAGGAATTAACAAAAAGTTTTTTTTCTTTTGAAAAATCTGATACAAAGAGGGTTGATATATATAATATATTTATATAAAAAAAAATATAGCGATGTTTAAGCTTTAAGCTTGAAAATCTTTATTTGAGTTCCATACAGGAGCTACTGTCTTTTGCACACCCCCACCACCATCTGATAACACTCCGCTTCCATTTTCCGCTGCGATTAACGGATCCTTCTCGCTCTCTTTCATCTACGAAAACCCAAAACATTCCAAAAGCAGTGTTACCATTTCTCTTCTTCAACACAAACAAATTTAATATGATCTATATTATAAGGCTTGGCTTTATATCTAGCAAACAAATAGATGGGGAAATATACCTGAGGCAACTGAGTTGATGTTTCACTTGCCTTTTGTTGAGTCTCAATCGAACAGTAATAAGAATAAACAACCATTCCAACCACAGCCACAAGAATACCGAGAATGTTGCGCCAGTTGAATGGGTCTCGCAGCAACACGTAGCCAAATGCTAGAACCAGGCATGTTTTGAGATGTCCCAGAACCTGATATGTGACTGGAGATGTTTTTCCAATGACGAGAAATGTGCTGAAGTTAACAGAGACTGATATGAGGCAGGACAGGACGATGAAGAACTGCGGTTAACAAAGAAGTAAATGTAAGCATGTAGGATTGGCATAAAACCCCTGACAGATGCCTCGGACTGAGTCTTACCACAACTTGAGAAGTGTACTTGAAAGCAAACACGTTCTGGTTGGTTAGGAGCCCATCTAAAAATGGCCCAGCGACGAAAAGAGTGATGGCTTGATAGGGGCATGACTGATATAGAAGTTGTGTGGACGATACTTTGAACTTCTTCTGGATGGTGTTTGTCATCTGTGTACAATTGGATTGGCTTAAGACAAGATAATAGAAAGGTCGAAATAATAGAGCAATGAGAAAAGAAGGGCTAAGCATAGCATACAATTTGAGCAACACAAGTTGTGATAACAGCTAGCAGCGACAAGACAGAACCCAGCATATTAAGCTGAAGATCTGTGACAGTTGCAATTCCAACACCAAGGAGAAGGATGGCTAATGAAAATTGGATTTTTCGACTGCAAACAAAAAATGTAGTGTGTCATTAACCAGAAACTAGCTTGCGGAACTCATGGAGCATTGAAAATTTCAGAAAAAGTATAATCATCACAAAGGGGTATACATAGGACTATCACTAAGTTGCTCAATTATTACACAGTATGTCAAATTAGAACTTTGATAATCAATCAGAAATGCATTATCATGGGAAAAGATAGATGACATATAAAATAAATTCCTCCAAATCAATAATCCTTCTTGTGTAATGGACGAAATATAAAAAGTAACAAAACTTTGAGTGCCAACCTGAACTTTTTCCTGAAGAAGAGGGTCTCCAAAAGCACAGTACAGGGGATGATTGCTAGTTTTGTCATCTAATATCATCAGAAGAGAAGATGGGTTTGAAAAACACAGGATAAAAGGATATCATCATCATGTAGCAGTTGGAATTGACAAAGCTATACCTGGTAAAAACCAACGGAATTAAAGCCAAGACTGAGGTTCAATAGTCCTATGGATATCCCATTCAATATGCCAAATCCCATCACAGCTCGTGGATCAAAAGGCTTGTGTTCAAACATCTTCATCCATAATGCCACATGAAGGGAACAAAATGTGACCAAAAGATGCCAACTCGTCAACGTAGTCGCTACAAGTCCAAAGTTAGCAAGAGTAAGTACATATAGCTTATGACATCAATTACATGGTGATTGGCTGTGTATCTTCTTCCTAGCAATAAAAACATTTTGAGTCCCACAGAAAACAAAAAGAGCTAAAGTAAAAAAGCACCTCACTCATAAAGTACCAAGAGAATTTCCATATCTTGGGTACACACAAACCACAAACATCATATAAAGTCCAAAGAGAGTATCTAACGTGTTTACATTACATACCAAAGATATGTAACTTGCTTAAACATATACAATCATGAAGGCAATTCTCATTATGAACCATAAGGGGACAAAAAAAACAACCACCTAACAATTCCAAACATGGTAAAAGGTAAAACGATCTCTAACCTATCCATCAACCCATTCACTTAGATTTCTAAAATAAGCAAGCTCCAAATGAAAATGATTTCTGCATCAACATGAACAATCAAAGATGCCTGTAAACACTAAAATCCATGAGGAAAATGTTACCAAATGTGAAGCCAAGGGTGCTAATAAGCGCCTTGTTACAGATCACGATCGATACAGACGAAACAACGGACAAACTCAAAGCACCGATTGTCCCTAGCTGGAACTTTTGGCCTTCACTCATCTTCGCTCTTCTAATTTTTTTATCTCTCTCTCTCTCTCTCTCTATAGCTTCAATCACGATCTACGACAATCTATACATCCACCAAAACAAAAATTCAAATCGGATTCCGAATCATACATTAACCAAATAAACAAAAACAAGATCGATCTGGAGAAAACAAACCTCATTCGTGCATAACGTATACGTAAATGCGAGAGAATCGAAGCTGTGGGAAGCTCGGCTGTAACAACAATAGGAGAAATATAGAAACTCGTTAGATTAAACAATGAACAGAAAGTAATCAAAGAAACAATGAAGATTTTGTGAATAGGTAGAAACCATAAACCCTAGATCTGCCGTTGTGAGACAGAGATCAGAGAAAATTCATTGAATGGAGAATTGAAGAGACGCTAACGAGGAAGATAAGGAGGAAGAAAGAGAGAGAGAACTCACATGGAGAATCAGAGAACCAGAGAGATTTCGAAGTTTGACGGAGGAGAAGAGATTCAGATTTTGGAATTGAATCTATTTTGATGGTTCTGCACTTACCACCGTACAGAGGAAATAGTGAGAGAGAGAGAGGAGGAAGAAGAAGATAGTTTTCGCTTTCTACGTTGATACTTGATAGGCCCCACCACCACCAACAATTACCGCGGGCTAAAATCGTCATTATATAAAAAAACTCATGATTCATGTTGATATTTATTTTTTTACCGTTGGTTTTTTTTTCTTTCAATTTTTTACCGTTGGTTATATTCATTGTTATGCAATTTTTAATTAGCATTTATAAGTTTTGGTTAGCATTTAGCAATAATGCAGACTGAAAAACACAAATGTGGATTAGCTACGTAAGTACCATTTTTATAAAATAATAAATTTGGTTTGTTGAGAATTTAGTATACAAAACAGATTTAATACGTTTCAGTCTATTGCAATAGATTTTTTTAACCTTATCCAACCGACAAAAACATAATTTTTGGAGTTTTGTCACCGAAAGTATAACTGATTCGACTTATCCATCGAGGGTATGTAGAAAATTGAGTGAATGAAACATCACAGTAAAAAAAAATAGTGAATGAAAATCATCAGTCAAAAATGAGAAGAACACAGTAAAAAATGAGAAGAACTCTGTGTATATAGTGTTGTTTCTCACTAGCAGAGACTTGGGTAAAACTGAGAGGTCGACTTGAAAGCCACAGCGTCTGCGATGACCTGCACTGATTTCTGATCTGTTTGAGTTTCTTTCATATTGGTATTGCATCCCCAAACCCGAACCGCAAGCCTACGACATTTGGGAGACGATTCTTTGAAATAGGTTTTGTACCAATTGATCACATCTTTCTTCTGTATGGTTTTTAGTTCTTCTGCTTCTTTGTGTGAGTAATCAAACATGTACCTGTGAGCATTTACATAGAAATTTCGATTAGTCGTGACCGATATGGACAGAAGCAACTCACTGAAGCTTAATGATTTATATGAAACTAAAGATCACATGCTCAAACCCTTGAGATCCTTACCTTTTGTCAACAATCTCACTCCATAGCTCATTTGTCTCAGACAAGAGAGATGGATCCTTTTCCAGCAATTTAGCAATCATACCGCTTCGATAATCTTCAAAGGATTCATTATCGAGTTGTTTCTGCAATTACAGCCCGAGAAACATTTGTGGGGAGGTGGGGAAAAACTTAACAAAACACGCATGTTTTCTTTTTGATTACAAACTTACCAGCAACTTTTCGATGTCCTTTATGAAATTATCGACTCTCCCGAGCAAATGAACTGGACCGTACTTAGAAGATTGCACACAGAAACAGAAACCATGGATACGATATGTTAAGCGAGGGCCACACTGGACAACATAACCTAGCTGCTCCTTTGTCCTATAACCAAAATCGCATATATATGACTATACATATAACAATCTATAAAAACAAACAAGGGAAACATGTAATGAGATGGCTAACCTCAACTGGTTGAACAATGGCTCTTCTATGATTTCATGAAAGAGATCTAGTAAGGCTTTCATTCTTGTTGATTGAGTTTCTTCAGGCTCGATTTGATAGTAAAGCTGCAAAACATAATTCAGGTTCAAATTCATAACCATGACTATATCCAAGAAACCTACTATAGTTTCTTCTTGGGTAACTCTCATCACAAGAACATAAATGTTTTCCTTTTACCTCAACTACTGAGTTTGTTTCAGATTTGTTCTTTACATTGACATCTCTTACAAGTTTGCCACTCAGAGGGAAACACGTTATCTGCTCTCCATGTCTACATTTTCTTGGGAGCGGTTCAACGGTCAAACTGGTTTTGAATATGTTTGATATGTTTACTGCTTCGTCTTCCGACAAATTTCCATGACATAGAGCCTCAATAAATATCTGCAAACATAACACAAGTTTTACCTAAGCTTTACCCGATTCAAACAAAACCAGAGAACAATCACAAAGGCAAGTAGTCTAGAATTAAGTAAAAGGGGAATCCATTAATAGTGGTTAATGCAAAATGTTACCTGAGAACGGACTTCAGGAATAAAGCTGTTGAGATCAGTGAGAGACAAGTCATTTAGTACAGACAACTTCTCGTCACTGTCATAGATTTGTTTACACAAGAGTTGTAGTCTCAGGTATGCGGAATGGTTCAAAGGCTTCATATTAGTATTTCTAAACCCTCTCTCCATGTTTTCTTTGATAACCTGCAAGGTTAGATAGAGAAGGTAGTTGGACCACAAATGAATGGAGAAAAAGAAAATGTCACAACATTTGAAGCTCAAGATTGAATGAGAATATAAGTAGACAATTATACTTGCAAATATTCACATACCTTAAAACGATCCAGGCTTGGCATGAAGGATTTGGCTTTGGCTAAGATTTTTGTTAAGAGAGCTGGAATCTTTTCATTAAAGCCATACACTTTAAGCTCTAGTTTATCATTATACATAGATAAAGAAGTTTCAAGTTTCGCCATACTGGCCTGCAAGAGATTAGATATTCATGTCAATACAAAAACAAAAACATCTAAAAGATATTCCTATAAAGTAGTTACTTGCCTGGTATATGGTCTCATTTAGCTCGTCTTTCAGAAGGTTAATAAATAATTCCGTCAAAAGGCAGTTCTTCACACTGTCATAGGCCCCCTTGAGATTTATACGGAAGCATGTATTTGCACGAGGAACCTTAAATGTTTCATCAAGCTTGTACCAGAACTTCATGAACGGTTCATCAATTATACATCTAGGAGGAGACGGACTTTTGGGATCTACATCGGCGTTAATAGCTCGGATAGAAAAGTCACAAGGAATGAATTCGTTTTTCGAAGGGAGATGCAAAGAGGTATCTACTTCTGAAGGGTTGCTCCATGTTTCCATCAAAGACAATGGAACATCTTCCTCAATGAAACGAGAGCCGAACCAAGGCTCATGTTGGAACTCTGAAACAAGGTAATTTCAAAAGAAAGATAATAAGATTATAAAATATACAATCCAAAAGTTACATACCCTGCCAATCTTTAAAATACCTTCTGACTTGATGGATTTCGAAACGACATCAATCCTCATGTTTTTTGGTGTGAAGAAATCCATGAGATCTTCTATCATTTTTGGATCCCAGGTCTGGTATACATAATCACCATAAATGACGTGCTCCACCGGATAAACAAGCATATTCTCTGTACAGTAACACTTTCGTTAGTTATGTAATAAAACCCATGATGGTGATTTACATCACATCACAGGTATACATAAATGCATGAGGAGTTCTGAAAAAATGTAGGCTTTACATGTCAACATAATTTGCTAACCACTATTAACGCCTTTAAAGATTCACTCAAAAAGAACTAGAAGAACAACTATATAAACACAAACCTGAGAGCTCAGAAGCATAATCATCTGCCGGCTGCTCCTCAGCATATCTAAAATCCATGTTCCCAATATCTTGGAGTTCCTTGAATATCCATTCTTGTGGTGACACATCACGCAATAACTTGAGATATTGATAGATGTAACCAATGATGTCATAAATCTGTTAACAAAAGTTGTCATAAGGTCAAAATGAGAATGAGTAACTTAACAAAAGTAGATAGGACAAGAACAAGAGTATCTGCAGCAAGCAATAACTTATGTCATCTTGTCAGCCAAAAAAATCAAATAAGAAACCACTAAAGAGATTACTTGGAGAATCAGAGACAAAGGGATTATATATACAATTGAAAATGATTGAATTAACCTCTGAGTCAAAGTTGGTTAAGAATAATAAAATATATAAATATATATCAAGTTACCTTCTCTAAACCAGAGTCAGTGAGATGTATGGACATGCCAAAAACATAGGCAAGAGACGAGCGGTTAATTCCATCCTCTCCAACACCAGCAGACAGAGAGGTTGCCCATCCCTTAGCTTTGAGGAATGAAAGCAGACTTCCTCTACCCTCTAAGAAACACATTGTAAACAACATTCTTCAGTATGCAGTTTGCATGAATGATGCACAAACCCACTTGAATAAAACTCTACATAAAAGATAAAATGGATGTGATTTCTTACCATGTCCTAATAGGTGTGCTAGATAATCTTCCGTCTTCTTCACATAGGCATGGCGAAGAGGAGGGAGAGTCCATGCCAAATCAAGAATATTAACATCTTTAACAGCTTCTAGGCGATATAATTTACCGCCTTTCCAAATAGGACCTTCTGCCTCCAGAGTAGGCCTGGTTTTTGATCCGTTTTTGACATTACCAAATAATTCTACAACCCAACTTTCAAGCATATCGAGAGATTCTGCAGAATTTTAAAGGGAACCAACCATTTAGGAATGAATAGAATGTTCTTTCCACGAATCAGAGCCAAACATATCATAAACCAAAGAATTTTACCTCCTCCAATGACAACGAGCTTCATCAATCCACCATGGTAATATTCCTTGTATAGGTTCATAATGCGTTCCCGTAGATCAACCCCATTTTCGATTGCACCACTCAAGCTCTTCTTGTTACCTTTAAGACCACAAAGGACAGATTAACATTAACCTTTTTCATGAAATCTTAAGTGTGGCAAGAAAGGTATACTGAGATAAACTTACCCCATGCGAACCTATTTAAAGGATGACCTTTTGCAGATGTATAACACTGAAATTGTTGCAGGCGGCATGCATCATTTTGGAGAGCCTGGTTAAATTCTATAAGTTTGAATCTTGTTAGTAAGGCACTTTTAACTTTATAAGAAGGTTAGTTTAACTGAATGTTGATTGGAGATTGATCTTTCGATAATTTCCAACAAAGCAAAAAGGGAATGATTGACAGGCAAGAGAAACCTGAATCAACAGCAAGGACTTCCCGTTCCATAGCTTCACTCTTCATGAGCGGTGCAACAAAAAACTGAGAGAACCTAATAACAAGAGAACAATCTAAGTCAAATAAGCCTTCCAAATAACAAAAATGAAAAGGCTAGCAGTAAGCTAATTATCACAAATGTTGTACGTTAAATGCAAATCGCATATTAGGGAGGCAATTTAAGTTGAAAGAGCAAGAGGGGTGGGTATATAGAACAATGCATCTTCCTTTACTATATCATCACAAAATCGAACAAGACAACAAACTCTAGGCATACATAATGACACATATATAGCTAGCCTTGGTAAATTAACAACCATTCACATTTAAAAACATTAGTGAAGTGGCAGCTCAAACAAATTTTGTACCTTTTCAAGGCGCCTTGAAGGAATTCTCTCTTGACTTCAAAGTGATAGCAGGTATGCTCCATTTCTGTGTAGGCGTTAGAGGATCCTCCATGCTTAGACAAGTAACTATCATACTACAAGCAAAAAAAAGAGTCAAACCCAGAAGACTTCAAAGATACATATGCTAACAAACACAAAGTCCATATACTAAATGTTAAAAAGCTTTTTTAATCATCATCCATTATCCTTTCTCATGAATCTATAAATAGTGCAAAACCATTGCAAACATAGAAAACAATGCAATGCTTACTTCATTCTCATCGGGGAACTCAGTGCTACCCATAAAAAGCATGTGTTCTGCACAAATCATAAACACGAGAGTGATTCAATACTAAAAATAAACAAAAGAAGTGAATCAAACAGTAATCCAAACTCATAGAAAGATGAAAATACCAAGAAAGTGAGCCATCCCTTGCGCCTCCGGTGGATCCAAGAAGCTTCCCATTGCAACACACATAGCTGCAGCTGCCTAAAACCCACAACACAAATTCATACAACTTCAAAATCAAACCTGACAAAAAATCATAAAACAAAACATATATAAGCTTAAAGCCTTGAATCAAAACCTTTTTAGTCTGATGATCTCCTTTCCCTTTATCTCCTTCCTCATCATCATCTTCTTCATCTCCTTCCCCTTCTTCCTCATCATCATCTTCACCATCTTCATAGCTCCCGTCACTATCTTCTTCTTCTTCTTCATCAACTTGATCTGCATCTACAACAGAACCTTCTGGATAAATATCTGGATCGTGAATAAGCAGAGCACACAATCCATTCTCCAATTCAATCACTCTGTATAGTCTCCGATCGTTCGGTGACTTCACCACTACATTGTCCAAACTCGATACAGCTTTCGTTGTTACCGACATTGTTCTCGCTCCGAGAAGAAGATAGCGACTCGTGAAGAAGTGATACTGCTGCTGGTGCAAAACTATCTCCTCCTTCTTCTTAGGTCTACACGCAATGAATCCGATTCCGCCGCTATAGCTCTCTTCTGATTAAAAACAAAAAAAAACAAAATCACCGAAACGAAACATATCGCCGTTTTATTCGTAAAGATATAGCATGTAAGTCGTTTTGTATTATGAAAACGACACACGTTGTTGTTTTTAGAAACGAAAACTGCAAAACAATCAGAATAGTCGAAAACGAAACATCTCGATGTTTTCGTTTTAGAGATAAGGCATGTAAGCCGTTTTGTAATATTAGAAAAACTCGACACGCGTAGTACAGCTACAACATCTAGCCGTTTTCTCCGTAGAGATAAGGCATGTAAGTCGTTCTGTGTTATAACAACCGACACGCGTTGTTTTTTTAGAAACGAAAACTGCAAAAAAAAAAACACAATCACCGGAACGAAACGTCTCGACGTTTTCTCCGTAAAGATATGGAATGTAAGACGTTTTGTAAGTATAAAAAACGACACGCGTTGTAAAACTGCATCCCCTTCGTCGTCTTCGTCTCCGAAATCGAACCCTCCCGGGAAAAATTGAAAACTGAGAATTGAGAATCAAACCTAATTGACGATTCGTGAAGAATCCAAATCGAGAAACGGAATCGACGAGAGAGAGAGTGCCGAACATTGTTTAGGTTAAGCTACCGAAAATGGCACTGTCGCAGTGGAAAGAAGCTATACTCGAAGGTATATTCATGGAGATTGAAGAAGGAGTAGTAATGGAGAAGAATCTCGAACGATTAGAGAATCTAGTAGAGATTCTACACAAAGAAGGTACTAAAGTACCAAAATCAGTAAAAGAAGCGTATTGTCAAGTAGCTGTTGAATGTACAGCGAAGTGTCTAGTTTACGAGAGAGAGGCAAAAGAAGCTTATACTGAAGCAATAAGGTCGATATGGATTCGTAGAGTTATGCCATTATGTGATAAGGTTAGTTGTTTGGTTACTATTGACCTATTGAGTAGTTGTAGAAGATTATGGTCCGCACATAATGACGAAAAAGTGTGTAAGAGTTTGGTTGATGATAATATTAGAGAGAAAGCTTTGGTTTCTTTGAGGAAAGTTGTTTCAGAGTTGCATCCAAATTTTGATGATAGAAATGATGAGGATATGGATGATGAATCGGAAGAGATTGAATCTAGTGAAGAGAGTGGTGAGACTGAGCCAATGGTTGAAGAAAGAGAGATAGATCAAGGTCTACACTTTTCTCAACTTTGTTACATTGTTTGACGCATTTGCTATGAAGGACAAGGTGGAATTTTTGTTTATTTTTTGAGGTTTTGATTCCTTTTCTGCTATCTTTGTTGAGTTTTTTCAGAAGCTGGACTTGAAAGATCTAGTTCTAAAGAGGTAGAGGCTGAGACTGAGTCTCCACCTCGTCAAATCAAGACTATTTCCACTGCTATTTTTAATAGAGCACTCGCGGAACTTAGAGCTTCTAAAATAGAGCTGGTGAATGCTTTAAAAGAAGGAGGAGGACCTTCAAATTTAAACAATGAAATGATTCCAGAGCAAGAAGATGATGTTGCTAATCCTTTGGCAACGAACAGTGGACTAAAGGCGAGTTTGATGGAGCGAAGAAGCACAGCACAGACTTTTGAGGTGAATTTATTCCTTCTTTTTTTCATCGTATCTATGTTATTGTCTTCGGTAATCCTGTGCTTAAATAGCTAAGTAGATGGAACACCTAATAAACACCTATTTGCTAAGTTTTCTAAGCACTATCCTGATTCATTCTTCCATATTTGTCTTTTACTTCATTTTGGCTGACCAGCTTGCTGCACTTGGTAGGAATTTCTTATTGAGATGTATCTTGTTTGAATTGATCTCTTTCCATGTTTGGTCCTGGAGCTATAGCTGAGTTAAAATAACGTGCTTTTAATGCAACAGCATAATGTGGGACTTGTTTTGTTCAAACGAGTTTCTTTTTCACATTTTTTGTTTGTTTGATTAGTGGGAAGACTCCGATGAAGAAATGGGGGATGATGGTGAAAGGAATAATACATCAAGTCGCAAAAAAATTGTCGTGTCTCCTTTGAAAAGAAAGACAACTGCAGAAGGTGCTAGAAGGCCACAAGTACCTTGGAGTACTGCAGAAACGCTGGCCGTACTGAAAGGCTATGAAAAGTACTTGAAACCTGAAAGTTCTCTTATATGTTTGATGAACATCTTTCATACATTTCTATTGATTTAGTGTATTCTTTTGGGATTCAGATATGGTGCAAACTGGAAGAGGATCAAAGACGAGTGTCCGATTCTAGAGCGCAGAACTAATGTACACAACTTCACTTATCTTTCTGCTCTTTATTCATTTCCGTTAAGAGGTTGAACTTTATCATGCTTCTAATAGTAGACACATTATCTCACAGTGTGATATTAAAGATAAATTTCGAGTTGAGATGAAGCGTCAAGAGCGGCATCCTTGAGCAGGTGAGTTACAAATTTATGTCTAATGTAATATCGTCATATTGGTGACCTTTAGAAGAGAAAAGCAATGAAGTAGCGCTGCATTAGCATCTCAGTTCCCTAATAGTCTGAAACCAAAATTGCCTTGGTGGTAAAACATGATATGAACTCTCACAAACAGTGAGCCAACTTTTTTGGAAACCAATGGTCTCACAAGTTAGGGTTTAAGGTTTAGGGTTAGGGCTTAGGGAAACTAACCCTAAACCTAGACCACCCTAACCCTAAACCCTAACAAACCCTACGAGTCACATAAAATGCTATCAACTTTACCACTTAAGCATGTATGCATTCTATAAAAGGGCCAAATTTGAATATCCAGGTATCATCGTTTTATGATTCTTAAGTTTTGACCATGAATGTGATAACAAACCGAGCTGCACCAATTCTAGCAATCTAACTTTTGGATGTTAGTAGAGCCTGTGTGGTTAGGAGGATTGGTGTTTTCATAGCTGATGATCTTTATTATTACCTGTTGGCATGACAAATCACAAATGCATATCACTTGGTTGTTTCATTTTTTTTTCTTCTTTCCTTATAGGAACTGGAGTACTGGAGTAGAGATCAGACCGTTTTTTGTGTAGACGAGTAGCAAAAGCTGAACGATGATGTAATATGGCATCTATGGAGTGTTAAAAAAACTGGGGGGTAACATTTTGTCGCCTTTTGTCTTTATGAACCCTTAAAATTGTGCATATGATGATTAATAACATCTAGTGAATCATATTGTTTTGTAAACTAGTTTAATTAGTCAATCTTGGAGCAGTTCTTTTCGGTTTATATCAAACCTTTTCGGTTGAAATGTCTTGGATCCAAATTGAGTTTGGTGTTTCCTTCTTCATTTAATGTTGGGGTTGATCAATTCCCGAGAAATGCCCATACAGTACTAACTGTATAAATGGTAGAGGTAGGAGATGGGCATTGGGAAACAGCAACAAAAACAGAGTGGTCCTCTTCTTCTGCTTCATCACAACAACAACAAAGCCTTTTAGGTTTTGAAACTCTCTCTCTGTTTTTCCACTTTAATCATATGTCCTCTTATGTGTCAGTGTTTCTTTCTCTCTCTAGCGATTATGTTTTTTCAGAATCCATTTTCATGTTTGCTGCTTCATTAATCATTAGGACTGGAACCCATTGCTACTCCGTACTTGATGGGTTTCTTGACTTGTCTCCGTGTGCTTCTTGTCACTACACTCTTGGCTCTTCTCTTTTCTTTTCTTGCCATTTTCACTCATATTTTAAAACTTTGTTCATTAATTAGTCATAACAACTACTGTATCTCTAAACTTGATCAATCCTAAGTTAATCTCACTACAGTTATTGTTTTTCCTCTGCTTTTTCAATGTTCAAGAGTGTAGTCCACTTAACGATTATTTCAGACAGACTGATTGACAAATGCCTAATGTATGTTTTTAATATCTTCAGTAACTTTGTATACAATTGACCTTGAGCAAAATTGAAGACTAAACTTAATCACCACTAGATTTTATCAGAATAGTAAAACTCTCTGAACTTGAGAAATTATGATTTTGTAAAATGATAAATTGCTTGTTATTATTATCTTCATAAACCAGTGCATTAATCCTAATCTTTATTACGTTATACAGACCAGTGCAATAAAATCAAATTCATCAAATTCATTGATAAGAATTACAGTTTAATAGAGAAATAATAATTACAGGTTATTACTTGGATGCAAATGTAGAGTTTATGACTTCAAACCAAACTTGAACGAAAACCTTGATGATAAGATCACGATACTCCTTGGGATTCAAGGAAAGGTAACATGCTAGAAGATCCTCCAAGTCTTTATAAGCTCTAATGTTGTTCTCTGTTATCATCTCCACCATTGATTCTCTGAAATCTTTCTTGGGATCAATGGAACTCTTGATTACTGCATAACTGTCAACAACTTGTCTGCTCTGCGATCTCGATTTGCTTTTACGAGGTGAGACTTGAAGTCTAGGAGAATTTACTCTGAGTTTTATCCTTGGAGAGTTTGCTGATGATCTTCTTCCACTTAAAACTAATGTTTTCTGATGTTTCTTCTGGATTCTACATGCATCCTCTTCTTCTTTCTCTTTATTGTTAACCTTCACAGATAGATGATGGGTTTTACGCGATTCCTTGGTTAGTTTACTTGCAGGACAGGCTTTCTTTGTTAAATCAGAGACCTTGTTCTCTTTGAGCATATTCTTCTTGAAATTCATGTTCTTCATGTCGATGATGATATCATCTGCGGAAGAACTGAGTTTCAAGTTGGAAGAGGCAGCGGAAGAATCTTGTTTTGGAAGAAATTTGATCTTGCTTTTGTTAAAGCTCGCTGATACCGAAGAAGAGGAAGGAGTAGATGGCTTGTAAACAGATTTTCTTTTTCTCTGTGCCATGTAAACAGAGTTTCTTGGTGAAATTTGAAGGATCTTAGCTTCTAAAGAAGTGTGTGATCTATTGGAGAAGTAAGAGTTTGAAGAGTGAGGAACAGACTTAGGCTTAGAGGAAGTGCTTTCGTTGTTGGTAATGTTTAAGGAATAAGGAGGATGATTCTTTTTCTTAGGTTTGGTCATGTTCTTGAGCTTGTGAAACCACTTACTTGGAATTATAGCTGACAATCTCAACTTATAGTTCCTCATCTCTGTTTCAAAAAGTAAAAGATTTTCTCATAGAGAAAAGAGAAATTCTGTTAAGATTTTTTTCGAAGTTGCAGTGTGTCTTTGTGACAGATTACAGAGAGAAGAAGTGAAGAATGGTATGTATGCAAGGACTAGACAGAACAAGAATAGGGTCCACACTTCGTAGAATGTCTTGTCATCAAACTTGAGCAATAGAGTATGTTTGTAATCTCGTGTCCTCAAACTTTGTCACTAATAGGTGGATTATTAGTGGTAAACAGAATATTTCTGGTTCGATAATTTTTTTAAACATGATTCGGCGAAAGTGACAAAGGGATTGAACAAAAGAGGCTAAACAAGATATTAAGTTATGGTCCAATCTCTTAGCCAAGGTCACAAGATGAGTAAAGTAATAGTGAAGACTGTTGAGAAGATGGGACATTTTTGCATAAAACTCGGCGACCAAATAGCATGTCTAATAGTTCCTCGAGCTTTTTTTTAGGTCAACGACTCAATACCATATTATTCCATTTCTAAATTAAAATAGTTCAAATTCTTTGTTTTTTCCATGGATGTTCAGAGTTTACCAAGGTAGTAATACTAAAAATTTTGCGTTTAAAACATTCTACGAAGTGAACATAAACCTATACGTAAACACAAAATTTGTACTATTTGAAATATTATACGAAGTGAACATAAATCTACAAAAGTTATGTTTATCAAGGTAGGAACTTAAAGACAATTTAAATCAATTATATGACAATCTATAATATTTGAGGAATTCCCTCATATACCACTTTTTGAAGTTTTTTTTTCCAAAAATACCACATTGAAGTTTTTTTTTCCAAAAATACTACTTTTTTTTCAAAGTTCCAAATATACCACTTTTTAAAAAGTTGATTTTTAAGGTTTATAATTTAAATTTTTTGGGTTTGGGTTAACTATTCCAAAATTAGAGTATAGTTTTAGGGGTAGGATTTGGGTTTGGGGTTTAGGGTTTAGTTTTGAATGTTAAAAATAAATTTTTAAAAAAGTGGTATTTTTGGAACTTTGGAAAAAATGTGGTATTTTTGGAAAAAAAACTTTAAGGTGGTATTTTTGGAAAAAAAACTTAAAAAGTGGTATTTTTGAAAATTGCCCCTAATATTTTCATGAAACTAATTAGATTCATTTGAATACTCTGTTTTAATTGTGTCCATCATATCCATTCACCACCGACACCGAGTCTAATATAATTTTTACTCAAACGACCTTTTCGTTTACAAACAATGTATAATCAGATTAAAGCTTACACTAAGATTAAACAAAAACAAGAAAATTCAAGCAATAGGTTCTAAAGTTCATGGAACACCACCATTCATGACTTCAAATATAAAGACGTGAAGGCCACGTAACACGAACCACCCTTCCAAAACTAACACTATACTACAAACAAAAAAATCAAACAGAGTTTAAACAATTTGATAATGAGACTAAAGTTAAGTTTCAAAAACTTAAAATCAAAACTTTCAAGATCTTGCAACAAATTCATATCCTTCTTCCATGACCGTTTCCGCAATGTCAATACAACACAAACACAGCCTTCTTCTTCTAATGTGTTCTCTTGTCTCAGTTTTCTCAATACTAGTACGGAGCAAAGGATGAGCCAGATCAGACCAAGAAATTCCCCATGTAACAACACTGTCCTTTGTAACTATTTCGATTTCGTAAAACATTTTGATTTTTATTTCGTTCTTACAATGCCATTAATGTAGCTATCGATGATCCTGAGCTTCTTCATTCAAGAAAGAGGTTTCCTTTGGCTTCGATGCAAAGGAACAAGAAAGCGAAGACGAGTCAAAGAGATGTTGTTCAAGAAGCTTGTAGAAGCTTTGAGGACTATATGATCCATATGATTGTTGAAGAAGGGAAAATTGATGACTTGATGGACATGGAAGAGCTTCTTTACTATTGGAATAACCTTAAAGATCCTATCTTCATTGATCTTGTAACTAGATTCTATGGAGAGCTGTGTATAGACTTGTTTCCATGCGACCATGATGGTTAAAAGATGATTTGAAATGGGTTTACCTAAACATAAGATGCAAAGTTTATTTCTCTATGTCCTGTCTTCAAAGAACAGAGAAGACATGCCACTTAATGACCTCCTTAGTTCGTGTATACAGCTTGCTTGACTTTCAGCATTGTCACATTATTTCATGGATTGTTGAAGAATATAAAAGAGTGAGTGAAAATTTGTATCGAACACAGGACATTATGATTGTGATATGCGATATGCGATATGCGTAATTAAATGATTATATGCGTTAAAGTTTGTTAAATAAAATACAATATATTTGATTGAATACTAAAAGAAAAACATTTTGTTTCTAAATTAGTCAAAAAATTTGGGTGCTAAAATAAACATAACGGTAAAAACAATTTAAACACGGTATTGCTAACGATCAAAGACGGGATGCCATGTTATATTTAGTTTTGACGATCATATACAATTTTTAATCTCGAGTTTTTTTAAACTTTAATTTAGCAATAAAATACTATATATTTATTGAAAAGAAAAACATTTTGTTTCACGATCATGTAATTTTTGCACTCGAGTTTTTTTACTTTAATTTAGAAATATAATACTTTATATAATAAAATGATACTTTGTTTCTAAATTAGTCAAAAAAACTTAAGTGCTAAACAAACATAAAGGTAAAAACAATTTAAACATGACATCGCTAACGATCAAAGATGGGATACCATGTAATGTTAGTTTTCACGATCATGCAATTTTTGCACTCGGGTTTTATAACTTCCATTTAGAACTAAAAAAATTAGTAATAAAATATTTTATATAATAAAAATGATACTTTGTTTCTAAATTAGTCAAAAAACTTAAGTGCTAAATAAACATAAAGGTCAAAACAATTTAAACATGACATCGCTAACGATCAAAGACGGGATGCCTTGTTATGCTAGTTTTCACGATCATGCAATTTTTGCATTCAAGTTTTTTAACTTTTATTTAGAAACAATAGATTTGATTAATGTATATTAGGAGGAATTTTTTTTATATCTACACTATTTCTATAGACTTGAAAGGCAAAAAAAAAGGTTTTAAAAATGCAGACTTGAAAAGAAATAAAACGTTTTAGATTTTAATTTCTGAAACAGGAAAAGCTTTAGAGAAAAAAAATTGGGCGTAAATGTACACAAAGATTGGGCCTAAATGCTTAAACAGAAATAATTGGGCTTAAATGCTTAAACATGAAATATTAGGCGTAAATGCGTAAACAAGAAACAATACTAATCCAATGCGTAAACCGGAATAAATTGGGTCTAAATGCTTAAACCAAAATAAATTGGGTCTAAATGCTTAAACATAAACAATACTAATCCAATGCTTAAACCGGAATTAATTGAGTCTAAATGCTTACAAAAACAATTGAGCCTAAATGCTTAAACAGGAAAAATATTACGCCTAGATGATTAAACAAGAAATAAATTAAGCATCACTTCTCAACGGGGTTTCCTAAACAATTTTATTAACACTTTCCAGAACAACAGAAAAAATGTACCATTACTAATAATAACCGGGCTTAACCGGAACAGACCATTACGTTTTCGAAATGTCAATGCTTTTTTCTAACATTTCAAATTAACTGTAATATTAATCATAAGGGTAAAATTGTAAATTTCAAAGATGCATGATGCTATTTTGAAAACAGAGACAAATTTCACTAGACGAAATGCGTATTATTTTGAAATTGGGTAAAGCCGTAAAGAAAACAAATAATCAAACCGTAAAAAAAAAACACAATAAGAACAAAGCAAAGACAAAGATACAGATCGTACCTCAAGGTATGAACAACAAGACTCGCCGACTCGTCTTCTTGACTCAACGTGTCACCGACAAGTGCATACATGAAATTGAAACGAAGAACAAGAGACGAATAAATCAAAGACCGATTCTTTAGAAGAAGAAGAAGAAGAAAATCAAACAAATAAACAAAAACAGAGTTATCGAAGAGGAGGAAATAGCAAATCCTAAAAAAGTGAAAACGATGAATCAAAACAAAAAGAAAGATAGAGATCGTTTTCGTAAATCGTAATCGTACCTGAAGATAGAAAGAGAAAGCGACGGTTGACTCGGCGGCGACTCGCATAAACAGAATTGACTCGGTGGCGACTCTCAATCTCGAATTTAGCGACACAGAGTCAAAGAGAAAGAGAGTATTTTCAAACGTTTTTCTTTTTAATTTCTGTGTTTTTTTTTTGTTTGCAAGTAAATTAAGCATAAGGTCTCTAACCTCTAGTATGTTTTATAAGCGAGAATGATCAAATTAACGGTCATTAAAAAATTATGACCGTTGTTTTTTTTTTCGAAAAAATTGATATTATGACCTGGAATGGAGAGATTGGCACATCAGAAGCACTGGATAGACTGCGTGTGGTGTTAAAGAAGTGGAACCGTGAGGTGTTTGGGGAAATTCAGAAGAAGAAGGATACTTTGGTGGCTGAACTACAAACTGTTCAAAACTTGTTGGATCTGACACAAAGTGATGCGTTATTGTCAAAGGAAAAGAACCTGATCAAGGAGCTAGATGTGGTTATGGAACAAGAAGAAGTGTTGTGGTTTCAAAAATCAAGAGAAAAGCTTATTGCCTTGGGAGATAGAAATACAAAGTTCTTTCACACTTTGACCGTTATCAAAAGAAGGAGAAATCGCATTGAGATGTTAAAGGATAATGAGGGAAGGTGGATTTCGGACGCTAAGGACCTCGAGAACATGGCGGTGGAGTATTATCGTCGATTGTATTTTATGGAGGATGTTCCCCAAGTGGTAGATAAGTTGAACGTGGAAGGATATACTCAGCTAACAAGAGAGGAAACCAAGAATCTGATGACTCCGTTCTTAGCTGTTGAGGTAGAAAAAGCAGTGAGAAGTATGGGACAATATAAATCACCTGGTCCGGATGGCTTCCACCCTGGGTTTTATCAGCATTGTTGGGAGACAGTAGGGCCGTCAGTGGTAAAGCTTGTGCTGGATTTTTTTGACACGAGTTGGTTACCGGAGGCACTAAATGATGCTTTAGTGGTGTTGATAGCTAAGGTTGAGAAACCGGAGATGATCACTCAGTTTCGACCCATTAGTTTGTGTAATGTTTTATTCAAGATTATTACCAAGACTATGGTGATGCGTCTTAAACCTGTGATGCCAAAGCTGATAGGGCCTGCACAATCTAGCTTTATCCCAGGAAGACTGAGCACGGATAATATAGTGATTGTTCAGGAAGCGGTCCATTCGATGAGACGTAAGAAAGGTAAAAAAGGATGGATGTTATTGAAATTGGACCTTGAGAAAGCTTATGATAGAATAAGATGGGATTTCTTGGAAGACACGTTACGCGTTGCTAACCTCCCTGGGGCTTGGGTTCAGTGGATCATGAAGTGCGTTACCGGTCCGTCCATGAGTATTTTATTGAATGGTGAAAAAACAGAGGAGTTTAAACCTGCTCGTGGACTCCGGCAAGGAGATCCACTATCTCCTTATTTGTTTGTGCTATGTATGGAACGGTTGTGTCATCAGATAGAGATCTCGATAGCGGCTAAAGAGTGGAAGCCAATCAGTTTATCTCGAGGAGGGCCGAAGTTATCGCATATATGTTTTGCAGACGATCTGATTTTATTTGCGGAAGCCTCGGTGACACAAATCCGAGTGATAAGAAAAGTTCTAGAGAGATTTTGCTCTTCGTCTGGTCAAAAAGTAAGTTTAGAGAAGTCGAAAATATTTTTTTCGGAGAATGTTCATCGTGATCTAGCTAAGCTCATTAGCGATGCGAGTGGTATTAAGGCAACAAAAGAGCTGGGGAAGTACCTCGGAATGCCGATACTTCAGAGGAGGATAAATAGAGACACATTTGGGGGAGTGTGGTGGTGGAAACCTGCACGGTTGAAATAGTCAATGGTCTAGGTCTGAAAGCTCTGAGATGAGAAACACCTAGCGAAGATCTCAAGAGAGTATGTTATTAATGTCTTTGCAAATATTACAAGTGGTTTCTGTGTAAGAATGCGGATCCCCTTTTTGGAGGTATCCTGGCTCTATTTATACAAGTCTAAGTCGGCCTAAGTCTATGCCTAAAGAGATAAGCTCGAATCCCTTAATCTTCGGGATTCTCTCCAGCATAGTCGGCGCCGTCTTTAAGTTTTGACCTCGTCCTCGTCATGGGCCCAAATCCGAGAGCTCGCCTTCCAGGCCCAGTCTTGCAGTAGAGGTCGGCGCGACTTGTTACTCGTGGGCTTCCGGCTCGTTTTCTCCAATGTGGGCCCGACGCTCGACCCATTCCCTGTCTTGAAGTGGAATGGTCGCACCGGTCTCTTGGAGTCTAAATGACTACTACAGATGTCGTCCTGGAAAGATGCCGAGGTCCTAGTCCTAGTTATTCTGGAGAGCCGGTCCCAGAGACAGAGCTGGTCCCTGAGACGGAGCAGGTCCAGATAACTGCGTGCCTACCTCTGGTACTTGGCCATTTTCTTGACGATCTCTACCGGAGTGAGATCTGACCCCAACAGTTAGCCCCCCAGCTCGGTAGTATCAGTTATGATGATGCCGAGGTAAAAGTCGTAGTGAGGTTTTCAAGAAAATGTACTGCTTGACCTGCGTCTGACGAGATGAGATTGTGAAAACTTGTTCCGAGGACCTGCCGATGTTACTGAGCCTTCGTGTTCATGTTTAACGTATAGCCCAGTAAGGATTTTCAATAGACTTGTGTTTCTGAATTTGTGTTACAAAATTTAGAGGAACTGGTCCTGTAAAGTTTGTAGAGCTTGTTCTCGTTAAAGCTCGTAAAACTTGTTTTATCCTGCCCAACTCTCACATGTTCTCGTTAATGCTGAGTTGGACGTTATGTCCCTGTTTAGTTGCTTTCCGGACTTAGTAAAGATACTGTTTTTCAGGAAGCTGAAAATTTAATTCCCGCGGAAATTTGGAAATTTAAATTTCTCTCAGAAATCAGAATTGTTAGTTTCCGCTGGAAATTAAACACTTGATTCATTTCAGAAATCAGAATTGTTCCCGCTGACTACTTAAACGTGCCACTCCAGGGATTTTGACAGTAACACTATAAATACTCTTTCCCCTTTTCTTTTCTCCACAACTTCACTCCACCGAAAGAAAGGTAGCCTCTCTTCTCTCTCTATTTTCTGTTTTAGATCTAGGGTTTTGGTATTTTTTTTTTTTTTTTTTTTCTGGTTACAAATCGCCGTCGTCTCTTCTCACCCCTGACGAGCGTTCTGCTTTTCCGGCGAGCTCTGGTCGTCGTCGGCCGTCCTGCGTCATCGTCACCACTCCTCTGTTGCGGTGTAGTCATCGTTTTCATCGTGGTATGCAGGATTGAGCTTGGTCTTGACGGGATTCGTTTCTTCTCCGTCGCCGTCGTGAACCCACCATTATTTCCGGCGAGCCCATCATCTTCTCCTAGCGAGTTCTCAGTCCTTATCGTCGTTCTTGTCACGACTCAGCCTCGAGCAAACTTTATCGGAGGTGGAGGTCGTCGTTGACCAGAAACAGTTCCGGCCTCGTCTGCTTAACTCTACGAGATCTCGTTGTGTTTTCGGTTGCGACTGCGTCGTGGTCTTCGTACCGGTTTGGAGTTATCGAGTCTTCACGTCGTGGTCAGTTCTTGAAAGAGTTAGGTCGTCGAAACCGGTTCAACCACGATTCTGCTCCGCCTCTGTTTGCGAGTTGAGATCGAGGAAGGGATTGTATCATGGTCTGCGTTTCGAATTGAGGAAAATCTTCGTCGATTAGTGAGGACAACTTGGTCAATCAAGGACGTCAAGCATCAGAGCACACTTGACACTGTCGAGTGGTTTATTTTCGAGTTTTAGGCTCCGATTGCGTTCCAAACCAACCGCAAAATCACGTTCTGGTTTTGTTATTGTACCGGAGACGACGTACCAGAAGATCTCAAGCTTGGGAAAGCTTCGCCTGAGGCTCGTCATCGTCACAACTCCGGTGAAGTTGGGTCGTGTCCGAGCTTTTTGTTGTCGTCTCTGTTTTTGTTTGGCTCCGAATAGATCTCACCGGAAGTAAAGCTTGTCGCCGATATCGTTACAGGTGGTTTTGAGAAAAGGGACCTTTGTCAACTCATGGAGCTTACAAAGTGGAGCTTGTCGTCGACATCGTTGCGTTGCCGTGGGAGGTGGTTCCAAGTGCTCGTCCGATTCAATTGGCAGAAAAGGCAGAAAACGAGGAGCCTTTGTTGTCGCCGTTCTCCGTGTCGAGGTCTGCTCTGGTGCTAACACTCGTCGTTGACTTATACTTTGGAGATCTAGTTAGAGACCTCGTCGAGTTTGGATCGTGAGACCTCGTCGAGTTCGGATCGTGAGAGCTCGTCGACACGGAAAATTGATAGATGTTGTTATCGAGATTTGATACCTTCCCGTTGTTGTTGAACCAGAGACTACGTCGGCTTTGTTACGAACGGTCCTGGTCACCGGAGATCTCATCGTTGGTAGAAACCATTGATCTTATTGATGTGAAGAGAGCTTGCCGTCGGACTGACATGGGTCGTCGGATGCGGTTTGATAACATGTCGAGCTTGTTCTTAATCTGTCAAGGAGAGATCTCAGGACTTAGCGCCACCGCCTTATTGTCCCAGACCCACGACGTCGTGTTCTAGCTTCTCTTCGAATTCACTCTCTGTTTCTCGTGAGACCTCGATGGTGGACGCCGTCGTCGTACTCGGGGGAGCTCGGCCTCGTTCCTTTTCTTTATTCAAGTCTTTGTCGTTGATAGCTCGCTGGAGATTCTGGTGTCATGACGAGCTCGTCGTTGCTAGCTCGTTGATATAAGTGCTTAATTCTCGGACTTTGGGATTTGATTCAAAGTCAAGAAATCGAGGTCACTTGGCAGTATTTAATTTGTACCGACGCTACGCTCAGTTTATCCTTGGAGATTTTGTTCCGCGACGTAGTGAGCTTATTTAAAGATCGAGCGGGCCACTTAATTGAATCAACACTTGGTGAAACTCCTAAGCCAATTTGACAATGAGTTCCTCGTTATCTTTTGACAAGTTTATTGAGTCTATTTTGAAGCTGAGGGCCACTAGTTTGGAGAGTCTGGGACCGAGCTTCGAAATAAAATGTTCCAATGCGGAGTCTAGCTCTTGGCTTCGCTCTTGTAAGGATAAAGACGTGACTCGAGTCCTGGCCTCAGATGTGAATTATGCATTGAATGCGCATAGTCCTTGTCTTTTTGATGAACAACTCGTCGATACTCATAATCACAGAAAACGCCAACTACTGTATCTGTTTTATTTGTGCCCACTACTGCGCCGACCACTACTACACCTGCTTTAGCTGCACCCGCTACTGCAGTTACTTTAGTTGCGCCCACTTCTGCATTTTCTGCTGCGCTGACCACTACTAGACCTGCTTTAGCTGCGCCCACTACTACGCCGACCACTACTGCACCTTCTTTAGTCGCGCCCGCTACTGCAGTTACTTTAGTTGCGTCCACTTCTGCATTTTCTGCTGCGCTGACCACTACTAGACCTGCTTTAGCTGCGCCCACTACTACGCCGACCACTACTGCACCTTCTTTAGCCGCGCCCACTACTGCGCTTTCTACCGCGACCACTACTTCACCTGTTTTAACTGTGCCCACTACTGCGCTGACCACTACTGCTAATGGTGAGCGAAGTTGGGTAGGTCTCTATTGGTGGCGAAGATGGGGCTGAGGATAGACTAAGATTGTGGATATCGTTGATGAGACTAGTACCAACGAATCTTCAAAAGGACAAAGACCAACGAAGTCTTTCAGGAGACCAAGACCGACGAGGTAGTCGAAGAGACAAGGACTGGCGAGTCTTTGAGGGGACAAAGACCGATGAGGTCTTCAAGGAAAGCAGGACTGACGAGTCTTTGAGAAGACCAGGACCGAGGAGGCAGCAGAGCTGACTAACATGACTACTCCTGCGGGGGTCGTTGATGATGAGGGGATTGTCCCTTAGTTGCTTTGCGCGCCTGTTTGCGCTTATGTTTTAGATTTGACTTTTGATTTTGCGCCTAGATGGCTTGTGTTATATAAAAGATGATAATGAATGCAACTTTTTAATTTGTTTCTGTTTTTCTGATAAATCCAGCTTTCTTGACTTAGATTTTTAGAAAAGCAACTAATTGTGATAAATTGTATCCTTGTTTGAATTCGTTTATAGGATGCATAGTTAGTCTAGTTCAAATGACTTTGTTTAAAAATCCATATGAACCATCGTGATGATTAATGGCGTTGTTGCCGTATTTTGGTGCTCGTCCTTGTTATAGGAGTTAGGTCGCTGTTGACCACCCAACTTCAGAAGTGAGCATGTTACGATGTTGCAACCAGCGTTAAAGTTTGCTGGGTGTTCGAATGATCGTTTAGGTTTACGACTGTGTCACTCTTAAAGCACGACCGCTCCTATAATGATCATTAGCTTTGACCAACGATGTTGTTGGGTTTTTGGAATGGTCATTTGGGTTTACAAGTGTGCTTCTCTCTAAACACACCTGCTCCTATAATGAACCATTGGTTTCGACCAACGATGTTGTTGGGTTTTTTGATTGGTCATTTGGGTTTACAAGTGTGCTTCTCTTTAAACACACCTGCTCCTATAATGAACCATTGGTTTTGACCAACGATGTTGTTGGGTTTTTTGAATGGTCACTTCGGTTACAAATGTGCTTCTCTCTAAACACACCTGCTCTTATAATGAACCATTGTTATTTATATAGCGCGCTTATCCAATGGTGGATGTTATTGTAAAGATCTGCAGAAATTTTTGTGAACGGTCACCGCTGTGGCCAGCAGCGGCGGTGGAAGGTGAGATGGTCGTTTAAGTGAGACCCTGAATTATCCGTAAAGGATGTGATAGAGATAGTCGTTTTGACAAGTTTTTGTAGCAGGTGTTTAGTCTCATAAAGGTTTGCTACAAAGAGAGGTGGGAGTATACGAGTATACGTACCCCACTCCCCCCCCTTTTTGGGAAGGGGGGGGCAACTGAACCCATCTGAAAATGAGCTGCCTACGTACCCTTTGCAGGGATCAAGTCACCCGTAGTTCATGGTAAATGATTGAGTGGTGGACAAATGACGGTAAGGTTGCTCAATGGTAGTACTTCTTTTTTGGTCTACCTTGTGCTGAATCGTCGTTTTGTCTTCCGCGTTTAGGCGGTTCTTCATTGATCGGCGCTACTTCAACGTTGTTTTCCTCTAATTCAAAGTCTTTGAGGTTGAAGTTATCGCCGAGTTCACCGTCCAATAGTTTTTGGGCGAGCGCCGAGCCGAGAGACTGGCAGTTTACTGTCGAGTGCCCGTGAGTGTGATGAATGTCGCAGTATAACGACTCGTCGTAAGTTGAATTACCGGTCCACGCGTTAGGAAAACATCCTCCTTGGCCGTGCCCATAGTTGGGAGAATCCACCTGATAGTTGTGGGCTCCTTCGTGTTGGACGAAATTTCCACTATGGGTTTTTTGCGCCTGGCTTGGCTGGTGGTCGCTGTCACTTTTCTGTTTTGACTTCCCATACTTTTTTGCGAGTTTCTTCGCTTCTTCTTCGCTTTTGGCGAAGTTCGTCGCTCGATGCAGAGCATCCTGGATAGTCGAAGGCTCATTGAGAGACATTTCCTTCCAGAAGTCAGATTCGTGCCATATGGCTCTTTTCAGCGCTCGGAGTGCGTCCGAGTCCTCTATCCCTTTCACTTGTGATAGTACAAGCTTGAAACGTTCGATGAAAGTTTTGAGGGACTCGGTTGGTCCTTGGTTCGTGGACCACAAATCAGCGCCTGACGTTTGAGTCTCAATGAAGATGGAGTAGTGTTTGATGAAGGCCTCTGTCAACTGTTTGAACGTATCGATGGAATTACTTTCGAGCCCTTTAAACCATTTGAGAGCTGGTCCTTTGAGGTTTTCTACGAAAAGCAAGCACTTTCCGACGTCCATCTCTTCCTCTTTGAAATTCGATCTTGTCATAGCCACACTGAATTCGTTGAGGTGGTCAGCTGGGTCTTCGGTCCCATCGTAGGTTGGCACCCTAATCTTGCCTGGGTCCGATACTCGAGCTTTGGTGATGCGTGCCAAGAAAGGAGTGTGCTGGGCTTGCTCCAATATCATATCGAGTTCTGGTGCCTTACTAGTGGCACGATGCATCTGCGAACGAATAGTCTTCAACTCGGCAGTAGTCTTGCTTAACGAAGCTCGAAATTCGGCCATCTGATCATGTTGGGCTTGAAACGCAGCTTGTTTCGCTTCAGCATCCTCTGCTTGTTTTACCCACTCAACGTTTTCCTCTTCTTCCGAAACATGTCTGGCATATCCGCGACCGATCTCATCGTTGAAAACGAAGGAACGTCGTTGGGTCGTCCTTTGTGGGTCGGCATGTTTCTGCCTCGTAGCGGTTCGCCGCGCCACTTCTTCCTCTGGGAGTTCGGTGTTGCGTGTGACTCTCCTCACGGGGGCATCGTCTATGACGGTGGAGAATTGTTGTAAAGCTATGTGTTGAGGATCATTGTTCCTTGCTTTGTCCATTCCTTGCCGATCTCTCGCTGTCTCAGTGAAGATTGTTTGGGGGACGACTCTTCTAGCCAGGTCATCGTCGTCGTTGTCGAGGTCTATCGGCTCGTCGCCAACCTTTGCTTTCTCTCGTCGTGCCTGGGCTAAAAGAACGGACCGTTCGTCGTTTGCAGCGGTTGATGGATTCTGTTGCCGAGGTTGGCTCGACGATCCTATCGGTGTGGTGAAGTTGAGTGCCACTGGATCGATTCGTGCCG
Source organism: Arabis alpina (assembly GCA_900128785.1). Classification (NCBI taxonomy): domain Eukaryota; kingdom Viridiplantae; phylum Streptophyta; class Magnoliopsida; order Brassicales; family Brassicaceae; genus Arabis; species Arabis alpina. Next base: position 3,757,684 of record LT669788.1, read on the forward strand.
CTGGTCTTCTGAACAGACTCGGCTCGAGAGGTCGTGCGCGGACGTCTGCTCCTATGGATCTGAGCTCGTCGGTTATTGTGTCGTTTTTCTCTGTTTTGTCGGTCGGCGCTCTCCAGCAATGCGTCCAGTGTCGCGCTCATCTTCTGCAGCAACTCAGGGAGAAGCGAGCTCGCTCTCGGGGTTTCCTTCGACTTCTCGCCAGGGAGATCGGCGCGAGCTGTTCCTGCTGGTGGCGGATCGTCATGAGCGGCCTGGTCCTGGTTGGTACCTCCTTCAGCCTGGATCTCGCCCTCTTCCAGATCTCTCGGCGCGGCGTCTTTCGGATCAGCGATACGTCGTTCGTCAGTCATCGTCCTCGGTGGTCAGCTGGGTTGGGTTACATCGCGCCTGGCTGGTTGGAAGGGTCGGTTCCTGAGTCTAGCGGGTCGATTAACCTTAACTAAATCAGTTTTGGTATCTATTCCAATCCATACTATGAGCACGATCGCTCTTCCTGCAAGTATTCTAGAGAATTTGGACAAAGTGACTCGTTCCTTCTTATGGGGAAGTACTATTGAAAAGAAAAAGCAACATCTGGTTGGATGGGAGCGAGTGTGTCTATCAAAATCAGAGGGTGGTTTGGGATTAAGAACTGCAAAAAATATGAACAAAGCTATGTTAGGTAAAGTGGGATGGAGACTCTTGCATGATCAAAATAGTCTTTGGGCCAAGGTGTTACGGCATAAGTATAAGGTGGGATCGATTCATGACACATCTTGGTTAATCTCGAAAGGTACTTGGTCTTCTACATGGAGGAGTGTGGTGATGGGGTTGAGAGAAGCGGTGTTCCCAGGCTTAAAGTGGATTATTGGAGATGGGAGAGTGGTGCGGTTTTGGAAAGATAAATGGTTGTGCAATGTTCCTTTAGCAGATATGGTGGTTGGGAATTTGCCATTAGGAGAGATGGAGATTATAGCTCGGGATGTCTGGACTATTGGTATGGGCTGGAATATGGCCCAAATAGAGCCATATGTTTCCAACGAAACCAAACTTTGCTTACTGGCAGTGGCGCTTGACAATTTCACAGGAGCTAAAGACAGATTATCTTGGGGACCGAGTTCGAATGGCGTATTTACGGTGTCTTCGGCTTACTCTTTGTTGTCAGCGGATAAGGTTCAGAAACCCAATGGTATGAAGTTCTATCAGCGGATATGGCGAGTGGTTGCACCAGAACGGGTTCGTGTTTTTATATGGTTAGTAACCCACCAGGTGATAATGACAAATGTGGAGAGAAAGAGAAGGCATCTCAGTGACACGAGTGTTTGTCCGGTTTGCAAGATGGGAGAAGAGACTATCATTCACGTTCTCCGTGATTGCCCCGCTATGGAAGGCATCTGGCGACGACTAGTTCCTCAGCAAAGAACTCAATCATTTTTTGCAAAGTCCATCCTTGAGTGGATTTATAGTAATTTGGGAGATGATTCGGAAGTTGGGAGTAGCTCGTGGTCGACGATGTTTGCAATGGGAGTGTGGTGGGGCTGGAAATGGAGATGTGGAGATGTCTTTGACTCGACTAGAAGATGCAGAGATCGCGTGAAGCTTATCAAAAAGCTGTCTACGGAAGTCACAAGGTCTCATGAGTTAGTTCGAAGTAACATAGGTGGGGTACAACGAGAGGAACGGCTAATAGCGTGGACTCCGCCTGGAGAGGGATGGTATAAGCTTAACACGGATGGAGCATCGCGGGGAAATCCGGGTTTAGCAACAGCAGGTGGAGTTATCAGAGATGGATATGGGAGCTGGATTGACGGTTTTGCTTTTAACATAGGAATTTGCTCAGCACCGTTAGCAGAATTGTGGGGAGTTTACTATGGGCTCTGGATCGCGTGGGGTCGAGGGATCACAAGGTTGGAGCTTGAAGTGGATTCGGAGATTGTTGTTGGGTTTCTGAAGACAGGGATTAGTGATTCGCATCCCCTGTCATTCCTGGTACGCTTGTGCCATGGCTTGCTATCTAAGGACTGGATAGTCCGCATTGCTCATGTGTATAGGGAAGCTAACCGTCTTGCAGATGGGTTAGCGAACTATGCGTTTTCTTTACCTCTAGGCCTGCATTCCTTAAATAACTGCTTAGACGAGATGAATTCGATTATGTTAGATGATGTGATTGGGTCTGCGCGCCCAAGAAACATAAGAGTGTAGTTCTTTTTTGCTTTTGTTTTGATTAATAAAATATAGGAGGCATTTGTCTCCTCTCATTCACCAAAAAAAAAATACTAGACTACAACGGTCTAAAGTATTATTACTTTTTCCATAATCCGCATTTTAGGAATTTCTTATTTTACTCGGAAATCATTAATTAATTTTAGTTACAATGGTAAATTATGTTTAATTAAATGGGAAAATTAAATTATAATAAGAGGAATTTATTCATTGAATCACATGATATGAAACAAGATAATACATTAATAATGGTCATCAAACATGGAGATTTTAAATATATATACTACTTAACAAGCTCTTACTAGCTAGCTCATTCAAATCTATATAATAAACTAAGATCAACAAAAATTCATAACTTTTGAATCTGAATCTAAATCTTCTTCAACCAATAATGTAAGAAAATTTAACAAAAATGAGAAGTCAAGTCTCTTTCTTATTCATAGTTCTCTTATAGTTGAGCCAAGCAAAAAAAAACAAAATCACTACCTCAAATGGATAATTCTATGGCTTCCACGACCAAACTGATCCTCTCCGCGGCGGTAGACGGCGACTATTACGGTGGCTCGTCCGCCGCAGTACCCTTCAAATGGGAATCTCAGCCCGGAACACCAAGAAAACTCTTCAAAAGATCTTCCTCTTCTGGTTTCGATTCTGATTCCGATTTCAATTCTCCGGTATCAGCTCCACTCACACCTCCTCCTTCTTACTTCCACGCTCCTTCTTCCTCTACAAAACCAAAAAAAACAAACACTCTGTTTGGTTCCTTGCTTCCCAAGAATCGTAGCTCCTTGTCGTCTCCCGCTTCTTGTTCTTCTTCCTCTTCGTCTTCGTCTTCGATTCCAACTTCTCCGTTGAGAACATCGGAGTTGTGTTGTAGGAAGAACAGAAGAAGGTCAATGTGGTTAGCATCTGCTTCAAGTTTTGACTATGGATCAAATCATAGTAACAATAATGTTAAATCTTTTGGATGCTATGCTTCCATTATTAAGGTATTGCTCAGAGATGTCAAATGATTCTTGCTTTTTCCACTTTTTTTGTAACCTCGGAAATAATTTCTTAAACTATTTTTCTTTTGATTCATATCAATCTCTATGGATCAATTCATTGGATCATCATAATCATATGCTTATATAAATTTCCACAATACCTTTACATAGTTGCGCCAAAAACATTACATGCTATATTGAGATCAGATCTATACATGTTCAATGTATTGCTTCACTTTTGTGCAATCATGTGAGACCATAATAAATTAACAATAGACTCACTTCAGGTCAAGTCATTTATTTTATTTTAGTTTGCAATCATTTAATTAACTACTACTCTATGTTTTGGGTTCTTATACGGAAACACTCGTCACGTGACACCACATGTGCATAAATTCGGCTATGGAGTTTCACACTTCGCTGCACTTTCCTCTCCAATATGGTCAAATCTCGTTTGTTTAAAAACTCAGTAAAGCAAATTTAACGATTAGAAGTGTTTCAAAGTTATGCTAAATTTTTAGCGAAAGGCCTGGTTTGAGGAACTTGTACATAATTCACTTATTCTTTGCAGATATTCAATTATTCAAATCAGACAAGTTTGGTTCTCATACAAAATTTTCACAGGCTTAAAATTTAAAATTCAGAAATCAATTTTATTCTCTCAACCACAAAACAAATCCGAAAAAAGAAGCTCAAGCCAATTCTCCAAATATTTAGAAGTCGAAAACGTTCTCTTCTTCAGCAGAAGATGATGTAGCATCTTCCATCTGGAGTACAGTTGCAGTTGAATCATCTATTCCCAGCAGATATTGTAGCCTCGACACTTTTTCGGGCGCGGGTTTTGGTTCACTCTTTGCGTAAATAGCATATAGATCGGATAATTCCTCTGAGACCTCCCATGACATTGGCTCAGCCGGCACAGCTTTGTCGCATGCGAGTAAATCATTCAGCGATGAGACCTAAAACCGTAGAAGAAGCCATACACAAATCATACCCGTAAACTAAAAAATAGAGAATTTATGTCAAGACGAGTAAAAGAACAAGGATTCACATACCACTCCTTTAGCGTTTCTCTGTCTGAGTAATGCCACAGATTGGATCAGCGAGTTTGATAATCTACTCCGAGCTAGATCATGGACAACTCTTTTGGCCTTTTCCACATCAATACTGAGATCGGACGGTATTGTCTCGTAGACTTCGGTTTCATCAAATTCACCTGTTCCTGCTGAGAATATGTCATTCACCGTCTTCTTGAATAGTTTCTCTCTCAGGGTCACAGCAATCATGCTGTCAAGACTGACGTTTGCCTCCTTGAGCTCCCGAATCTGCTTAATGTTCAGTCTTCCTTGGTTAACAGCGGTTTCTATCGCGTTTGCCATTTTTGTGGAGGTTATATTCTTTATAACTTTCTCGGCTTGTTGCTGAGGCAACCCAACTTCTTTCTGCAACTCGTCCAACTGCTCTACTCTAGCCTTTGTCAATTGTCCATCAGCTAAAATCACTTCAGCTTGTTGCCTGAACGCCTGCTCGGCTAAACCTACGTGAATGTTCACTATTTCTTTCGACGTCAATCCAAGAATCCCACCAAGCTGGTTGAGAAGCAAGTACTCTGAATCGTCTCTCTTTGTTGTGATCTGGGCACCAAACGGGATTCTTGTTACCTCTCCGGTTACACAGTAGAGCAAGTATGTTTTGTAGAGATCAATCCTGTCCCTGTCGGGAAGGTCTTCTTTGAGAGTTATCTCAGTTTGGCCAGGCTTTCCCATCCTCTCAGCGAGTTCCTTGTCGGGTCTTGTCTTTCTGAGCGATTCAAGGGATCCCCATTCTTCATCTTCAGCAACTTCTTCTTTCTCTTGAACAGGCTCCTCAGTTGCCTTATCAGTGGATTCTCCCTTTATGTCAGCCACCAGTTCAGTCACAACTAATGTGTTGAAAGCAATCATCTTCTTGAGCTCCTTTGCTGACTCAGTGCGGTTCTCTGCTGCTCTTGCTCGTTTGATATAGTTTGTGAAAACCCTACGGACCTGCATCAATGAAAGGATTTGTTTTTCATGTCCTGCTATGAGAAGTCAGAAAACAAGCTAATGCTAATACCAAGCATTGGAAAAGTAAGTAGTGTGATACTCACAGCCTTGCTAGCAATAGACATGGCATTTTCTCTGGATAACCGAAGACCATGTGCAGCCTTTCTAACTGATTTGCGAGTTTCAGCATCATAACCATCTACTCCAGAAGAAATTGCGTCTCTGACAACCTGAAAAAGATGTCACTAGTCAGTATCTTATGGCAAACCTTCCGGCAACAAAAAAGCAAAGGCAATCACGTTGAGATGTGGTCAAAATTAAGTCAATGAAAACGGATTGAAAACAGTAAAATATGTACTATTAACATGAGGCTTTCCTAAAAGACATTGTTGAAATTGCAGTACCAAGACCAAAGACCATGAAAAGATATTGTGATAAGGAGACTGATAAGCTGGATTACCTTTTCAAATATGGTTCCACAGATTTCTGCATGAGCTGCCTCGACAGTTTGCTGAGGAATACAGAGCAAGACTCTTAACCTCAATAAAGCAGCAACATTGTCATCGCTCAGCTCTCCATCAGTAACACATTGTTGAAGCTTCTGCCGATAGATTTCTAAAAAAGAAAAGGTGCTTGTCAGATGATCGGGAATAAAAAAACTCTAATAGATGTTATAATTGTCAAACAACAGCATGTAACCACGGGAAAACGCCAGCCTTGGTGGAAGTTGTTAAGCACTAAATCCAGAACATTAAAAGCTAGCTTGCAAGGATAAGGAACCAGCAGGTTTACAAGCCATCAACGAAACTGATAAGATTTTGGTGAATCCATGGACCCATCTTATCGTTGGGTGACATTGTGGCAATTCAAATTGTATAGCTCATAAGGTATATGAACAGAAGGTCTCCATATACCTTCATGGATTGCGCTTGCCTTCTGTGCATCAAAGTTCAACTCTTCGCAGAGCTTTTGAAGGTATTTTGCTTTACTGTCTTGTGCTTCAAGGTCACCACTAGAAACAGCGTTAGAAAGTCGTTTACGGTATGCTTTGGACGTAACATCAACACTGATAGCTTCAGCCTCCCGTTTTCCTAGTCCGAGTATGTTTCTTAGTTGGCTCATTGCCACGAGCTACCATTCAGCAGAAAAACGATCAGAATGAGATATTGCATGGGAACACGCAACCAACCTATACTATATAATAACTGATACAAAACTGGTTTGAGTTTACCTTATTTTCTTCTATGCGTCCACCCGATAAAGCATCTGTAACATATGCTCTATACAGGAGCTTTAAATCATCCATTCTCCTCTCAAAATCAGACTCATCACCTAAGCCACAGAGATCCAAGTTTGAGAACCTATATTTATTACTCAGAAAAGAGAATATTAAAAGCCTCTTCACCTAGCAAAGAAATAGGGCCAAGTCCCCGTGCAAATTGATCTGCCTCTGAATGACTTTTCAAGGAAACCAGCAGGTTGTTAAACTCCAGTACTTTATCAAGCTCTTCCACAACAGGTGCCATACCCTTCCTGGATAAAATCAGGTCATTTAAATGACAGATTGTAAACTTATATAAACTAGAGTTACTAGATGATCCATTGCAGAAGTAAAAAAATATTGATGCCAAACAAAAAAAATTGTGTAAACCAATTTTTCTATGCATGATTCTACAAGCAATATATAAATGCTTTACACTGCTCGTGTGCGGGATTTTAGTATGCTGACTGCCGATGAAATGTTTTCTATGGCTACTTTTCTTGTATGCTCTCTAAACAGGTCTTCAGCAAGCTGCAAGGGAGAAGAAACTGTCAGAGGAAGTATAACCCGAGGCTGCAGGAAGTCAATGCTGCAAAGAAATAGAGTACCTCATCCGAAAGCTTGAATGTTAGTTGTGCTTTTCTAAGGTCTACAAGGTTTTCTACGTTAATATCTGCAAAAAGAAGTTTACAAAAATAAACATGTAAGTTTTCATGCGTTAAGCTGAAGAACTAAGCTGTATCTGTTATCAATGTAAAATGAAATTTCCTCCATTCTACAAATGTAACATCCCATCTCAAAATGAAAAGCATTAACATTACCTCTACCAACTAATTTTAACCGTTCAGCATACAGCTGCTTTGCATTTTCACGGATAGCAATCTCAACCTAGACATGAGGCCAACACATTAGAGAATTTCAGATTACAAATTGGATTAAATTGCCAATATGCAACTTACTACAGAACAAATAATGCGCAAAATCATTGGTTTTGGCAAAACTGAAAAATGCCTACCTGAGCATCTGTGACCTTCAATACTCGCTTCCAAGGCAAAAGGAAGGATGCAGCGTCTCCAAACACAAGAGCTGAAACATATACAAGCCTCATAAATGCCTGCACTGGGAGCATACAACTTGTGATCACACTTGTGCTCTCTTTCAGAACCAACCTAGAATAAAATAAACAAATACTAGCCACTAGTGACTCACCCGACGCTGCTCTGCATCACCTTCACGTTCCCCAGTCTCAAGCCTTTGCCTAAAAATCCTCCTTCCAATCTAAACAAAACCAAGGGAATTAGTAATTCAACATTCAAGAATCAAGATCCTTCCAAGGGCTAATTCAAACGAAGAAGCAGAATCTATAAAAACACCTCCATGTGCATAGATGCAGCATCAGGTTCATCTATTCCCAGAGCCTTTTTGAACTTGACTATCTTCTCTACTTCATCTCCTTTAAGAGTCTCTCCTTCACTTGGAAGCACAGAAGTCACGTACCTAATCAAGGTCACATACAAAAGGTTAACCACACTAAGAGAAACTAAGAAGAACAACATCTCAAACTTGACTCACCGGCAATATATATCACAAATCTCAGCTTGAAATGCTTCATCTCCTTTACTAACACCATACCTAAAACAACAAATCAAGAAGCATCGTTAATTACACTGTGTGTATGCAAATCCCAGCAAAATCACAATACACTAACCTATCAGCAATCCTTTCAATATCCTCTTTCGTCACAGAAGCAGGATCTTCAATATCAGCAACATAATTATGTAAACTAATAGCAGCTACCTCCGGTACTGCAGAGTTCAACGCATACACAACAGCTCCACCAGCAGCTCCAGCTACAGCAGCTGAACCTAAAGCGATATTCCTCGAACCAGCCAATCGGAATCCAAGACCATAACCAGCAGCTAGAGTCGCAGCGAGAATAACCGTAGAAGTCGCTAATCTCACCGGCGGTGTCATTTTCTCAACAAACGGTTGTATTCCGGTGAGCTCTTTCCTGTTTCCGTGAACATCTCGATTCTTCTTCACCTGAGTAGTGGAAACCGGTACTTCGCTAGTAGCTGTGCAACGAGGAAGCGAGACTCTGTAACGACGGCGTATTGGAGAGTGAGATTTCGGTAAAGGAGTTAGGAAGTGACAGAGAAGAGGAGAACGAGGAGAAGGTGAAATCGGAGCGTTAATGGCGGTAACGAGCGAGGGATTCATTGTTCCCTAGAGAGAGAGCTCGTAGGGTTTAACGAAGAAGAAATGAGGCTAGAAACACGGAGGAAGAAAGGGAGAAGAAGAAGAAGAAGAGATAAATGCCTTTTTCCAAACGTTGTGACGTTTTGTAATATTATATTCAAACTACCTGCCGTTTTGTCTATGATAAACGGTAAGACGGTGCGTGGAAATTGGAAACGCGACGATTTCTTCTTCTCTTTTAGCTTTTAGGGCTTAGTGTGTCGTCGTCTTCTTCGTTGAGCTCAGTTGTTAAAAATGCTAACTGCTGATATACCTCCGAATCAGTCAATTTACATTCAAAATATCAATGAGAAGATCAATAAAGAAGGTATTGTAACATGAATCAACTCCTTGTATTGTTCTTGATTCTGATTACTCTAGATTCTGTAATGTTTAAGTAAGCTTGCTCCACTTTTAAGGGTTTTGGAATTCTCTATTGAATCCTGAATTGATTGGAACAGTTTCTTGAATTGAATTGAATTCAAGAACTGAATTCGTGCTAGTTGCGTCTCTAAGAGTGAATTGAATTTCAAAAACTGAATGTTGATGCTTGTTGTGATTAAGGAGGTGATTGTTCCATGTTTTCACAATTTTGTTGATTTTTTTTTTTTTTTCAAGAGTTGAAGAGATCTCTGTACTGTTTGTTCTCTAACTTTGGAAGGATACTTGATGTGATTGCATTGAAGACTCCAAAGCTCAGAGGACAAGCATGGGTTGTGTTTACTGAAGTCACAGCTGCTAGTAATGCTGTTCGTCAGATGCAAAACTTTCCGTTTTACGATAAGCCAATGGTACGTTTTTGTTCTCGGTGTATCCTTCGCACTATATGATCGTTGTAAAATGATTCTATGTTGCATATCTGAGATTAGAAGCATAGAAAGTTGCAGAAGTCTAACTTGAAAGGGTAGGGTGATTTTTCTTGCTGATATGTATTGTTATATACTTTGATGGAAGTAAGAAGACATTAGATATTGAGCCTATGTGATTACTTAAGTGATTCTTAAATAAAAGACTAGAGAAATCTATGTGGCTATTACACAATATTATTCCAATCATGGTGATGTGTGATCTTTTTGGGTGCAGCGAATACAATATGCAAAATCAAAGTCAGATTGTGTTACTAAAGCTGAAGGAACTTTTGTTACTAGAGAAAAGAAGATAAAGCAAGAAGAGAAAGGTTTTTATACTTTCCTCTCTCTCTATATCTTAAGTTCGAAACTTTGTCAGCTCATTTTGTCTTTGTCTTTTACTTCCCTTCTGATGTTTAACAAAAACTACACATTACTTTCAGTTGAAAGGAAGCGACAAGCTGGAGAAAGCCAACAACCAAACTCGTATAACGGCGCAGCCACACAGAATGGAAGGCCTGTGGTAATTTCTCGTTCTAGCATCATTCCAACATTATCTTCTGATGAACATCATTGTCACAGCTTAGTCTGTAAATTATCGTTTCCGCATCAATCCAATAACTGTCTCCATTCCATTCCAGCCGAGCGGACAAGACACAATGCCACCAAACAACATACTCTTCATTCAGAATCTTCCCGTTGAGACGACTAGCATGATGCTTCAGCTGCTCTTTAAGCAATACCCAGGATTCAAGGAGATCAGAATGATTGAAGCAAAACCCGGAATCGCGTTTGTGGAGTATGAAGACGATGTTCAATCTTCCATAGCCATGGAGGCTCTTCAGGGTTTCAAGATCACTCCACAGAATCCAATGGTCGTCTCTTTCGCCAAGAAGTGAATAGCAGAGGTTAGTCTGTCTTATGAGAACAATGCTATGCTGATGGTAATGTTAACTTTGTAGCTGTTTAAAAGTGTTGAATCACGGTTATGGATTAAACTCCAAACCAAACGGTCTTGTTTTGTTTGGTTCAATTCGGTTAGTAGCTTGGAAGGACCTAGAAGCTTTAAACCAGAATGTTGATGAGATCAAAGAATTTAAAAGTGGTTGGTGAAATTTTCATTTTAAATGCATTCTTTTATTATTAGGACTTACAAAGGAAACTATAAACCACGAATTTAGAGTGGGGAGATTACGGCTTATTAACATCATCCAACCAAAAAAATAGTCATAATCAATAAATAGAAAGCAACAAATATGGCTTAATCTCTCTCTCTCTCTCTTTCTCTCACTTACTTCTCTTTTGTCTTTGATCTTCTAACAAAACCTAGAAACCAATCTTACATTTGATGATAGCAAGATAATCAACAAATAGAAACAGAGTCCTCTGTTTTGTTCTTCATCTCTGTCCACATACAGTAGTTTCTGCATATATAAAGTAGTTTCTCTTCCTCCACGTTCTTTTTACACTCATCTTTGGCGCTTGCGAAATAAAAGATCATGTCGATATCAATGCCGGACATGGAGGAGGGGAAATCGATGCAAAGAGGCAAAGTACTTGGTCCGTACAAGACGGAGACAATAGTATGCCAGAAAACCCACATGTTAACCTCAAAGGGGGTTTTCTTGGGCAGTGATCCTTTTAATTACGCAGTGCCAGTTCTCTTGCTGCAAATGGCCGTCATTATCCTCACCTCGAGGCTTCTCTTTCGCCTCCTCAAGCCTTTGAAGCAAGGCATGATCTCTGCTCAAGTCTTGGTAATGATTCCCACAATAAGTCGTCTATTTTTATTTGTTTTCTCTTTCTGTAACCAAGGAATTCCATGCAGGCTGGTATAATCCTAGGACCGTCTCTTTTTGGCCAAAACAAGAGATACATGGCTCGGTTCCTTCCCATGAGTGGTAAAATTACTTTACAAACGCTCTCAAACGTTGGTTTCTTCATCCATCTCTTTTTACTCGGGCTAAGAATCGACGCTAGTATTCTCCGGAAGGCTGGTTCCAAAGCCATTCTTATCGGTACAGCCTCTTACGCCTTTCCGTTCTCCCTCGGTAACCTCACACTCCTCTTCTTGAAAAACATTTACAACCTCCCGGGGGAGGTTGTTCACTGTATCAGCTCAGTGATCTCCCTCAACTCATTGACCTCATTCCCGGTCACCACAACCGTCTTAGCTGAGCTCAATATTCTGAACTCTGATCTTGGACGGTTAGCCACAAATTGCTCCATTGTTTGCGAGGCCTTTAGCTGGATCGTTGCACTCGTTTTCAGACTGTTCTTGCGAGACGGAACACTCGCTACCATTTGGTCTTTCTTTTGGGTCAGCGGTCTTCTGGTCGGAATTTTCGTGATCTGCAGACCAATCATCATCTGGTTGACAGAAAGAAGAAGCATTACGATTGGTAAACAAGGCGAGATCCCGTTCTTCCCGATCATAATGATCTTGCTGATGGTAAGCCTGTCCTCGGAAGTTCTCGGCGTCCACGCGGCTTTTGGAGCGTTCTGGCTCGGAGTATCGCTCCCCGATGGTCCTCCATTAGGCACCGGGCTCACAACCAAGCTCGATATGTTTGCATCGAGCCTTATGCTGCCTTGTTTCATTGCCATTAGTGGATTGCAGACCAATTTCTTCGTGGTCGGAGAGACCCACGGGAAGATCATAGAGGCCGTGATCATTATCACATACGCCTGCAAGTTCGTAGGAACCGCAGCCGCTTCCGCTTATTGCAACATACAGTTCACGGACGCGCTTTCTTTAGCCTTCTTGATGTGTTGCCAAGGTGTCATCGAGATCTACACATCCGTCATGTGGAAAGACACAAAGGTATATCTATATATTTTCTCTCAACATAACGTCCGACCATGTACACATTTTCCACACAAAAAATCATCGAATTATACATTATTGTTCGCAGGTTCTAAACGTAGAATGCTTCAATCTTCTTATAATGTCGATTTTGCTTGTGACTGGTATTTCGCGGTTCCTTGTCGTGTGCCTCTACGACCCATCAAAACGTTACAGAAGCAAGAGCAAGCGAACGATCCTCAACATGAGACAACGAAACCTTCAGTTCCGTCTTCTCCTATGCGTCTACAACGTCGAAAATGTACCTTCCATGGTTAATCTTCTTGAAGCTTCTTACCCAACACGGTTCAGTCCGATCTCTGTCTTTACTCTGCATCTCGTCGAGCTCAAAGGCCGAGCGCATGCGGTACTCATGCCGCATCACCAAATGAACAAACTCGATCCCAACACAATTCAATCCACTTACATCGTCAATGGTTTCCAACGGTTCGAGCAGATGCACCAAGGAACCCTAATGGCTCAGCATTTCACAGCTGCAGCTCCATACTCAAGTATCAACGATGACATTTGCACTCTCGCCCTCGACAAAAAAGCCACGCTCATCGTCATCCCGTTCCACAAACAATACGCGATAGACGGGAACATTGACCATGTGAACCCGGCAATCCGTAACATAAACCTTAACGTGCTGGAAAAGGCACCTTGTTCGGTCGGAATATTCATCGACCGAGGAGAAACAGAAGGCCGTCGCTCGGTCCTCATGAGCCACACATGGCGAAACGTGGCCATAATCTTCATTGAAGGCAGAGACGACGCGGAAGCCCTCGCGTTCTGTATGAGAGTCGCCGAGCACCCGGAAGTAAGCGTCACGATGATCCATTTCCGGCACAAGAGCTCTCTCCAACAGAACTACGTAGTAGAAGAAGTTTCCGAATACTCGGAAATTCGCCTTATAAACGATTTCAAGAACTTCTCACTGAACAAACCTAAAGTCCATTACAGAGAAGAGATAGTAAGAGATGGCGTGGAAACCACGCAAGTGATTAGTTCACTTGGAGAGTCATACGATATGGTTGTGGTAGGTCGTGACCATGACCTTGACTCGTCTGTATTGTACGGTCTCACGGACTGGAGTGAGTGTCCTGAGTTAGGTGTGATCGGAGACATGTTTGCGTCGACGGATTTTCATTTTTCGGTATTAGTGATTCATCAGCAAGAAGGAGATTCTCTAGCAATGGATAATAGCTATAAATTGCCAAATTCACCTCCAAGGGCAAGTGATCATAGAGTGCACACACGTTTCTCTGTTGAAGAAGGGTTTACTACGGTTGATCTTCACAACAATCGTTAATTAGTCTTTTATTTTAATGTTCTATATGTTTTAAATTTGTTAAATTAATAACAAAGAGTGTAGTTTTTAGTGTTTGTTACAAACTACAGATTGTTAAGTAAATAAGTTTCTTTTTTGACGTAAGTTTTTTTAAATGGTTACTTAATTAATTTCGTTTTAAATTGATAGAGAAAATGAAAATGGGATCTATCGTTTTAATTTTCAGATCTCAATGTTGGTATGTGGACATAGATAGAAGGACGTGTCATGCTTTGATGTGAGAGAGTTGCATCAAATCATTGTGAGAACGAGTGGGTCATTGACTCATTGGCGGTAGATGTTAGATAGCATCAGTTTGTACGTCTTTTAATAGAAAACAAGAGAAAAAAGACTCAATTTAAACAAAAGAAAAATCATTTAAAAAAGTTTATAGAAATTGATCTTTCATGTATCCATGACATGAACCAACAAAGCATGCATTTGGTTGACCAAGTTTAAACAAAAAATCCAGCATATTCTACTCTTACTAATCTCTTTGTATTACAAATAAACAATAGTAGTTGTTTTGGAAATGGGTTACTATATTCACATTAATAAACCGTAGCTAAATGAATTCAAAATTTGGAATAAAAAGAAAATTTATGTACGTAAAATGATGAGCATTAATGATTCAGGAGGCGTATGGAGAAAATGGGCTGTTTGGACCAAATTTAGTAATGTATGCATAGTTGCATACGCATTATACAAAGAAAATATTAATAGTAAATGGTAGACCATAGAGATGAATAAAATAGAAGAAAACGAAATGTCTAATAGAGATGGGGCATAGAAGAGGGAATCCATGTGAAGGTAGCTGATTCAGATGGGCTCGCCAGCTTTCATTTCTCTTTAAATGTTTAAATAATAATAAGAAGAATAATTTAGTCTCTATTTAGTCTGATATTTTATTGTAATAACTTCATTTTTGTATAGATATCTTAACTTGTAGTTGTAGCCATCTCTATTTTGTAAATTTCATGTTTAAAGCCTATATATTGTATGTGCTATAATCGAGTCGTTGCAAACCTATATTCACTTTAAATTGTTGAACCACTCACAATTAATAAGTCTAATAAGTACTCCTTCCGTTTCATAATATAAGTTGTTTTGGCTAAAAATACAAAGTTCAAGAAAAAACTTTTTATTTTTTTGTTAGATATATAATAAAAAGAACTCAACCCCAATTAAAAATAAGACTGCATAATATTATTGGGCACATAATATCCCGTAAAGTTAAAAAGTGTATAGAAATCTGAAAACAACTTATATTATAAAACAAAGAGTATTATCTTTAACTATGCCCATTTTTGCATATAATAACAACTGCATCAGCAACTCTGACACGTTTAAACGAGTCGAATCTTAGAATCTTAAATATAGATTAATTTATTTTATATAAAAAGTTTAAATCTCGATTAGCTAAAAGTTGAGAAAGAAACTTATATACACGATATAATTCATGGTAAACGAGGAGATACAATTGTTCATTTACCTTTTTCTAATGCATAAATCATTCATACACTTTCCTTGTCCATGTATGCATGGTGTACATTACAAGTTGTTTCCCTTTTGTTTATATGATTGAATGATTGTAACTTTGTATAATTTGGAAATGGAATAAATGGTTTTTATTTCAGTTTCGAACGCTTTTCGATTGGTCCACCTACATGTGAAAACCTGCTCACTAACTCTCATTAATAATTATTTTATAACTACCCGACTTATATAATTAACCTTAAGTCTAATCATTCAAAGTGGCATTTCCGTTAAACACACATTTTTATCATAATCGCAAATCATTTCATTGATGCCTTTCTTGTCTACAATTCGATCATACACACTTTTCCGAGTTTAAATCTAAATATCAAAATAACACTGTACAAAGTTACTAACCATTTTTTACCCAAAAAAGGTTACAACCCAGTAAATTAATAAAACTCATCAGTTATTTGATCGATATGATCATAAATATCAAAATTCACTAATTTTATAACCGAAATTAACAAGGCTCCTGGTTCTTTGATTCACTTCCATTTAAATATTTCCCCTTAGACAATGGCTTTTTTTTTTGTCAATGTTAACATGTCCAACAAAAAAAAAGTTACTAAGATAAATCCTACATCAAAAAAATTTGTTTGCTATAGTCGACATGTATATGTGTGTCGCTTTTGCTCAATGATTTTTTTAGGTCAAAATGTAATCATTCCCACTGACTCAAAAATACAACAAGCAATTTTAACATAGATCTTATCCACATTATATAATTCTTTTCATGAGATTTCCCCCAAAAAAAACAAAATAAGGTTGAAAAAAAAACAAGAAATGAAAATAATCTCTCCAAAATAAAAATCCGGCTTCCGGACAAAAAAAACCACCATTAGCTAGAATGTAAACAAAAAAAAGGCAAAGACTCAAAGAGGCATTAATTAAGATCCTCAGAGATACTATCAAGGTGAGGCCGCCACGTGGACACCGAAGCCGATCTGCTATGTCGCCGGCGATGACGGTGTTCTTTACCACTCGTCGTCGACGATACAACTTCTTGTAAGTACTTATCACACAACTTCACACATTGATCGTCTTCACTTTTAACATCGGCACTAGGGTTGTTATTGTTGTTGATGAGAGTCTTTTTCCGACCACCGTCTTTTCTCCTCCTTTTCTTCTCCGGCAAGGAAGAATCAGGGATGAGAAAATAGATGCTTCCTCTCTTGAGTTCAGATTCAGGAGACAAGATCAAGATTTTACGGACAACACCTTGAGAACATGGTTTACTTAAGATATGGTTAGGGTTTGCTTGTAGGATCTCTCCTGCGGTTATGGACCGTGTGATTTCTTCAACGTAGCCGTTTAAATGAACGATTCTGATCAAATCTAGTGCTCCACATGGAAGAACACATGCAAGACAACACCTTAAGCTGTTTCCCATCTCTCTCTTTCTTCTTTTTTCTCTTTGTTTTTTTTGGGTATTTGTTTATGTATTGATTATGAGATTTATGGGGAAGAACAAGTTGGAGAAGACGAGGTTATATAGGAGCCAACACTTCACGTAATAACAAAGCGGGCTTGACCACTGAAATGACTGAATTGCCCTTTTGTATTTTTGTTATTAACTGAACCCACCTTCATAAACACATGTATTGTCATCGGCTCATCATCTTAAGTTTTTTCATGAAAGCAATTTTTATTATGTGAATTTGTTCCAAATTATTTAAAGTCCTATCTCATTAGTTCTGAAAAGTATAATCTTAGCAAGCAAAAAATCATATACATGCATGTTTACATGTAGATAATTAGATATAAACAATGTAAATAATCTGAAGATTATACATGTGTGATTTTTGTTTACTCTCTGCGATTAAGTGGTCTTAGATTTCTCTTAGGTGAAAGATCTGATGGAATCTAAGTAACTAATCAACGGTTAGCACAAATGTCGAAAAAAATCGAGTATAGATATTCTGACGCTACGTGACAAGTTTTGAAGGGGAAAAACACTTTTTTCTTGTAGTCTTTCTCGAATAATACCAAATCTTGAAACTAGGAGCGTGTTGGGATTAGATAGAATGCTCATTAATAAATTGAAACAATGACCAAAGACTTGGAAACTGAAAAAGGATTATCTTTTTAAACAAAAAGCGTATTGTACACTACGGATACTTAAGTAGGATTTGATATCAATGTTGGAAGTAACAAATTTATTAATTTACTTTAGATTAAGTGTTCTTTTTCTCGTAGCTATTGAGAAATACAGATACTCGTTGTTTGTGCTCAAGCTACTTCACCTTTGGAGATGGAGTAGTAAATACTCCCTCCGTTCCTAATTAATAGATGTTTAAGGTAATGCACGGTAATTAAGAAAACGCATTGATTTCTACGATTTACAGTTTTCAATAAAGTTTAACCAATAGTATTTCAATATTTGTTTTGGAATTTGTAAAAGTGCATAGAAAACTGTAAAAACTCTATTAATTTGGAACAAAAATTTTTTGTAAAAAATTCTACATTTAGGAACAGAGGGAGTATACAACTACTGCTGAACAATCTATTGAAGATTTCGATAAGATTTTTAAATAAATAGAAGTACAAAGAATAAGAATCCATTGATGTATAGTTTGTTTTAACGGTTTTATGGCCCCATTACTCTAGCAAACTTTACTTGAGTTTACTATTTTTTCGTATTCTAGAGCCTCCACAATTTTATTTTGTTTGATTAGATATATAAATCGGGAAAACGGTCATAAAAACCCCAAACTATGTGGTTTAAACCGAACAAACTCCAAACTATCTCGTAAACGTTTTTAATCCTCATCTTTGGTTGACTTATCAGTTTTAATCCTCAACTTTCGTTGACTAAGCCGAATTAGTCCCATTGTTAAGTTGCCTAACAAACTTATTTAACGGAGGTAATTGCTTTTAAAAAACTCTGTCAACATATGACGATGTCGTTTTATCTTTATCCAAACTGAAAACCCCCAAATCGATTTCATAGAACCCTAAAATCACAAATCTCTAATTTCTCTCTTCGATTCTTCTCTCGTTCAAAGGATGAGTTCAAATTCTGAAAAACCGTGTGTAAACACACTCGGAATACGTGGAATTCCTTTAAAGTGTGTATGTGGACGTGATGTCACAATTTACACTTCAAAAACGCAAGAGAATCCAGGAAGACCTTTCTTTCGTTGTCCAACCAAAAAAGATGTAAGAAACACTTCATAGTCTTAAGTTTATACTTTGAAATCGTTGTTTACACTGTACAATCTGAAAGTTTGATTCAATTTGTTCATACAATAGGATCATCTGTTTAAATGGGTAGAAGAAGCTATGTTTGAGGAGGTAGAAGATGCTTTACCGAAACTCGGTATAATCGAAAATGAGATATCAAATGTCAAGTCAGAGGTTGAAGAGTTGAAAGTTCTGATCCAAGAATTGAAGGAAGAGGTCATGAAGAGCAGCAATGAAATCCGACTGTGCAAAGTGATGAACAAAATGTGTTTTTTGTGTTTTTGCTTGATGGCAATTGTAGTTGTTTATATTCTGGTTTGCAAAGCACAAGAGAAGAAATTTGTTCTTGGTTATTAAGTCTACTAAATTTGCTATGTACTAATATTTTCTATTGATCAAACACTAATATATGTTTGTCCTTTTCTTACTTGTTAAACGTGCTTATAATTTCAACAATTAGGACACTAGCATTCAAACATGACATGGTAGAGATCAAACCTGAATAAATTAAAACATGACATCGAAATAGATCATTTTGGTCTTACATAGTTTGGTCATATAGCAAAAGCAAACACATTACCTAGTTTGGTCATGAGCAAAAAACATACACAAAGGTACCATAATCCGAAGCAAAAACACATGGTCCCATAATCCGAAACAAAAACAACTGAAACAAAGACATAAGTTCACCACACACACCAATGTTATGCTTGACCTTCTGCTTATTTGACTTGTGATCATTGGCCGTATGATCCTTGGCCTTGTGATCCTTGGCCTTGTGAAACTCCTTGTGATGTTCTTCCCTAAGTGAAAAATTTGTAACAAGATGAATAAACATTCAAATAAAATCGAATACAAAACATGACAAAACTCAAATAAGTTTTTATAAGTCAACAAACCTGATCTTTCCTTGGCCTTCCCCTTGGTCTTTTTGGTTGACTCTCAACGCTTGGTTTTCCACAACTTATCTTGTTGTGCCCTTCTTCCTTGCAATTCGAACATGATATGATTCTTTTCTGCCGTGATAACTTGGTCTTACTTGAGGAAGAGGCTGTTTCATGAACTCCCTTACGCCTTTCATAATTATTAGGTCTACCAGGATTACCTAATCTCCATGGTGGTGGCAAAACACCTAATCTATTCACCTCAGGCCATTTCTTTTTACCTTCTACAGGCCTAATACTTACCTTATATGTATGTTGCCACATCTTTGTTGTATAAAAATCAGACACATAGTCATCAACTTGTTGTTTCTTGGCTGTGATGACACATGTCGCATGAGCACAAGGTATCCCAGTCATTTGCCACTTCCCGCAACCACATGTTTGCAATCCCATATCCACAGAATAACTACAACCTTCATCATCTATCTCATAGACATTTCCAGTGGCCATGAATCTTATGCATCTCATAGACTCCTTTTTCATTTTTTCAATCTCAACATGTGTTCTTTTTGTGAACCTTGTCTTCAATCTATTTGCAAGAATAGACCTTTTCGTACTACGCTCCATACACTGTCTCCGAATCTCCTCTAACATCACTAGCAATGGTTTTCTCCTTGCTTCCTTAATGGTTCTATTAAAAGACTCACACAAGTTGTTCAAGTTATCATTGCAAAATGAGCCTATCCTATAGAAAGCTCTAGACCATCCTCGAGGGTTAGTGTTTTCTAGAGAAGCAAATGCACCTGGATTATACTTCTTCAATGCCTCCATGTTTACAACAAAATCCCCTAATGTGTAACTCCGTGCAATCTTCCAAAATAGTCTCTGTAATTCAAGATCATGGCTGTCTCTATTCCAGTTATCCAAAACATGCTTACAACACTTTCGATGTTCAGCTTTTGGAAGAACAATGTTGACAGCTTTGATTATACTCTGAAAAGAAAACACACAACATAAGTAATACGTAACAAAAAAAAGTGGATGCACAAGCGAATTACGATGTGATACTAACCTTATGTTTGTCGGATATAATTGCAATGTCCTTCCCTTCGTCAAGTCTCAAATCACAACTGAGATGTCTAATAAACCAGTCCCAATTCGTATCATTCTCTACTTCAACTACAACCCATGCAATTGGCACTATCCTATTATCTCCATCTCTTCCAACTGTGTCCCTTTACATCCCATTTAAGAAAAGCACCATCTACTCCTATAATAGGCCTACAAGTCTGTTTCCAAGCCTCTTTTTGTGATTTAAAGCAAACATATAAACGGTAAATCCTTTGTTTGCTTCCGATGGTTGGGCCTGGAACAGTTTCAATCTCCATAGTAGACCCTGGATTTGTCTCAAAGATGTGCGCTTGATAATTCCAGACTTTATCAAAATGTGCTTCATGACTAGCTTTTCTTTCTTTCATAAGTTTTGACTTCGCCTTCCCACATTGTTCATCAGTTACAATCAGCCCATATTCTCTCTTTATCTCTGAAGCCATCTCTTGTTTTGTTATCTTTGGATTCAGTCTTAACCTTTCTGAAAACAAAGTGGCAATTGTCGACCTCTTCAACATCTTAGAGTAGCCTGATCGAACACATATATGTTCATTTACAAAGGTTTTAATCTGCAACGTCCTTTTCCTCTTCTCATACGAACAAAATGCTCGCCACTGACACTTATCTTTAGTATCAGAACACCTTGCATCAAGTTTCATAGTGCTTGACTTAAGTAGCTTAATGTCATACCTTGTTTTCAGAGAGTACCTGAGAAGAGCAAGCTTGAAATCATCTGCACAAGCAAACGTTTTCCCCAACGCTAGCAGTTCCTCCGGATCAGCGTTTTGCTCATCTTCTTATTCGTTGTCAACAGATAAAGGATCGGGAATGAAATCATCATTCCAAGCATCTTCATCACCACTGTCTGAATCACTCGCAGTCTCAACCTCATCATTCATGTCACCCTCTTCATATAAATCTTCACCATTGTCTTCCTCGACAACAAAACCATCTCCATTATCCATAGCATCATCGACATCATCATCAATAATCTGCTCAGTATCGTCGTCACCAACCACCTCGCAATCATCCCAACTTACAGCCTCTTGTTCTTCATTCAATCTCACTTCTTCGCCATTACCATCTCGAACTCGAACATTCTCGCTGATCGGAGTATCTCCAACACCCGAGCAACCATTATTATCATCAATAACTTCAACATTTTGGCCGTTTCTCTCTGTTCGACGAACACATAGCTTTTTTCGCATCATCACAAGAAGAATCGAAGAGAGAAATTAGGAAATTAGAGATTTGTGATTTTAGGGTTCTATGAAATCGATTTGGGGGTTTTCAGTTTGGGTAAAGATAAAACGACATCGTCATATGTTTGACAGAGTTTTTTAAAAGCAATTACCTCCGTTAAATAAGTCTGTTAGGCAACTTAACGATGAGACTAATTCGGCTTAGTCAACGAAAGTTGAGGATTAAAACTGATAAGTCAACCAAAGATGAGGATTAAAAACGTTTACGAGATAGTTTGGAGTTTGTTCGGTTTAAACCACATAATCTGGGGTTTTTATGACCGTTTTCCCTATATAAATCGCCAACTTTGGGTCTTAATAAAAATAGTTTGGCCATTTTGTTTTCTAGTAAATAATTCAAATCCGTTAGGTGAGAAGATGAAGATATCCTCAAATGGTCGGTCTGATAGAGGCAAATAAGTTACTATAGCCTTGAAAACTATACATGAATAAATGATAACACTAACATTTGTTAACGCATGATTCTATGTTTGAGATACATAGGTTCTGTTAAACGAGTTGAAAGACTTCTTTATGTCACAGCTGCTTTATTTCAAATTAATTTTTGAGTTCTCAAAAGCGGTGTCCCTAATTACGCAATGGAGCTAGTTACTTAACAATTTTACTTTTTTGTCATTTAACAGTTTCACTCTTTATAAGAACTTAACATTCACAATACGAATTTTGGTCATCATTTGGATATATGAATGCGGCTGGTAGGGATCAACACGCCCATATTAAGGTGGTTCAAGTCAAATTAAACCGCATGAACAATATTCTATTTGAAAAGAAATTTTAGAAAGAATTATGCGGAATAATTTTTATATGAAAAATTGCTCCAATCAATCGAAATGTTTTATAATACACGTTTGATAGTTATTTTATTCAATGGGCACAAATTTTTTGTTGATATGAGTATGGCCACAATTTGAATGTGAAATTTTATTACCGATATAGATTTCCATTCCCATCAATCGTTGAATGCCAAATACATAATCTCTAGAATCATCAGTTGAACGAAGTAACGAACTTAACATTAAATAAAATAAGGAAAACAATTTCTTTGAAATAAAAACAGCTGTCTTGAAGGACAAAACAATAGTATTGTGCAGTCATTATTATGTATGTACTTTGCTTTTTAAAATATACTATGAATTATTCGTTTATGTAGTGTATTCGTTTACGAATACTATTCAAATGATTTAAACCATAATAGTACTGTCAACCCAATATTGAATTGAAGTATTTTATTGATTTGTAGTATAAAATTTGAGTTACTTATATTATTATGTTGCTTTAAAGGCTTTCTGCGATAATGACTATTCTCACACTAATTAAAGTCAATTCCGTACGTACGTTAATATGTACTTAACTAAGATATCTGCAACTTGAGGGGCTTAAGTACTGTATGGATTATAGTTGATCAAGACCCGTTGGTCCCGGGATTTAATGAGTAATTAAGCTTACTTGATTAAGCAAGAGAGGAGGGGACAAGTAATCCACAGGACTACATAAATAGCTATACACTTTTAAATAAATAAAAATCGAAGAACTTCATAAGAGAACGTAAACCGAAACTGGTTATTTATTGATTTTTAAAAATCGAGGGTTTAAATTCCAAGTTAAGATCTTAATGTGAAATCTCACAGTGTATATACCTAAACGTTTAGTATTGTTGCATGTAGATTATGAAATATATATCTAGCTCTGTTATAAAATTTGGATAATTTAATTCTTTGAAATACAAACAAATGGATCATGTCACTTGTGCAATTTAGCTAAAGAAAATGATGAAGCCCTATGGTTTTTTATTGCCTATACTCAAGTGAACTTTTATCACTCTATATTTTTTTTGCTAAATTTATCACCCTATATATCATATATCTTGGAATTATTCCAAGAATTTACATGGTCTCCTTAATTGCATGCAACGTAGTGTTCTACTACATCTTGCGTTGGTCTAAACTTCAACCATTTATCACCGCGATCGCTAACACAAGAAGCTCTTATAGTCTTATTATATCTTCTAAGTTGTAAAAGCTAGATTTGGCCAGAACGTAATAAACTAATTCAGTTTTTTAGCATGGTAAAAAGCCATGACTAATGATCAACTAAAGTAAGAGTTGATCGAAGTAAGACAATAAACAAAATAAATCTGGTTGCAGAAAATAAATATTGGAAACGGATTAACGACATGTAAGAGGAAGCTTCATCGTACGGAGTTTTCCACCGACGACGTACGATTGGCGCCGAATAAGATATTGAATTCTAGAGTAATTCCATAATTAATTTGTTTAATCAAAGAATGGCCAAAATAATTAGGACACGGATGAGATTTTGGGTGATTTTGGGTGTATGTGAGCCACAATGTGTTAAAGACTGAATCATTCTAATGAATCTTTAAAAGGGTTTAATGGGATCATAATTGAAGAACGTGGGGCAAACCTGTCTTGTTCCACAATTTCACAACTTCCACGGTGGATCATTAACAACTTAATCAAGTCTGAATTTTAAAATAATGTTAATTTGTTTTAAGAGAATTTGGCAAAATATGTCTTCTTTTATCAATGTCCCGACTACATTATTACGCATAGACAAAAAAAGTAGTTAGAAAAAATAAAACCGAATAAAATTGTTTAAAGTGAAACCAAACTAAAAATAGTTTGGTTTAATCACTCAAAAATGTTACATTTATGTAGATATGTGATGATTAAACCAAACTATTTTAAAATAAAATATAGCATTTTTAACGGTTGAATCAAAAGAGGTACTTAAAGAACTTCTACCCAATATTAGTCTATTCAAATATGTTTTGAAATATTCTACTAGCACAACAGTAGTATAAGAGTTATATTATATACATTTGGTTTAATATATAGAGTTTTCATTGCAATATTACTGTTGTACTAATAATCAACGAATGAACTTGAATGTAGAAAGCTTTGGAGGCCAGGTATCGTCGTAAGAATTTAAGCTGATGGAATACTAATTACAAATAAGATTAATTTAATTTAGTTGCCTATCTCTAGGCGCGGCTCTATTATTTTATGATGGCCAATCAAAAACGAAAAAGAATCTAAAGATATGCAAATGTAATTATAGGGACCAATGATATTATAGTATAGTTGGCGTTTTTTTGGGTTCAAAATGGTCAAACCACCAAGTAGGTGGTAGTTCAGAAGTGGGTTTTGACCATCCCAAAAGAAAAAGTTTATGTCTTCAGTTCGAACCCTGCTTGGTACAAGACAATTATATTCTGGTCACAGGGTGTGATTTATCGGCTAGTTTTAAATTTAGGTCATATTCTAAATTTTCGAGAGGCTTATGACCATCCCAAAAGGAAAGACTACTCTTTAGCTCAATTTCAAAACTTCAGTTTACAATTTTTCTCTCTCTCTCATTCTATTGACTATAGAAATTGTAAAACATTTTTTTATGTAATTGGGGATACGAACAAGACTGAATTTTGGGTTTCCATAAACGAGCGGAATATCCTTTCATTTGATACATTTGTAATAAAAAAATTGTTGCAGAAGATGATTCAAAGTTTCAAACCCTATACATTCAACTTTTCGGAGGGAATTCTAACCATTGATATTCTATGAGTTGGTTGGAAGTTGGAACGCATAAAAATTGTATGAATAGTATATGATATTGGTATGGGCATACCATAACATCAATTCGCAAACATATTTTCGTATTTGTTAGTAAGATACGGAAGATGATAATAGTACACTGAAAATATCAATTATTCCCCTGAAGTCGAGGAAGATTTGATTTTAGCCACTCTTTTTCTCTTTTTATAAGTTGTAACCAACGAAAAAAACATTATTATACAGAAATATGGGACGAAGTGGTGTTTTGGGGGGACGTAACTAATCGAATAAAGACAAATGAGTGGAATAATTTAAAGGTTTTAACATAGATTTGGAGATATCTCCAGCCTATAACACACGTTTGTTTAGATTTACTCTCGTGTGCAATATCTTTTTGTTTTGGACCGTAAATCATTTTCGTAATCTTCATTGATCTCCCGCCGCACGTACTTCAATTCTAAACTCGTTTCCGTGTAAGGACTAATTAGGAGAATCTATTTTTAATTAGATTTTACTAAGATATCAACATTAACAAATAACAACCATACATATATTGTTATATATGTACTAATTTTCTTGCATGATCTCGTTGTACGTATATATTTTAACGTTTCCGAGGATATGTGCATGCATTATTTTGGTGGTTAGACTTATCATTGACCCTATATCAATTCTTCATACCTTAATCTACCCATATAACGTTTGTTGCGACCAAGACGCCCTAATTTTAAAGTGTTTTTCTCTGTTTGCATGTAAATGCCTTTAATTTTTGTAAATGAGTTGGACAAAAGTATATTTGAGTGATTACGAGAGTTTAGGACGTGAAGGATTAT
The DNA here is from genome assembly GCA_900128785.1 of Arabis alpina. Classification (NCBI taxonomy): domain Eukaryota; kingdom Viridiplantae; phylum Streptophyta; class Magnoliopsida; order Brassicales; family Brassicaceae; genus Arabis; species Arabis alpina. Next base: position 3,783,804 of record LT669788.1, read on the forward strand.
AATTTACTTTTATAAAAGTAAAATATAGGTTACATAAGTTTATACAGTGGAGAGGAGGATTTTTTTTTTGGTAGGAGGAGACCAATGTCTCTCCTGATTTATTCAACTAATAAACTGATTATACTTGAATGCTTCTCGGGTACGTCCAATACAATCGGATTAACAACATCAAAACTAGAATCAAACATATGAAAACTTAAAGCTAAAGAAAACTCAAAAGTTCATCAATCCATCTGCCAAACAATTAACTTCTCTATACACGTGTGAAATTTGGACTATCCAATCATTTGATAACAAGTCATGACACAAACGTACTAGGAATGACAGCGGGTGTGATTCACTTATCCCTATCTGAAGAAACCCCACTACGGTTTTCGAGTTCACTTCCAACTCGAGACACGTGATCCCTTACTCTCAAGCTATGCATAATCTATAGTAAACTCTCCATAACTCCGCCAGTGGTGCATAACATATGCTTGCAGTAGTCTTTATTGGCTAGATACAATTTTGAATAGAATATTTGCATATTTGGATAGGGCCGGATATGGGCCTGAATTTGGGAACCAGCCCGTTCTATTTTAGATTCCTTTGACCAAGAGAAGTCACCATTCTTATGGCTTCCTGTGAAGCCCATTTAATGTCATTGACTTTTTGACTAAAATGTCAATTTCTACAGCATATAAGCAAGACACAAACACACATTTATGGGTTTAGTAGAGACTCTAATAATTAATCGAGTCGTCCTACAAAGAAGCAAGAAAATTACATAAAAGAAGAAGAAGAAAATATAAAAATGTTGATCCATGAAATTATGTTCATGATCATAACAGGAATAATAATATTTGCGACATGCCATGCAAATGCAACCAACGAGACCATCAACATCAATTTACCAATATTCCCAGCGATTCTTGTGTTCGGCGATTCCACAATCGACACCGGAAATAACAACTACATCAATACAATCATTCGTGCTAATTTCCCTCCTTACGGCTGCAATTTCCCTGGCCATAACGCTACCGGTAGATTCTCCAACGGTAAACTCATCCCGGACTTCATTGCATCTCTAATGGGAATCAAAGACACTGTTCCTCCTTTCCTCGACCCGCATTTATCGGATTCCGATATCCTTACTGGAGTGTGCTTTGCCTCGGCCGGTTCTGGTTACGACAACCTCACGGATTTCGCTACTTCATCTCTAACCGTAGCTAAACAGGCAGATATGCTTAGAAGTTACATGGCGAGGTTGAGCCGGATAGTCGGGAAAGAGAAAGCGGCCAAGATAGTAGGCGAGGCTCTAGTGATTGTAAGCTCGGGAACTAACGATTTCGATTTCAATCTCTATGATACTCCTTCTCCTCATCGCAAGCTTGGCGTGGAGGGATATCAAAATTACATCCTCTCCAGTGTACACAACTTCATTCAAGTAAATAACAATCCTATCATATACGCATTGCATACACATAAGATACCATTCGCCTTATAATATGCCATAATGGTGGATCAAATCTAGGTTTTATAACCACAGAATTTCGTCATTTTTTTCTTTCTACAATAAATATTATCCAAGTTTTGAATTCGGATGGTCAAACATTCACGATACTAGTACAAACCACTAAGATTATCTATGCATGACAATTTTATATCAAACATAAATTTCTTACAATTTTTTTTTATCATATACATGTATTCTAAATTATCATTGGAAAATATAATTTTAAAATCGTTAGCACGGCTAGCATATGGTACATGTTTATGAGCTTGAAGCCTTGAACTACTATTTATTTTCGACAATATTAATTTGTTATTACGTGGATGTGTATAGGAACTATATGAGAGTGGTTGCCGGAGAATAATGGTGTTGGGACTACCACCGATCGGATGTTTACCGATACAAATGACGATGGCTATGCAAAAGCAGAACGAAAGACGGTGCATCGACAAACAAAACTCCGATTCGGAAGAATACAACCAGAAGCTAAACCAGTCCCTGACGGATCTTCAATCCAATCTCACTGGAAGTGTCATCTTCTACGGCGATATCTACGGAGCTTTGTTTGACATGGCTACTAATCCCCAAAAATACGGTAACGTAACGTTTCTTTTAGCCCATGCACATCACATTTCACCCTAAATCTAGTTCTCCTTGCGTTTCGAACAATTGCACGTCTTTTATAAATGAAATTTAGTTCAGTGTTATATTATGAATTAAATATACACAATATACGTATAAAGACATTCTTATACAATTATATGGTAACAAATTTACAGGATTTTTTTTTCCAGCCCGGTAACATACCTAAACTGATAACATATTTAACCCGGTTTAGTTGACTTGATTGGGACTTGCAAGAGATCTATGTTGCTAGACCATGATCTAGCGATTCCATAGAGGGATCTATGTTGCTAGGCCATACGACTTTATTCTCATTTAGGAATCAGGATCGAATTATTTCATGCATTAATTAATATTTGTGTACGTTTACAAAGTAGTAAAGTGATTTCTTTGAATGGGACAGGGATAAAGGAGACAACGAGAGGATGCTGCGGAACGGGAGAGATGGAGTTATCGTACTTGTGCAATCCTTTAACTCGGACTTGTCCTGACCCGAACCACTTCCTTTTTTGGGACGATATTCATCCTTCCCAAGTTGCTTACCTCGTCATCAGTCTCAGTCTTATTGATCAAATCCTCCAAGTTCTCCACTGATCTTAATTTTTGCTTTTATATATTAATTTGTATAGAAGAGGTTAATCTATATCTCCCTCTTTTGAGAAAGAGGTTAATCTATATCTTCCTCTTGCGTCAGATAATTCAACGTATAATAGCTCACTGCTCGCGTTTCCCCTAGCCCTTCCGTGTACTATTAAATTTTCACAAAATAGTTGAAGTTCTATACGAACAAAGAAGGGAAACCAAACAAGTTCATAACCAAGCAAAATAGTCAACTATTTCAAATTTTGTTAGAACAAATTGGAGCACAACAAAGACTTCCGTTTTTAGTTATATATTTTATTTTTGTTGTTTATCTTTTCGTTTTTGGTCAAGCTTTGAATCTCTTTAATTAGATTTCATAACATTCTATTTTTGTAAGACAAGTAATAAACAAACTAATCCACCATATATCACTTTAATTTTAAACATATATAAAATCCACCATTGAAAAAAAGAGTTGATAAATCAGTAACAATAATAATCAGAAAGTTGACCAAAGAAAAAGATAACTTTTCAAATTTCACAATAATGTCTACCTCCAAAACTGTAGCAGCTGTTATTTTCCTGATAACTCTAGTTGCGTCTAGCAATGCAGCAGAAAACGCTGCAATGCAACCGCTGGCCCCGGCGATCTTAATCTTTGGAGACTCAACCGTGGACACAGGAAACAACAATTACCACTCCAAGTCTAACTTCAAGGCAAATCATATCCCTTATGGAATCGATCTCCCAGGGAAACCAGCGAATGGGAGATTCTCAAATGGAAAACTATATTGTGACATTCTCGCCTCCGAGCTTCGCATCAAAGACTTAGTTCCTCCTTTTCTACAACCAAACCTCTCTGATGCAGAAATCACCACCGGGGTTAGCTTTGCATCCGCTGGTTCAGGCTTTGACGAACGTACCATGCTCACAACCAAAGCCATCCCCGTCTCATATCAACCTACCATGTTCAAGAATTACATTACTCGTCTCAAAGGTATCGTAGGGGAGAAGAAAGCGATGGAGATCATAAATGGCGCGATTGTGCTCCTCAGTGCTGGTACTAACGACTTCATCTTGAACTTTTATGATATCCCAACAAGGCGCCTTGAGTTTCCTAGGATCTCTGATTACCAGGATTTCTTGCTAAAAAGAATAGAGAATTTTGTCCAGGTATATAAAACCATCTATAATTCTTTTTTAACATGTTTTTCTTTTAAAACATTTTTTTAATTATTTTGATGGTGGATACTCAATGAAAAAGAGATGCGCTTAATGTTCACTTAGCTTGGTATATCAATGAGACACTACCAATAAAGATGCTTTAAATATTTACTTGATATATGTGTGTATGTAGGAGCTTTACAATTTAGGATGCCGGAAAATTTCCGTGGCTGGGTTGTCCCCGTTGGGTTGCTTGCCGATCCTAATGACCACAAAACACCGCATGGGCATATTCAGAAACTGCATAGAAAGATATAACAAAGACGCACTCTTGTTCAATGAAAAGATTCAAAAGCTAGTGCCTGCTCTTGAAGCGTCTCTCCCAGGAAGCAAGATTGTATACACAAATATCTACGATCCCATGATGGACATGTTCCAGAACCCTTCCAAATACGGTATGTATGATTCTTTTACTTCTTCTTCAAGTCATACCCCTAGTGTCTTGACTTCTTGGGCTTTCATTTACGTATAGGGTTCAAGGAAACAAAGAAAGGGTGTTGTGCATCAGGGTATCTTGAGGCGGGTGACTTTTGCAACTCCAAATCTAAGTTATGTTCGAATCACTCAGAATATATGTTCTATGACTCTATTCACCCTACCCTCGCCACCTCAAATCACGTTGTTCGTGCTACCGAATCTACCATAGCCAAGCTTCTTGATGCATAAAGCACTCACTGAATTATGAGAGTCATGTATTAGTCCCCAAGTTCAGCACACAGCTGATCCATGATATTGATTTCAAGCTTTGACGTGTCTTTGTCACTTTTTGACTTTTAAGTTTATAATTAAGAACTTTGATCGAATTCTTTTATTCAATTTGTATCATATATCAAAGATTCAAAAGGACATTGCTGCTGAATAAGTCAACAAGTCAAAGTCAATATCATTAACTCGAGCAATAATGTAGGCATGTAGCTAATAAATCAATTAATTTTAGGAAAGAACACTTAGTTGAGACGACCGATTCATGAACACCCAAACAAAAAAAAGATTCTTTAACATGATCCACATTTTTTACATAGTTGTCAATTAATAATCCTTTTTCTGTCTTTTTTATATAATCAACTCGAGCTTTCCTTGAACAACCCCTTAATCCTCAACTCCAAATCTTCAACAGTAAAAGCAATAAACGGCTCTCCACGCCTACCATTAATCTCCGGCGACGCTTTCAATCTTCCGATGAAATTCGTATACGCTGGAGACACAATCCCGGCAACAGAACTTTGCAACTCATCTCTCAATTTCTTATCAGTCACAACCCATTGAGATTGCGTCAGACACACTTCATCAAACCTAGCATTGAACAATCTAAGACTCTCCACTAACTTCGGATACGGACTATCAGTCCTAAGCAATCCCACCACTTGGTTCCATGAGCTCCTTCCGTAACTAGAATGGTATTGCCTCATTTTCGCCGTATGCTTCACAATCCAATCTTCTCCTAAGATCAAACCAAGCTCGTTATCCGAAACCTTATCAAGAATATACTTCCCATTATTCATCATGAACAAGAAACATAAAGCCGGATCGCGGTAAGTTCTTTTCTTGCCTTCCAAGTTACTCTCCAACAACTCCAAAACCCATATGATTTGCACAGACAAAGGTCTACTGTCTGAACCGGTTTCGTTCCCGGTCTGGTCAAGAATCTGTTCCAGGGATTGCCTCGATTTACACGCGGCACGTAGATAGTTCATCACGTACCGCGTGATCGGGTGAATCCCACCGCCAGGAAACGCTGTTTTGGGAGGATCACGACGGATTAAATTCTCAAGCTCCATAAATATCCCTCTAATCGCATCTCCTAACCTTTTATGAATCGCGACCGTCTCGTGCCTTAACGGTAAACAATATTGATTAGAGAATAACGTTTCCATTTTAGGAAGTAGTTCTTGAATCGCTTCGTATAAATCCATAACCTTAAACAAACGTTCAGGCAAACGGCTTCCTAAAGCGATTGCATCTGCGAAATTCAGAAGCTGTGTGGTCGTTCCGCGACAAACTTCCATGAAAGAGAGATCTGTAACAGAGGAAACAGAGAGATCAGAGAAAACGCGGTCGCAGAGAAGACGCTCGCTTGGGAAGAAAACACGAAACACCATAGTTATAGCTTTGATCCAACGGTCGATTTCGTCTTCAAGATCTTGCCATGGAGTGTCTTGCACTTGTTCCATACTTAGTCCTTTTAAATGCAACCTCGATAAACTTTCTTCAAGAAACTCTCTCCGTCGACTGCTGTACACTCGTGAACACTCTTTTCCGAATCCACCAGCTACCATTCGAACAGCGATCGCGTTTAAATCGCCGATAACGCTCGATTGTAAAGCATCAATCACGATTTTGTAATCGGTGATAGGACGGGCTACGATAACCTGTTCAAATATGCATCCCTTACATCACATTTCAATTTCGTAAATTTTATAACCACAAAAATATTGATCTAATTCGTATTTATAACTGATCTTTTTCTAATCTTAAACAGAGTTAAATTCAGAGAAACAAATTAAATCAAACCAAGTCCGATTGAAAAAGATGTTTATCTTATTTTAGTTGCTCTAAAAATGAAATAGAAAGTCAACTTGTAAATGTCACAAAACCTAGTGAGTTTTTTTTTTATAACTATGGAAATGAACTTTTTAGGGTATTTCCAAATTAATTATTTTACCTGGTCGTCGTTGTCTTCTTCACCAGAGAACTCGTCCTCGGAGTCAAACGACTCAGAGGCTCGGTCCATTACATAACCAAACTCTTCTTGAAGCCTAAACATCACCGGTTGAATCAGCTCATCGGCGCGGGAAATACACACCGCAACGGATTTATCTCCGGCCATGGATCTTAAGTCTCCAGACACCGCAATCAACTCATCAACTGCGTCAAGAAAAGTCCTCGAGTCAACGGGATCGGACCAGATCGGTCGATCCTCCATGATGTAGCTAGAGATCTGTCGCTCTAAAGAATTGAGAGATCGGTCAAGGTTGACGACGTTTCCGCCGCCGCGAGCGGCGGCGTTTCTTGAGTTTCCGCTGAGGCTTCCGGTGGCTCCATAGCCGGAGAGTATCTGTAAGATATCTCCGGCCGCGCTCGGATCTTTCCCGAGCGCTCTGGCGATGTCTCTGGCCGCGGCGTAAAGATTTTCGTCGCCTGATTCAGCCATATGATTTCAATGTAAAATTTGATCGATTTGGTGAATAAAGACGAAATTTTGTTAGAGAGAAAGACTTATAATATTATTATGAAGAAGTCTTCTTCGGTTAAAGAATATTAAGATTAGACGCGGGAAGCATGTCTGACTTGTGTGTTGTTTCTGTTTGTATTTTAATGTGTAATATATCTGTATTTTCATATTTGCCACGACCACGACTTTGTCTTCGTTTTTCGATTTGTTTTGTTGTCTAGTTTGACGTTTTCAGAACGTGAACGCATTTCACCAACCACGTTTTCCGTTCTGCGTTTGCTAATAACCCAAATCAAGAAATTGTCTTCGTTTATGGGCTAATGGTTTTTTTTTCTTGCATTTTTCGAATTGGCCCAATTGATATTTCTGATTAACTGAGATTTGATAATTTTGGATCTCGAGTGTCGTCAAGTTTGGTAGCTTGTTGGAAGTCTCCATGTAAAAATGTATCCATCTAAAAGACGTAAACCATTCTAAAGTTTTTAGGAAAAAAATGAACCTTTTAAGTATTAACCTTTTTTGGTTCGATAGAGATAAATACATAGTTTGCGTGGAGATTTCCCAACTTTAAATTCCTTAATCATATACAATTTATAAGAGTTAAGATATGATCAATATACTTAGAGAATCCCAATACGTAATTAGTCTAGTTGGTACACCAAATCAAAGAATCCTCTCTTATGAACTTTGTTGTAAAAACTAGTTGCACGTTTTTACATCTAATCTTTCACTTAAGAGAGTTTAATAGAAAATTGTGCACCAATAAACAAACTCAGAAAAAGCTCCACTGCTTCCAACTTAGTCCCATGTGTGTATATATAGTCCATTTCCTATGGACTCAAAAGTTAGATAGAGCTTCAACACGTATGGAGTCTCACTCTTTCCGGCGAGGCTCCGTTGCATCCTTCATTTTCCTTCTTGTTTGCTCCTCTTTTCTTGCTTCCCTCTCATCCGCGGAAGTTCACGTCCGTAAATTCTTTGTACGTTAAGCCTCCTACCTTCACTTGATTAACATCTCTATATAATGTATTTGGTTTAAATTAAAGTGTTTTCGGCGACCTAGATCAAGGCAACACCAGTGAAAAGGCTGTGCAGAACTCACAAGATCATCACCGTGAATGGTCAGTTCCCTGGTCCAACGCTCGAGGTGAGAGATGGCGACTCACTAGCCATCACAGTCATCAACAAAGCTCGTTACAATATTAGCATCCACTGGTAAAAAAATTTCAATCAGCCTTTTTGGTAGATTACTTCCCATCCAAGTAAACAATCATTTTGATATATATGTGCTCTGTTTTTGTGAATAGGCATGGACTAAGACAACTGCGAAACCCTTGGGCCGATGGACCAGAATACATAACTCAGTGTCCTATCCAACCGGGACATAAGTACACATACAGAATCAATATCGATGAACAAGAGGGTACAGTTTGGTGGCATGCTCATAGTCGTTGGCTTCGAGCCACCGTCTATGGAGCTCTCATCATTTACCCTCGTCGCGATACTCCTTATCCTTTCCCTATGCCCAAACGTGACATCCCAATTATTCTCGGTAAATTATAACACACTTTACATATTTGTTTTACATCCATAACTATGAACAAGTACTAATACTTGAAGAGAACAGGGGAATGGTGGGATAGAAACCCTATGGATGTTCTGAGGTTAGCGGAATTCACCGGAGCAGCACCAAACGTCTCAGACGCTTACACCATCAACGGCCAACCGGGAGATCTCTACCGCTGCTCCCGACATGAGACCACCCGGTTTACTATTTCCCCTGGTGAGACGGTCCAGCTCCGTCTCATCAATGCTGCATTGAACCAAGAACTCTTCTTCGCTATTGCCAACCACCAGCTCACCGTGGTCGAGGTAGATTCCGCTTACACTAAGCCTTTCAACACAAGCGTCCTCGTGATCAGTCCAGGCCAGACCATGAACGTCCTTATGACTACTAACCAAGACCCCGGCCACTATTACATCGCGGCACGGGCCTACGTTAGCGGGGATGTTGCCTTCGATAACACAACCACAGCCGCTATTTTAGAATATACTAACGCTCCTAATGGACGCAGTAAGATCCCATCAGTCTTACCAGGGTTCAATGATACTGCTAGGACAACTACATTCGTTAACCGTTTGCTGGATTGGAGTACTGGTACACCCATTTTCCCATTCTTGCCAGAATTCAATGATACCGCTACCGTAACCGCATTTGTTAACCGTTTGCGGTACTGGAAGATTGCTCCAGTACCGCTCCATATCGATGAGAATCTGTTTGTAACGGTCAGTTTGGGGCTGATAAACTGCACCAAAAGGAAAAGTCGAAGATGCCAGGGACCAAATGGAACCCGGTTGGCTGCAAGCATGAACAACATCTCCTTCGTCCTTCCTGAGAGTTACTCCATCATGCAAGCCTATTACCATGGAATCCAAGGGATCATGACTACAGATTTCCCGCGTGTTCCTCCGGTTCCATTCGATTACACAGGAAACGTAAGCCGTGAACTTTGGCAACCGGTGAAGGCCACAAAAGCCTACAAGCTTAAGTATAATGCCACTGTACAGATTGTGTTGCAAGACACTAGCATTGTTACACCTGAGAACCATCCTATGCATCTACACGGGTACCAGTTCTATGTGGTCGGGTGGGGTGTTGGGAATTTTGACCCGACTAAAGATCCGGCTAGTTTCAATCTCTTTGACCCACCGGAAAGGAATACCATCGGATTCCCTCCCGGTGGATGGGTGGCCATCCGGTTCGTTGCTGATAATCCAGGTTAATGATAAATGCTCTCTAATCTTTAATTATAACTCAAGTATTTAATTAGTCCAAACGTTTTTGTGACAGTTTTTAATGACATGTTGTAGGAGCTTGGTTTATGCACTGTCACATTGACTCGCATCAAGGATGGGGTCTAGCGACGGTTTTCATAGTCGAGAATGGAACAGGACAGCTCGAGTCCGTGCAGCCTCCACCGTTTGATCTCCCAAGATGCTAAATGTGGTCGTTGGATTTCTCATTTGAATCAAAACATACCTGATGTTTGTCTCATTGAATCATTGTTTAAATTAAAATATACAATTTAATATCTAGTGAAATTATAAAAAATTATTTACTTGTATAAAACATGTTCAAATTTCTACACAACAAATGGATACTCCAATATTCTTAGCTTAAGAATTACTTTAAAAGAGTATTTTCTTGCAAACTTTTGTATTTTGGTTACTTGGGGACTTTTCTCACAAAGAAATAAAACAGACCATCTTCTTTATTTTTGTGGTTCACCTTTTACTTTATTAAAAAAAAAAATCTAAAAACTATATTTCATACGAAAAATCTCAGCCAGTAGATAGATAAAGAAGATTACTCAGCATGCAATTTTTGCAGAAAATTTCAGACTTCACGGACACAAATGTTTCATCGTTTTTTCATCATCAAAACGCTGGTGGATCATAACTCCTCCAGCTCCAATGGCTTCTCTTTACCTCAATTCCTTACTTCCACTTCCTCCTTCTCATCCACAGAAACTTCTAGAACCTTCTTCCTCTGTTTTGAGCACTTCAAATTCTAACGAAGTGTCTCTGAAACCAATCGTCATCAATGGAGATCCACCCACTTTCGTCTCTGCTCCTTCTCGTCGAATCATCGCAGGTTGGTCACCAAAAAACTAAAAAAATCTTATCTTTTTGGTAATTTGACTACTGAACTGAGATATTTTTTGGTATGTGTATAGTTGGAGACCTTCACGGTGATCTTGGTAAAGCCAGAGACGCGCTTCAGATGGCTGGTGTTTTAAGCTCCGATGGACATGACCAGTGGGTTGGTGACGACACTGTATGTCTTTATCATCACTTAACTTCAGTTTCTGTTACATTAGTTCAACGGTTTGGAACTGAGTCTGAGTAGGAGTTTGTGTTCTTAAAGATATGGATATATGTATAGATGATACTACGCTTGTGTTGAAAGCAATATGTTTCTTAATTGATATCTTAATGTTTTAATATCTCTTAGTGGTTCACCTTTGAAATGGTTTACTTGAAGATTGATTTTGATTTGAACTTTAGCTGTTTATGATGAGACATGGCTCATACTGGTTCGTATTACATGAAAATGAAGGTACTAGTTCAGGTAGGAGATATATTGGATCGAGGCGATGATGAAATTGCAATACTTTCTTTGTTGAGGTCACTTGAAGATCAGGCGAAAGCGAACGGTGGAGCTGTTTTCCAGGTTTGAATGCTATCACACTTGTAGTTGATAAGAATATATTGCAGAACACTGAGGTAATAGATAGGACTAACAAAGAGCATTTTAAAGGTTAATGGGAACCATGAGACGATGAATGTTGAGGGAGATTACAGATACGTAGACGCGAGAGCATTTGATGAGTGTACAGATTTTCTTGATTACTTGGAAGACTATGCGCAAGACTGGGACAAAGCGTTTAAGAATTGGATATTTGATTCAAGACAATGGAAAGAAGATAGGAGAAATTCTCAAACCTATTGGGATCAATGGAATGTAGTAAAGGTACTTACTTCATTTTGCCGTATTCCTTTCTGAGTTTTTGAAGTTTTCTGTGTGTTGTCGGTCAACCAAAAGTCATGGAAAACTATTAGGACAGAGGCAAAAGGGAGTGATTGCAAGGTCAGTCCTATTCAGGCCAGGTGGTCGATTAGCATGTGAATTGTCGCGTCACGGGGTTATCTTGCGTGCTAATAACTGGGTTTTCTGCCACGGTGGTCTTCATCCTCACCACGGTAAAGATAAATCAGTCTATCTCCACATTTTGGCGTTAGAGAGATGTTTTCTTTTCGGTTTGATCACTCATTGCTTATCATGTACTTGCACAGTTGCATACGGCGTAGAGAGGATAAATAGAGAAGTCTCTACTTGGATGAGAAGCGCGACTGACTATGAAGACAGCCCTCAGATGCCTTTCATTGCTACTCGGGGATATGACAGTGTGGTCTGGAGCCGACTTTACTCGAGAGAGACTGCTGAACTGAATGACTATCAAATTGAACAGGTAAGTTGAATTTGAATCACCAAACTCCTCAAGACTGTTATATCATCATCATCTTCGATTTAATGTATTTACCGACTTTTTCCTCATCAGGTAAGTGAAATTCTCAAGGAAACTCTTGAAGCTGTCGGTGCCAAGGCTATGGTAGTCGGGCATACTCCCCAGTTATCCGGCGTAAACTGGTACATTTATAGAAACTCACTTCCAAAAGAATTTAATCACTAGACTTATCCAACTCTATAATGAACTATGCGTTTTTCTTCTTGATAGTGAATATGGTTGCAGCATATGGAGAGTTGATGTAGGAATGTCCAGTGGTGTTCTTGACTCTAGACCAGAGGTACCTAAACAATCTTGGTTCTTGATTCTCACTTCTTTTTGTCTTTCTTATATTCTCAGAGATGATAACTGACTCTAGTGTTGGTTCTTCAGGTTCTCGAGATAAGAGGTGACAAAGCTAGAGTTATAAGGAGCAACAGAGACACACTTCACGAACTTCAAGTCGCAGATTACATCTAACAAGCATTTCAAAACCAAGAACCAGACTTTCATGTCAAAGATTCAAACTTTTCACCATTTTCTCAGCATGAATGTAAAGTAGCAGGCAAGACCCAGTTGAGTGACAACAAACTTTGAATTCTATGTATGTATGTATATATATATACATAAATGTATATGAATCATCAGAAACATACTGTATTGACCAAGTAAAGGTTTGTATAGCAGAAAACTAGTTAATTTTGTATTGAATAATTGGGATGTCACATTGAACAATATCAAGAAAGCTGCAAACTTTTATAGTTCTCAGAGAAACCCAACACTTCAAACTTTATTGAGATTGAAATTAAGAAGAAAATACTGTTTAATTTTGAGTAGTAGATCTCAATCTTCGAAGCTGATCAACCCAACGATCTTCAGAAGCCCAATCAGGTGCATTTCCAGGGAAGGAGATCGCACGCATTGCTTCCATAACCTGAGCTGCATTCTCCACTCTTAACGCAGATCTTCTACGACTTTCATCTTCTTCAAACGCTACACGAATCTCCGATTCCTCCGTCTCTGTTTCCGTCTCTGCATCTTCTTCTTCGCTCTCACTCTTGTGATCTACGTGTCCGTTTATACTAATGGAAGAGAGTCGTTCCTCTGTTTCAGGAATCATACAATGACCATTAGAGAGTCCGTTGTTGAACCCATCTTCACTAATGGGACAAAAGTTGTCTTCTTCTTCATCATCTCCTGCGTCTAGATCGATGGCTGAGATGGGTTCGTAATAGTCTTGTGCATCATCGACGGAGTTAGTGTCTGAATCGCTACCGGCGTTGTTCTCTGCAAATTATACATCCAGCTACCAAATTAAGCAGATCCCAATTCCAAAAAAAACGAGCGAAACAAATCTGGGTTTCCGAATTCATATACGAAACTAAATAGAAGAAAGAGGAGAGAAAGAACCTTCCATGTGAGATTAGCTAGAGCGAGAGAGAAGCTGCTTTGATTTATGATACACTGAGTTGACTCTGATCGAAAAGTAATATTACGTGCTGTGGTTTCGGGGCAGAGAGATTACGGGTTTTGGCCCTAAACCTCCCGATAATTCAAAAAAAAAAAATAGATAACAGAGTCACTAGGCAGATCAAAAAGTTAGATAAATTTACAGAGTCAGATTGCTCAGGACAAAAACAAAAAAAGTAGAGCTCAGAAGTGAGGCGTGAACATCTGGAATTCAGATGAGTGCTAAGGACCCAACCATAGCTGTATCCAATTTCATCATCGCTAAAATGCACCAGCCGGGAATCGAACCCGGGTCTGTACCGTGGCAGGGTACTATTCTACCACTAGACCACTGGTGCTTCGATGCTTATTACTACATTTTATAAATTTATATACAATTGTTTTGTCCCAGCTTCTTAAAAGCATCCTTAATATTAACCCTCTCCTAAGAGCATCATTATTGGTCACACTTTGCAAGTGTCTTAGCTTAAATGTGATTAAAAAACGGAAGAAACTTAATGAATTATGTCTGCATAGAGAAATTAAAGACTCATTTTTCAGTGTGTCTTCCGGACACATGTCAAGAAACGATTGGACCGTGGGAAAAATGGAGAGCCAAGACCACATAACATATATCATTTGTTTCGCAACTCCACATCTCCTTATCTCCTTCTCTTCCATGGCGATTCTGATAGATTCGAACATCGAAACTTTTCCGGTGGCGATTCCGATCGAAATCGAAGAACCAAGAATTTCCGATGGTGATTCCAATCTGGAATCGATCGTCCTCTTCGTTTCTTTGCCTCTTCTCTCGGTCTTTCTCTTCTCCTCTTCGTATCATCAATTCCGGTGGCGAAGTCGGTGTTGTCGTCGTGTCTCCTCCTTTTCCAATGGCGAATCCGGTGTGGAAACGACCGTTGTCGTCGTGTCTCCTCCTCTTCCTCTCATACCCAACTAAACTCGGGATTCATCTTCTTTACCAACAACACACCCAAACCGATTTCTAGTAAATCAATTTTGCGTAAATCGGAGATAAATGCTTCGAATCAAGGAGAAATAGCTTCACCTTTTGCATTTGTTGTATCACCAGGTTTATACTCAGCTCAGAGTTCTTGAAGATGTTAGACCGTTCTTGATCTCCGTTGGTGGTAACGTCGACGTTATCTCGGTTGAAGATGGTGTAGTTTCTTTAAAACTCCAAGGTTAGCTTTTTTCTTTTGATTGCTTATAGAAAAATTGCAGATTTTTGCTGAAAATTTGGAACCTTTTCTTATTAGTCTTGATTAGAGCTTGATGCAGGACAACTTTGTGTAACACTTGGCTTATGATTGATTGAAATGAGATATTGCTAAAAAGAAGTTCACTTTTACGTCCTGAGAGTTCAAATTAGGTGTATTCAGTGAGATTTTGTAAATAGAAGTTCACGTTGTGTAACAATAGGCTTCTTGATATAGTCTTTGATTATGCTCGCTTATGATTGAAATGAGAGTTACAAATTAGGTGTATTCAGTGAGTTCATATGTGTTTACGTAGTTTAGACGAGTAGGTTGCAAAGAATATTAATCAGCAATGAAGATAATTTAGGTAGGTTCTAATTCATAGAGAAGATACCGAAATATTATGGCTATGGAAATTTGTGCAGTCGAGGTTACGGGAGGAACATGTCGGCTTTGTTCAACAACGGAGTGTATATGTTTCCAACATGACTCGAGCAATATCATTTTTTGCATTTCGGATTCTTGGTGTGATGGGTTTTGTATAGAGTTTGCTGCTCATATGGATAATGATCAATTCAAGCCTGTATTTATCTCTCTTTTTTTGGTTGTTTACAGTTTATCGGTCTCTCGGTATTTACAATGGTGGTGCTCAAATTTAGCAGCTTTCATATGTGTATGTAGTAACAGTAGTGATAATCAGTTATGAAAAAAGTTTGAATCTTTTACATTGAAAATGTTTGTGTGTAAATCTCTAGCTTTTCTGACTATGTGATTGAGCTTATGTTGAATTGTGTTGTTATGATATAGGAGCATGTAATAGCTGTCCAAGTTCTTCAACAGCCATGACAATGGGAATAGAAAGGGTACTCAAAGAGAAGTTTGGAGAAGGGTGTGTAGTCAAAGTAGCAAGTTGTTGTCCAAGTAACCAATCCCTAAACCATAAGACAAAAGAAAAAGAAACAGAGTTTTTGTTGTCTTTGCTTAAAGAAGAAGATGTATGTATAAAAACACTTTTTACCTGACCAAAGATCTCTGTGTTTGCTTCTGGATCGTACCATAGCTGTCCAAGTTCTTCAACAGCCATGACAATGGGAATAGAAAGGGTACTCAAAGAGAAGTTTGGAGAAGGGTGTGTAGTCAAAGTAGCAAGTTGTTGTCCAAGTAACCAATCCCTAAACCATAAGACAAAAGAAAAAGAAACAGAGTTTTTGTTGTCTTTGCTTAAAGAAGAAGATGTATGTATAAAAACACTTTTTACCTGACCAAAGATCTCTGTGTTTGCTTCTGGATCGTACCATAGCTGCAAGAACATGTTAATTCATGTCAATCTTTATATAGGAAATAAAGAGATGTTAAGGGATTGAAGAGCGGTTAGGAAAAAGTGGTGCAAGTTGAGGATCATGCTTTTTTTTGTTCACTTGTAGAACTTGAGGATCATGCATGGTTTTTGTTCAACTTTGAAAAAAAGTTGTAGTAAATTTGATAAGTTATGTTCTTAAAGGTTCACGAATGGAGGTGTCAAATTTAACAAAAAATAAAAGAGGATCTTAGATTAGTTGAGTATTAAATTTACTAGTAAAAAATGTTAAGGACACTTTAAAGAAGATCACCATTAAGGATGCTCTAAGTTTCTAATTTATTTTATTTTAATTTAATATTTTTATTTAATTTAATTATTTGAATTATTAGAAATGTGACAAGTGGCAGAAAAGTTTTCTGAAAAAAATTCTTTAGGTAGAGATTTATGACCTTTTCCTCTCTTTCTCTCTCCTGCTTTTCTGTTATTTTCATTTTTTCTATTAATGACACTTTTCAAAAGTGTTAACATTAATGATGCTCTTAGGGCCTTTAGTCTTTTTCTCAACCATATCAAATAACATGCTCTCAATCCATTTACTATGTGTGTTTAAGTTAACATGAACCAAAAATCCATTAAAGCAAATGGGAAATCCAGAAGAAAACAAGAAAATCGATTGTATTACTTTGATTTTTTTTGTTAGTGTTTGAATGAAACCTACGGGTTAAGTCATGTTATTTTGAGTAATGATGTGAAGAATCTTGTAAACTTTGATATCTTCCCAAGCTCTGTAGTGGTAGTAATGTTAAGAAATGTCAATTTTCATTCAATTTATTATTCTTTGTTATTGATGATGATATGTGTGTTAACTTAATATCCATGAAATTTCATTTGAATAGAATTTGTTTATGTTGGAATTTGCTAACTATCAAAGCATAATAAGTTGATTACTTCTATAAGGGTAAGCAGATTAATCAAAGGACGAGGTGTAAGTGTAAAAAATGAATATGATTTAGGTAAATAAAAAAGAACGAGCTCAGGAGTGTGGCATTATCATCGGAAGATCAGATGTGTGCAATGGACCCAACCATTGCTGAAGCCGATGTCATCATAGCTCAAAGGAACTGCACCTGCTGGGAATCGAACCCAGATCTGATCTAGCGCCGGTTACTACATTACCACTAGACCACTGGTGCTTCTTGCAAGTGAAGATAAATTAAATGTTATCAATAATATCTTAACCCAACTATGAAGTAGCTATGCTCAAAAGAGAGCTAGATGTAGCACAAGATGACGATTATGGAGACAATGGTTCATTACAATTTGTTGAAAGTTTATATTCTGTTGGATTGAGCATGGCAAGCAGTATTGCATAGTTGAAGTAGTAATCTCAAAGAGTTTTGAGATAAGATCCTTATTAAACATGGGACTAATTTTATACTGAGCTGCGAATGCGAATTCTGGTATATATATATATATATATATGCTCTTGATCTTTTTTATTACAAGTTTGCAAAGTAACATGGCTTTGTACAACTATGCCAAAGTTAGTAACTCAAGTGATCAGAAATTTTGGAGTTTATCATATGCACTGGAATCAAATCATATAAACAAAGCTTAAGACTTGGTAGTTGTTGTAGTGATCTCTACTTTTGAATCTTTTTTCAGGCCGTGCTTGAATTGCCATTGAGATCCTGAAAGAAAGATTTGGCCGCCTCGTACGTGGACCAACCGATGGCTGTTGCAGGAGCTTGGAGGAGCCTATTACGGACGCACCCCCTATAAAGTCCCCTAACCCCTTCATATTTCAGACTGGTCATGAGGAGACGGCTATATGAAACCCTAGCGGAGTTGTGGTAGTCATTGACACACTGCACATGAGCAGATACATAGTGAGAACAAGAAGATCAATAAATGTATGACTTGCTTAATTGAGTTATGTAATAAAAAAGACGAGGCCAAATGAAGCACACCATTCTTACTATCTCTCATTTATGTCAAACACCAATGTGTATCTATAATCTAATTTCAGTGGTTCCATTATAGTGACTCTAGTTGGTGTTAGTTCATCAAAAGTTGTAAACATAAATTTTTGACTGTTTGAAACAATCAAGGTCTTTAACGACAAAGCAATTCCACTAGAGAGAATCAATCACCCTAGACAGTCGCATTTGAACGTTATACAGCGGTGTGGTCATAGCCGCTGCAAACGCACCAGCAGTGGCTCCAGCGGTGGCATGAACCAGCCAACACTCCCTTTCCGGTGAGATCTCCATCAGTCTCCTCTTTGCTTGCTCGTACGTTGCGAACTGAACGGCCGAATGAGGTGCATACGTCACAATCCTATTCCTGTAGGATCCATAGAACGCACCGAATCCTTCCTCGTGTGTCACCCTCTTGACATAATCCAAGATGCCTTTGTATTTCCCAGTCAGCAAGCTCGTGTTCACCATATTTATCGGCGTGAAAACAAGGGCGCTTGATGCAGCAGCAAAGACGCCAGAGATTGCGTGCGCGACCGAGTTTTTTGGATTTCCGGTTGACAAGAGTTCATTTGATACCTCGTAAACAGAGAAATAAACGGCGTGAGCTGGCCGGGTGCCGAACATCCATATCCTGGGGTAGAGAGTAGACGGTATCATCCTTTGGATTATGAAATGGAAAGCATGCTGAATGCCCCCAGATTGTTTCAAAAAGGAACTATAGATCATATAATGCCTCACGGCGTAGATAGAAGACATCGTTATGTTCTCGACAGAACCAGCAAAAGAACCGGCGATCATGAGCTGCCAGAATCGGATCTTCGAATGAAAATCCGGTGCCTGAGAGACCACCTGGATGTCTTTGTCCTGGAATCTGGTTGCAGTTCTACTTCCATAGGCATGCTGTTGATAGAGAAGCCGTTGGACTTTGGTCGAACAAACTGTGAAAGTAAGATAAGATCCCAGAATGGATCAATGAAGCTATGACCGATACCAACCCCGAAGCCGTCGTGGCCTACATTTTCTCTGTTACAAAGTCCATGAAGAAAAATTGGAATGTTCCTCCAAAATTATTTTTCCCAACTTCCTATTTATCAATTCAACAACTTGTTTCGGTAGTGACCACGCCGATGCAAGTCTGGTACGTGTAAAAAATTGTATTTCTTATTAAGTTATTATTAGAATCTGAAAGTAACATAGTTTTCTACAACAATTATCAAAATTTCTCGGCGAATGCATCATCAAACACAAACCTGGAAAAATATAATCTAATATAACAACTATAGAAAACCTGACCAAACCATTTTACAAAGAAAAACAAACAGGATCCTCAGGCAGTGTTTGAATCGCCATTGATGTCATGAAAGAAAGATTTGACACCTTCATAAGTGGACCAACAGATCGCTGCAGCAGGAGCATGGAAGAGCATTCTCGGGAGCCATCCCCTTAAAAGTCCCCTGTATCCGTCTTTCTTCACAATTGTTCTTAGTACATCGCTGATCGAACTACTAGTGAAGCGGTCGCATCCACACACACCCTGCACATCACAACAAATGATTGAAGCCACTTCACACATTTTAGAGCAAAGAACCATAGACATAGCTGATCAAAGATGTTGCTGTTTCTTAAACTCTATATTAAGCCGAATAAAATTCCTGCAAGAGACATCTAAGCTCGACCAAGAAACACTACTGTTCCATATTTAAAGCCCCAAAGAATCAAAAACGTATATATGCAAAGGGCATAAAAGTATTATACACTTCAAAGCTTTAACATCTCTCGAACTACTAAACATTCACCTAGAAAACTGAAAATTGTTTAATCCTTCTTCACCTCATAACATCACATTTGAAACGAAACAAAGCGAAAAACAATATTCTACATTCCCTAAATGCTATGCTCAACGCCTGCCGCTTTAAGACCGAATCAGTGAGAGCTCAATTGGGAGATATCACTGCCTGGAAACATTAACACACTCTACCTTATAATATTACACACACAAACCAGAAACCTAATTGTTGAAACATCTAACCACTGAAACAAAAGAACTGCTCGTAGACTCTTTCAACGCAAAGTTCAATGCGATGATCAATACTAAACAAGCTTAAACAGCAACAACAAAATTATGTTGGAGCTCTAGCACATGATTACCATCTACCAGTAGCCTGATAGTTCTTTTTCACAAATCACTATTCACAGAAGACAACATCTAACCGCTTAAACTGAAACAACTCCACCTAAGAAGCCTTCGACCTACACAATATTGAGTCTCACGACTAAAATCATAATCACTCCACACATCAAGACACATAACACCAAATTCATATCGTTTACCACTAAACAGTAAACACCACTGTGTATCTAACTAATCACATTGCCTCCATTTTTCTATCCAAAGTTATAGACTTTAGAGGCAAAGAAGTCATAATTCACCTGACATTGCAACTGCGTCTTAACAACATCAAGCGGCGTCGTAACAGCAGCAGCTAATCCACCAGCAGCTGCTCCAGCAGTAGCATGAACCAACCAACCTTCCTCATCCCCAACTCTTTCCGGAGAAACCTCCATCAAAGCCTTCTTAGCAGCCTCATACGTAGCAAAATGAACAGCAGTAAAAGGAGCATTCATCAAAACCGTAGTCCTATAAGAAGCATAAAACGCACCAACCCCTTCTTCACGCATAACCCTCTTAACACAATCCCAAACCCCTTTATAAGTCCCTTCTCCCATCTGTAACCTCTGCTTAACCATATCCATCGGTGTAAACACAGCATCACTCGACACAGTCGCGAAAACACCCGAAACCGCATGAGCAACGGAGTTATTCTGATCTCCTGCTGATAAATACTTCTTCGAAACTTCGTAAAACGAGAAGTAAACGGCGTGTGCAGGTCCAGCACCAAGACCCATAGCCCAAATTCCACGGTATAGAGCTGAAGGTCCTTCCTTTTGGATAATTGAACGGAAAGCTTGACGGATTCCGACGGGTTTTAACGGACATGGACGGAGAGCTTGCATATGGGTTTTTATTGTATCGACTGGAAACATAGCCATGTGTTCAACGGAGCCAGCGATTGAACCAGCAATCATGAATTGCCAGAATTTGAGTCCGTCGTGTGCGATTTCCGGTTTAAATTCCGGTTTCTGAGTGACCGGTCGGAGATCTGGGTCTTGGAATTTGGCTACGGTTGTTGTTGCCTCCGTAGCCATGTCGAGATTTGGTTGTTAGATAGTGAAAGTAGGGTTTTTTAAACCAAATCGGAATGTGGAAACCAGCGGCGAAGAGAGACGGTGGTTTACACAGACGCCGTGAAGATGGAGTTGTGTCGTGTCGTGTCTTGTAGTGGGGTTACATTATCAAAGGTTTTCCTTTTATTCTGGGTTTTACCAAATCTCTTTGAATGTTCTTATTCTACAATTTTTTAATTTATTTTATAATTAAGGTAATGGAGAATTTGAACCAGAACTCTATTACGTAATAAAATTGGATTTGTCGTTGTTTAAAGAGATTTTTTGTACAAAGTAGAGTACATGTTTTATGAAATGATGCGAAGAAAAGTTGTGTTGTGATTAGTATGATTACTGATTAGTTTCAGCTTTTATTTGGTTACATAATATGTACGAGGCGTGTGATTGATATATGCCCAAAGTCGTGTGGCTAGTTTGTTGTTAACCGGTTCGTCGAGAAAGTTGGTCCTGATATGTGCTTTCGAAGATCTTATCAGCATTTCCGACCTCGAATCCGTCGCGTCGATGAGATTCTTGTATCTGCGTTTTGTAGGTTTTAGAAGTGTCAATTCACAATGCCATAGGAAACAAAAGATTGCATATGCACGGTACGGGAATTATTAATAACTTACTATTCAATTAGAATGTAACATACCTCGTTTTCAGGCACATTTTGATACAGTGGAAGCACAAGGCGTTCGGCGAACTCAATGTATGAACAAGGGATAGATTTGACGACACCATCAGAGAACTTGAAAGAAATCGAATCAGCTACGGTTGAGCTTTGCTGCAAACCACCATCAGGACTAACTGAGAAAATGGAAAAGATATGTCAATCATTGTCTTTAATTTCGTCTATTCAAAGAACTAAGATAGTTTGCGAGTTTGATGATACTAAACCTTTAAGGACTCCTCCTTCTGAGTTCAATTTGAAACCTTTTTCTTCAAGGAACTGATTAAGCTTCTTAATTTTGTTTAGATGAGATTTAAGCCGATGGACAGAAATCGTAACGTGGTTAAGTGCATAGCCATTAACAAGAGTCCATGCCGCATATTCACTTTCACTGCAGACACATTAGAGTCAATAACCCGTCCTGATATAGCAAATCCAAACCAGGAAAATTAGAACCATGTGTACCTAGCCAATTGCTCAAACTCAGTAGATAATGGCTTTTCCCAAGGTAAAGAACCCAAAGCACTAGACATAGCAGCATACTTTTTCCCACCGGGCGATGCTTCAGTGTATTTTCTAATCACATCCTAGGAACAATATAACATTACCTTCAAAATCAGCTCATACACAATCAACCATCCAGGACCATCAAACCAAGAACAGTATATATGTACCTGAGCTTGTGAGCTCATCTGCTCCACAAGTAGCTCTGAGATAAAAACTCTCGGTAAAGGACCATTAACGCCACTTCCACAAGGAACATCAGAACCATCATTAGGTGGTGCAAACCATAACGCTCTTAGTTTTTTAGCTGGAAATCTCAACTCATCCATTGGAGTATATCCATAATCAAGGAAAAAACTTGCAAGCGAGTCAATCCCATAACCACCAATCTAAACATATTTCACACAAAAACAAAACCAATAATGAATGGTTTAACTTTGCTAAAAAAAACCTTGAAAATGTATTTAAAGCAAGGGATTCAAGAGATTATACCCCAAAGGTCCTGAAAGCAAGATGATCATAGCAAAGTTGTTCGTTACCATCAACGGATCGGACAAGTTCCAAGACCGATTTAGGAGTAGGGTTTCGGTTTAGGTAAACACTTTCCATTTGTCCTAAAACACTCCTGAAGAATGATTCACCAACCTGGTCCAGAACCAAATTAGAAAAATCAAACCAAGAGCAATCAATATGAATAGGGTTTTATTAAAACAGAGAAATAAATAACCTGTGAAGATATTCGACGAGAATCGTTGTTCGATGACAGTGGAGGTTTACCGGAGGCAGAGACGACGGAGAGATCGCGTTTTCCGGTGAAGGGAAGGCGAATAAGAGATTTAGCAGAGAAGGAAACAGAGCAGTGGAGAGAGGCTTTAATGGCGGAGGAGTGGAGTGAGATCATGATCGGGATCGTTGGTTTTTCCGAACACTAGTTTTGATTATTGAGAGAGAGAGTGCAGATAGAAGTTACGTGCTTGTGTTGTGTCTCGGACAAAGTCGGGGAAAAATGCAAAAAAAACTTCAAGGAATCTTTTGTTCGACAAAAAAACTTCGAAGAATCTTGTGCTAATAATTAAACCCCAAAATTTTAATTTAAGGCAAATTAAACCTAACATTTTTATTTAATGCAAATTAAATCTTAACAATTAAATCATTAGCATATTTAGAAGATATATGGCGATGAGACGAAGAAGTGCACTACCAACTTCAAATTCATTTCAAAAGCAAGGTACATTTAAAGATTTATCAAAGATCTGTGTAATTATACAATTTCGTGTTCAATTTTTTTATTTAGAATTAACATGTTTTTGGCTCACCTCTGCGATTGCGGCTGCGTCAGAGTTAAATGACATTAACCAAAACAAGTAATAAGACAAAACAACGATGGTGGAGGTGTCGCCGGAAAAGAAAGCGTCGTTAAGGTGACTACATCACTCAAAAGGTGCCGCTATAATTTCCAGCGTCTATGAAAAACTTACCAGCATGTATCAAACAACAACGACGATTCTCTTCAGCGTCCATTACTTTGTCTCCATCATAATCGTTTATTCTTTCATCGTCGTAATGGCAATGGTTAGCAAAAAAAATGCTAAGTATCTAGGTTTGTGGTTTCTTAGCTTTTTATTATGAGTTGATTTTAAAGTATATTAATTTGAATATGAATATATTTGTTGGTAATGGTTGTTTAATGAACGTAAACCCTGAATTAAACCATTAAACTTCTAAATTCGTTAATGATTGAACAATATTTGTTTTTAGGGTTTAATTACCTTAAATTAAAACATTGGGGTTTAATTATCAGCAAAAGATTTCTTGGAGTTTTTTTTGCATTTTTCCCGACAGAGTCGTGTACGTGTCGAATGTATATCAGTTATCATTAGATGTGGCAATATTATCTTTGTGATTTTGACAAATCAGCAACCTTTAAACAAATCACAAGTGGGGTCCTACTCGTTGAAACCGTATTTTAAAAGTGGGCTCTATTTTGGGCCTTTATATATATAGATGATAGGCTTTTGTTATCATCTATAGTTTGGGGTTTTATGTAGTGTTTATATATATGGGTTTTTGGAGTGGCTAGTAATTTACTAGCGATTTTTGAATTACTAAAGAGAAGGAAGAGAAACGAATAGTGAGTTAAGCTACAAATGATATTTACGAGGTCAAATAACGATAATCATCTCGAGGTTGGTACTCTTTGACTAGGTTGTTGGGTGTTAGTTAGTTAAAAAATGAGATTAGTAGGACGCCCCCAAAATATCTTTGTTTCACGTACAAAAAAAAACCCAATAAAAAATGGGGGAAAAATGCCAATTCTCCCATAAACTCATGAATTCCCACTTTTTTATACACGAATTATTGAAACCCGCCAAAACCCACATGAACTACATTTATATTTGAGTTTACCACATGATCTATTAAAATTCAGTCAATTTACACAAATTCATCAACTGAGTCAATTTACCGTTAACAGATTTTGACATGGAACACACATGGCAAACGAGGTTCAATTTGGTTTAGAGTTAACCGAAGTCAATTTGTTTTTGAGTAACTTAATAACAAAATGTTGTCGTCTCGTTTTAAATTTGGGAACAAAATTTAGGGTTCTTATCGTTTTTTTTTTTTTGAATTCTTATCGTTCTTATCGTTTGAGAATGAAAATTTGAGGCCATGCAGGATAAAGAGACCGAGAGATTGAAAGATTGGGATATAGAGAGAAATCAGAGTTTTTTGTGAGTCTCGAATCAAATCAATTCAGAAACGTGTCTTCTTAGATATGTGTTTCTCCAAGTGTTGTAGATGAGGTAAATCGAGTTTGATTTGTTGAGTATAAGTTTTGGTTGCGAAGTATTGTAGTTTTTGTCTAGTATTTCGGTCATTTATAAGTTTATACTGCCATTTGTGTTCGATTTTCATGACTATAGAGTGAGATTATTACATGTCTACCAAGTGTTTGATGAAATGTGTCAAAGAGTTTAACTTGGTTTTCAATTTGTTTTTTTTTACAGTGAAGAAGCAGTTGTTACTTTTAATTTATATGGTTAGATAGTTTCTTACAAGGTCCCTTTTGATGAAATAGAAGACAGAAGAAGAATGACAAATGGTGATGGGAACTTTTAGAAGATGTGTAACGCTTCAATTTGGACCAAGTCAATTGATATATATATATATATATATATGGAGCCTGTTATTGATAGATATAGTGAGACAATTGATAACGAGAATGCTGAATGAAAGAGTGGAGAATGAGAGAATGCCGAATGAAAGAGTGGAGAATGAGAGAATGCAGAATGAGAGAGATGAGACTGAGCATCAATTTCAGTTTCCTGAAGAAGCTAGAGTAGAAATTGTGGAGATGTTGGTCATAACATAAGAAGGTGCACGAAGTTGGGAGCCCATGTACGACCATCAAAGAAGAAGAATGTGCCACAAAATCAACTTGATTTTGGTGAAGGATCAAGTCAACACATGCAAAGCCAAGTCTTAGACTAATCTTAATGTAAGCTTGATTTTAGTCTTCTTTATGATTTGCTACATGTCTTGGTTTCATGATTTAGTCTTTGTTTCAGGTTGATCCATCGTCGGTTGGTGGTGTTGAAGTAACGTATTATGTATTTTTAGGAAGATCAATGTCATTTTTAATGACGTATTTTACGGTTTTTAGTACGATTGTGTTGCAGATATGATGTGAATTCTAATCTACTATGATGATTTTATGTATTTTGGATTCAAGGATTACAATTAAGTTTTCGTTTTATGTTGTCTTATTATACTAAAACCTGTAACTTGAATGTGGTTTTGAGGGTACTAAAACAGAACCAAATTACAAAATATGTCATTAAAAATTAACAACGTCATAAAACGACGTCGTTTTATTCACTAAGTAACTAAAAAAAATTACAAAATCCCAATCAGAGCCAACATGTTATATACGTCACTAACCGTTAACGGGTTACTAACTCCGTTTACGATTTTGTGTAGTTTTGTGTAAATTGACTGAATTTTAATAGATCATGTGGTAAATTCAAATATAAATGTAGTTTATGTGGGTTTTGGCGGGTTTTAATAGTTCGTATATAAAAAAGCGGGAATTCATGAGTTCACGGGGGAATTGACCGTTTTCCCAAAAAAATGGTGGTAATTAAACTTCTACATTTCAATTAATGCAAATTAAACTTTAATGTTTTAATTTAATATAAATTTGAATCTCAATGTTTTAATTTAACATATCATTAGGATATTTCTTTTTATTGTTTTAGCCGCCATTTTAGTGTCCTGGTTGCGTTTCAATACCCTTAGAAGAAAGATGACATGATGACGTTGTTCCATATAAACACTATCGTAACATATTATAAAAGTGATGTGATTTTTTGTAATACTGAAGCAGACTTAAAAAAAAAACTAGTTGTTTTTACTCGTCATGCTCATCCTAATGAACAACGTATTGTACAAAACATGAACGAAATCGCCAAGTTAGAGAATATAAAGATCTATTAACATATAAGGCTTTGTTAGATAGTTAGTTAGGGTACAAGTCTCATTTAGCTTAGTTGTAACTACTATATTTATGAACATAATGGACATTCATTTCTCTTTAACGAGAAAATTATTTTAATAATAGAAGGTTAATATGATATCATAGCGTTTTATCTTTTTTCATTCAATTTTTTTCGAAAAAACAACTTCTCAACTGCATCGCACAACAGTGTCAAGATTCCAATCGCCACCACACGAACATAGAAGTACCTCTTGTTTGCTCTCTCTAGACAAATTTTAGAAAACATAAGACTCCAAATGCTGAAACTTAAAAATCAAAACCAAAAATGAAATACTTCTTACCGGATCTCACGACTATTAAGCTAACGAAGATGGTAATTAAGTGTTACCGGATCTCACGACGGTTGTGATTAAGTGTTACCAAATAATCTAAATGATTTTGAACGTTTTCTTCGTTCTTCATGCTTCTATTACTCAAATTTCTTCATCAATTTGTTCGATTATGTTGACTTCAACTGAAACACCAATGAGGTGCTCGAAAAAATAAAAAATTTAGTAGATACTTGGGCTCAAGAAATCCTAGCCGTTCATCCTTAATACCTTCATCCTCAACATTAAAGATGAAAGATAGCCATTTGTACGGGAAAGTATCTTTAGGAATTTGTTCATGTATCTATATTTTCTTGTCTATTTATATTATTATCAATATGTCTTCTATTCATCTATGTTTGGTGAAACTCCATCTACATTCTACACGGTAATATAGTTGGTCAAATAAAGATAATCTCGAAATTATCCTCTTGACATATTGGTGTGGGTTAATTATCATTAAAACACTGGAATTATTCGGACGTTTTAACAATCAGAAATTAAAATTATAAAAGCACTACTAAAGTTTATGTTGATAGGCTTAGCTGGTCCCGACAAAAGATCGGTTAGTTTTCGATTCAAACATGTGGTGAATCCTTTTATAGCCTCAGGGCCTACCAATTCGACAAAGACTTGCCATATTCGTTCGCTTCATGCAATCTTCGATTCCCTTACTTAAAAGATATTTTTGCATCTCTTTTTTTCTTTTTTTTCGTCAAGAAGATATTTCCATTTCAAATTTGACAAAGTTGTAAAAGTCGATAATGATACATCTCAAAAAGTACAAATAAAATATGATAAAAATCATATAAAAATATGAAGAAAAAGACACAACGAAGGTTGGAGATATTTTTTTCCTTTTCAAGTATCTCTTTTCACGAACCGACCCTACAATAATTCAAAAGAAAACCATCGAAAGAAAAAATCATAAATACAAGTAAATTAAAAAATGAATTTAGGTTAAGATATGTAGAAGGAACAAGAGAGAGACCTTAAAACGAGGTCGTTTATCAGCGTTGAGTTTTCGGACTTGATACCTTATCTTCTTAGTGAAGAGCCTACTCCGTCTCTTCTCTTTGTACCTTAAAACACTTGCTTCTCTTCTCATGTTTCTCTCTTCCTCCATCACCGGAACTTCACCTCTCTGAATTTTAAATCATTAACACTAATGAATCATGACTAATCATAACTTGCAAAACAAGTAAGAGATTCACAATAACTAACATAAAGGGCATTGGCAGGAGCCATTAGCACTGAAGTATCAGTCCATAAAGGTTGCTGGCGATCAGACCAAGCGTCAATAACTTCTTGATGGTTCAGATTCAGCTTCAAACCCAAATCTTTGTCTTCATAATCAGTCGAAGTATTGTCCGAAAACCCGAAACTTGAGCCTTCTTGATCAGTACTCAGCCCTTTTTCTTCTTCTACATCTTCGTCTTCTTCCCAAAAATCCCATGTGAGTCCTTGAGAGCAGCTTAAATCATCAATGTTGATGTCGAAAATGCGGTCGAAATCATCAATAGAATGATGATTTTGTTGGTCTTGAGAGAAACCATTAATGGACTCAAAGAATGAAGAATCAAGCTCTTCTTGTTCTTCTTTCTTTGGTATCTTTTGTGTATCCATATATGTCTTATCTTTTCCTCTGTTTTTTTTTTCCTTCACTCTAATCTTTTTTCGTTGTAACCACCATACGAAAAAAATGTATATATAGAGAAACATTATTCACAGAGTTAGGTATTTATTTAATACTTTTAAAACATGTGATGCAATTGATACGACGTGGCTTCTTATCCCAAAAGTGACGGGATAATCCTAAGCTGATTGGCTTTGAGAGTCCAGCTTGGAATTTAGTCATGGGACCTTTCTTTACTGCTCCTTTGGAGCTCACTAGAGACCATTTTATTTCAGCCTTTTTTCCTCTTTATACTCGTAGCCGAATCCTTACAAGGAACATAATATAAATACGTGTATTTGAATAATATGTAAAGTATTCAAAATATCTACAGAAACACTTTCATACTTTATGACATGATAATCATATAGTATAGTTAGTTAAAACAATAAAAAACAGATTCATTGATGAGAATGACCGTGTAGACTACAAGCAGGGCCGGTCCTGAGATTTTACGGGCCGCAAGCAAAAAAAAATTTAGGAACCATCCACCTCTCATTATATTATGTAGCCCATAAACCAACTAGATTAAAGAGAATTTTTACATATTTTAAAACCAAAATTATATATAAGCAAAATTTTAAAAAATTTGGGCCGCAAGCGTGGGCTTGGGCTGGTTGTAGTCAGGGCCGGCCCTGACTACAAGTTATTGGTTTGGTTTAACCATGTAGTCTACAACTAAAAATCAACGTGGCAAAACAGATGATAAACCTAATAATAATTAACCACCAACTTTTTGTGCTTCATTTTCACTTATCAAGTACTTTTGCGTTTATAGTTAGAATATTTGTTTTTACATTTTTGGTGGAAAACCTTTTTCCGTTTTTCGTGTGGAATCCACATTCTTGGTGAAAACATATTTTCTATTTTTGGCGGAAAATTTCAGTTCAGTGTTTTTGACGAATTACCAGTTTCGGTAAAAAAAATCCATTTTCAGCGTTTTACATTTTTTTGAAAAAACTCGATTTTGGGTTGATGGGAAAATATGAGAATTATAATGTTATAAAATAAAACAGTAATAAACATAAACATACATATATCATTTTTAGTCATAAAATTACATCTAAATATAACATAAATGTAAAAAGTCAATTAAGAAACGAACAATGCAACAACATCCAAATACTGCAATGTATTATCTACGAACAGGCCTAAGTCTTCTATGGTGTCATTGGGCTACTTGCCAGAATAACTTAACTCCTTAATCAAAGTCTTAGTTTGGTTTAAAGTCCAGGCATAAATATCTGGCCCAAATTACTAAACTATCGGGAGAAAAATCTTCAGCCAGATTCACATAAAACAAAAAAAGAAGGTTCCTCCTCATTTTTGTGCAATCATAGCCATGGGACAAGTCTTTGATAAGCTTCGAGGTTAACTATCTCCCTTTCGTTTATTAACAATCTGTATTTGATAATGATGATTTGTTGTTAATTTTATGTAAAATATGGAATCGGAATGGTAATTACAGGTAAGCAGTGGAGGCAGAAGCAGGTAGAGGCGATATGCGATCGTACTTTCGATCGGTTCAAGCTTGAAACCGGAAGAGCCAATCTTTCGTTTGAAGAGCTATACATCGCAGTGCTCCTCGTCTATAAGTAAGACATTTTGGCTCTTTTAGGCTTTACAGATTTGGAACTTCAATTGCAGTTTTCACATTTTGGTATTTCCTCAGTGACATCAACAAGCGATTGCCTGGTCCTCATTTCGATCCGCCTTCTAAAGATTTAGTCCAAAGCATTATGACGGTACTTTCTCCTAAATTTCTACTCTTATAATATACTAATTTCACATTTTGGAACGTTTCGTATTAACTGATAAATTGTGTGTTTCATTTGAAAAAAAACATGGTAAATTCGAGTGTTGAATAAAAAAGTGATTCATATTGTTTGGTGTAATAGGACTGCGATATGAACCTGGATGGAGAAATTGACAGAGAGGAGTTTGTCAAGTTTATTGAGCAGCTTTCGGCTGAGACATTCGCCGTGGTGAGTCAGGGTTTGATCATATCTTTGATTGTGGCTCCGACTGTGGCTATTGCGACTAAAAAGGCCACTGAAGGTGTCCCAGGAGTTGGAAAAGTGGTGCAGAAGCTGCCTACTTCTGTTTACGCTTCTCTTGTCACTCTTGCAGTTATATGGGTAAATTCTGATACAAGTTAAGCTTGACACAAAACTAAATAAATGTCTACTATTGAAACAACGCAAGGAGTGATTGAACTATATGTTTTTTTTTAATTTCATTGTTGGGTGGTTGTGTTACTAGCTTTGTGATTCTACTCTTGGTTCCACTTTCGTAGTTCAAACTTTGGTTTCATGTATAATTGATTTCATCAGAAAGCAACACTATTTTATCAGAAAGACAAGAGGACTTGTATCTTAATGTTACTACGAAGAAAGTAATTTTTATGACAATAACTAATGGCATGGATATATAGATGCAAAATGGTACAGAGATTGAAGCGCATCAATGCTTAATGACATCTAAGCTTTACTCTGTTCATCTTTGAACAAATTCAGTAACATCTAAGTGGTAATGTTTAATCGAAAGCTGACCTGTATTTTAATGGACATGAAGTAGCACAATGGCATTGAAGTTTGTAGCATCAATTGTATCAAAAACAACGCGAATCTGGTTCTAGTTCTTGGATTATCTGAATGGTTCGACGATCTTGGAACATTCGTTCATTTCGCTTCTTGATTCCTTCTCTGAACAAATTGCTACCTGTGCAGTCTAGAGTTTTAGTGGGTAGAGTCTGTCTGCTTAGTATTCTGAGTTCCTTGCTCCTCAGATACTCTGCACCTTGTGCCTGAACTGTTTGTGAATACAGAATTACTCAGAACAATCAGATAAATTCTAACAAAATAATCAGATAAATTCTAACACCTTACAAGTTTCTATCCATTCAGATGGATCCACACAATAATTAGTAGACAGTTTATAGATCATCAATCTTTTCAACTAAAAGATGTCCGAGATCATAATCTTATGACTCAATGAATCCTCCATTTCATAACAGTTACATCTACAATGAAGGCCAAGGTGTAAAAGATTTTCATTACTACATTCTATGACTTAATCCAGAGCAATACCAGCATATTGAAAGAAATCAAACTCCTTTAATTTGAGAGAGTTTATGACAATTATCTCTTCAAACAAAATGAATCAAAATGACAAGGTAATAATGGCTTTTAAGCATGTACAAGAAAAAACAATCAAAATGTAGTCAAAACTCCGTTTAAGGAATGGACATGAAAGAACACACCGCGTAAATGAAAATACCTGAATGTGAAGATGTTAACGAGGCAGCTGAATCCCTTAGTCTCCTTACTTCCTCTGCAGCATCCAAATTTTCAGAATACTCTTCTGAGTTTGTTTCAATAAGACTATCCCTCTTCAGGCTCAATAGCGCATTTTCAGACGCCTACTTAAAACATCAGCACAAGATTAAGTCAAAAGCAAAAGAAGCAGATATATTCCACAAAGCAATTGAAAAGAAAAAAGAAAACTGTCATGTATCCAACATTGGAGCAAATTGATAAAGCAATATTCTAATCATTCAAGAATCCAAATTTATAAACTAGCATAAACTTGTTAACAACTGCATTGTACGATCATTTTCCATTGAGCATGCTAAAAATCTCCAACCCTCTATCTATTGTTAATTTCTCACACCATTATTAGCTCATACATCACAGAAGGAAGAGTAATATACCTTTCCTGCAATAGAAGGGAATCCATTTTCCATAGATTGGACCGCAAAATCGGTCCATTCCGAATGCGAAACCCGTAACCACATACAGCTAGATGACTTGAACTCCCTCAAATTCAATGCCTCATACCTCATAGCCAAACAACTCTACTCAAATACATAACATCAAAAACATACATAAGAAATACGATAAAACACCGCAAATCCATCGACAAATACACGAGCTTCTTAAGATGGTAAATAGAAGATCAAAGATAATTTCAACAGTACACGAACCTCTATATCACCGATAAGAGCAAAAGCACGAGCGAAGAATTCAAGTACAGAGAGTTTTGCAACAATGTGTTCACCACTAAGCTCACTGAATATAGCAACCGATTCAGATCTCATGAAATCTCTCAAACGAGATCTAACCTCGGAAAACGTTTTCACATTCATTGCAACCAGTGAAAACTCCAGAATCCGAAGCGATTCTTCATCGAACCTGCACAAATTTCATGAGAAGACATAACCGATTCAAGCCAACAACAAAAGAGAAATCGAATCGAATCGGAGGAAAACGAGAAGGACCTTCGATCTTGAATCCGATTGAGAAAGAGATAACTCTGATCACCGATCATCGACTCCGACATTTTTTCAAATTGGCGGGTCAAAAATCTTTTTCGGTGTTTTCGAATTTTCAATGTGCACTTTTGATTCGATTTCGAAATTTTATGGCGCATTTTAGTTTTGACGGTGCATTTTAAGAACTAGTTTTGATTTACGTTCGGCCCAGTACGTAATTTTAAGCCCATTAACGTTGAAACGGTGTCGTTTAATTTAAATTACCTCCGCTAGTATACAAGATACATTTTAAGACCGAATTTTGATTTACG
This sequence comes from Arabis alpina, assembly GCA_900128785.1. Taxonomy (NCBI): domain Eukaryota; kingdom Viridiplantae; phylum Streptophyta; class Magnoliopsida; order Brassicales; family Brassicaceae; genus Arabis; species Arabis alpina. Next base: position 3,817,442 of record LT669788.1, read on the forward strand.
TTCAGCCCAGTAAATAAATATAGGCCCATTAAAGTCGAAGCGGCGTCGTTTCGATGAGATAATTTACCTTCGTTAGTGATGCAAGGTTTCAGTTATTTAGGGTTTTGTCTCCGTTTTGTGAAGGCTAATTTTGTCGTTCGGACGATTCTGAAAAAATGGTGAAAGGACGTCAAGGAGAAAATGTCAGGTAATTCATCGGTTCTTCTTACTTCTTCAATTTTCTCTGATGAAGTCTCTGCTTAAACTTCACATTGCTAATCGAAAATCGCTGCAGTTTTGCATTTTTTTTACTTTTTGTGGATCTAGCTTGTTAGATTTTCTTTGCTGATTTTCCGAAGAGTTTTGATATTTGGTTTACTCATTTTCTCCATTTGAGGCTTAATTAAGTTTTTGCTTTCGGTGATGCAGACTCTATGTCAGAGGAACAATACTTGGCTACAAAAGGTACGCCATTATTTACATGATTTGTTCTTCATTGAACACTATAGATTGAGTTGTATTTGATCTGGCTCATATAATTAGTGAATCTTGGTTGATTTATTACTGGTTATTAATACACTTTATCACCTTATATTAGTTGCTTATAGGATGTAATGTGGTATGATCATGATCATAGTCTCAAGTTACATGTTTACCAATTGAGAATAAGCGAACGATCTACTACCTAGACTAGTGTGTTATAGGTTGCAAAGTATTCTTGTTTCTGTTTTATAGTTACTCGGAATTGTGTCCCTTTAGTAAGACGTTTAATGGATAAATATGTATAGGTCGAAGTCAAACCAGTACCCAAACACGTCCCTAATCCAAATCGAAGGAGTTAACACCACAGAGGAAGTGGCATGGTACAAAGGAAAACGAATGGGTTACATCTACAAAGCCAAGACCAAGAAGAACGGTAGTCACTACAGATGCATTTGGGGCAAAGTCACAAGGCCACACGGTAACAGTGGCGTGGTTCGAGCCAAATTCACATCAAACTTGCCTCCTAAATCAATGGTAAATCCGAATTATTTCATCTTATATGTTTTGTATTGTTAGCCTCAGGTTACATTTAGGTTCTAAACAAAGTTGGTTTATTGATTGTTTTTGCAGGGAGCTCGAGTTCGAGTGTTTATGTATCCGAGTAACATCTAAACATTGCTTATTTTTGTCTGCAAGTCTTTGTTAGTGAACCTTTTTTTATCATTATGTGACTCTGATTTTGAAGCTATGAAGAAACATTTTCTTTATTCATAACGAGGATCTCGTGTGTTTCCCAAATTTGCAAAACCTGCGTTTACTTTGTGCGGTCCAATGATTCGATCTGTCAAGTACAGAGCTATAAACATGTTAGCGAATTAGTAGACGATGTACAGTGAGACACGTGGCTTTGGAATTGCCACGTGTCTTTAATCATTGTTACCATTGCCAATACCAATGTAACCGATGATAATTTTTTGTAGTCTCTTTCGATATATATTATTGACTCTTGAAAGAACATAGTACCTTGCATTTTGTATCCATGGCTTCGAAACTACTTCTCCTCCTCTTCTTCGTTTTTCTTCTCGGCTTTGCATCATCATCATCTGAATTTTCTGGAATTTCTCTTCCGTCTTCTTCGTCCGATTCGTCGAAAGTCTCCTTGGGCTTGTACTATGAGTCTCTGTGTCCGTACTGTTCTGCTTTCATAGTTAATCACCTCGTGAAGCTCTTCGAAGACGATCTTATCTCAATCGTCGATCTCCATCTCTCTCCCTGGGGCAACACCAAGCTCCGACCCGATAACGTCACTGTCGTTTGCCAGGTCTTCCTTGCTTCTTTCCTGAGTTTTGTTTTCTTCGATTTCCATGGAGATTCGATTAGACTAAGCTTTAATTTGAGTAAAATCGGCTTTTCCTTTGATGAAATTTGCATCTGAGATTGATAAATTGGTCTTCTCTTGTTTCGAAAGCAAGTATGATTGTAGCGATTACATACATAAATCTTGTTGTTGTTTATGCAGCATGGGGCATTTGAATGCTTCTTGGATACAGTAGAAGCTTGTGCAATTGATGCTTGGCCTAAATTGGTAAGTTTGATGATGATGAGATCTGATTATTTTATGTCACAATTGAGGAATGGTTTGTAAGATAAGTAGGATCGTTGCTTTTGTTGCAGAGTGATCATTTCCCGTTTATCTTCTGTATTGAGAGTTTGGTGACTGAACGCAAGTACGACCAGTGGGAGACGTGTTATGAGAAGCTCAATCTGGACTCAAGACCTATTACAGATTGCCTCGAAAGTGGCCATGGAAATAAGGTTAGTCCCTCCTTTTTGTGTAGTTCTTGCTTGTTTCGCTGCAATTTATTGTTAAGAACAGAACTTTGCATTCCCTTGCTGATTACTTTTTTTGTAGAAATGGAATGTTTAGATTGAGTTCTTGTATCCATGGTATCAGTTTTGCAATGGTGTTGTTGTCTGGTTGATGAAAGATCATAGAAGGATATCCTGATAAATTCGTTAAATGTTAGATATGTGTATCTGATGTTCTTGTTTCGAAGCTCAATATGTATCGTGTTCATTTTCTGCAGCTTCAGTTGCAGTATGCTGCAGAAACAAATGCGCTTCAGCCGCCTCATAAATACGTGCCTTGGGTAGTCGTGGATGGTCAGCCTCTTTACGAGGTTCGTTTAGTTTACTTCTTTTCAGAATCACCTGGATGTGCGGTTTCCAAATGTGGAATCTTCTTGTTTTTGTGAGTTAGATGGGACTAGGGAGCTTGGAATCAGTGTATAGTCTTAGTTGTGGTTAGCATACGGAAGTGGACTTGTCCCTAGGCTTCTTGGAAAGGGTTGATAGGAATTGAACTGTCTCGTGGACAGGGCTCGTGGAGCAAATAGCTTGATTATTTCTAAGTATTTGCGTGGTGGAACACAAAATGTCTCTTTGATCATTGGGACGAGAAGTTCTCTTTATTTTTGTGTGCTCAATGTTTCTTGCGGTTGAACTAAGCTCAATTTTGCCTTGTGTTTTACTGCAGGATTACGAAGAATTCATAAGCTACATCTGCAAGGCTTACAAGGGTAATAAAACGCCAAGCGTGTGTGCCAAATATTCTTCCGACAAGGCCATTCACAGGGTGAAAGTGAAACGCTTACCTCAAGTTTGCCATAAAGGAGGTAAGATGTGGGATATGTTGGAACATATCAAAACATTTCTATCGTCGCAGATCGGCATCACAGGCCTGCTATAAACACCTCTTTCGTTTATGTTATGCAACAAAACACCTTAAAAAGCTATCTTTATTCGGAGATTTGATATGAAAATTAATATGTATAATATATTTTATATATATATATATATATCTCACAATGTATGTTTGTTTGGTTGTGAGAGAAGAATTACATTACTCTCATAAGTTTGTGTTATTATTAGTAGAAGTAGACTACTTGGGGGAAGAAGACAGAAATAAAATAAAAACGCTTTTGAAGCTATGGAGAAACAATTTAGTTTAATATACCCTTAGATTATATTCAAAACTTAACTAGAGACAGTCAGAACTCACAACACATTGCATTCGCATTCATGGTGTTGAAATTTCTTCTCTTAGTCTGCTACGTTTTTCTTCTAGGCTTTGCATCATCATCTGATTTTTCTGGAATATCTCTTCCATCTTCGCCGAAAGTCACCTTGAGCTTGTACTACGAGTCTCTATGTCCGGCATGTTCTTACTTCATAGTTAACAACCTCGTGAAGCTCTTTGAAGACGATCTCATATCTATCGTGGATCTCCATCTCTCTCCGTGGGGCAACACCAATCTCCGCCCCGATAACGTGACTGCCGTTTGCCAGGTCTTCCTCTTTGTTTCTTTCTATAGCTTGTTTTCTTCGAGTTATAAAATCGACATTTCCGATTCAAGAAGCTTTGATTTTACGGCTTTTCTTTGACTCAAATCTGATGATGATGTTTGCATATGAGATTGACAAAATTGGTCTTGTCTCCTTTGATCAACCATGATTGTAGCGATTACATAAATCTTGTCTCTAATTGTTGCAGCATGGTGCATATGAATGCTTCTTGGATACTTTAGAAGTTTGTGCAATTGATGCTTGGCCTAAATTGGTAAGTGCAATGACGATATCTGATTTTCTGTCACAGTTAAAACATAACTTCATCTAATGAGGCATGGTTGGTTGTGAGATAAGTAGGATCGTCTCTTTTGTTGCAGAGCGATCATTTCCCTTTCATTTACTGTATCGAGAGTTTGGTGACTGAACACAAGTACGACAAGTGGGAGACGTGTTATGAGAAGCTCAATCTGAACTCAAAACCTATTGCAGATTGCCTCAATAGTGGACATGGAAAAGAGGTTAGTCCCTTCTCTTTGTGTAGTTTGTTTATAAGTGTTCTTTGCTTGTTTCGAAAGCAATATATTGTTACGAATGTAACTTTTCATTGCCTTGCTGATTGCTTTTTAACATTGGAATGTTTAGATAAGATTCATGTATCCATGGTACCTTTTTGCAATGGTGTTGTTGTCTGGTTGATGAAAAGAACATAGAAGGATCTCCTGAGCAATTCCTAAACCACTTCCATGTTAGATATCTGTATCCGATGTGCCATGTTCTTGTTTCGAAGCTCAATTTGTCATATTTTTCATTTTCTGCAGCTCCAGTTGCAGTATGCTGCAGAAACAAATGCGCTTCAGCCGCCTCATGAATACGTGCCATGGGTAGTCGTGGATGGTCAGCCCCTTTATGAGGTTCGTTTATGTTGCTTCTTTTCAAAATCACCTGGATGTGTAGTTTCCAAATGTGGAATCTTCTTGTTCTTGTGCGTTATATGAGATTAGGCAGTTTGGAAACAGTGTAGAGTCTTATTTTGTGATTAGCAGTCTGAAGTGGAACTGTCCCTAGGCTGGTTAGGCATGGTTGATAGAAACTGAACTGTCTCGAGGAGCAAATAGTTTTGATTAAACCTACTGGGTGGTTTGTTTCATTCAAATTGTCGTCACAAAATGCATCAACTGCACAAAGGTTAAGATACTCATGATCTAGGAAAATTTAATGTGCTTCATGAAAACCCTTTGATCAGTGGGACGAGAAGTTCTATGTATTTGTGCGTGCGCGATGTTTCTTGCGTTTGAACTAAGCTCAATTTTTCCTTGTGTTTTACTCCAGGATTACGAAAACTTCATAAGCTACATCTGCAAGGCTTACAAAGGTAATAAAACTCCCAGCGCGTGTGCCAAATATTCTTCTGGCCACGCCATTCACAGGGAGAAAGTTAGACGCTTCCCTCTAGTTTGCCATAAAGGAGATAAGATGTGGGATGTGTTGGAACGTATAAAAACCTCATTATGGTCGTTGATCGCGGTCACAGGCCTGCTATAAATTATAAACATCTCTTTCTTTTATGCTATGCAACAAAACACCTTAAAAAGCTATTTAGGTTCTGAGATTTTATATGAATAATGTATAATATATATATATCAGAATGTATGTTTGTTTGAAGAATGACACTATTCTTATTAAGTTTGTGTTTGAAACAAGACAGAAATGCAGTGCTTTATGTGACAAAGGATATTAAAATTTATATTTAGAAAAAAATTGAACATGGTCCATCAATAATTTGAGACGGCCATGGTGTAGACGTAAATTTAAGAAAACAACCCAGTCCAACCCTTGATTCATCCATCCCCATCTTCGTACTCTGTGACTGTATACTTGGTCCCTTGGTCTGAACTGTTGTCAAAATTAATCTTAGGCCTAGTTAGATCATTTTACCAAAAACAGATCAAGCTAAAGTGCTATGTATGTATATAGTACCATTTATTATTTGTATATGATCCTGGCTGCAGCTCCCTTGCCGTTTTCATGTACTTCTCGGCAAAACCCTAAAAGCAAGGCAACAAGATAAAAGAGTATGATCAAACCCATGAGGCTGAATTGACAAAAGAAATGTATAATGGTTCTAGCTCTTCGATACCGCTAAAACGCCTTCGAGACCCTCAACCTCGGATTCATACATCTCAATTCGAGACCGCCAATCAGACAACGTGAAACACATATATCTCTTGCCCTTGGGAAGAGCTTCCTTCCTCTGACGGACTAGGACCTTGACAGCTTGTAACTCAAGGATTGTCGACTTCAGCTTTGCACCAAGAAGCTGGAAATCTGGAATAAGAAGATTTCGCCACGCTGCGTCTGCAAGAAAGAAAAATCATGCGTTTTTTCAGCTTAATCGAACAAACATGGATGGTTTTTTTTTTTTTTTTTTCTGGTGTCTGATGCTAGACTTACCCATATTGTACAGAGACACAATAGGCTTGTAGAGTTTCTCCATTTTATGGATGGAATTGTTTAGTTTACTAATAGACGAACTTAGAGAACGTCGCTTTACTTTCATCATCGTCCTCTCCATCTTACCTCTCTTTCGCAGAATTCACAAAGCTCTTCCTCCTTTTCTTACTTTTTGTATCCTAGAAAATTTTCCCTTTTTTTTAATTAGTTTATGTAAGGGAATATTACAAAATGTTTTTTATGTTACATTTCCATATATTTATATGCCATGTTCATAATTTTTCCTTTTTATTTAATAGAATCAACTATCGTATAAAATTTCAAATTTTCTACTTTGCTTAATTCTTTAAAATGAATTATTTTTTTTGTTTCTATAAAACGCGAATACAAAGTAAAAAAGATATTCGATTATATATTGAATTGATTGGTAGATTAATTATCGAAATTTAAATTCAATTTGGTTTAATCGACCCTTAGATCATATTCAAAACTTGAACTAGAGACAGTCGGAACTCACAAGTTCAGAACACCTTGCATTTGTATTCATAGTCTGCTACGTTTTTCTTGAGCTTGTACTATGAGTCTCTATGTCCGGCATGTTCTTACTTCATAGTTAACAACCTTCATAGTCAATCTCCGTGCATGGGGCAACACCAATCTCCTTCCCGATAACGTCAACACCAATGGTGTTGTCTTGTTGATGAAAGAGAACATAGAAGGATATCCGATGTACCATGTTCTTATTTCAAAGCTCAATTTGTAATCGTTTTCCTTTTATGTAGCTTCAATTGCAGTATGCTGCAGAAACAAATGCGCTTCAGCCGCCTCATGAATACGTGCCATGGGAACTCTATCCTTAGGCTTGTTGAAAAGGGATGATAGGAACTGAACTGTCTCAAAGAGCAAATAGCTTTGTATTATTTCTACCTATCCAGGGTGGTGGTTCGATTTGTTTTATTCGAATTGTCGTCACAAGTTGCATTCATCTGATCTATGAAGATTTGATGTGCTGCATAAAACCCATTTGATCAACTGAGGAAGAGAAGTTCTCTGTATTTGTGCTTGCGCGATGTTTCTTGCGTTTGAACTAAGCTCAAATTTTCCTTGTGTTTTACCACAGGATTACGAAAACTATTAGACGATAGATCAGTAAATTTTATATGATATGAGACAAATTGAACATGGTCCATCGATAATTTGAGACAGCCATGGTCTAGACGTAAATTTAATTAGAGCCAATATTTCTAACCTCCGGTAAAATAAATTACCAATTAGAAAACAACCCGGTCCAACCTCTATCCCCATCTTCGTAGTCTGTGACTGTATACTTTTTCCCTTGGTTCCAACTGTTGTCAAAATAATTAATCTTAGCCCCTACACTGGTGGATTCTACCAAAAACAGATCAAGCTTAAGGGCTATGTATACAGTACCATTTATTATTTGTATATGAATACAATTCCGGCTGCATCTCCCTTGCCTTTTTCATGTACGTCTCGGTAAGACCCTAAAAGCAAGGCAACAACATAAGAGTATGATCAAACCCATGAGGCTGAATTTACAAAAGAAATGTATAATGGTTCTAGCTCTCAATTCGAGACCGATCAGAAACCGTAAAACACATATATATCTTGCCCTTGGGAAGAGCTTCCTTCCCCTGACGGACTAGGACCTTGATAGCTTGTAACTCAAGGATTGTCGACTTCAGCATCACACCATAACACTGGAGTCCTGTAATAATATTCTCTCGATGCACTGCAAGAAAGAAAAATCATGCCTTTTTAATGCCTTAATTGAACTAACATGGATGGGTTTTTTTTCTGGTGTTTAATAGTAGACTTACCACTACTGTTCAGAATCAGAATAGCCTTGGAGAGTTTATCCATTTTATCGATCGAATCGTGCAGTTTACTAATAGAAGAACTTAGAGAAGGTCGCTTTACTTTCATCGTCGTCCTCTCCATCGACTACTACTCTAGCTCTCTTTCGCAGAATTCACAAAGCTTCTTTCCTTTTATATCTTTTGTTTCCTAAAAAGATTACTTTTTTTTAATAGTTTATTGAAGGGGATTTTACAAAATGATTTTTGTTCAATTTCCACATATTATATGCCATGTTCATAACTTTACTTTTTTTATTTTATAGAGTCAGTTTCGTATTAAATTCAAATTTTCTATTTTGCCTAATTATTTAAAAAAATATATCCTTAACTACTAAATCACAAGTCACATAACCAATTATGTGTTGACACGTGGAAAATGCTTCATATTTATTTCTGCAATTTAAAATTTAAACAAAAAAACGGAAAAAATAGTCACTTATAAAACAGAAATTAATGAAAGCAAAAAATATACTCGTGTGTAGCACGGATAGAAATACTAGTATTCTATAAAACGGAAACATAAAGTAAAACAAATATTCGATTATATTGAAATGATTGGTAGTTTGATTATCGAAATTAAATTTTACATATTCGTTAACTTTAGCTTTTATCTTTTAAGAATTTTGTTTTGCGTTTTATTAATACTTTGCTTAGGAAACCAAAAAATTCTTAATACTGCTAGAAATTGAATTGTAGATTAGCTAAATTATCGTTTAAGTAAAAAGCTAAGTCCAAGATAACATTGACTTGGATATACAAAAGCATGAAGTAAGCTTTCGAACAACAATTTCGCAGGTTAAGAACACAATTTGTGTTCTTGCAAGAACTAGCCCAAGACAATGTTTGAGATTCAACAGTTTCGCAGTATCTTCATTTTAAGTGAGACTTCTCTGTATATTGAACTTTCTATGCGGCATGTCTCGTGGTCTTTGATTCTTTTTCATGGTCCTCCTGAGATACTGATGATGGTATGAACTATGTTGTTGCGCAAAGACAAGTTTGTCTCTATTTCCTTGATGGTTGCATCGGTTTCAGTAGATGTATGAGATTTACCATTTTGTCGATTATCTTCTTGATGAGACTCTGATGTGTATATCAACAAAATTAATTTGATTGTTGTGATGTATTAGATGTTGGAACTTGTTTTTTGACAATGGCGTTGGCCAATATTCCGGTGGCTTTTTCGAACAATTTAGTTGTCGGAATCACCGGAACTTGGAATCGTTAGATTCATTGTAATGAGCACTATGAGATAGTATATTCATTAATCAAAAACGGCGTTCGTTTGAATGAGAAATGTTGGTCCAAAGTCGATGACTTGGAGAGCTTGTAAAGCTTGAATATTTGGCTAAGTGTGAAAAACTAGCAAATATACCACATTGGATACATGAGGTGAAAGTCCTCTTGTATGTTTATGGAGAAGTCATAACAAAGGTTATGGTGTATTAGAGAGAAGAAATCTCAATCACACGCGTATGCAGCGTACCAAATCAAACAGTTCCGGATAATTGAAATCGGTTTTGGAATTGGGATTAAGATATGGATTTGGTTTTGGGTTTGGTAAATGGGTCTTAGACTTAATACCTAATTCTTTTGAGTCAAATCTAATTGAATTTTGTAATTAATTGTGGTTAATACAAAAGTCAAAATATCTCTCTAAAATAAACAAAAGAAACGTTTAAGGGATTAATTGACAATTGTTTTATTTGTCATTGATAGTCTAATCAAAGGCTATATGGACGTTTTTTGTTGTTGTTGTTGACTTGGGAAAGTCATGCTTCTCTTATAAAAGGAAGAACATTCATTCGACAGAAAATATAGTGAATAATATCAAACAAAGTTCTAACAACAATTCTCTCATGATCTCTTCTTTTCTTTTGGTTTTTTGTGTCTGAGAGTACACGCAGAAGTTTTGGTTCGATAGGTTCTGTTCTTCGGTGATGGAAGACAGAAACAATGCAGTTGTATCCTGGAAATCTTATCGCTATGAAACCGTCACACTACGGGGCGTTTAAAGATTTAAGGAAAGAGATTCGTCTCGACTCTGCAATTCATTTTCATCTTTGTAATTTGGTATTGTAATTCTGAATTTGTTCTTAAATTTATCTTATTATATATCAGTTGCCCTATTGTAGAAATTCGGGTCCTACATTAGATTGATCTTGCATTGTGTTAGTTTATTATTTTCGAATTTTTATAACTGACAAGCGCCGGAAAAATTATATGTGATGCGAGATGCAATCTATGGTTTGGTCCGACCCACTCTAAACATTTAGATATCCAAGATTGGGGGACCTATATTTGTTTGGATGACAAAATTTACGGATCTACAAATCCTAAAATTTCAAAATTGTATGAGGTCCGTTGATGACATATATCATGCTTCTACAAAAAAAAAAATATACAATGATCAAAACATTAGCTTTATTAATTAAAAAACTTATGATAGGTATAGGCAATACAAAAAAAGAGAGTACCTATATATATCAAAAGAGTCTACACCTATGACCTATCAAGTATCATTAGTAGGAGAGGAGTCTATTAGGGTTGAAGATAGAACAGTAACGCGAAGACCGTGATCCACTACTCTCTTCGACGTTGACCATAACATCAATATATTGAAATTACGTGCTTATAGAATTTGTTAAAAGTTAGTACTAAATTATTGGAAAATGTATATATATACACATTCTATGGTAAACCGCTAAAAAATAAATTGTTTTTTTTTGCTAAAATAAAAAAATAAATTCTTTTTTTGCTAAAATAAAAAAATAAATTGTTAGTCTCATTAACTGATAATTATCTTATTAACTATATAGTTAGTTAGTTAGGTAGTGAGATAAGGTTTCCGTTAGCTTAATCTCACCATTATATATATGTGACATTGTAATCATTTGATGATTAATGAGAATTTACATTTTCCTTTAACCAAGTTAATATGGTATCAGCCGCCAAAGGTTCTAACAAACTTTCTCATTCAACTTTCTCGGGAAAATCCAGCTTGAATCTTCTTCCGCTTCTCTAAATCTTTCTTTTCTTCTCACGAATTATCCATCATCATCATCATAAGCTTGTTTCGAGCTTCAATTTCATCATCGTTGAAGCCAAATGAGTCTTACCCTCCGTCAAATCCATCTTCGTTCTCTTTCACAACTTCTTCTACTCATTATTCACTTGATTCTTGTTCTGATTGGGATTTTTCTCGAGTTTCTTGTACGATTCTTTGCTTGATAGCTTCGCTACTCTGTGTTCTTTGATTTCTGATGACGACGAACCTATCTTCATCAAATTCGGTTCGATCTCCATCGGATTCCGGATCTACGCGAGTTTCGATTGATCAGTATGATAATCCATACTTTCTACATAGCTCGGATCATGCTGGTTTGATTCTAGTTTCAGATCGTCTCAATTCTGGTGCTGAGTTTCATTCTTGGAAGCGTTCGATCCGTATGGCGTTAAACGTTCGCAATAAGCTGGGATTCATCGACGGTACAATCTCTAAGCCTCTTGAAACTCATAGAGATTTTGGATCTTGGTCACGGTGTAACGACATGGTTGCTACATGGTTAATGAATTCTGTGTCCAAGAAAATTGGTCAAAGCTTGTTGTTTATTTCAACTGCTCAAGGTATTTGGGAGAATCTTTTATCTAGGTTTAAACAGGATGATGCACCTCGTGTGTACGAAATTGAGCAAAAACTGAGTAGTTTACAACAAGGTGCTTTGGATGTGAGTAGTTACTATACTGAATTGGTGACGTTATGGGAAGAATATAGGAATTATGTTGAACTTCCTGTGTGTACTTGCGGTAAATGCGAGTGTAATGCTGCTCTATTATGGGAGAAATTGCAGCAGAGAAGTAGGGTGACTAAGTTTCTTATGGGTCTTAATGAAGCTTTTGAGTCTACTAGGAGACAGATTTTAATGATCAAGCCTATTCCTTCTATTGAAGATGTCTTTAACATGGTGACTCAAGATGAGAGACAGAAGAACATTAAACCTATCTTGAAGTCTGATAATGTGGTATTTCATACATCTGCTTCTCCACCAGAACAAGCTTCTTATGCAGGACCATTTGATAATGTTGCTTATGCAACAGTTCAAAATCGATTTCGGCCAAAAGGAAATAGGCCGGTGTGTACACATTGTGGTCAGATGGGCCATGTAGTCCAAAAGTGCTATAAGATCAATGGTTATCCTCCAGGATACATCCCTGGTTACAAGAGTCAGATGTCTACTACAAGCAATGCTACACAATCTTTTCAGCCTCGAAGTGCTACTTCTAATGGTCCAAGATTTCAAAATCAGACTCATGCTGTAGCAAATGTTTTGACGGATTTACCTACTTCTTACATGCCTTCTCCAGCTCAGTCAACTATGAATTTGGACGTGAGTCAGATGAATAATGACCAGATTCAGTCCTTACTTCAACAACTCTCTCTACGTGTGAAAGCTCCAGAACTTTCAGCTCCTCCTATTTCAACTGCCTCTGTTACAAACCATGGAGTAATGGCTGTTCAATCCAATGCTGGTATTGCTTCATACCCCTCTGTTTTTCCCTCTTCTTCTCTTCGGCTTGAAGATAACAAACTCACGTTTCAACACCAATGTTTATCTTCTCTTTCTCATAAAATTCCCAATGGTCATTGGATAATTGATAGTGGAGCCACTAGTCATGTTTGCTCCGACTTATCATTTTTTAGGGAAACAACAGAGGTATATGGAGTCACGGTCTCTTTACCAAATACTACTCGTGTGGCCATTACTCATTCTGGAACAATTCATATTTCTCCCTCTCTCATTTTGCATGATGTTTTGCATGTGCCTTCTTTCAAGTTTAATCTTTTATCTGTTAGTAGTCTCTTACAGAAAAACAACTACTCCGCTCACTTCTTTCCTGATTTCTGTTACATACAGGAGTCTATTCAGGGCTTGATGATTGGTATGGGCATTCTTCTGCACAACTTGTACATCTTACAACCTGATACAACATCACATATAGCTCATTTTTCTGGATCCTTGAAGGTTGATGGAAATCTCTGGCATCAACGCCTCGGACACCCATCTTCTGACAAGTTAAAAATCATTTCTGGTACATTGCCTACTTCTATAGCTAGTGGAATTGATACACATTGTTCAGTATGTCCTTTAGCTAAGCAAAAAAGATTACCTTTTCAGTCAAACAGTAATAGGTCTGCCTCTCCTTTTGATCTAATTCACTTAGATGTTTGGGGTCCTTTCTCTTTAGAGTCTATTGAAGGTTATCGGTATTTTCTTACTATTGTTGATGACCATAGTCGTGTAACCTGGTTGTATCTTTTGAGAAATAAAAGTGAAGTTTCGTCTAAATTTCCAGAGTTTATTGCTTATGTTTTAACTCAGTACAACGCTTCTATTAAAGCGATTAGAACTGACAATGCACCTGAGTTAGCCTTTACTACTCTTGTCAAGAAACTTGGTATGCATCATCAGTTTTCATGTCCTTACACACCTCAACAAAACTCAGTTGTTGAGAGAAAACATCAGCATTTGCTTAATATAGCTAGAGCATTATTATTTCAATCGAACATACCTCTACAATATTGGACTGAATGCATTCAAACTGCTGTTTTTCTCATTAATAGGATGCCTTCTGTTGCATTAGATAACCTTACTCCATATGTTGTACTTACTAAAAAGATCCCAGATTACTCTTTTCTTCGCAACTTTGGATGATTGTGTTATGTTTCCACTTTACAGAAGGATCGAAACAAATTTACTCCTCGTGCTGATGATTGTGTTTTCTTAGGATACTCCTCTGGTTATAAAGGTTACAAGATTCTGCATTTAGATACTAACTTGATTTCTGTATCTCGGAATGTAGTTTTCCATGAAACTATTTTCCCTTTTAAGACTAGTGCTCATTTGTCTACATCATCTGACATTTTTAGCTCTAGTATCTTACCTTTATCTACTCCACTTGCATTAGATATACCATCTCATAATCATCCTGATTGTTTAGTTACTCCATCATCATCAACCATTCCTGTTTCATCTCTTATTCATGCATCATCTTCATCTCATTCTCCTGTCACTCATACTATACCACCGAGTAGTACTATGGTTCCTGAGACTGTGACTGTGGAGAATGCTACGGTTTCCTTGCAAAATGGAAGGTCACGCAGACCTACTAAGGTTCCAGGTTACTTATCTGATTACCATTGTGCACTTGCTCACCTTTCTACTCATCCACCTAAACTTTCTACTACTCCATATCCTCTTTCTTCTGTTTTATCTTATGATCATCTTAAACCCAATTATCAGGCTTTTGTCCTCTCTATTTCGGTTGAAACAGAACCAAAATCTTTTAAACAAGCTATTATCTCTGTGGTTTGGACAAAGGCAATGAATGTGGAACTTGAGGCTATGGAGCTTAATAACACTTGGAGTGTGGTTTCTTTACCTCCGGGAAAGAATGTAGTTGGTTGTAAATGGGTATACACCACTAAATATCATGCTGATGGTACAATTGAAAGGTATAAAGCACGTTTGGTGGCACAAGGCTACACTCAGCAAGAAGGAGTGGACTATTTTGATACTTTTTCGCCTGTGGCTAAACTTGCTAGTGTGAAGTTGGTATTGGCTCTAGCAGCAACGAAGGGTTGGAGTTTAACACAGATGGATATTACTAATGCATTTTTGCACAGTGAATTGGATGAAGAAATTTATATGAGTATGCCTCAAGGATATACTCCAGCTTCTGGTTCAGATTTACCTCCTAATCCAGTTTGTCGTTTGCATAAATCCATCTATGGACTTAAGCAGGCTTCAAGACAGTGGTATATGTGTCTTTCTAAGGCATTATTAGACGTTGGTTTTGTCCAATCTGAATCAGATAATACTCTGTTCGTCAAGAAAAGACCTACATTCTTCATTGCTCTATTACTCTATGTTGATGACATCTTAATTGTGAGTGATAGTGATGCAGCTGTTAAGAGAATTCAAGAGTATTTAGCCACAAAGTTTAAAACAAAGGAGCTTGGACCTGCTCGTTTTTTCCTAGGACTTGAAATTGCTAGAAACTCTGATGGCATTTCGGTTTGTCAAAGGAAGTACTGCTTGGATTTGATCTCTGATGCAGGTCTATTAGGTTGCAAACCTAAATCAGTTCCTATGGACCCAAAGGTACCTCTAAGTACGGAGACTGGTACATTCTTGGAGAATGCCACACCTTATAGGGAGCTTATAGGCCGACTTCAGTATCTCTGTATCACTAGACCAGACATTACCTTTGCGGTTAATCGTCTTAGTCAGTTCCTCTCTTGTGCTACAGATGTCCATATGCAGGCTGCACTGCATATCTTGAAATATTTGAAGAACAATCCGGGTCAAGGTTTATTCTACTCTGCTTCTACAGAGCTTTGTCTTAATGCTTTTGCTGATGCAGATTGGGCAGCATGTTCTGATACAAGGATCTCTGTCACTGGCATGTGTATCTTTCTTGGTACCTCTCTTATAAATTGGAAATCCAAGAAACAAGATGTTGTTAGCAGTAGTACAACAGAAGCAGAATATAGAAGCATGGCTATGACTACGAGGGAGCTTTTGTGGTTTGCTCAGATGTTGCGAGATCTTCACATTGTTGTCAAAGTTCCAATCAAACTCTTCTGTGATAACAAGTCAGCCATGAACATCGCCAATAACCCGGTATTCCATGAAAAGACGAAGCATGTGGAAATAGATTGTCATGTTACAAGAAACCAAGTGAAGAAGGGTTTTTTGACAACAATGCATGTTGCTTCCGAGAATCAACTTGCAGATATACTCACAAAACCCTTACACCTAGGACCTTTTCACTCAATACTTGGTCGGATGTCTATATCAAGCTTGTTCTCGTCTTCACCGAGTCCAGCTTAAGGGGGGTCTATTAACTATATAGTTAGTTAGTTAGTTAGTGAGATAAGGTTTCCGTTAGCTTAATCTCACCATTATATATATGTGACATTGTAATCATTTGATGATTAATGAGAATTTACATTTTCCTTTAACCAAGTTAATATATCTAAAATTTTGTTTTGGGATTATTCCCCAACATACCATAATATTCAAACTTTCTTCTCCCCGTATTATAATAAAAAAAATCTTCCCAATTCATACCACAACCCTCATGAAAAGTCTATTTTAACTCTAACTTAACTTATGATTTATTAGTTTTGTCCACAACATTCATGTCTACGAAACATTATGTTTCCTTCGTAGCCGTCGCGGTTTGGTCCACCACCATTGCCGTTTGGTCCACAACCGTTGTCGCCGTCGCCGTTTGGTCCACCACCGTCGTCGTCGCCGTTCGTTCCACGACGGAGTCATCGAGCCGTTTGGTCCACAACCGTCACAGGCGTCGTCGCCGTCCGTCGTCAGGGCTCTCTCCGTCGTCAACATCCGTCTTCGGGGATGTCACCGTCCGTCTTCGGGGATGTCTCTGTCGTCATCGTCCGTTGCCGTCTCCGTCGCCGAGACTATCTTCGTCGTCATCGTCCATCGTCTGGGCTGTCTTTGTCGTCGGAATTGTTTCAATCGTCAACATTCATCGCGGGGGCTGTTTCCATCGTCAACATCCGTCGCCGGAGCTGTCTTCGTCGTAGGGACTGTCTCCATCGTCATCGTCCGTCGCCGGAGTTGTTTCTGTCGTCGGGATTGTCTCCATCGTCAACATCCGTCGCTGGGGTTGTCTCCGTCGTCGGAACTTTCTTCATCGTTAACGTCTGTCGCCGGAGCTGTTTTCGTCGTCAACGTCCGTCGCCGGAACTGTTTCTGTCGTCAACGTCCATCGTCGGGGGCTGTCTCTGTCGAAAGTATGTGAACATAAATTATGAAGAAGAGAGAAAAAGAGATGAATGAGGATAAAATTGAATTTTAGGATTTGTTGTAATATGAATTGGGAAGGTGCTTGTGATTATGATAGGAAAGAGAAGGAAATTTGAATTTTATGGTATAGGTGGTAATTTTCTCTTTTGTTTTTTCAACTTGTTTAAAGTTTCGTTATCAAAATCGAAAATAGTTTGTAAAACATCGCAGAGCAAATCAAACCTAGTGATAGATATCAAACACATATATACAACTTTACGAGCATGAATATCAAAAGTATAATAGTTTTGAATAGTATTATATAAACGGATGGTTTAGCCTTGAAAAACTTTTGTAAACAAATAATATGAATAGAGATCTCATATTTTAAACTCGCTTAGAGTGTCGATGTAATTAGGCACGGTCATACATCTCATGTCCAGAAGATTTTACAACATGCCTTTGACCTATGTTGGGGTCCATATATCGATCAAAAGGAAATCATATATATAATTATGGAGTCCTCTCTCCATTTAAGGTGTCCACATAGGCAAAAAAAATTTAAGCAATTAATTTTAGTTTTAAGTTCATTTAGTTCATGTTTATGTATATTTATTATTACTTATAGCTACTAATTTTTTAATTAAATTAAAAAACGAAAAATAAATCAATAAATTACTAAAAGTAGAAATTAATATTTGAGTATTTACTATGAATTTATGATAACGATAAAAGTTTATATATTCAATTTCAAAAATTGGAAATATGTAAAATGAATATACATATAAGAAAAAGTGAATAAAGATATTAGCGACATCAAAGAAAAAGAATCTTTAGTGCCAGAAAATTGTTAAGAGGCTATTAGTTTTTTTTTGTCATGAACGCACTTACACCTATTCGTTAAAGAAATACATGAACATACTTGAACCAATGAGGGATGAACGTGTTAATATAAAAAGTTGTTGATCTAAAGATAAAAAATATATATTATTTCACTAAAAGGATACTGAACCATCTAATTAAAAATGAGATAATAAGATGAAAAGTTAGGATATACGATTTTATTTATAATGTTATATGATTTTATGGAAGTATGAAAGAAAAATATGAAAGTGTTATAATACTATTATTTTAAAGATATAAGGTATAAATTGGTGGAAGACAAAAAAATCACGCATTACTTGAGTTATGTTCTACTAAAAATAAGTAAACAAAGTAACATAAAATTGTAAATAGTTAAATCAAATTTTGTCGTTAAGTTTAATAAATTCATCATGTTCGAATTAAAAATTACAATAATGAATTACTTTTGTTTATATGGTCATTAGAAAATAATCAAAAGATTACAAATTTATATATAAGAGCGCTGAATAGAAATGTTAATAAAAAATAATCAAAGAAAAAATAGAGTCAATGATGTTAATTATTGAAGTATCGTAATTGAGTTTTAGCCGATTGTTAAGAGACATAAGGCTTAAAAAAAGAGGATGTATGATTTCACTAAAAGATATTGAACGATTTCACTAAAATAAGAAAATAAGGTGAAACTTTATAATATAATATTTTATTCAAAATGTTATTTTCAGGTTTTGGAAGTAGAAAAGAAAACAAATTGAAAACGTTGTAATATCGTAATTTAAAATAAATAAAAATCTTAAATTTGATATATATATATATATATAAAGTAGTAAATTAATGGTCACATTATTCATAAATTGTACAGCAAAATATACCGAGAATACTTTGTGATCTTTATATAAAAATGTACGTAGTTCTACAAAAAGGCATTCCCGGCTAGCTTCTGTAATTCAATATTTGAATCAATGATTTTAAAAATCTAGAGAAACAAAAACTATTTTCGAAATGTTTAAGAAAACGTAAGAAAAAAATTATGTATAAATTAACTTTCTATAATTATATTAGTGTTTTGTGAAAAAATGACAAAAGTAAATATATTGATTATATTTAGAATTTGTTTGAAGATTGGATGAATTTATTATGCAATAATAGATAAAAGAATAAGTTTTCAAAAACTAAACAGCTATTTATTTAAAATCAAATACCAAGTCAAAAGAATTTAAAAAAAAAGGAATTAAAAACAATTAATAATTGAAAATATGATATTATAATGTGTAAATAAATGTAAAATATATATACTAACATAAAATACTTACTAATTCATGTTATACATGATATTGATAGAAAACATAGAAAAATAACACAAAAATATCAAAATAAGTCAAACTCGTGCAACGCGCTAGTGTAATTAATGTAGCTAATTGGTTACAACCTTACAGTTACAAGTATAATAATAAATGATAATAGAATAAATTATTATGGCTTGGCTGCTGGGTCGTCTTTATCAAAGCCCATGTGGTGATTAGGAACAAAACAAATCCGGATAATGATTTTGAAGGACCACGAATTCCAAACTACTTTTAATTGGGGAAAAAATGTCTCAAACTATATAGACTCGTAATGCAGACGCTTAAAACTACATCTAGATTTTTTTATACATTTTAAAAAATCACAAGCTTAGGACGATCGCGAAAACTATACGATCTTCTTAACCAATGAATAAATTAACTAACCTATATATGTATTAACCAACTAAGCCAAGGGGTTAAAAGTTAAAACGAGGTGAAGAACTCATGTGTGGAAAGGCACGTATTAGAACACAGTAAACACGAGGCCTCTCATGTCGGTCGAAAATAGTGACAAACATATTGTCTCACGAGTCACGATCTTGTTCTGTTCATGTGACTTTTACCTTCTTTCCAAGGTTATTTACGTACACGTGCGTGAGTACGTATATGAAAAGCACATACGTACACAAAGCTTACCATTCATATATATGAGACTGGATACAAAATACAAATATTAACGAACATGTCATTAGAAGAAGGTAACCAATTATTCACACAGATTTTGAAAGGAAAAGTGTATACTCTTTATAAAAAATAAAAAATAAAAAAAAGTGTGTTAGTTTTTATTTTAAAAAAACTAAGTGGTTTACATGCATACACCGAATAAATAATTATAAGAAGAAGAATCATTAGTTAGACCTCGTGTATGTGCGTAGACACGCAAATGTAATAGAAGGCATAATTAAGATCAATATACGTTTTCTAACTTTTAATACGTTTGCCCGGCTAAAAGTATTTGCTTGAAAAACAAAATTGTGGGATTAATTAGTAAAGATGACATTATCTTCAAGCAAATAATGATTGAAATAGTCATCAATGTGTATGATTGTATACGAACATACCTCTTCTTACGTACACACACAAATTAATTAACGTATATATATACGCAAAATGCAAGCTGAAAACAACTCACCTCCTCCTTCTTTTGCTGATCTCTGAACTCCTCAAGAAACATTAGAAATTAAAATTCTCATGATGAGAACGTTGATCAGAAAAGTATAATCTGCATAATTCATATAGAAAATGTATTATATGAAGATATATAAAGATTGAATGTGTGGTGCGTAAATTTTATATAACAGTTCAAAATTCAAGAACTTAATGCATAAAAGATCCACTGAATATATTTTCACGATCAAGTCTAATTTGTTACTACGGAACAAAAGAAGGTGAATTGTTCCATACATATATATATATATGTATATATATATTCTCAATTAAAATATGATAAAGAAAAATAATAATAATTTCGTCTAAGGCGGTACGACCGGAGCACCACCGTTACAACCGTCTCCGTCACTTCCTCTCGACGGAGCAACGTCAACCCTAACGGTGGTAACCGTTGGTGGCCGTTTCCGTTTCTTTTTCTCATAAGGTATCCCACGAGCCTTAGCTTGGCTCTCTCTGACTTCCCTCAAGTAAATCCTGACCGCACGTGCAGCGAACGGGTTCGAATCTGGACGTCCACCGTTTTCCTCGTAAGCAGCTCTTAACCGTCCAATCAAAGCATCGAGAGATCCCCAAGCTTGCTTAAGAGGACAAGCACAAGGAGACGGAGGTTGTTGATGACCAAAGTAAGGACAAGCCGCCACGTGGACTTTTGTCTTACCGAACTGATCTAGGTACTTGAGGAACTCGATCACGTGGGCACCGCTACAACGTGACAAAGCAAGAGGTGGCTTGTGGTTCTTGAGGTATTGCAAGAACGTGTTCCAGTCACGTCTTTTTTGTGACTCGTACCGGCTAGGTGTGGCTGGTGGTGAAGAGACGAAAGATGGACCAGGGTCGTCTCCGTTAACCGGTTCGGGTCTTTGTGACCCCGGATCAGCCGATTCCATCAAAACTAGCTAGGGTTTTTTAGTTTTTTCTTTGAGAGAGTTTGGTTTGGTTTAGTGTTTGTTTTGAGAATAGAGTGGATCGAGAATTTAGTGTTGTTAAAGAGAGAGAGAAAGAGTGTGAAGTTTCGTTAGGTTTTGGGGTTTTATTTATTTAATTTTCGAAAGAAATGAAAAGAGAAAGAAAGGGAAAGAGAGGGTTTTGGGGTTGAATGGTGTGAATTGTGAAAGAAGTAGAGAATGAAGAAAGAAGAGTGGAAAAATAGAAATGTAAAAAACTAAATCACGTGGTAATGGTCCTACTCACAGGCCACTTGACACTTTCTACTATTCTATTTAGGTCAAGTGTGGGGCAATGCTTATTTATTTTTAATTATAGTTATTTATATATACCACTATTATTAGGGGAAATTATTTGTTATACTTATTGGCATTCTAAACCAATCAGGAAATAGCAAGTATGGAAGATAGATCTGGAAAATTGTTGTAACCATTGGTTTATATCTATTTAAATTGTTTTTTCTTCTTTTTTCCTATGATTAATTTAAATTTAGCTATAAACGATACGTCTAGGTTAAAGGTCAATTATGTGTTGGAATATGTGGGTGGATCCTAGTGATATTATTTTTGTTTTTAAGAAACAAAAAAGTAATTTCACCACAAACTTATATAGTTAACAGTTTGTACAAGTTTATGAAAGTGTTACAAACGATTTAGTAACTTTTTTAAACCCGAAGTTTATCATACTTTTATTTTTGAAGCCAGTTTTTGTATCATGAAAACTAAACTTGGTTATGATGTTTTTTATGGCATTTCTCTAAATTTTAAACACATATGTTCACAAACAATCATATACTATAAATATGGGATCATAAATTTTTCTATGTTAAAATATGTACATGCTAATATGAACCGTGATTATGTTTCTATCAAATTGCTTGTATCTGTAATGAAAAAAACGAGGAAAACCAACACTGATTTAGTCTCGCGGACTGAAAGTCTAATATTTAAATCATGTGGTTTGATCTATCATCCATGAGAGCATGATTATTGGTGATATTGTTTTGAGTATCACTAACATTATTTATTATTAAGTATGTTACTTGAGACTTCATATGATACTTTTGTTTTTTTAGTGTTTATTGGTGATACTTAAAGTTTATAAAAAAAAAACTAATTGTTTACAAATAAAAAAAAAAAAAAAAAAAAAATTAAAATCAAAAAATAATCAAATTACTACGAATAAATAGAAATTTTTTTAGAAAACATAAATTTATTATGATTCATAACCTCGCAAACGTAAATTACAAATCGTAAGAATAATTTCTCCGACCAATCCCACGACGACACGTGTCCATTTTCCTGTACCACGTGTCCATTTTCCTGTACCACGAGTATCAATAGACTGATACATATGGACTTGAAATGAAACCCAACAATTATTATTTAATCCAATTAGCCCATTGATACTCTCATAACATCACCAATAATCATGCTCTGAGACTATGATATGTGACTAGCCATAAATATAGAAAAACCATTTATTTTTCCTGTACCACGTGTCCATTTTCCTGTACCACGAGTATTAATAGACTGATACATATGGACTTGAAATGAAACCCAACAATTATTATTTAATCCAATTAGCCCATTTATACTCTCATAACATCACCAATAATCATGCTTTGAGACTATGATATGTGACTAGCCATAAATATAGAAAAACCATTTATTTTGATTTTTAAAAAGTGATGGTAGCTATTTGCTGGTCGTTAACATATCAAATCGTATACTAAAGTCGAATACATGATTAATTACTAATGTCGCTCAACATGATAAATCTCTGATGTGCTCAACATGATTAATGTCGCTCTGTGATATAAATCTCGAGTTCATCATTAAAATGTATATCGCTTAACCATTTTGTTATTTATTACTGCTAGAAAACTTTTATTGCTTTGTAATTTGTATCACTAATTCGATATAATAAAAAGAGCGAGTGATTAACAAAAACGATTTATTTACTATATGAAATTTCTAGTAAACAAATTAACAACGTTCAATGTTAATTCCACAGAATTCGCCTGTTCAAAACGCATCTGATTACTTATTAAAAGATGGACCATTGTGTTGAGTGATATCAATGAAATGACTGGTTACTTATTTGGAATCTGACAAACATAAAAGTTTGAAAATTCATAGTCGAGTACATCTCCACCATCCAAATATGGAAAAATATACAATATGGTCCCACTCTGCACTACATATGCGTGCGTGTGCTTGAAAAATTTAAGATTTCTTGTATTTTGATATTCTTAAAAAGTTTCTTTATGTATGAAATTTATACAAGTCACATAGACATCTCAATTACCTTGTACCCGTAATATTTACACATTTACAGGTTCCGAAAGATAGGCGATATTATCGAGCAATAGGTTTTGTTTCTTTCCAAGCCATACTACTTAATCATAACCATTAACCAATAAAGTTGCTATTATGTTTGTGTCATAAGCCACGTTTTTATTTTGTGAACCAAAAAACGGATTTTCAGTAGGTCAAACTAGCATGGAGGCGGAATTTTTCATTATTTCTCAAACCCAATGATTATAATTTGTTTCTTTTATGAGATCAATGAGTACACATATAAAATTAATTAAACATACGGGAATAATTATGGCTACCATTTTTCGGTGTATTGTTATTTAATTCAATAATTCTATAAGAGATTAGGTACTGTCCTTTTGAACGTATACACAATATCATGGTATGCCCGTGATGAGACGTCTTTCTATTTTATATATGTCACAATATCATTTATATCCAAAAACATAGCGTTAATTACCAAGAACATTCAAGAACGACTTATGTCCTATTTTGAGTAAAGTTTTGGCTGAAAAAACTTTTTATTTAGGGTACCGCGGGTCACACTAGTCACATGAAAAAGGAAAGAGTTTTCTTTTAATCAAAATTATGCTGGAAATGGAAATTTATCTGTATGACTGTATCCAATACGTTTTGATCAATATTCCACATGGTTCCAAACATTCCCAAACAATTTTGCTCATCTTTCATTACAGTCACACTACACAATCTTGAGTTTCGGATATACATGAAATACATAGGGATAAAGCTACGCCAAATAGTATTTTTACTCAATTTTCCTTCATGGACACATCGATATTCTAAAACATGCATACGACTTTTGAATTACGAATGTTTTTTTACAAAACAAAATGAATTACGAATGTTTAAATGCATATCTTGTACGACAAAAAAGTTGCATATCTTGTAAAAGTCTATATAAGTGTTTGACCCTTCTTTCTTCTTGGTCACATATATGTGTTTGACCTATTAAAGCTTATTAAACGAATAAAACGAAATTACATGGTATGAAAGTCTTGGATTTTTTTTTTTTGCAATATGCACGTATACGGTGACATATTCATAATTGTATTGTATAAATATCTGTATATAGGGCATGAGTGTATTGCCAAAGAGAAAAGAATGTGAAGGCATACATATTTACTAAATCAGCTCATGAACTCGGTTTATCATAAAATTAGTATTTCAGTTGCCTGGTTTACTGATATTTCTGTATTATTTTAACCAAAAAATGAAATGGATTCGTATAAAAAAAATCAATTCTACGCAAAAAATATGTTTTTCTCAAAATTCAAGAAGTTTTAATTAGCTGAAATTTTTATTAGTAGTTAGTATACTACTATTCGAACGACTTTGTCGTTTGTCTAATGTCATTTGTTTGTTTCGTACTAACTGCAAATCTTTTTATTCTATACTGCAAAAATTCAAAACCATAAGTAAGTTTAGAAAATGATAGAACAAATCGATAGGATCCGATGCCAATTTTGTCTAGCACTATGATAGTTAGGAGGGCATAGAAGTCAATGTTGTAGCCCCCACAATAAGTTTATGAACGTTAAAATATGAATAAAATGATAAAATTTAAATTCAAATTATTGGTTGGTGCTTACGACCCACCACCCACATACATCAATATCTTTATAACGACTATTCAATCTCATTTGTTGCCTGGTGGATGGTGATCATTTCAAATGATCGATTCTCTTTCCAAATTTCCAATATCTATAAACCTATCACAACTGTCCCTCCCATTCGTAAACGTTATTACTTCTGTTATGTATGTTAGAATCTCATTCTCAAATATGAAATGAATATAAGAAAATGAATGTAACATATATAAAAAAAATATATGAATTAATCTAGATTTTGTTTCAGTAGGGCTAAGTTAGAAATCCATAAAATCAAACATATTTTTAAATACGATAATAATAAGTAATTTATGATGTTAAATAGTTGATGGTCTATCATATTGGTCGATGTGAGGTGCAAATGATCTTATTGTCGTTTCAAATCATTCCAAAAAATAAAGGAAACTTGGTTTTATTTTTTTCTTTAAGAAAGCTTCAATGTCAAAAGAAGACCTTTTAAATACTGCTTGACTATATATAATTGTCTACTTTAGATGAATATTCGAGAGAAACAAAAAACTTGAATTGAATGAAGAACCAGAGAAAGACCGTGAAGAGAGACCACGTTCCATAAAACAGGTCCTGAATGTAGTATTTCATAAAATAAATTTCAGATTTCATTTGCAAATAGTCCCGTAGCTCAGTTGGTTAGAGCGTTGGTCTTATGAGCCGAAGGTCGCGGGTTCGAGCCCCGCCGGGACTATTTTCTCAGTATTTCTTTAATTTCTCGTTTTTGAACGTAAAAAGGTTCACCTGGTCCCCTATTTAGCACCAGATTTTTTTTCATATTCTTCATTAACATAGTAAAGCTCTCTCCACTTATGTTTAACGTAGTTTTTAACTTTTTTTTATTTCCTCCTCTCTCAAAGATGATCAACTCTCGGTACGAACCTAAGCAAACCAAACACTACTAAAAAAGTAATTTGATATGGCGTGGTTATTAAGCTATATTAACTTGGAAAACAGGAATATACTGAGAAGAATATGTAACATATTGAGATTACAGAGCAATTTTGGAGTATAAAGAAAAATATTTGGTGGATAAATTAAGAACTGGGTTACTAAAATGCAACCCAGTGATATCTGCAAATCTTCTTATTCGCAGAGTAAAGTATAAAAAGACCTTTTAAGACGAGTATTGCTGAGATTTGTCGTAAAAATTGTTTTTCAATCCATGAGTTTGTAGCGCTTCTCTTGTACACCAGAAACTCCCATCTGTATCTCTATGATAGTGTGAAGTGGCATCTGTTTAAACATTCATAAATGGGAATCATGTTATTATGAATTTTTGTGTCCGAAACTCTGTAAAAGCTTGTTTATAACTCAATGGTTTTATCATACAATCTTGTGTGTTCTAATTCAGATTACCTCGATTTGGGGTATTTCTTTGAGGGGACGATCCGCAAAATATGCATATAAGGCTCTTAGAACAGCCTGCGTAAAAATATATCGTAAGAGAAAAATTAGAACTCAGAGACAAGTCGGAGAATTCACAACAAAAAACGTAACATTTGTGTGCATGTTTAAGGGTTAAAGAATCAAGACATTAAATTATAAACAGATTGTTAGGAGTATAACCTGGTGAGATATCACGACGACAGGAGCTCTTTGTCGTTCTAACTCAATGATCACAGGTTCAAGCCTGCATTGTCAAAGCAGCAATGTTTTCTTGAGGTTTAGTTTATGGCAGAACGTGGAAGAAAAAGAAGAAGTTGAAGAGAAGAACATACCGTTGAATTACATCAAGGTAGGACTCTCCACGAGGGTATCGGTATCGCAATTTATCCTTTTTTCGAGATCTGCAGTCACACACCACAAGATAAGTTAGAGAAGTCTAAGAGCTTATTGCCCGTTTCAGGTTTCATAAACTTGTACAATATGGCTTATATGCCGTAAAATATGCAATCTAGGCCGTCCTTCAACTACTTCAACAAAATGCAACCTTGTTTCTTGCCTTTATGATGAGAAACACAATTAAAAAACCAATAGAAAACCCATCTAGTTCACATATCTAATCACAAGCATACAACCCTTATCCAGTTTTCTTTCAGATAACAGATTTTGTTCCCTTTCTCAGATTTTTTAAGATACCAATTGGAATTTGAAAATCCAAGTCACACTACATTGGTGTGAATCTGTCTGCATCCATCTCTACTTTATTATTTTTTTCATGTGAATTTTAACGCTTGTATCTTGAATCAGAAATTTCTTGAAAATCAGGACTGATAATGTTTTTAAGATATACAGATTCTACCAAGTCACTTACTCGTACTCTTCTGGCATGTTCTTCTTTATCTCTTCATATGTCATTCCATCACAAACTCCAGAATTGATCTCGTCCAGGGCACGCCATTGCACCTAAAGATGGAAAATAGTAGAAAATGAATTCCTCGCAGCAAGATACTATTACAAGACTTGAATAGCTAGAAGAAATTCTAAACACCAACCTTAGGAAATCCGACTATGGAACTTGCTGTTAAGATTGTTCTCTGAAGTGTACTGGTCCAAATCTGATATAGACAGCGACAATAAATATTAGTGTATGATTCCATGTAAATTATGTGTTCCTTGGTTCCCAGATCAAGCAACAAGTTTTCTTTGACACAATTGCCAATACATCAAAATTCAAACATATTGTAACAGTCTGCAATACTTACCGAAGCAGCCTTTTCATTTTTTAGTCGCTTTTCGACAAAGTTGGCAAGTTTCTTTGAGTAAATTTTTCCAGATTCACTGCATTACAGAGTTGAGAAAGGTTACAAGAACAAAATTTCACATTTAAACTAGAAATATTTCCACGCCACGTTTGGCATATTACTGAAGAAATGATCTCACAGAAAAATTAATCACGCAAGGAAGCAGCAGCAAGACTTGTCAAGCCAAACTATTGGGACGGGATCCATATGGAATAGTAAAAGAAAAATAGAACCCATCGGCGTCGGTTCAGAGTAGCAATTGGTCAAATTTTAGCATTTGAAAGTAACTGAGCAAAGACATACCTTATTACGCTGTCTCCTCCAGTCCGGCCTCTAACATTATCCATACTTTCTCCATGCCGAGTGAGTAGTATTGGTCGTGGAGTGAGATGCGTATTCACCTAAGAGAAGGATAGAAAATCAGCTTCTTCCAGAAAAAAATGATCTCATGATCACTTAACGTAATCTTATTGAGTTAGCCAATTAATGTTGAGTCTGTCGATGATGGGATTAATCAATCTTCCAAGTTTATAACTTGTAAGCTGATTTTGCATGTTACAAATAAGCTACCTTTTGATGCATAAAGTAAATAAGGAGATATGGCCAATGCATACCAAGAAAAACACAATTCTTCCAGGAAGGTAACCACTAATATTGTTCACCTGCGATAAAAGTAGATTAGCAGACAGGAAAAGTCAAAACTATAGTCTCCTATCGAGATAAGTATGAAACGCCATCAGTGACACATTTTTGCACATAAATGAAACATACTTGTATCTGTCCACCATTCCCGCTGACCATATCAATCATCTTGATGTAAGAACCTTCTTCTACAGGCTCATAAACCTGGTAAGAAAAGAATAAACTCAACATTCACATCCAGTCCCAAGACTATGGTGCATCAATGCTGACTCAACTATGCTTTATCAAAGTAATTAGGACACGTTGAAAAGCTGCAGGTTTGTATACTGACCCTCTCATAATTGGCCAAACGGTCTCTAAAGTCTCGCACTCCAGCTTCAAAATCTGTCCTGCAGAATAGCAGAAACATTTAGTTGACAGGTGAAAAAGGTTAAGTAGGACGAGAAAATTAAGTTGCTGACAGAGCATCGTACTCTTCGGCATAGTCAGGACTTTGCTGGATTTTAAGACGTATGTTTCTTTCAATAATGCGTTCATCATTGCACAGTGTTTCCAGAAAAATTATCTGCATTAGAGAGAAAAGGTATATCAGTTACTGAAGATATTTACCAATTCAATATCAGCCGAAGATTGTCATGACAGCATTACAAGCGCTGCGTCAGAGGAAATTTTTAAAAAGACACACTGTTACCTAAAGCATGAGAATCTACATCACAGTATATCGAAGCTTCAGTACCTTACACTTTCCTTCAGCCATTTTCATCAACATATTCCGTCGAACTCGTGTGCTATTTGTTGCATCAAAGATTCCAACCTACAGTAATAAACTATTTAGAATACAACATATAAAACCAGGAATAACATCAAACTGAAAGATACTTACTTGACCTCCTTCTTGCATCCAAGATATCATGTCCTCCATTGCAAGTGCTGCTACCTAGTGGCATGGGATATATTAAAACTATGTGCAAAGAAGAAGATAAATAGTGTTAAGACTGATCACTGAATCAAAAGATCTCCCAATATAACGAATTAAGTTGGAAGTACCAAAAAGACGTATTTAGACACACAAATTAAAAGAGAGAGAGAGAGAGAGAGTCGCAAAATGGCTGAAACAAAGCAATTCAAATGATCACTTACCTCTGTCCGTGCCTCTACACCTTCTGGATTGTCAGCTCGAAAGAAATCAGCACACTACAAAAAGCTCATTCATTGTCCATCAGAATTCATTCAATAGGGAGGGCAGAAATTTATAAAATCCCGGTTTAGGAATCACCATGTTAACACCATGTTTAAGCCGTCGGTACTGTAAAGAAATGGAGCAATGATTAAGTCAATCTTTCCCACGTGAGTTTCTTATGACAGAATACCCAAACAAACAAAATCAAGGATTTATTGCAATAAAATAACAAACCTTTCCAACATTAAAATGTTTAGTATCGTGCCCCAACCAGCGTAGATATCTAGTCAACTTTGCTGCAGTAAATGTCTTTCCTCGAGCTGGCAAGCCAACCTTTTACAATTTGATGGGAATGGTGTATATCAGAACGATCAGAAAAAATTAGCCAGTTATCCAGCTCCCGACAATCAAATGAGGAAACATGAGTTCAAAGGCCAAACTATGAACAACATCTCTTTGGGAAAATTACCAGGACAATTGCTAGATGTCTATCTTCTTTCGGTCCAAGCATTTGATCAGCTACGGCTGCTGCAGCAACAGCACCTGCAGCGGCTGGCATTGAATTCTAACAATTTAAATGAAGAAGGGTGAGAACTATGTAAGAAAACACTTAAATTTCAGACAGTGCCACTGAAAGATAGAGACTAGTTCAGGCCAAACCTTGATTTGCGCGTCAGGCTTGAGATCAAGCAAAAAAGAGCTTGCGCTAACAGACTTAATTAGCCTAGGAGAGCCAACACCACGATCAACAAAGAGTAGTCCCCTTTGACCATCTTTTAGCTGTAAAGGTGAGCTTGTCCCCACTGACTTTGACTCAGCCTCTCCTGAAGGGGAATAGGAATCCGAGGGATCGGGAACAATGATCTCCATTTCCTATGGGTAAGATGTATACCAATAATTAAAGAAAGACAGACCGTTAATTATTGCAGGATCGACATCTACCACACAACTAATCAAAGTAGAACCTTTGCGGTTGGAGATCCATCAACCTCAACGCCAAAAACTTTAGGACTGTTCGCTGCTGCCTTTGGGGTATTGTCATTAACAAATGAACCAGAAGCTGAAAGAGATCGTGGGTTCTCTGCATTGTCAGCCGCATAAACAAGGGACGAGTTTGCAGAAGGTGTAGGAGCAGGAACTTCATAATGCTCAAGATCGAGCTCCAAACTTTCTGAAGGGCATTGCTGTAAGACATCAAAGAAACATTCATTTTCAAGCTAAGTCAACACCTTTATATCTCCCCCACAGGACTTCTAAACATAAAGAAGTAGAAGAACAAACTACCTCGACAGGTGCTTGCTCCGGATTTATACTGACATCAGGAATTCCACGTACAGTAGAAGGCTGGAGATTCTCCCTATAAGCTCGCCAACTAGCAGCAAGATCAAACGGTGAAACTCTATCAGCTTTGATGAACACTCTGAATTCAACAATCACATCACCTTCCAGCTTAAACAAAGCTACCCTAGAATCTCCTTGCAACGAACCACCAGTAAGTAGCCTATTATGACCTTCCTCCACAATGCAAGGCGTATTATTGTACTTTGGCTTCAACAAAAACTTAAAATCCAAAGTCTCTACACACCAAAACAAAAAAGACGATGCATACACTTAGATTGCAATTCACAGAAAACACACTTCGATTGGATTCAACTATATGCTATACGATCGTCTAAACGAGTCCTCACAAACACACAATAAACAATACCATGATCAGGAGGAACAACGAAGCTTAATTCCGACATTGACGCAGATTCACGTTGCAAAGGAAGCTATCAACAAAAAAAATCAACGGAATCAAATCGAATTCGAGATAGATGAATCGAAATAGAAACAATCAATCAACGAGATTCTCACAGCTTTGGAAGGATCCCAAGAACCGATGAGAGGAACAGAGCCATAAACATGAGGAGTAAGATCTCCTTCAACTTTTGAATTCTCCATTTTAAGTGAAACGTAAAGCTGACCTCCTCCGTCATTAGAACCATCTTCTTCTTCCTCAGTATTCTTCGATGCTCCAGTCCCCATCGGAAAACGCCGATCACTATTCCTTTTCTTTGATTTTGAATTTAACGAAGAAGAAGAAGAAGAGATGTGAAATAGAAGAAGAAGAAGAATCAAACGGATAAGAGATTTGAGAAAAAAGCGAAGCCGCTCCAATTACACAATAAATTTTTTCGGTTGTTCTCAGTAGTACATTGGGATAAACCGGATAAGAGCAAATACGTGGTGATTGGTTACTTGGTTTAGGTTGTTTCGGGTCGGATAATTTCAAAATTGTTTCGGGTCGGGTCTTATTTCAAGGCTTATTGGGCTTTTGGGCCTAAAATGAGCTCTGACTTTATTATATTGATCCGTCTCTTCGTCACTTCAGTCTCTAACATCACTGAGATCTTCTTCCTCTTTTGAGCGCCATGGAATTCGAAAATCTATGGTGATGCTCAAAACTGCGAAATCGACGAGGAAATCTGGAATCAGAGCTGTGTATCACTGTAATTCTTGAAGAATCGAGGTTTGCTACTCTGCTTCTTCTTTATCTGTTCGTATACGCCGGATTTTTTTCCGTCGGTTTGAGATTTGGTGTCTGTTTAGTCGATTGAAATCGGAATTAAGATGGATTGTGTTATTGGATTATGAGTTTAATAGTTGCTATTCTAATGTATGTGGCTTGAATATCTTCAGAAAAATGTTGAAATAACGCAGATCGATTTTCCCTTGTTAATTACCTTCAGATTAGAGTTGTTTTGTATTTGATATCTGAAAGTTTTAATGCCGATTTCTGTTTCTGATTTTGAATGTTGGCTTTTTGTTTCTGTGCTGTGTCACTGGTTGCATCGGAATTTTGGGATTAACGAGATACTCAGATATTAAGGCTTGAATAGTACAATAATTTAGCTCTTGTGTCTTACATGTCTAATGTATAATCTTATAAGCTAGATTACAATATGGCTCACTCTCTTAGTTATTGCACCTGACCACACAAGTCTTTTATACACAAAATTCATAATACTTTATCTTCTGGGTTCACTTGTAGTGATCTTCTTTAGCTCAGTAAAAATGCGTAATGTTTCTTCGTCAAAACCGCCAGCAAACTGAATTGAATTGATGTTAGGATACAACTGAATAGATATGAACATAGGTTATTGAGCTGAGTAGTTTATGACTTTATGTACCTGGTGTATTGTGTAGGCAAATCGGACTCCTTGAAGCATAAGATTTCCGTCTTTAGCGCCTCCATTTGATTCCAGCTCGTTGGTTATGCGCTTCATGTACGCCTGAGCTAGTCTCAACGAGCTGTATTTTAGCTGTAATAAGGTAAAATTCCTTAATTCTAAGTTGAGAGTAGTTGTAGATGTGAACCTAAGAGAATTTTCTTCACATTTTAATAGTTTGTTTGGGCAACCGATGTTGTTTGCTTAGAATAATATTATAGGTATCTTTGCATCTCTTTATGATAGTTCATATTTTGTAGTGTTCTTTTTCTGTACATGTGATAGTTTCTATCATAGTCAATTAATCAGATTTTATTGGTAACGTTGCAGCTATCAGTCACCTACCTGTCCAATCAATCCTGCGTCAAGCATCCACTCCCACGGTATCTGCAGATCCTTGTATCTCTTCCCTGTACTGTCTCTTATCCTTTCTGTGCTGTTAACACTTTCTTCTAACCTGAAAATTTGAAGATTTAATGCGATTAATTCGTGTAATTGGATAAGATCCGGAAGTTGTTAGTAATTATATTTTTTATACATGCTCGCCTGTCTTGCAACGAATGAATCTTTTGCAAGGCCTGCGTAAGAGAATCCTTTGGATTGTCTTTGAATGACAAAATTTCAGTTTCAAGGTTCTTTAGCCCTTTGTAATTGCAAGCAGCCTCTCTTAGCGAATCTGCTTTGCGTTCTGGCCATTTAGGGAAATGCTTTAGGACTGCCCTTTCATCAACCAAGGATGATAGTTCTTCGTCTATCCATTTCACAAACGTCTCCACTTCTGATATGTCTGTAAATGTTGCAGCCTCCACCTTACTAATCAAGAAATGGATATGATCTCTGTGTCTGTTAGTGTCAGATTTAATCTGCAAATGCACAAACACCATTAGGAGATCTTTTCTGTTAAATCAGTTTATATATTTTTTTCTAATGATTTTGGAAGATAAGAGTTGTACTCTAGGTTGTGATGGACATTAAATCCATATGGTTTCTCATCTAACCACCTCCTCTAAGTTAGATGAACAAAGTTTATCATGTACTTACATCTGAAAGATATTTGGAACGGTTCTCGATTTCACCAATCATGTTTTTGCTGAATGCAGGCGACAAAACTCCATTCTGATTGATCCTGTTGCCCATATGAGACTCTCTCTTCGTGAGGGCACGGTACAACTCTACAACTTCTGGAGCACGCCGCACAGATCTTTTTCCAAGCGTAGTCTTTGATGGAAGTGGTGGAGGTGGCGGTGGCTTTGTTGCTGTAGACTGTTCTTGGACCTTTGGCTTCGGGTTTGGATTCCTTACCTCTTGACTCTTTATGTTCGATTTGACACTCTCTGGTGCTTTCTGATTAGTTTCTTCTGTGATGCCACCATCATATGAGCTTTGCAACTTCTTCCATAACATTGATTTCCTTTCATTGTCATGTGCTTTAAGATTGCTTACTTGTGCTCTTAGTCGGGCAACTTCTTGACGCAGATCACGATTTTCCTTCTCCAGCTTATCGTTCCTCATTAAAGAAGCTTGAAGCTCCTTCACTAGACGCATGAGATCCGAATCATCTTCTCCATTAGGTAACATGTCTTTCTCCCTTGTCCTAGTAAATGTGGAATTGGGTTAGTTTTTCTTTAGGAGGAAAATTTCTCCTTTTTATCAAATGCCTTTAAATACTTCTCATGGAAGCTATATATACTCACCTAAACCTTTGATGTTCACTTTTGCGTGTGTTTAATTGCAAATGTGGCCACAGGACAAGAGTATGCTCTTGTGTGACCTTTATTAAGGAGTGAGATTAAACCTCGAACCTGGAATTTTGCGAGTATACGCTCTTTTGTGTTAGAAATTAAGGTCATCGTCTTGAATGATTATATTCAAGAATAGTTATGCTTTGATGCGTATGGTTTGTCTAATTTCTTTTCCTTTTTTAAATTGCAGATTAAGTTAGAAGTTCCTCTAGGTCGGCAAATAAGTCACAGGTAAGCAAATACCTTACTTAGTCTTCATAATCACATAAGAAGTAAAATATAGATAAGATAATTTATTATGTTGAAGCTTCAATAGCTATAGTTCGCAAGGAAAGTAAGGAAACGAACCATTAGGTACGCCGTATGACTTGCCTCCCAAGTCATAGTCATATGCTCAAGAAGTTTCGTGTCTCAGTCTCTTACCTACTTTTAATCCACCTCGTACGTCCACGTATGAGTGTTTGGACTCACTTATTATATAATCTTTCGTTAGCCTAAACCGATTTTACTATTTTATACAATAATTTCACTTTTTGTCATAATTTCATACAAAGTTAGAAATTGTGAGTCACAACTT
This sequence comes from Arabis alpina, assembly GCA_900128785.1. Lineage (NCBI taxonomy): Eukaryota > Viridiplantae > Streptophyta > Magnoliopsida > Brassicales > Brassicaceae > Arabis > Arabis alpina. Next base: position 3,852,725 of record LT669788.1, read on the forward strand.
GGTGTAGTGAAGTATTAACATGAGGCACAGTCCAGGTCACGATACTTATTGAATTAACTAAAAGTATATACCATTGTTTTTATCTTGTAAATACTAAATAGCTAGTAATCAACTATCTTTGAAAGCATTTGTGGCGACTTATGAATTTACCATTCTCTGCATCTGAAGCAAAGGTAGACTTGAAAATGACATTGTACCATACAATAGTTTCTTTTCTTAGTTTCATCGTTTATTTATCTCCACTCAATTAATATTCCCTTGCTTTATTCAAATCCACTAGAGGCTACCTAAAAAAAATTATCAGTAGATTTATGTTTGGTTAGTACTAACACTGTTCACAATCAAAAATGACGATGATTTTGGTTGGTAACGCAAAATAATAATGGATTAACAATTTTTTTAGCAATTAATTTCAGTTTCCTTAATATATATCAATGAATATCATTTGGCGCCAATTTAGCTTTTCTAGAACTTCGCCTTCCCGCCCTAATCTTCATTTTTGGTTTGTGTCCAATCTTTTCTCTCCAAGTCTAGACAATGGATCGATCCCTCCAAAACACACACGCGAAGCTCCTGGCGCGTGACATACACCGTCTAGCACAATCACCAACCGATACCAACTCTTTCACTCTCGGTGGCGGAGCGTGCGTATCACGCGTAGAGACAGTGGGCACGATCGTTTCTCGCGACATGACCCCTAAGTTTCTCAAGTTTAGCGTCGACGATGGCACGGGCTGTGTCACGTGCGTCCTGTGGCTCAACCAGCTCACGTCGTCTTACTTCTCTCGGTGGGACCCTAACACGGTTCTGCTGCTCGCAAGCGCTGCACGTAATCAAGCCGCAGAGATTAGAATCGGAGCCGTGGCTCGCGTTCGTGGCCGGGTTGGCTCGTACAGAGGAGTGATGCAGGTCACAGCGACTGTTGTGGTGGTCGAGAGAGACCCTAACGCGGAGATGTTACACTGGTTGGAATGTGTAAGGCTCGGTCGAAGCTGTTATCGTATTCAAAATTAATTTATTTGAGAGATGATTTCATTGTAAATTTGTAACCAATTGCAAGTGCCCTTTTCTAAATCTTATGTATTTTTGTCTTATTAGTATCCAATCAGTTATCATAATCACAAATTTATTTGCATATATTGATTTTTACATATGGCGTTAATTGAAAAGAGGTTTAGGTTCATTATTTTGCCTAAATATTTGTGGCAATTGTAAACCGAAAGTAGAAAAGTATATAAATTCAAGATGTATTGGAATGTGTAAGATTATAACTATGTTTATTAAAAACTTACTTAAAATTAAATGCAACAAAAGCTGAAAATAGAAGAGAGATTGCATGAAAATAATTTTGAAAACTATTACCTAATTATACAAAAGTGATAGTGGCCTATTTGGTTTTGCCAAAGCATTTTGATAGCTTTATTATCTGAGTGTTTTCAATGGCAGATTGAAATAAATTAACAGTAGTATATAGATTTGCATAACAAGATCAACATGTGCTGGTTTTCAAGCTACAATCTTCAATATTTGAAAACAAAGGAACAATGTGCTGCACAATGCCATCTATATTCCTCCGGTTCTGGTTTTCAAGCTCATCAATCGCGAAATCATCAACATCATCTCCGCACGCCGTGGACGCCGCAAGTTTGCAAACCTAATGGAGCTTTGGATTTGATCAACCTTCTCTTATCCTTATTGTATGTTTCTCTTGTTTTTTAATTCTTTTTTTGCCAAGAGAACATTGTATTAGATTCAAACTTTTTGTAAATCTGACTTTCATTATATGATATTAATATCTTTAGCAAAAAAAAGATCAACATCGTCCATGTAGGACAAATTTATCGTAATATAGGTTAATTACACCCTACATCAAATATTCAAATGAGAAAATTATGGCAATTGCCATTTTTTCCAATTTCCTTACAAAATGTGCCATTAATTTGATTTCTTTTGAAATCTGTCACTTTTTGTCTTCTAGTAGGTAAGGAAAATACATTTTTGCCATATTTTATCTTTCCAACCTTTCTTTCTCTTTCTCTTCTCTTCCACAAAATTAATATCATTCTCTCTCTCTCTCTTTCTCTCTCTCTCTCTCGCCATAGTTTTCTTTCTCTCTTTCTCTCATCTTCATCTACATTCTCCTTCTCTCATCTTCATCACTCTTCATGCTTAGATCTCTATCTCTCTCTTTCTTTTCTTTCATCTTCATCACTTTCATGTTTAGATCTCTCTCTCTCATATATATATATATATATATATATATATATATATCTATGTTGATGATGATGAAGGTGGTGGATGGTGGAGGTGATAGATGGTGAAACGTTGGAGGTGATATAAGGATTGTAAAAAAGTAGGAGATATAGAAAGAGCCGGTGGTTGTGGACAAAACGGAGATGGAGTAGCTGGTGGTGGACAATATCGGAGACAGTGGTTGTGGACGGAAACAAAGACGATAATATGAAGACGGAGATGGTGGACGAGATGAGGTGGGATGCGATAGACGGTGGACAAGATGGTGAATGTGGATGGAGGTGGTAGTCTGTGGACGAGATGGTGACGATGGTGGACAAGATAGCGACGTGGTAGACAAAATAGTGACTTGGTGGACAAGATGGCGACGGTGGTGGACAAGATAACGACTTGGTAGACAAAATAGCGACTTGGAGGACAAGATGACGACGGAAATGGCAGTGGACAAAAAAAGATGATAGTAGACAAAAAAAAATGAAGATGGTGGACATAAATATAAGATTTGTAGACATAAATAGAGACGATGGTGGACAAAAACATGATATGGTTGACATAAAAAAGAGATGATTGTAGACATAAATTAAGTAATCAATATGTCATTTCATAATTAATACAAGATATTCATGTTTAAATGTATGGATAGATAAAAGACATGACCGAGTGGACAACTTGAGAAGTTAATGTTAAGCATAGATAATAAGTTGTCCACTGAAACTGCGACAACGAAAGTTGTCCACCACCACGCCTCTATATATGTCCACAACCACCACCATCCATCGCATATAAAGAGAAAAAGAGAGAGCTTAGAGAGATAAGAGAGAAATTTATTGTTCCGAGAAAAAAAAAAAGAGAAATGATTGAAAAAGAATAAATGATAAAACAAATAAGAAGATAATGTATGTGTGGATAAAAAGAAAAGGAGGACACAAGGACAAATTAGTCTTTTTTTGTCTGAAATCAAAATTGATTTCAATTGATGGCACATTTCAAAAGCCCATTACACAAATGACAGATTTCACAACAAATTTTGGAAAAAAATTGCAATTGCCATAATTTTCTCTATTCAAATCTGCAATCAATTGCACAATACAATACTTTTGTAAATCAATAACTCTTATTTTCCTCTATATTCTTTAAACGGAAACTGAAAATGATCAGAACCTTGAAACGTGTCTTCACAACCCTTATTAAGAGCATGCATTTGACCCATATGCCCAACGCTGCATCGGCCAGTCTTAAATAAGTTTGGTGCGTGTTGTATAGAATTATCAAGTTATAAATGGGCCTAAACCGTGTTGGCCAATATCTTGAGTGTTTGTGTGGTGCATGTCTCATTTATAGTATAGTTGCCATAGTTGATCTTGCCTTTTTTGGAACATGAGTTTTTCCTTCATCTTCAAGTCTTGTCATCATCGTGTGCAAGTGCATAATTAATCCGTGAGTTAGGTCGACACTTTTTCTATACTGATGATCTTGGTTTGTAATGGGGTGCTTGGATTTTTGTTTTGGTTCTTATTCAATAATGATAAAACCAAACGGAATTTAAAATGCCCACTCCAAGTCTCCAACATTTAGGGGGTGTTATTCAATAATGGAGTTTAGCAGAGTTTAAATCTAACCAAAATCCACTGTTATTCAATTAATGATTCTAAATCCTATTTAAAATCCGGTGTTATTGGATATGATATTTGTAAAATCATGTCTTAAGGATTTTAAAATTTTATGTTATTCGATGGAAGATTTCAAATCTATAACTAAATTCCACTGTTATTCAACTTTAAAAGATTTTGGAAGTTTTTATTTTTTAGTGGATTTGAAATCACATGAGAATGGAGTTTAGTGAACAAATAATTAAAAATCAAATCTCAAGGATACTGCAAAGATTTTTAAAATCCATCCAAATAAATTCCATCAGAGTTTAAAATTTCAAGGATTTTAAAACTTATGGAATTGATTTCAAATCATTCATCCAATAACACCCCCTAAGTATATGGTACTAAGTAAATAAAAGTTAATGGAAAATATAATACTAAGGGGGTGTTATTCAGTGATAGATTTTAACGGAGTTTAAATGTAACCAAAATCCACTGTTATTCAATCAATGATTCTAAATCCTATTTTAAAATCCAATATTATTGGATATGATATTTGTAAAATCATGTCTTAAGGATTTTAAAATCTTATGTTATTCAATAGAAGATTTCAAATCTATAATTAAAATCCACTGTTATTCAACTTTAAAAGACTTTGAAAGTATTTGGTTTTTAATGGATTTAAAATCACTTGGTAATGGAGTTTAATGAACAAATATTTAAAAATCAAATCTCAAGGATACTGTAGAGATTTTTAGAATCCACCCAAATAAAATCTATCAGACTTTAAAATTTTAAAGATTTTAAAACTTATGGAGTTGGTTTCAAATCGCCTTCTCTCTCTTAAAACCAGAACCAGATCTCGCCTGTGTGTCGTTGGCCGGCGCGTGGCGGCTTAGTTAGCGCCAGCATCGGTCCCTCTTTCAATTTGTATGCTTAGCTTTGGAGTTGTGATTCGGAGTGGTGGATTTGGAGTTTCAGATCTGGTGAGATTTCATAAATCTATGCAACATTGGATCGTGATTTTGGATCCAGTATCTTCGTCGTCATTTCTCTCCTCCATCCGGATTCTCACGGTGGGCTCCGGTGATGACTTCATCTACATGGCATTGAGCGGCTTGGTTGAGGAGAGCTTGTCCGGTTATGACGGTGTTTTTTCTTTTCCGGTGTGGTGATAGTGTCGGATTTATCCGATTCCTGAAGCTTCACTGGTATCTTTTCTCATATCTGGTATTAAGTTCTCGACTCCTAGATTTGTCTCGGGTCTGTATTTTGATGTGCTCATGATGTGGAGTGTTGAGAATTATCTTGTGTAGTGAGTTAGGGTGTAGTGAGTTAAGGTTCTATTGATTGAGAAGATGTGTTAGTGGTTAGCTCTATGCGTTTGTAGTGGTCTATGCGGTCGGTTTCAGAGGCTGGTTTATTTCTTTCGGACTCGGTGGTCGGGTTATTACTGACTTGGCGTCGCTGTCTCCTCTGTTTCCCGGATTTCTTTGATTTGGTTGCTCATATGTTGGTTCTTTGTTACATTGTCGTTACATCCGTGAATTTTTCTCCCCTCTTCTGTTTGCTGGTTAAGGGGATGCGAGCCGCGTTTTGGTCTGCTAGGTTTCTGGCTGTGCCTCAAGGTTTAGGTTCTACTCCGTGCTTATGTTTGTTGGCTCTGATTTGACTTCTTCAGGTTCTATGGGTAAGTTTGTCGGAGTGCTTTCGGCTATGTGATTTGAGCTTAGGGTGACTCTTCAACTTTCTTCCTAAAAATCAATAACATTTTCTTCTTTGTGTTAGTACTTGTTTCCTTGGCAAAGATTTGTCAATATGAAAATCTTTGGTTCCATAGGCTTTGTTTCGTGTTGTAACCGTTATGACTTTGGTTTACCATTATAATATATCAGATGATAAAAAAAAGGAGTTGATTTCAAGTCAATGATCCAATAACACCCTCTAAATTTTAGATTCTAGCACATCCATTTTTGTTTAGTTAGAAACATAAAGACTCACTAAGCAAAGAGTGATAAAGGTTTAGTAATATTTCTTTTCACAAATTTCATAACAAACATTGTTGATCTGCGCACAAGTTTCACCGGCTTACTAGTCTTGAACACGAAATCCATTCTTTTAACTGAATAAGTTTGACACATTACATACGCCAAACTAAAACAACTAAAAAATTAGGAAAACGAGAAAATTACTCTAATATGAAGTAGAATCCAGATCAAGAATCACCTCATACATAACATATGTCAACCATTTAGACCTACTTTTTTGTTTTCTTACATTTAGACCTACTTACCATTAGCAACGGACCTCGACAAGTACTAAGCCAAGAACAAACCGGCTAAAACCGATAAACCAAACCAACCGAGCACACACATTGTCCCTCCAAGGTTCTTGTTGCCACTTGAGTGATGCGAATGCGATCCAGCCTGTACATCACAAATCCACCGCCTCGTGTTCGGCTACCACCGCCTCCTCCCCAGCCGCCACCGCCACGTCCTCCACCGAAGCCACCGCCACGTCCTCCACCCCCTCCTTTTTTTATAACAACAGCTAATTCCCTAGCCTTTCCTTCGAACACAACAATGTCTGGCTTTGAGGCATTGAACTGAAGAGTCTCCTTGTTCTTAGGGTCGTGAGCTAACGCAAAGAACAATCTGATGAAGATACAAGATGAAGATGATGTACACAACCAAAGATGTTTTTATTTTCTTGTTCGCCATTTTTTTTTCAATGTTTCTGTGACTTCTTCACTCACCTTTTTCCTTTCGCGTTCTATTTATATGAATTTTCGTTTCAATTTTAAAGAAGGAAGAAATTTTTTCGTTTTTTTTGAAAAATTATAAGGAAAGAGGAAAAAATAAGCACGCGGCACAAGTGGTAGCTTGTTTCGACGTAGCCTCATAATGAAACTGACAAGAAAGCTCTTGTAGATATTTCTTTGTCCACAGTTATATTTATTTTGAACCGTTTTTTACAAAAAAATAAACCAAAATCTGAAAATAAGTGATGTTATAATTAAATAAAAGTATAAAATAAAGTGTTCGAAGATGGCTCTTGTGGAAAATTAAAATTAACACGTACCAAAGATATATTTTTGGTATTTTGTAAAATTGTGGGTACAAATTTAGAGGTTTTTTCAAAAGTTTATCCATTTCACGTAAAGGGTGTGACGAAGACCCATATTCCACACTTATCCATTTTCAAAAGTTATGAATCGTCAAGTGTAGAAGAAGCTAACGTGTATATAAGTACATAACACATTCTATAGTCGACGATGTATGGAAGACAAGTAGACAACATTACTCTAACCTAACATGTACTACTTTAACCACTTGTATGTTTGCTTTGATGGTATGTTTTAGGGTAGTTAGCCGTGTCGGACCTACTCCTAAATTGATTCATGAAGAAGCTAGCGGCGTCGGACCTACTCCAAGTCCCAACTTGACTCATGCATAATGTCGGCAAATAACAACATATCCCCTATAAAATGTTTGACCAAGGTTTCCGAATCCGGTTGAGATCAATTATAGAACTATTCCTTTGGAAATTTCATAAACTTGGAGAATCCAATCTTACTAAAAGAGCAAGAGATAAATTTATACTCTCAAGCTTAGAAATGGCGCATTTGGATTTTGGTTTGGTTCTAATTAATTCAGTAATGATAAAAAAACAAACAGAATTCAAAATTGCCACTCCAACATAATTATATGGTACTATTAACTACTAAGAAAAAAAACTTAATGAAAAATATAATGATAAATTCGAAATTCTAGCATAGCCATTTTCTGTTAGAAAAGTAATTACATAGTAAGCAAGAGTGAAGTAATATTTTCTGCTTTCACAAAATTCATAAAAAATATATCATTCTTCTTCACAACTTAGTGAGCCTGAATACGAAATCCCTTCTTCTAATTGACAATTTACATACGCCAAACTAAACATAAAGAAAAAGAAAACGAGAAAATCAATCTACAGTAAAACCTCTATAAATTAATAATGTTGGGACCAGGACAATTTATTAATTTAGGCAGAATATTATTTTATCGATAAATTAATAATTATTAATTTAGAAAGAGATTTTGTTAAATCCCCAATCTAAGATTTTTTAATTTAAAATAAGAAAGTTTCTTCAAAATTCATATTCTACCAATATATATATTCACTAGAATTTCCATAATGATTTGTTTTTTACATATTTTATTCAATTTGTTTTCATAATAATTCATTTCCTTACATTTTTTTTATGTACGAGACTTTGTTTTAATGTTCATCTTAGGTTTTTGATTAAACATTCTTTTTTATCGCTTGTTTCAAAATCAAATTTAGCAATGGCTTCCCATCTAAAAGGTGTTGGGAAATCGACAATGACGGATCAAATACGCAAAGAGTTATGTGAGCATAAAAGAGATCATGCGTCATGCACCCAGAAAGATTTGCAAACGTGGGTTGAAAAAAAGTTTCATCTAAAGGTTAGTCAAGCTACAATCTCAAACACACTCAAACGATCAAGTGATTATCTTTCTATCAATCTGGAAACAAGAAGAGATATCAAGAAGCACAAACTAGCAAAATTTCCAGATATGGAGAAAGTTGTTTTTGAGTGGTTTCTACAATACCAAGATCGTGTAAACATGACTGGAGAACTAATTTTGACGAAGGCAAAAGAAACAATGAAACTTGTGTACCCTGAGCAAGATACAGAGCACCAATTTTCTCAAGGATGGCTTGAAAGATTCAAGTTACGACATGGCATCAAGTCATACCGTCGTTTTGGAGAGAGTGGTTCAGTTGATGTACAAGACATGGAGAAGAAACGAGAAGCTATAAGGGAAAAAATAAATCAATTCCCTATGAAAGATGTTTTCAATATGGATGAAACTGGTTTGTTTTACAGGTTACAAGCTGATCATTCTCTTGCTACGAAACAACTTGAAGGAAAAAAGCAAGACAAAAAACGACTAACTGTTGTTATTTGTTGTAATGAAGATGGATCTGAAAAAATTCCTCTATGGATTATTGGAAAATATGCAAAGCCTCGTTGTTTCAAGAATATCAACATAAGTAGCTTGAATTGTCACTATCGTGCCAACAAAAGAGCTTGGATGACAAGTGTGCTTTTTGAAGAATATATCCGCTGGTTTGATACGAGAATGCATGGAAGAAGAGTTTTGTTTGTGGTAGATAATTGTCCAGCACATCCAAGAAATATTGAAGGACTACAGAATGTTGAGCTGTACTTCTTGCCACCCAACATGACATCAAAAATTCAACCTTGTGATGCTGGAATAATAAGAGCTTTTAAGATGCATTATCGTAGGAGATTTTACCGTGAGATTTTAGAAGGCTATGAGTTGGGACAATCTGATCCAGGTAAGATCAACGTTTTGAATGCTATCAATTTTGCAGTCTCGGCTTGGACAACTAATGTTCGTCAAGAGACAATAGCAAATTGTTTTCGACACTGCAAAATTCGCTCAACAGAGGATGTATCAAGGAATTTAGAAGATGAATCAAACGATATTCATGAACTTGAAGTTGTGATTAATAATCTCTGTTATCGGAACAGAATGGATGTCAAGACCTTACTAGACTATCCGGGTGAAAACGATGCTTCCTCAGAAGTTCAGAGTTTAGAAGAAATTGCGGCTACTATCCTTAATGTTGAAGATGAAGTTGAAGAAGATCTTGCATCACCCTTGGAACCAGTTACGCGTAAGGAAGCAATTCTCGCTTCTAGAACTCTTCATAACTTTTGGATGCAGGTTGAGAAGACAACACCAGGAGTTGCTGATGCAATAAGGAAAATTAGAGACGAGCTCCAACGTGATTCCAACTTTAAGAAAAGACAAACAACATTGGAGTCATATTTTACTAAATTACCTTAGATGTATATACATATATGTCTAAGATTTGCAATTATTAATTTATGCTATTATTGGGACTATATTTTACATAGGAGTTTCAAAAAAATTATTATCTTATCATTTTATCAAATTGAGTTGATTTTTACATTGGCCCGACTCGGGACCGGGATAATTTATTAATTTATGGTGTTTATTAATTTATCGAGTATTAATTTATCGAGGTTCTACTGTACTACGAAATAGAATCCACATCAAGAATTGCCTCCCACTTAAATCAAACCATTTAAACATACTTACTTACCGTTGGCCCGAATACTTAACCAAGTATAAACCGACTAAAACCGATAAACTCAACAACCCGACCACAAACCTTGCCCCTTGAAGATTCTTGTTACCATTGGAGTGACGTGAATGCGATCCAGCCGGATAAATCACACCTCTCCCGCCGCGTGATCGGCTTCGACCACCGCCTCCTCCTTCCCTTCCACCGCGGCCGCCACCTCCTCCACCTCCACCGCCTCGTCTTTTGATGACCACAGCTAATTTATGAGACTTTACTTCAAACCCAACAATGTCTGATTTGGATACATTCAAAGGAAGAGTCACGTGGTTCGTAGCACGTAACCTGACGGAAAGAAAATTGTGATGAAAGATGAAGAGAATGTACAAAACCAAAAATGTTCTTCTCAAACCCATTTTTCTATTTCTCCAAATTTTGTTGTTTATGTTATCTTATTCACATTTGCTTACTATTTATATGAATTTTCGTTTCATTTCTTAAAGAAAGAAAACAAAATATATAAGGGAAAGACGACGAAATAACGACGCGCCACAAGTGGGTTGGCAGTTTCGACGTAGTCTCATATAAGAAGCTGACTAGAAAGCTCTTGTAGTGAGGACCATGCTCGACTTAAAGACTTTTAAAGTAGGGCTGGGCGGAGCGGATATCCGGAAAAAATGTAGTATTTGTGATTCGCTTTGTTTTTACTTGATATCTAATTTTTCGCTTTGCTTTGCTTCGAAAAATTTCGGATATCCTAATTCCTAAACTCTGGATATCCGGATTTTTTTTCAAATATTTGCGGATATCCGGATATTCACGAATATTTGTTTTGATACACAAAATTAAACCAAAACACTATATTTCTTTTTTTTTAAATGGTCCAATATAATATTTAAACTAACTAGTGAATAAATATATTGAACTGCCAAATTTTACTTCATAAACTAAAAAAAATAGAAAATTAAAATGGTCAAAATGAAGTATATGTTTCTTTTTTAAAAAATTAATAAATATTTTTAAGTATGAAACTAAGATCTACCTATTTTTACTATAAATATTTTTCTCAAATGTATTTAAAAGTCTAAAAACATATGTATGCTGTAAATTTATCATCTTATACGTATATATAAGGTACTACACAGATCAGAGCGGATATTCGAATTTTTATAACTGGTATTTGTGCTTTGCTTTATTTTAAACGGATATTTGATTTTACTATTTGCTCCGTTTTGTTTTATAACGGATATCCGAATTTTTTGGATCGAATCGAAGCGAATCTTGGATCGGAGCAAATATAACAGATAATTTGCCCAGCCTATCTTAAAGTATTCTCCTTGAAAATGTATTGCAGACAACATTACTCCAATTTAACATTTACATTTCTATTTTAGCAAAGAAAAATAAAGATTTACATTTCTAACCACATTTATATTTGCTTTAATGGTATGTTTTAGGGGAGTTAGCCGGGTCGGACTTACTCCCAACTTGATTCATGCAGAATGTCCCCAATAAAATGTTTCACTTGGTATCCGAATTTGAGGTAAAATATAGAAGTATTTGAACAATTCATACATATAGAGAGAACCCAATACGACTAAAAGAGCAAGAGAACAAAATTATGATCTCAAACTAAAAACATCAAATAACCTAATTAAAGGACATAAAACTAAAACGACTGCATATCATTTCATGCACTTGCCCCTCGTCTTATCGATCCCTTTATAGTCTCAGCTTCATAGGTTCATCGGAACATATACCACACTAGCTAGTGTAATTTCCTATATCGTAATTGTTTCTTTTTGTAATACATTTTTATTTACTTGCTAATATTGGTTGCCTCCCGACAATGCTGAAGAGCAAACATATAAGAAGTATAACGAACAAATGTAAGCAAGAGTTGTGAAGGCGTGACTAGTGAAAAATGAGCTCATTCGATAGCAAATAAAACGACGAGTAACAGAGGAGTTTAGTCACTTCCATAATCGAACGACTGTGAAAATCATTGATGTTTGATGCTAGTATTCGACGCTTTTGTTGTAGCTTCCGGTAAACAAACACGTCCAAGTGAACATATGTTCAATAATTTTTATGTAAAATATATTGTGTTCGTACTGAATAAATCAACTTGTATCTGATTGACACTTTACAAACGCCATGTATACAAAACAACTAGAATAAATGAATAAAAGAATAAAATCACTCTAATACAAAGAGGATCAAGTATTGTTTCCTACATAATCACAATTTAGACATACTTACTATTACCCCACATCATCACTTACCTAACCAAACCGGACCTCAAACATAAACATTTTAACACCCAAATTTAAACGGCCAATAAATGTATTTAAACTCTTCTATACCAAGAATAAACCGGTTAAAACCGATAAACCGAACCACCCGACCGCACTCACTGTCCCTCGAAGAAGATTCGGACTACCGCTTGAACCATGCACTCCACCACCAGTCCCAACCGGAACCACACGTCCCATGCGGTTTGACCCGCTTCCACCTCCACCTCCTCTGCTGCTACCGCCGCCTCCTCCCCTGCTTCCGCCGCCTCCGCCACCACGTCCTCCACCGCCGCCTCTTTTGATGACAACTGCTAATTCCCGAGCCTTTCCTTCAAACACAACAAGTTCTTGCTTTGAGTCACTGAAAGGAAGAGCCTCGTGGCTTGTAGTTTTAGCATCTGATGAGGAAGGTCGTGAGTTTACGGTAGGAAAATTGTGTTGAAGATGAAAGATGAAGAGAATGTATAAAACCAACGATGCTCTTCTCAAACCCATTTTTTGTATTTCTTGTTCTTCTTTTTTTTTTTTTTTCTTGTTCTTCTTTTGTTTATGTTTATGTGTATACTATTTTCTCCTTTTGGTCTTTTGCTTTCTATCTATATAAATTGCGTTTCGATTCTTAACTTATAGGAAAATAAAACGAGTAAGAGATAGACGCGGTTGTCAGCTTCGACCTTAGTCGTCTCATTAAGAAGGTGGCCAGAAATGTCCAATTGATATTTATATTTATCCATATTTGTATTAGTATTTATTTCAACCGTTTTTTGTTTTTGACAACAAACGTTTTTAAGTCAACAATGTAGCTTTTAAAAAGGACTAAACCATATCAAATAAGAAGTGTTTTGACTAAGTCAACCGTTTATAAGTGATGTTACATAGAATCAAGCACTTCATAAAAGTGTTTTGGAGGTGGTTCTGGTGGTCCACAATATTAAGGATTTCAAGTGAGCAATTGCTTCTTTATCTTTTCCCTGGATCATCTATCTATGTTTTGATTGGCTAAAAATTATGCTTATTGTATGTTTATACATCTTTCTCTCAAACTACTATTGTTAACTGTGACTTTATGTCATAGCTTTGTATTTTGAAATTTTTTGGGTGTAATATTTTGTTTGTCGACAGGGAAAAAAAATAGATAGGAGAAAAAAGTGAGAAAATAAAGCTACGCAACTTGATTTGCCCATTTGGTCAATAAATTAAAAATTTGGCCCCATACATCAATTTGGTTGATAAGGGCTGTTGAATGGAAGGTTCAACATACTTATTTGCTAAGAGTTAAACAAGCAACATACATACCTATATAATATCCCTTTTAATTAAATCTGGTATACAATTTACAAACCCCATACTACACAGCTAAAACAAAGATGGAGAAATGAGAAAATCATTCTAATATATACGAATACTAGCTATCAACAATTTAGACCTACTTACCGTTACCCCAAATCAATCCCATACCAAACCAAACCGAACCACAAACATATAATGATACCCAAAGTTAAACTCCTACTAAACCAATAATAAACCGGCGAAAACCGAAAATCCCAACCAACCGACCACACACATTGTCCCTCAAAGATTCCGGCTAGCGCTTGAACGATGCGATCCACCAGGACTACCACCACCACCGTGAACCGGCATCACACGTCCCCCACGGCTTGACCTTCTTCGCAGGGCCGTGCAACGGTTAAAAAATTATAAGCATTGTCTTAGGGCATCAACAAAATTTGGAAAAAATTTAAGAACTTTTTTTATTCACAGTTATATTTAGTTACAACATTAGTTTTACGTTTAATAGTTTTGTGGGTAAACAAAATATTCGACACTTTTGTAGTTTCCGGTAAACCAGCACGTCCAAGTGGATACTTGCTAATTCTACACAAATTTCATAAAAAAAGTATGGTTGTTCTTACTGAATAACCCATTAGAGCATCATTAACCTTAACACTTTAAAAGTTCTTTAAAGTAATATTTAATATTAATTTTAGAATTAATTAAATTAAATACAAAAAATGAACCAATTAGAAAATAGTATAAGGGAAGACACTTTCCAAATTGTTTCTCCCACACAAAACTTTTACACTCTCTTTCTTAATTTAATTTCTTTTTTATTTATTTTACTAGGTGAGTACCCGCGCATGCACGCGGGTTTTGTCGTAAATGTATATTGCTATATTTGTTGCCTAAATAATTTGTAACATATATTTTTAGTGTTTTATGTTGTTTTTATTTGGATTTATAAGGTTATGTTTTTGAAAATATATTGAAATCATATTTTTAATTAATATGCACTTATAGGAGAAGATTCATTAATTCATACTTAAATTGCATCCTTAGTAAAACATGTGTTATTTTGAAGTAATTAAAGATAATTCAGGTTATCTTTTTGAAAATACAACTGTATAACTACTTCTCTAGATCGATGTTTCCAATGAATTCTTCTATTTAAATGAGTTAAAAGGTTCATTAATTCATGGATAAATTGTTTTTTATAAAATAATTGTATTATTTTAAAGTAATGAAGATAACTCAGGTTAATTTCTTGCAGAAAGTAACAAAATTAGCATAAAGTAACATTAACAATATAATCTTCCGAAGTATAAAATAGAGAGAATAATATGTGGATACTTAAAGATGATGAAAATGTTTCATTTCTCCTTATCTTAATACATTTCTTCGTCTCTTCTGATTGGTATGACACTTAACATCTCCTCATAAACATCTTCTTATGTACCCCTCACCAACCAAATTGTATATATTTCTCTTCTGTCTTTTTTTTCTTCCCAGAAAAAAAAGCACTATAAACAAACGTGTTGCGTCACGTTTGTCTTCTTTCTTTGCATATATCTTTCACAAATAATTTTTAATTCTTAAATAGATTCAAGTCAAATATATTTTCTAAAACTCTACTTGATGATTATGAACTTAAAATGGTTTAACCCTAACAAACGTTCAACCATAAAAACTAAATTCGAACATAACATAAATAATATTTTAAATCAATTCTATTTTGAAAGTGGCTTTATGAATTTTTTTTTTAAATATGACATTATATAAAGTGGCACTTCACAAAAATTTCGCTTACTTCGAAACATACAAATTTATATTTCTTCTTCGTTTATAGTTACATTTAAAAATTTATTTTTGTTAAAAATAAATTTACAAAACACAAATAAATTTACAAAACACATAGTTTTAAAAATATTAAACTTATTTTTGTGTAGATACTTTTAGTATGTTACTTAACAAAACAATAATTGCTCTTATTCTCTTTTTCATTTTTGTTATATAATTGAAACTATTGTTTTAAGGATACCTTCATTTTTTCCCCTCTACTATATGTAAGATTTAACAACTTCTATTTTTACTATATGAATTTAGCTTTAGATAGACTTATTTGTTAAATTTTTAGGACATGTTTCATATCTTAATTTGTTTTATAATACTTGCGATACAACTTAACGTACTGAAAATATACAAAATGTGAAATATATTAGTATAGCCAAATTTATTAATCCTATTATTATTCAAATAACTATGTATACCTATATATATTTATTAGTATAACATTGTGACTTTTCAAATTCTTTTCATAATGTTAGCATCAAATATATAATTGTTAAATAGTACTTATGTATATTGAATTTAAAATTTAAAAAATAAAAAAAGAATATGAAGTGGAAATGATGTGGAAGGTGATGTGTCCTCTTGAGAAGAGAGAAAAACTAACTTTATATATATAGATGGGTAAAGAACACTTGTAAGTGTTAGCAATGGAGATGCTCTTAGAGCATGTGTATTGGAGAACTTGTGATGAGTGTCTAAAAGACTTTTCAATTAAATTTAATTAATTTTTAGTGGGCCAAGGTGTTTAATTACACAAAATGGATCCAATATAAGACACTTTCAATGGGTTTTGGATCTCCAAAATGTGGGTTTAATAACTTTTTATGTTTTAGACCCAATAATAAAATCTCTAATGCACGTGTTCTTAGTGTCTGGTTGTTGACACCTTACAAACGCCATATATACTAAACAACTAGAATAGATATATAAAATGAATAAATCACTATAATATAAATACAATCAAGAATTGTTTCCTACATAATCACAATTTCAAACCAAACCAAAACGGAGCTCAAACATAAACCTTATGTTATGAGGCATACAAACAAATATAAAGAATCAAGAATTGTTCCCTACATATAATCACAATTTAGGCATACTTGCCATTACCAACACATCAAATTTAAACGGCCAATAAATGTATTTAAACCTTTCTATACCAAGAATAAACCGGTTAAAACCGATAAACCCAACCACCCGACCGCACTCACTGCCCCTCGAAGAAGATTCGGACTACCGCTTGAACCATGCACTCCACCACCAGTCCCAATCGGAACCACACGTCCCACGCGGTTTGACCCGCTTCCACTACCACCACCACCTCCTCCTCCTCCTTCTCCTCCTCCTCCTCCTCTGCTGCTATTGCCACCACCGCCTCCGCGGCCTCCTCCTCCACCGCCTCCGCGGCCTCCTCCTCCACCGCCTCCTTTTTTTATAACAACAGCTAATTCCCGAGCCTTTCCTTCAAACACGACAACCTCAGGCTTTGAGTCATTGAGAGGAAGAGTCTCGTGGTTCGTAGCATCTGATAAGGAAGGTCGTGAGTTTACGGTAGGAAAATTGTGTTGAAGATGAAATATGAAGAGAATGTATAAAACCAACGAAGCTCTTCTCAAACCCATTTTTTTGTATTTCTTGTTCTTCTTTTGTTTTGTTTTGTTTATGTGTCTTCTCTCTTTTTGCTCTTTTTCAATCTATATAACTCTCTGATTTATATAGATTGCGTTTCAAGTTGTAACGTAGAAAAAATAAAATAAAAGGTACGCGGCAGGATTTGGTTGCCAGTTTCGACCGTAGCTAGTCGTCTCACTACGAAGCTGACCAGAAATATCTAATCAATATTTATTGTTATAAACAAATATTTATATTTATCCATAATTGTATCTCTTTTAATTTGAACCGTTTTTTTATTTTTGACAACAACCGTTTTTAAGTCAACAATATTGTAGGTTTTAAAAACGACTAAACCTTATCAAATATGAATATAAAAGTGATGTTATACATAGAATCAAATCAAGGATAAATAAAAGTGTTTGGGAGGTGGTTGTGGTGGTCCACAATATTAAGGATCTCAAGTAGGCAATTTGCTTCTTTAATTAATCTTTTCCGTAGATCATCTATCTATGTTTTGATAGCTAAAAATTATGCTTATTGTTATGTTTAAACATATTTCTCTAAAACTACTATTGTAAACTATGACTTTATGTCATAGCTTTGTATTTTGAAAATCTGTGGGTGTAATCTTTTGTTTGTGCCGACAAAAAAAAAAAAAAATTTTTGTTTGTGGACAGGGAAATAAATAGATAGGAGAAAAAAAGAGAAAATAAAGCTTCGCAACTTGATTTGCTCAGTTCGTTATCAATATTATCCATTTGTTTAGACTTCGTTTGTAAACTCAGTTCGTTATCAACATATTCCAATCCATTAGACGGCAATTGCTCAATAACAAAAAAATTGGCCCCATACATTAATGGGCCAATTTGCAAACTAACAATTTGTGTATTAGCTATGTAATAATTTTATTAAGGTGAGTAGTCAATGCACATGGTAGTTTACCATTTCCTCATTCTCACGTGAAAAACATGTGCATCTAAAGCTTACTATTTCAAGAAATATTTTGTGTGGTCCACAGTTTTGGAATAATTAACCCAAACTCAAAAATTTAACATTCAAAACTAAATCCTAAACCCCAAACTCAAACCCTACCCCCTAAAACTATACCCTAATTTTGGAATAGTTAACCCAAGCCCAAAAATTTAACATTCAAAACTAAACCCTAAACCCCAAACCCAAATCCTACCCCCTAAAACTATACCCTAATTTTGGAATAGTTAACCCAGACCCAAGAATTTAACATTCAAAACTAAACCCCAAACTAAACCCCAAACTCAAACCCTACCCCCTAAAACTATACCCTAATTTTGGAATAGTTAACCCAAGCCCAAAAATTTAACATTCAAAACTAAACCCTAAACCCCAAACCCAAACCCTACCCCCTAAAACTATACCCTAATTTTGGAATAGTTAACCCAAACCCAAAAATTTAACATTAAAAACTAAACCCTAAACCCCAAACCCAAATCCTACCCCCTAAAACTATACCCTAATTTTGGAATAGTTAACCCAAACCCAAAAATTTAACATTAAAAACTAAACCCTAAACCCCAAACCCAAACCCTACCCCCTAAAACTATACCCTAATTTTGGAATAGTTAACCCAAAAATTTAACATTAAAAACTAAACCCTAAACCCCAAACCCAAACCCTACCTCCTAAAACTATACCCTAATTTTGGAATAGTTAACCCAAACCCAAAAATTTAACCCTAAACCCTAAACTCTAAACCATAAACACTATACACTAACCCCTATAACCTAAACCCTACACCCTAAACCATAAATCATAAACCTAAGCTAAATCTGGTAGTAAGGGTAAAATTGTCCTTATATATATTATACACAGAAGCTGTTCATAGCACAGTAATTTGCGTTAAGAGTTTAATTATTAAATTTTTTGCGTTATATAGTCATATATCCCTACATTAATTTGGTTTCTAAGGGCTCCTGAATGGTGAGTAATTCAACATGCTCATTTGCTAAGAGTAAGACAAGCAACTTTTGGAAGATCCATTTTCTAAAGTCTTGAAACCCACAAGCATAAAATCAAGGAAAATTGGCACTAATAATAAGATTTTGGCCAATAATTAAGTATCTAACATGTTATAGAAACAAATTAAGTAAGCAGCATTTAGTTCACATACAATTACTATTTTACCTTTTTCTTATTTTACAGATTTTTATTAAAAGAAATTAAAAAAAAAACTAAAATCTAACCTGATTTTACGCCATCAACATCTTCTTCTCCTTTCTATTTTTTCCTTCTCCTCCTCTCATCATCGTCTTCTTCTTCTTCTTTTTTTTATTGTTTTTCTTTACCCCTCATTATCATCATCATCACCACCATCATCATTTTTTCTCTTCTTCTTCTCCTATTTTTTTATAGATTCAATTTTGCAATTTACTTGTTAGTTTTCTTCTCCTCAATTATTTGTCTTAACTCGTTGTCATGGATCATAATCTCAAATCGTGAATTAAAGGTGTTTCTTCTTCTCTGTTAGACTAAATATCTTTCTGACACATAGTTAACTATACATATTATTTTTTTCACTATAATTGAGAACTATCTTTTTTGATAATAGTTAACTATGTATGTATGTTATCTTTTCCATTATGCAAACTGAACGTACTCAACTATATTTATTTTTATAAATAACTATTATAATAACATATTCATATATGAATTATATGTTATGAAGTCAATATTTTTAATTATATAAATGAGAATATAGGTAACTACGTTTTGAAAATAGGTAGCTATGTTTGTTTAAATAAGTAACTATAACAACAACATATTCATGTAGTCAACTATATTATCAAAACGGTATAATAGACAACTATGATATGAAAAAGTTAACTATACTTTTAAATTGATAACCATATTCTAAAAAATATTTAACTAAATAGTGTGCGATAGTTAACTATGTTGTTTCAACAATAGCTAACTACATATTAACATAGTTATCTGTTATAGTTAACTATTTATTAAAATAGTTAGTTGTTATAAATATGTTTTTTCGACGCTTGTTTTTCTACTCCAAATTTATTTTGTTTGAAGGCTAGTTATATATCTACTATTTCATAGATAAAAGAGGTCAATTTTCAAGAGATAAAGAATATAATATTTTAAAAGATTTTGTTTTTAGTTGTCAATAATTATCACATTTAATGGTAATTATCACATTTAATACGGTGATTGATTCTTAAAGATTCAGATTTCTATATTTTTTGCATAAAATTAACCCAATTAAATAGGGGTAAAATCGTCATACAATTGCTTCTCACAGTTACACACCTAAATATAAATCACGTGATGTTATATAGCTAATTTTTTCCCTAAAACCTATTATTTAGCTAATTCACAGTAAAATCAATAAGCTAACACCTATCCTGCGAACGTTGGAACAAATCATACATTTTCCTGATCATTATTCTAACCTAACAGGCACGCTTGTTTTAACCTAAATGACATATTTTAGAAAAGATAGTTGTGTAGAACCTACAAGCTTTATAAAATATATCCGCCTTATAAAATGTTGATTCGTTATATAACATAATATAATATACTACAATTTTGCTTTTACATATTTCATTAAAATAATGTTCTTGCTGATACATCAACTGGGGTATATCTTTTATAATATTTTAAAATTTCATTAAATTAAAGCTTTAACAAGTTGTCATATGTCACTTTTGGTGTTGAAAATTAATGTCCATTTTCATATTTAAAATCTAAATTTTACTTAATTATGACATTTATCCTTCTATAATTTAGAATTTTTGTATTGATTTTTTGAAAGAAAAATGTGACATCAATTTTAATTTAAAGTAAACATTTAATATCAAATTATCTTCATAAATTAATTGAAAATATGTAAAACATATTCTTTTTTTTTACAATATCTCTTCACAAATTAGTTAATTTTTATTATTATTCTATAATAAAATAATACAAAATTTATAAGATGTTCTAATATGTTTCTATTCACGATAGATGTCATAATATCACTATATAATTTTTTTTATCATGTTTAATATATCAATATTTTAATAATATGAAAGTTTCATATATTTTAAAATAATTCACATAAAATAATTTAAAATTATTGTTTAATTTTTAATCTTAACTTCACTAAAATTATAAATTGTGAGCATAAATCTTTAACATCACTTAACTAATTATATTATCGTTTTCATATATATATATATATATATATTCTACAAATAACAATGTTCCATATTGTTTAATAGAGACTTTGTCATAATATATTTCAATAATGTTTCATCTTAATTTGTTTTCTACAAATAACATTGTATATATCCAATAATTTACTACAAATATTTAGTCTCTGAACTTAGATAATTATTTACTTTAAACACTAAATTTCTGTAATATTAAATATATAAATAGTCAATAAATTAATAATTATTTTATATTATGCCATGTTAAGTTTTAAATCCACTCATTGCGTGGATATACTATAGTATACAATATCCCTTTTAATTGAATCTGGTGAACGAACTTACCATTAACCCTAATCAATCCCATACCAAACCAAACCAAACCGGACCACAAACACAAACCTTATGATACCCAAACTTGAACGGCAAACATATACTTAACCCCTGCTAAACCAATAATAAACCGGCAAAAACCGGCAGAGCCAACCAACCGAGCTCACACATTGCCCCTCTAAGTTTCCGCCTAGCGCTTGAACGATGACGACCACCATGACCCGGGATCAGATGTCCCAAACCGCTTGGATGACCACCACTACCACCACCATGACCAGGAATAACAGATCCCCAGTCTCTTGACGGTCTACCGCCTTCCTTTCCTCTTTCCTTGCTGCCACCGCCACCTCCTTCCTTGCTGTCACCGCCACCGTGGGTGCCTCCTTTTCCTCCATGACCTCCTTTTTTTATAACGAAAGCTATATCCCTAGACTTTCCTTCAAACTCAACAACGTCTGGCTTTGAGTCATTATAAGGAAGAGTCTCGTGGTTCGTATCGACTGATGAAGGTCGTGAGCTTACGGTAGTAAAATTGTGTTGAAGATGAAAGATCAAGAGAATGTATAAAACAAACAATGTTCTTCTCATCAAACCCATGTTCTTTCTATTGTTTTTATGTCTTCTCAAACCAATGTTCTCCGATTTCCTTTGTATTTATATAATTTTCGTTTAAATTCACAATTTTCAGAAGAATTTGTAACATTTAGAGGGAGAAAGCAATAAGGACTCGGTCGATGTGGTTTCGACGTGCTCTGGTTAAGAAGCTGCTTGGAATATACAATCAATATTTATACTTTTTATTGAAACCATTTCATTTAAAGAATCTAGATTTTGTGAAAGACAAAAGTCACTAAACTAAAAGTGAGGTGTTAAAAATTAGTTAAAAGGATAAGAGTGTTTGGATATGGTTCTTTTTTTCTTAAACCATCTAATCTATTTTCATTTTTGCTATTTTGTAAATTTGTGGGTATAATTAATATTTTGTTTGTCGACTGAATAAAAAGATAACTAGATAAAATGAGAAAATCAAAAGTTTTGCCGCGTGAAGTAGTGAACCATATTGATGTAATTTCTCCCACTATTACGGAAACCATATTGATGCCACCTTTAATGTTTCTACAACCTTGTATTTTAGTTCAAATTCTAGTTTTGAACTTTTTTTATTTGATTAACATTTGTTAGAAATCAAATATCTTATGAAAATACATGATCTTTCTTTTCCTAAGATAAGATTTTTTAATTTATGTACAATGGATTGTGATATGGCAAAAGTCAAAAATTTATGTGTTAAAAGTTAGAATTGAAACCAAATTACTCTCATCTCTTTTTGTATAAAATTTAGATAAGAAAGACACATTAGTGACATGAATACAAAATATTATTCTAATTTTAGGGTTTACATATCTCATTTACCTATTGTGTCAATTCCTGAGTGAATTCAAGATTTATCACTCTATCTGATTGTTGGAAAAAAGATTGATATGTAAATATTTAAAGTAATTAGATTTTATATTGCAAAATCTGTAAACAAACAATATTTTCAATTCTAATATATCTTCAAAAGTTATTGAAAGTGGCAGTTGTGAAAAACATTCAAATTACTCTCTTTTGTAATCCAATTACTTTTTTGTTGTGTCAAGTCAACTGATTCAAGTCTACTTTTGTCTAAATTGTTCTTTCCACATTGTAGAATCATATATTTTCTTCAATTACCATTTTTTGAACTGAATATTTTAAATTTCTGTATATTTTG
This sequence comes from Arabis alpina, assembly GCA_900128785.1. Classification (NCBI taxonomy): domain Eukaryota; kingdom Viridiplantae; phylum Streptophyta; class Magnoliopsida; order Brassicales; family Brassicaceae; genus Arabis; species Arabis alpina. Next base: position 3,876,021 of record LT669788.1, read on the forward strand.
TTTGATAGGCTAATTGTTACGTTAAGGTAATAGATTGCCAATGACCACAAGATTTTTAAAAAATCATATTGCATTCAATTTTGTAACAGCAAAAAGAAATGGAGACTCATGATTCTTGTCCATGAACAAACACCAACTCTATCCTCAAAATAAGACCATCCAAAAAGGATCCATAAGAAAACATAAAACAATGAAACGAATGTACTCTTTCAGTTTCAGATAACCAACTTAAAAATAATTGTTCTTTCGAACCTCGCATACCACTCGACCCTTTCGACTCAAAACTATAGACCCAAAACGACTCAGCAAAACCCGACCCCAAGCGATCCCCCAACCACTTGATATGACTCGACAACACATGTATAAAATAGATAGAGCCAAGATTACGGTGGACTCAGAGATGTATCAAAACACTTTTGAGGTTAAATTACCTCGCCAGGATTTGGCACCGTAAACATTGATGCATCTTAAGTTGAGGAAGCAGCCTCTTCGGTTTTCTTTTCTTCACCAGCTTTCTCTGTCTCGCTCTTCTTCTTTTCATCTGCTTCCACTTCAGTCTTCACCTTCTCCACAGGTTTCTCCTCGGTTTTCTCCTCGGGTTTTGTCTCTTCGACGGTTAACTTCTCAAGAAGACCAGCGGTGTCAGATGCATCTTTGCTCTCTTCTTTCTCTTCACCAGCTTCAGCAACCTCCTTGAAGTTTTGCATAAATGTTTTGCAATCTGACAAGGAAAACAAGACTTGATTACACATGTGGCTCTAAAAAAAACTCTGGTTCATCGGATCGATAGCTCATAAAACGTTGACAACAGACAAACTCAAAACAAACAAACAGAAGATCATGATATATTGGCATATCAAATCTTGTAATTGCAGCCTACACATGCTTAACCATTTTAAGATCGATGTCTCCTATTCCAACAGAGACATCTTATTTAGACAATTCCTGAACAGATTATGCAGTGTTATTAGCGAGTTTCAAGACACAGTGACGAGAGTGTCATACTCTCCGTACAAGGAAAAACAAAGCAATTGACAGCTCTCACAAAGCCCTGTAACAGAAGCTTTGAGTTGAGAAAACTCCAAAAACAAGTAGCCATATAACAAAGCTAGGTTGCTAAGTTCAAGATCCTTTAGTAATCTAAGACCATAAGCTCTACCAACTATGTACTGAGACTCTATAGAACAAAGCAAAAGCAACATGCTTATACATAAAGGGCAATAGAATACTAACACAATTGGGAAACAAGATCCAATCTACATGGAACAATATGATTACTCACTTTCAATAGAAGCAAATCTGATGCAGAAAAGCTCATCTTTAAGTTCACCATCAGCAAAATCACGAGCGTGCCACACACAAGATTTCTCATTCCCAACGTGTTCTTGAACACTCATGCCTGGTTTAACTGCAGAAAATTCGAAGAGGCAAGATCAAAATAAGCAAACAATACAGATCCAGAAGCAACTCAAAACCACAAAAAAGCTTTATACCAAAGTGATTAGCACAGATCTTCAAAGTTTTCGATTGCCTCATCACAAGACGAATCTTCCCAGTAGTCTTATGCTTCAAAAGCTTCACAGTACCAGCACCTCTCTCTTTCCACTGATTCGCATCTTTATCGAACCGATACAACTTCGATTTCCTTCGATTCACAAACAAAAAAACCTCAAATCTATAAATCTCAAATCCCTAGAAATCCGATCAGATCTAGTTAACCTAGATCACAGAACAACGATTAAGAAGAATACACTTACAGATCGAGAACGGCGTCTTCATCTTCCTCACCAGTAGTAACAGCAACTTCCTCAAGCCTAACGATCGGAGCGATCTGAGCTCCGGTATCCTCATCTTCGTTAGCTCCGGTATCTTCTTCGTCTCTGTGCTCGTGCTCTGGTTCGTTAGTCGCCATAGTCTCCGAGATTCACTTGTTCGCTACGATGCGGCGTATGAGAGTAGGCACAGAATTTGGGGTTTTGCAACTTTTTAGAAGAGACTTCTTATAATTAAGAGTTATAACGCGTGTAATTGAAGCTATTAATGGGCCCAATGGGCCGATTTCTTATGAATAAATATACGGCCCATCCATATATGATCCAGTTAATATGGAAATTTTTGATTCTGGTAAGAAAACAGCTAATATTACAAATACTATTTTGACTAATAAAAAATTTCCAAATTTATTGTAACACATCTCGCACCACGTAGTTTTTCAGTAATCAAATAGTGTATTACGAGGCATACAAATTGTGAGAAAATTAGATGACACATAATGATACAACATGTCGAAGCAGTAAAACATTTTCAATTCCGAAGCAAATGAAATAATATAAGTGAGATCATTGACTGAATTTTGGTTTTGGTATTGGAAAATGCATGCCTAACGTTGGGGCTAATCAAAACCATGGAAGTAGTTTTCGTTTGTTGCTCAGAAAGTCAGAAACAAAGAATATGTTACAATTAAAGAATTTCGTTGATCTGGTACATGCATGTGTTTTTCTCAAAAACAGAATTTAGTTGATTTTTTTTTTTTTGAACGTCTATTTTATTAAACTTGGAGTGTTAGTACAAACTCATAAAAGCCACTGTTGTATAGAAAATGAAGGAACATTATAAATACAACGTGAATGAAATTGAGATTTTCCAATGTGAGCAAGTTTGTCAGCTATGGTTTTTGAACATCGTCCGATGTAGACTGTATGAACACCTGCAAAACGATTAATCCAAAAAATGATGTCATTAATTAAATTATCTAATGTTGTATCTTTTGTTCTGCCATTTATGAGGTATACGAGAGTTTTCGAGTCGCCTTCAAATATCATTTGACGATATCCCCTATGCCACAAGGTTTGCATCGCGTGTAGTAAACAAAATCCTTCAGTTTATGTGGATGAGTTTGCCTTAGGGAGGAAGGAAGAAGCTGCCGTTACAAATTCTCCGGAGGGACAGCGAACAATCCATCCTGCTCCGCCTATCTGATCTGAAGAGTGGTAGGTTGCATCATAATTGCACTTAAGCCAGCCATTCGGTGGTGGTCACCATGTAGATGATGATACAGCGTCGGAACTCTGAGCATGTTGATGTGTTGACATTGTAGCGTCGCACCATTCTTGAGCTTCTTTTTGGGCATGGATAAGTACATCGCTCGGTTCCCATTTACGTCCATTTAATTGATTTTATTCGTGTACATTCTATTTGAAAAAAAGGAATGCATTAAATTTCAAATACTTTTCCATTTTTATCGATAGTCAAAGAAATTTCTTAACAACTACAATTGTTCGAATGCAAATAAAATTAGCTAGGGTTTAAAAGTTTTGTAAAACAACCCGTCAAGATTTATTTGGTTGTCTCTATCCTCTCTTTTTTTCACTTGGAGAGAATTTCACATCTTTTTTCTTCTCTCACTTAGTGTCCAAATCAAAATCATATATTCTCCTAAATTCAGTGCCGTGTTTAGGTCGGGTGGAGCTCGAGGCGAACTAAAAAATAGTGACCTTTTTAATAAAAAAAAGTTTAAATACCCAAAAATTTGAAATTAATAGTGTTTTAAAAAAATAGTAAACGATAATCTAAAAAACCTAAGACATAATTTAAAATAAAATCTTTCACCATACTCTCATACTAATTTCTTGACTAGTTTTCTTTCTCTATATATATGATAAATAGATCTTTCAATCTTTCTTTTAACATAGTTGATCGCATATAAAATTTGATCAACATGCGACAAATGTATAAAAAAAAAACAATTTCAGTCAAATACTATAATTCTAATCTAATGGAATTATGATGGAAGTCATAAACATTCAATTGACTATTGAAGTTTGTTAAACTTTTATATAATTTCTTTATAAGTGAATGAGAAGACGAAGAATTCAAAGCGGTGGAGTGGTGGAGAGAGAAGAAGACCCTGCGACGACGAGTTGCGACTTTGGCGGAGCAATCGATCGAAGGATTTGGACTTTTTGTTTTGTAAATATTTAACAAAGTTGATTCTTGTTTGATATGTAAACGTAATTATAGGTTTGGAGATTTGGGATCTCGATCATGTTTCCTTTTTCTGTTGGAATTTCCTTTCTTCTTTTCAAAACTAAAATTCGTTTTAGAAAAAGACCATCAAAAATTCGAACTCATGTTCTGTTAACAAAAATTTTGACAACAATACCACTACGATACACTACATTTTCATTATTTGGGGGCCCTAAAAAGTCTATCTATTTTGGGGGCCTGAAGCGACAACCTTTTTTTAACCCACAAGCACGGCTCTGCTCCTAATGTCTCTCTCCAGTTTTTTTCACTTCATCATTGATCACATCCACGGATGCATCACCATCATCACTATCTTCAAAAGCAAGAGGCAAACGGATCTAGGTTGAAGAAACTGATCGGATTAGCAAACTTGGTGACGATATGTTACTTATGATCATATCCAATCTTTGCACAGAAGACGCGATCAAGACAAGTGTATTGTCTCCTTGATGTAAGAACATTTGGAAGCCAATGCCTTCTCTCGTCTTTGATATGAGAAAAGCTTTCATGTTTTGGAAGAGACCTCTTCAATCTGATGTCATTGCTGAAATGATAATCAAGATTCTTTTTTTAAAAATACTTTAGTTTTATGTTCTCAAATCTCAACTACTTATTTCGAGTGAATTAACTAACGGTATTTTGCTCTAAAATATATAACGGTATTTCGTGAGAGAATTTAATAAAACGATATTTAAAAATAATCATGATGAAATATTTAAATGTGAGTATGGATTGTGAATGTATAAATATTATAGTTAATGAGAATTTAGTCAAAACATAATCTCTTAACATATGGATATAATATATATATATATATATATATATATATATATATATATATCTTTCAATTTGTTGAGTTTAAGAATTGATCGATTATATCAATTGTTTTCAGAAGTTCAAGATATTCAAGAAACAAAAAATTTGTCTTGTATTGACAATTTTTATTGTATACGTGTATAGTTCTTTAAAATCATTGATATTGTATTTCTTTTGAAGGTTATACAAAATCACAATGGCTATCTCGAGTGTTGCAAAATCCGGCATTTCTCAGACCAACCTAAAGACGGTACCCTGGAAACTTGGATCCAATCACTAACACAAGTGAAACACACAAAATGTCTCGTACTTATTAACATTTCGTGGTAACCGTGCATCCAATGTGCTCGAATTGTCCCCAAACATATTCTCTCATCCATCTCTCACATCGCTCTTCTTATTTCATTACGATCTAGAATATGCACATGCTTTTAACAATAGTCATAATCTCATGATTCTTGAACTTGATAACATTTGCGCTGAGGTTAGTGTGCTCAAGAGAGTCATTGCATCATGTCCTTCTCTTAACGTGTTAATACTAGACATCAAGTGGTACAACCAAAAAGGTTGTTTAACGATTCATCACAATAATCTAAAGATGTTGCATTTGGCTTGCACTCGCATTGATCGCATTCATGTGTCCGCACCTCTTTTGGATATCTTGGCCATTCACTGTGATTTTGTTACGAGAAGTAACATCCTTCTCGAAGCCCCTAGATTAATGATCGGGTTAAAGAAATACTATTCGGTTCTCGACCATAGTATATTCTACAATGTTTCATCTGATGGTCAGGTATATGAACACAAAATTGCATTGATGTAAATATAAATGAATTAATATATTGTTTGACATGTTTCATTTTCTTGTTGGAATTGAAGGAGATCAAAAACATTTTGCATGAATTCGTGGTGAACAAAAATGCTTACTTTGAGATCAAGTTTAAAAGTTTGGTGGTGAATGTGGATTTTATGAATCCCCAAGAAGTTTATATGCTAAAAGAAGTTTGTGATGCGTGTGGAGTAGAGAAATGGAAAAGCTTGTGATCTTCTTTAAGGTACATCCAGTTAAGGCATTGATCAATTTTCTCTCTTTGGATCACTTTTCTTTATAGGTATCTTTAAATCATGATGCATGTTTATATGTATGTTCTTGTATATATAGCATAACAATGTCCCTAAACAAAAAGGGAAATCTTCTATGGACCGAACACAAAAAGAGAGGTCCAAAGAGGGAAAAAAATTCATCAGTGATGATCTCCGCGTGAGAGTTGTGTGGATGATTAACTTGAGTGATATCAGTGAGGAAGAATTTGCATTAGCTTCACTTTTGGTGACACAAAGAATGGTGACGTATAAGTTGATGATCGAGACGTCGTCGATTCCTGCAAACAAGAGGTTGAAGATAGAGGCAGAAGTGGCCAAACTAATTGAACGTCCAAAAGGTAACAAAAAGCCTATTATTAGATGCTTTTGATTCAAAGCCGTTGGTCACATGAAGTCATGAACTAAAAAGTAACCTTCTATTTGTTAAGTAGTAGATTGTATGGTTTAAAGTTTAAACTTTCAAGTGTAGTGTTTTTAATGTTTTAATATTTGGGATTTGGTTTGTATTAATTTGAATTATATGATTTGTTCCATTGAGTTATTGTCGTGGTCCATACTTTTTCAAAATTGTTGACGTATCTTTTAATAACTTATTTTGATTACAAAATATTACATAGTTTTGTATGACATGACTATTTTTCTGGTGATATTAATAATTCAATATGTTATCATTTACAATATATTGCTAACAAAATCAACATACATCGGTAAAGTTTAGCTAATGTTTCGAATTTTTTTAAAATATTTAATTTTCAAGTTAATCTTATATATAAAAGCTTACTTTTGTCATTGCGTTTGAAATCTATTCGCATAAATGGTTTAGGGTTCTAACAATATACAAGTATCAAGACATATTAAAAACATAATGGAAAATATATTATTAGTTAGATTATCTTTTCCATTAACAAAATTGGTGGCAATTGTTAATTGTTTTAGTATATTTATATTTAATTCGATTTGTCTATTTTTAGAATGTATAACCTAAACATAATCAAATCTCGTTCTTAATAAGACATAAGTTTTTCTAGATTTTCCGTGTTTTTAAAAAAATTTAAACCAATTCTTATACTGTTTTCTATATTTAAAATGTTTTGGAAGTTTAACCCTGCTATAGTTTGACCTAAAAAAGAAAGAAAAAACGAAAGAGTTTTAGAGTTCAAAACATTGTTTAGGAATAAAATAGATTAACTAAATTTCCCGACCCAAATAAATTATAAATTTATATCTTAAACTTTTGGTTATAAACAAAAAATGCAAATATTTGGAGCAATCAAGTTGAGTGTAAACGTGAGTTACCGCTTACTACCAACAGACAATAGTTTCGTAACACACTTTCATCTCACCGCGTAAATGCTACATATTTTCGTCCGATCCGAATCACATGTGTAACACAATAGTCAAGTATGAATAATATATGGCACATATATGATCCAATTTTTATTAGGGAAACTTACACGCAATATCATATATTGAGTTTTATTCACACAATGTCACGCCCTAATTTGGGTACTAAATAATGTCACGTACACACAATTATTCCAAAAATAACTCTTATATATTGGTATATAAGAGAGATAACGTGTGAGTTGAAAGAAAGAGGGAGAAGGTATATGTCAGTTTTTTAGTATATTATAGTATAGACATTTATGCAGGAAGTGATGGTTACCAACGAGCATTAAATGGATTTGTGGGAAAAAGTGGAAGGCAAATACGTATAGAATGTAGAAAACAAATACTTACATAATATGTTTACATCTTTTTTAATTAACTAAAAAAGATAATGTGAGTTGCAAAAAAGCAACTTTAAACTGTAATAGTGTACAAGTATATGATCTTATACGGGAATAATAATATGTACACAGGCAAAATAACAGGGTACAAAACTTTGAAATGTAGTTGTGTACGTGTGTCTAAATGCATATCACGCATAAGGTGCGTACACAAACAAATAGTCAATTTTAACCTAATAACACATACCCAAGGAACACAACTTTAAACTATAAGTGTACAGGAATATGATCTTTTATGGGGAATAATAGTATGTACACAAACAAAATAACAGGAAACAAAATTTTAAAATGTACTTGTGTACGTGTATATCACGAATAAATTGCATACACAAAGAAATAGTCAAGAAACACACCAATGAAATCTAGTAGTGTACACAACACAAAAAGAAATAAATCTCCGTACACAAACAAAATAACATGATGCAGAATTTTGAAATGTACTTGTATACGTGTATCTAAATGCATATCACGAATAAGTTGCGTACACAAAGAAATAGTCAAGAAACACACCAACGAAATCTAGTAGTGTACACAACACAAAAAGAAATAAACCTCTGTACACAAAGAAATAAAGTTGGGGAGTCAAAATTGTGAAAAGTTTGCCGAAAGGAGTGCTACGGACTCTGTCTAATTTCGGCGTATTAGTCAAAGCATCGACAATCACTCGAATCAGTTGTGGCTTCGAATAGGCGTTGATGTGTGCATGTTTTGGGTACTCCCCCGTCCGGAAAAGACGAGCCGACAATGGGGAGCGAGGCGGTGAGGGTACGGCCGCCGCAAGATCAAGGCTCTGTGTGGACATAGTTTCGTCCGCCGGGGAGTGATTAGCCGGGACTGCACATTCTTGGGGTGGTGCAGTCGATTGCGGATTTGCCATCGCCGGAAAGTGTACGGCGGCTTGTGGTGAGTAAATCGGAAGAGTTTTAGGGTTTGGTTCGTTCGACATAGAGAGAACAGAAAAGTTGCAGAAGACATAAAAATCATTGAATGAAAAAAACTGAAAAGTTTCTAATATTTGAAATATATTATTAATATTCTGAAAAAGTTAAGTAATTTTCTTACACGAAAGCTTGTTATATACTTCAGTATCAGGTGTGTGTTTGTACATTGGAAAGGTAAAATCGTCATAAAATGAGTCTTGTGACAAAACTTGATAAATCAGTTTTCATGTATGACGTAGTTGGTATTCGAGTTTCTAATTATGACTTTTTATAATTATTGAAAAAGACACGTAGATATTATTGATATGACAGTTAGGGCCATCCAGCTTTATATGGTAGAACCGGTTTACCAATTTTTAGATTTATAACCTAAACATAATCAATGTCTCGTTCTTTATAAGGCGTAAAAACCGAAATGTCGCACTTCGGCTGGATTTTCTTTCTTCTTTATGAATTCAAACCAACTTTTAGAATATACCTTTTTATGTTTAATTTTTTTTGGTAGTTTAAACCGGTCTATGCTTTGGCCTAATTTAATTAGCGCAGTCGATCTCATTTCATCTCATCGTGTAAATGAAAATTTCCTCCAAATCTGAAATTCTAAATCACATATATAAAGAATAGTCAAAATATGAATAATATGCCCATATATGATCCAATGTTTTTAAATGGGTAAAATACAATTCTTAATTTTTGTAGGATTCATTTAAACCTCACAATAATTTACACTATTTATCTCAATCCTAAATTATTCATATACCTGTAACTTTTTAATATACAGAAATTTTACAATTAATATGGAAAGAAATCTGTCAACACAACAGCTAATACTGCAAATGCTATTTTGACCAATCAGTAAAACATTTTTTTAACAACATCAGTAAAACATTTAAAATTCCAAAGAAAGTAATATAAAAGAGATAGTTATATATATATATATATATATATATATATAGACATAAGAACAAATTTCATTGACTAAATTGGTTTTGATATTGGAAAAATGCATGCCTAAGGAAAGAAATAATATCTTGCAATTAAATTTTTAGTGTAGTTGGTAAATGTATGCATGTATATTATATTTTTTGGAAAACAGAAATGATTTTTTTTTATATTCTGTACATTGTATATGAAAGGAATATCATATTCTTTTCCATTTTTATCAAATATCAAATTCTTTTCCATTTTTATCAATTGTCAAAGGAATTTCTAAAAAACTTCAATTATTTTAGTGGTAATAAAATTAGGGTGAAAGTTTTGTAAGAACAACACTATCCCTATTTATTTGGTTGTCTTTATCCTCATTTCCCTCACTCGTAGAAAAAACCCACCTCCTTTTTCTTTTCTGGCTTAGTGTCTCAATCTAAATAATATATTCTCCTAATGTCTCTCTCACCAGTTCTTTTCACTTCATCATCATTGATCCCATCCACTGATGCATCTCCATTATCATCTTCAAAAGCAAGAGGCAAACGGATCAAGGTCGAAAAAACTGATCTGATTAGCGAACTTGTTGACGAGATACTACTCATAATCGTATCTAAACTTGGCGCAGAAGACGCAATCAAGACTAGCGTCTTATCTCGTCGATGGAAAAACATTTGGAAGGAAGTGCCTTCACTCGTGTTGGATGTGAAAAGAGCTGTAACGTTCATGGAGAAATCTCTTCAACCTGATATCCTTGCCGAAATGATAACTCAGGTTTTTTTTTTTTTAGTTTTATGATCTCAATTCTCAACTACTTATTTCGAGTAAATCAAATAACAGTATTTTGTGCGGAAAGATAATAACGGTATTTCGCGAGCGAAACTAATTAATAAAACGATTTAAAAAAATGATTAAAATATTTAAATGTGAGTATAGATTGTGAATGTATTAATATAATAATTGATGAGAATTTAGTCTTAACATAATCTCTTAACATATAGATATAATATTAATATATATATAAATCTTTCAATTTGTTGAATTTAAGAACTGATAAATTATATCAATTGTTTTAAAAAGTTCAAGATACTATAAGAAAAAAAAAATTGACTTGTATTGACAAATTATATTGTATATGTGTTTATTTGTTTTCTGAACCCGTTATGGTTGTATTTCTTTTGAAGGTTATAGAAAATCACAATGGCGATCTCCGATGTTGCAGAATACCGCATTTTCCAGACCAATGTGAAGACGGTAACCTGGAAACTTGGATCCAATCACTAACACAAGTGAAACACACAAAGTGTATCGTACTTGTTAACATTCGTGATAAGCTTAGGAGAGGTGCACCGGCCACTGTGCTCCAGTTGTCCCCTCAAATTTTCTCCCATCCATCTCTCTCGTCGCTTTGCTTAAGTGGATACGGTTTAGAATCTGCGCAGGCGTTCAATAATAGTCACAATCTCAAAATTCTTAAACTTGAAAACACTCGCGCTGAGATTGGTGAGTTCAACACAGTCATTGCATCATGTCCTTCCCTCCAGGTGTTGCTACTCGATATCGCGTGGTACAGCAACACAGGTTGTTTAAAGATTCATCATAATAAGTTAAAGATGTTGCATTTGGTTTGCTCTCGCATTGATCGAATTGAGGTGACCACACCTCTTTTGGATTTCTTGGCCATTCACTGTGATTTGGTTACGAGCAGTCACATTCATCTCGAAGCTCCCAGGCTCCGAATACAGAAATCCTTTCCGATTCTAGCCGAAACCATATACTACAATATTTCATCTGATGTTCAGGTATGAATACACAATTGCATTGGTGGTATATATAAATGGATTAATATATCGTTTTTTGACATGTTTCATTTTCTTATTGGAATTGAAGGAGATCATCTACAAAAAGTTTTTGCCTGAATTCATGATGAACATAGTTAAAGACTTAGACCTCACGATTAATACTTTGGTGGTGAATGTTGATTTGACGAATCCTCGAGAAGTTGATATGCTAAAAGAAGTTTGTGATTTGTGGGGTAGAGAATTGGGCTATCTCTTTATCTTCTTTAAGGTATATCAAGTTAATGCTTTGATCAGTTTTCTCTCTTTGATCATTCTTCTTCATATCATAATGCATGTTTATTTGTATGCTCTTGTGTATATATAGCATAACAAGGTTCAGGAAAAAGAAAGTGAGTCTTCTATTGGCCAAGCACAAAAACCGAAGTTCAAAGACGGAAATTTTTTCATCAGTGCTGATTTCCGCGTGGGTGTTGTGTGGATGTTTAACTTGAGTGATTTCAGTGAGGAAGAATATGCATTAGCTTCACTTTTGGTGACACAAAGAACAGTGACGGATATGTTAGTGATCCAGACCTCGTCGATTCCTGCGAACAAGAAGTTGAAGGTAGAAGAAGATGTGGCCAAGCTAATGAGACTTCCCAAAGGTAACGAGAACCTTACTATTCAATTCTTTTGATGATTGTGATTCAAAACCGTTGGTCACATGAACTAAAAGTAACCTTCTTTAGAAGATAATGTGGTTTTAAACTTGCAAGTGTAGTGAGTTTTAGTGCTTTTTAATGTTTTAATATTTGGGATTTGGTTTGTATGAATTTGAATTTTATGATTTGTTCCATTGAGATATTGTCGTGGTTGAAACTTATTCAAAATTATTGACGTATTTTTTAATAGCTTAGTTTGATCACAATATATTACATAGTTTTGTCTTAAATTACTATTTTCTGGTAATATTAACAATTAAATATGTTATCATTTACAATATATTGGTAACTAAAATCAACATACATTTGTAAAAAAAATTAACACTTGATTATCATATAGTCTATTACATCAACCATACATATATTCGATCTATCTGCAGTCTACGCGATTAGGGTAAACCGCTTCCACAAACGCCTCCATGATACATTTGTGTATTTTAGCTAAACTTTCGATTTTTTTTTAAAAAATGTTTAATATTTAAACAAATGCTATATTTAAGAAAGCTTACTTTTATCATTGGGTCAAAAATCTATTTGCATAAATGGTTTAGGGTTATAACAATATACAAGTAAGAAGATATTTTAAAAACATAATGAAAAATGTATATTACTAGTTATATTATGTTTTCCATTAACAAATTGGTGACAATTGTTTACTGTTTTAGTATATTTATAGCTAATTAAATTTCCCGATTTTTAGATTTTTATAACCTAAACCTATATGAATCAAATCTCGTTCTTTATAAGGCATAAAACCGGAATTTCTCTCCTCCACTAGATTTTCCGCTTTTTATATAATCAAACCAATTTTTGTAACATTTCCTATATTAAAATTGTTTTGGCGTTTTAACCGACCTATCGTTTGACCTAAAGCATACATAGTTTATAATGCATTAAACATTGCTTTGAAAAAAAAGAAAAAGAAATTAATTGAATTTTCCGACCTGAAAAAATTATAAATTTAGATCCAAAATGTTAGGATGAAACAAAAAAATGCAAATACTTGGAGGAACCAAGTTGAGTATAAACGTTAGTCACTAGACACTAGCAAGAGGCAACATGTTTTTTTGTTTCTATTGCATTATATTTTGAGATTTATGGCCATGATATCAACAGTTTCGAATAATCACACTCGGTCTCCTCTCACCTTGTAAACATAGTTTCGTCCGATCCGAATCACATGTGCAAACAAACAAAAAACATGAGACTGAGATTAAAAGACAACATTTCGAGTTCTTTATTATGATCACAATGATATTGATAACAACCATACATCATAAAACTAATTATCGAGTAGACACATGTAGAATAAACCATAATTCTCATTAGTAAAAACACAACTATCACTAATTCATACGACATCGTCATCGCTGATCGACGATTTCCCGGAGTCTGATTCAGATCATTTATTGTCAAATCATCTGCCACGTCATTATACAGACCCGATAAAGTGCTATATTCGGACTCCGAATATTCCACTCTTGCCCTTTCCTCTTCCGAAGTGTGGTTCCTAACCTCCACCCAACCTTCAAATTCCCAATTTACCCCTACCGTAGTCACTAAATTACAAATCCTTGCCATCGCCGCGGTTTCAAACTCCGATCTTCTTGCTTCCTCCTCCTCCTCTTCTTCTTCTAACTCGAACCCCGAGTTGACCCAGTCAAGTACGCAACGCGGAGATGACTCCGTACGAGACAAGTCATGACACTGAGACAGAAACGGATGCTGCAAAAGCTGATCACAACTCCACCGTTGATTCCGGTCTCGCTTCAAACACTTGTCTAAAAAATCACATCCGTTTTCCGACAACGTAACTGGAAAAACCGGTAACTCGTCAGAGAAACTGATTCGACTCAACGAGTCAATACCTTTATCTTCCCAAGCCGGTTTACCAGTAACCATCTCGATAACCGTACATCCAATAGACCAAACATCACTCTCCGGTCCTTGATACTCTCTTCTAATCACCTCCGGAGCCATCCATAGAGGACTTCCACGTGGCGCTACCGTCGCCGGAGAATTTCCGGTTCTGATCGCTGACCCGAAATCCGCTAACTTGATACCGGAGCTCCGGTTTAATAGGACGTTTCTTGCTTTAACGTCACAGTGAACATAACCTTGAGAGTGTACGTGGCTAAGAGCAGAGACTAAACACGCCGTGTAACGTCGGAGAAGAGTCTCGTCGGCGATCACGTGATTAGCCGCCACGTCACCTTCTTGGAGATACTCTAAGTGGAGATTACGAAACGTCGTCGTTTCTTCTTTAGAGAAAGAGTCTCCGAGGAACGTTACGATGTAAGAGTGAGGCTTGAGTGACTTGAGAACAGAGATTTCGTTTTCGAGAGACTCTGTTTGAGTTGGGAGACACGTGGCGAGATCAACAGACTTCACGGCGAAAACTTCACCGTTGGTTTTGTTGATCGCCGTGTTAACTGTACCGAAACTGCCTCTTCCTATACAAGTACCACGAACCCAAGAAGATGACATTGAAGAACAAGAAGTGTTTGTGATGCTCTGTTTTTTCATGTGTGTCAACTTTGTTGTTATGTCGTACTTGTGAAATATAAGGCTATTTATATGTGTGATTTTGATGGTCTAAAACAGAAATTGTGAACGTGAAATAAAGTTGCAATTGTTTTATGATTTTGACATGGACAATTCTAGTACACTTGTCTTTTCGGTTTTGTAAAGTCTCTCATCTTTTAGAAAAATTTCCCACGTGGAGATGTCATGTACAACACAAACTCTCAAGTCTATCTCATTTAGATTTTTTGCATAAATTCTACCATCTTCTATAGTCAGTTTTGGATTTTGTACAATAAATATATTTGTATATGTAGATTGATATCTTTAAAAAGTAAAATATCCATGCACAGATTTACTTTGATTGTTTTGAAAAAATAGAACAAGAAATCAGAAAAGATAACTCATAATTTTGAATGAAAAAGGTTATTTTTATCACTAATGACACTTGTAGAAGTTCTCGGGATTTTGTAAGAAACATAGCATTTGCTCTATCTCCTTAATCCTTATCCAACAAGAATCAAGTTGCGGTTTGATCTTGTCCATTTATTTTTAACTCACCAAAGGATTAAATATCACTGCCTCGTACGTTTCACGCAATCGTTTTCGTTTTTATAACCTCAACATTATAAAAAAAACATTTAGATAATTGATTGGATCACCTCAACGAATCGTGGGAAAGACAAATGAAACAAAACGTGCCGATACATTTGGAACGTTTGATATGTTTACTTTTTAATTTGGTTTGTGTTATTAGGTTGACTTACATGATCAGACAAGGAATATACGGCAGTAGACGTACCAATCATTATCAACAAGGATTCATGTATCCTAACTAATGTCTAAGGCCAATCATAAGCATGAACATAAAATTAAATTTATTTTTCGTAATCACTTTAACATAAAAGAAAGTGAGGAGGGTGTACAGTAACAAGATATGTACGTGAAGTAGTGGATATGCGAATAAATATCAAGGAGTGGTCAAAAGAGGTTGAGATGAGGGAAGAGGTTGCCGAAAGGGGTTGGGTTTTAAAAAACGGTGGTCCCATTTGTGGACACTTTACGTGGCGTGAAACCGTTGGTTGAAGTTCTCCAGTTGTCTGAACAAATGTATTGGGGATTGACGTGCTTGATCACCCTCCACGCATAGTGAAAATATTATATAATGCTCCCTACATTATTTTTTGTTTAATATTTAAGATTTTTACACACAAATTAATAAATCATTCAATTTTTAATTTTTTCAAAACAAAACATGTTTTATCATCAATTCCAAAAAAAATCAACCAATAAAAAAACAAACTGCAGAATTTAAACAGTCAAAAACTTAAAATCACAATTAATTTTACATAGAAAATTGAAAACATCAATCTAAACAAAACAAAAAATCACTTTAAAACATCAATAAAAAAAGAACGGAGGGAGTATTACGTACTAACTTATTTTTTTGTTGGGATCATGAAGAACAAGAATTTACTCAAAACGTTATCCTAAAGATATCACGGAGATCGAGTTGGAGTGGGGAGGTAGAAAAAGAGAAAGAAATTGTTTTCTAGTTTCTAATTGAAGAGATGGTTGGTTGGGATTTGGGAAATCTTGAGATGATTAACCTAGGGATTACTTTTTTCGTCATCTAAATTTTGATTAAAATTTTGTTACCTAGTAGTAGCCGGTGGTTGTAAAAATTTAGCCGCAGAAAAACAAGATTTTCTTAGAACTATACCAATATAAAAAAGAGTAACGTGACTAACAACCTAACACAACAAATGGATGATTGGTAAGGACTATGGTTGTAGTGTGGCAAAGTCTAACTGTTAATACAAACCGTAAAAGTTGTAGCTTGTACTCAGAATATTATAATTTTATATTAAAATGTAAATTATGACAAATTTGTATTCGTAATGACTTAGAGGTTCAACTCGAACAAATAATTATTTTGCTTATTATAGTTAAGATTAGTTTATTACAAACTTAACTAAACAAAATACATTAACTGAGAAAATACAAAACTGATAAAAAAATTAAAAAATAAATATGGAACTTAAATGAAATTCATCTATATTTATTTTTTCATGTGTAGGTTTAACAACAAAAAACTGAAATGAAAGAAAGTTGTAAAAAATTTCGAGATTTTTGGATTATTTTTATATATCATGTATTCTCTTTTTAAATTATCGAAAAAATGTTTTAGGTGTGTCCAATCCAAATTGATTTCAAATAGATCGGTGAAATTCATAATAATATTTCTTTTCGAGACGAGTAAAACGACATCCTTCAGCTCTTTATAGCGAGTTGTTGAAATATCTTGTATGTAAGACCATCTCCAATGGTTGACTTTATTTTGTTCTCTAAAAAAGTAGAGTAAAAAATTACTGCAATGGTTTTTTTTATAAAATATATTCTAATTACTCCAATGGTTGCTCTATTTCTTACTTCAAAAATAAAATATTTCAAAAAAATATGTTTTTTTAATCAAACATTCTTACTTTCTAAAAATATTTTAATCAACCAAGCAAAAGTCTCTCTATCCGAGCTTTAGAAAAAAACAAGGAAGGAAGAGGAAAAAAAATAAAGTCTCTACAGTGACTTTAAAAAGGAAGAAAAAATGCCAAAGTCTGATTGGCTTAAAAATTACTGTAAAGGATGTTAAACATGTTAAAGTCTCTACAGCCCTAACACCAATCGGCCCAAACATTCGATTGAATCGAAAACCAATACTAAGTGGTAGTGCCATAACAAACCTACAAATCGGAATTACTATAATCACTATAGTTTGTTTTTATATCTTTTCTTTTATCCAAAAAAAACAACAAGATATCTTATGGTTTTAGTGAAACTAAAAAAAAGTTACTACATTCAAATTGGAGTAAAAACTAAAATTAAATCGGTTGTATTAATAAAAACTACATGTTGTTGATTTTCGCTTCGGACTGAATGCATTATAGATGATTGAAGTTGATTTCGTTTCAATATTTGATCTCTTTCATCTAAGTTGTTTTTGGATTTTTTTAGAACTAGTTAGAATTTTTGGAAATATCTAGAGAGTTGTAAAGAACTAAGAATTGTAGAAAACTACATAAATTTTTAGATGATTATCTTCACCGTCCATTTTGGAGGTGTATAGAAAACTTGTGCCGCAACTAATTGTTTTGTTGTTTGTTTGCCTGGCAAATCTTTAACCTTCCGCGAACGTGAAGTGCTATTTTAACGGTCCACCACTTGTTCACTATCCTTTTAGGACAACTATTTTCATATATTTTTGTGTGTGAGTAAAATACTAGAAATGTCCAAAAGTAATTACAGTAAAACCTCTATAAATTAATAATGTTGGGACCGAGATAATTTATTAATTTAGAGAGAATATTATTTTATCGATAAATTAATAATTATTAATTTATACAGAGAAATCCATTTTAGGTAAGATTCTTCTTAATTTGTTTTTTCGAATAATGTTATATTATGAAATTTAATGAATCTATTTGCAAATTGATTAAATTTTGATTAAATTTTTTGATTATCGCAATAGAGTGGATGATATTATTATAATAGACGATCAAACTAAAATGGTATACTATGTATAAAATTTAGAAAAAATCATAGTTATTATCCCTAATATCGATGAATACATTTATAAAGCGTTATTATAAAGAATCAATTATTTTGCCTATAATTTTTACAAGTTTATGGTAAAGATCGAAAAAACAATTATAAAAGTTTTTGATGTAACACTTAAATTAAAAGATAAGGTCTAATGAGATTTTCATTTTTAAGTTAAAAAAAAATCACTAAAACCATGTTTAGTACATTATCATATATATATATACATAATTATATATGATTATTAATTTATACTATTATTGGGACCATATTTTACATAGGAGTTTCAAAAAAATTATTATCTTATCATTTTATCAAATTGAGTTGATTTTTACATTGGCCCGACTCGGGATCGGGATAATTTATTAATTTATGGTGTTTATTAATTTATCGAATATTAATTTATCGAGGTTCTACTGTATATTATTTGTAGATTTTTGGGACCCATACCATATTTTCCGACTCACAAATAAGGAGAATCATCTTGGAAAGCACAACTTAAGACAATGACATTGCAACATGTACTTAATACCGTACTAAACTTTCAGGGCTTTGTAAGATACAGTTAATAGTTAGTCACCTATATTAGAGGTATCATGTGTTTGTACCAACAAAAAAACAATGCTTTTCTAAACGTAATATGCAAAACTATGGGGGTGATTTGTATGGACTTTGGTTGTAGGCTTTCATTTTAGACTTTTGGCTGTAGAGAAAACGGCGGTAAGAATTATGACTATTATTTTAAATATTTCTAAAGTCTTATTGGTATTACAAATTGTAGAAACTTTAAATGTTATTTTAAATATTATAATTTCATATTAAAATGTAAAATTATGACAAATTTGTATTAGACGTAACATAGAGATATAACTCCAACCAATAAATATTTTATTTATTATAGTTAAGATTAATTTATTATAAATTTCTGTTGAAATTTTTTTTGAAAAATACAAAACTGAAACAAATATGAAACATAAATGAAATTTATTATTTTATATGTATATTTTAATAACTAAAAATTGCATCAAGAAATGGAAGAAACTTGTAAAAAATTTCCCGATTTCGTACATGACGAGCTCCTGTAATTTCCTGAAAAGCAAATACTCTAATGTTATCATATTATTATTATTACTTAAATAATATATGGAGACAAATAATTTACTTTTATACGATCATCCCACCATTCTTGATCCATAATGATTGCTTTCGTAATAGGATCCAAAGCTACACCAGGTTTCTTACTTAATCTTTGGTATGCAGTATACCATGTTTTGAGATTATCCAAGAGATCAAATTTTTTCTTAAATTAGTTTTCATCCCTTCTTGAACAAAACTTTTAAGTTTAATAATTATTGAATTATAAAAATATTCAGTTTAAAAAAAATAATAAACAACCGTAAAATCATAATTATTGATTTAAAATTCGATACCATATTAATTTTTGATATTATTGAAACCATATATATCCATAAAGATTTTATAATCTTTATTATCTTATCAAATTATTTATATTTTGTATTGGCCCAATTTGAGACACATAATTTATTAATGTACATAGTTCATTAAATCCTATTTTGGAAGTGATTGCGATATAAAATTCGGCCGCTAATTCGTTGATCAAGAGCTTAATTAAATTTTTACACCCGGAGGTCTGGGGTTCGATCCTATATTACGATTTATTAATAAATCTGTAGATTAAGGAGACAAGTTTACAAGAGATCCCAACGTTGCGCCCGCCATGTCCATGAAAAGTTATTTGTCGTGGATCTGCTAGGGTCGGTGTGGATTGTCATGGTTAAATCGTCTTTGTAACAATTCTCATAATTTGCAATAAAATAATAAATCACTTTAGACGTTAATTTTTTTTTTGTTTATTTGCTAGTTTGTCTTGCAAATATATACATACGCAAACGGTGGGCAAAAACATACTTTAAATTATATTTTTTTCTTATAAAATTAAAATATTAATTATTGGTTTGTAAAACTTGATGTGGTCTAAATTTTGTTGGCTTGTAATTTCCTTTAGAGAAATTTTGAAAAATGCCATTTTTATGATGCCACTTTTCAATTATGCCACAGCCAATTACACATTCACAAAAATGTCACAGCCTTTTTTTTATATTCTCATATTACCCTTAATAATAAAATAAGTTTTTTCTCTCACGCTCATTTTTTTTTTCATTCTGTTTTTTTTTTCTCTCTCTTGTTTATCCTCTATCTCTACAAATCTTCTCTTTCTCTCTTAGATCTGTTTATCTCTCTCCCAAAATCTCTACATCGATGTTTGATTCCTCCATCTAGGACATCCGATCTTTGATTTCTTAATCTCAGATCTCCGATTTCTCCATATTCGTTCTCGATCTCAGATTGATATCTTAATTGATATCTTAATCTCGTTGTTCTATAAGATTCCATAAGAAAGATCTGTCAAATTAAAGTAATTCATGTGAAGAACGAGGTGGAGGAAAAAGAGAGAGGTGGAGGAAAAAGAGAGAGGTGGTTGCGGCAAATTAGGTTTCAGAGGGATAGGTAGTGGAGGAAGAAGAAACACAATATTACAGTTATGCCATTATTTGAAGAAAAATAAAAAAATTATCATTAAAACATACCTTGTAGTTGGAACCTTATAATCCTTACAAAAACCTTATAAACCTTACAACATGCCTTGTAGTTAGAACCTTTTAAATACCTTATAATCCTTACAAAAACCTTATAATATACAATTTTATAGATCCATTTTTAAATACCTTATAAACCTTACAAAAACCTTATAATATACAATTTTAAAGATCTATTTTTAAAACAATTTGAAGTCCTGTTTGGCGAAACAATGAGAATCAACTAATACAACCTTTTAAATACCTTATAAACTTTACAAAAACCTTATAATATAGAATTCATTTAAAGTCGTGTTTGGCAAAACTATGAAAATCAACTAATAAAACCTTTAAAATACCTTATAATCCTTACAAAAATCTTATAATATACAATTTTATAAATCGATTTTTTAAACCATTTGAAGTCCTATTTGGCGAAACATTGAGAATCAACTAATACAACCTTTTAAATACCTTATAAACTTTGCAAAAACCTTTTAATATAGAATTCATTTAAAGTCGTGTTTGGCAAAACAATGAAAATCAACTAATAAAACCTTTTAAATACCTTATAATCCTTACAAAAACCTTATAATATACAATTTTATAAATCAATTTTAAATACCTTATAAACCTTACAAGAACCTTATAATATACAATCGAATCAGATCTTCAACCCTAATCGAATCAGATACCAGTAAAAACGTCTAAACCCAGTAAAAAAATCAGATCTTGAACCCTAATCGAATAAAATCTAAGATTTCTACCAATCGAATCAAAAACTCAGATTTTCAAAATAAACCAAATAAAACCAAATTTACAACAAAAAATTACAAAATCCGGATCTAGATCTGAATTTGTTGTCTTCTTCAACCTCATAAAGAAAGAGACATAAATCAAATAAACCCAAATTTTCAACAAAATTTGACAAAATCGAATCTAGATCTAGATTTTTTTGCCTTTTTCAACCTCATAGAGAAGAAAACACAAATCAAATAAACCTAGATTTACAACAAAACTCACAAAATCAGATCTAGATCTATATGAGAGAGAGAAAAAGAGATATTTGTTTTGGTTTCTTCAATTTCACGAAAAAGAGAGAGGGATCTTCAATGATGCAGAGAAATATGAGATAGAGAAGGAAAGAAAAGAGAGAAAAAAAAAGATGGAAAGAGATCTTGAGATCTCCATTGTTGTTGTAGAGAAATAGAAGAAGAGAGAAAGAGAAGAAAGAGAAAGAAAAGAGAGAAGAAGAGAGAAACAAAAAAATTAGAAAATGATTTTTTTAAAATCTTCTTGTTTCTGTCAGGGGTAATTTCGTCCAAAATGACAAAATTTGTGGTATATTTGTGAACAGTGTTTTGGACGTGTCATTTTTGAACGTGTCATTTTTGAACAGTGGTAATTCAGACGTGACAGTTTTACAATTCTCCCTTTCCTTTATTGGCTTACAATAAACATGATACGATAGTATATACACAAAGTAGCCTAACAAGTAACAAGTAACAACTAAAATAACTAGATCAAGTTAAAAAAAACATTGTTAACCCTACATACTGTATCTTCAACGGTCAGATAAAGCGGCACAACGGAGTCAACATTACACTGATATCGTCCAAGGAGCCTCGTGAAACAGAGAGCTCAACGAGTTTCTTACATGCTAACAATGGTTTCCACTTCTGATCGGTTCCTACGAAGAACGGTCGAGCTATATCTACTGCCTCCTGGTTACTAACCTTGTCCCATAGACCGTCTGATGCTAAGATCAAGAATTCATGTTTGGGACTAATTCGTAGAATCTTTGTCTCTGGTTCAGATATTACCCATTTCTTGAGATGAGCATCTCCGATTCCTCTAGATACAGCTAAAGATCCTTGAATTCTCCAAACACTGCGAAATGTATCGACATAGCCACCCTGCAACATTAGCAATATCAAAATCAAAACTACGTATTAAAGATGATGTTTGAACAAAATTTAAATTTGAACCTGAACCTGAACCAAAACTAATGTATATTACTTTTCTAAAATAAAAAAAAGTTAATATTGTTGAAAATCAATCATCAGTTTTATCTAAAGAAGATCAAATGTTTATACAAATGTATGAATTCTTACCGAGTTTTCAATTCTTTTCCGTTCATCGTCTCTCGAAGGGCGGTGATCAGAAGTCAGGGCCTCTGCTAATCCTCCAACGCTCAAAACAGCACGGCAGTCACCGGCATTGGCCACAACAAGGTTCCCATCGTTGATTAAAGCCGTGGCGCAGCACGAGCCGCCCTTAACATCTTTCTCTTTGAGAAACTCAGAATCAGTCGCTAGATAACCGCGTTTTACAGCTTCTTCAATTTTTGACTCGTTCCTCTGACCAACTACCTCTCCTATAATGTTATTACACAAGTTCTTAGCCGCAAACTCAGCCGCTCTTGATCCTCCATGACCATCGTAGACTCCAAAAATCGCCTACAAGTTGAAAAAAGCATTTGAGATCCAATAAACTACTAGTAGTACAATTTCTTCATTAATTTTTATTAGATTTTTTCCTCTGGAACTTCCAATTTCTTGACTCACAAGAAACAAATAAATCTTTTAAGTTATACTACTGTGATTAGGCGATTATCATCAGTAAATAAATTCGAAAACTAAAGTTACCTGTTTTGTATCTCCATGAAGATTAGTGATAGCAGAGAAACGATCCTCCATAGCTTCTCTCTTTCCTCTCTTGCAATAAACTGAATACCCATCACCTTCCTTCTCCACCTCTCCACTTTCTTCCCTCAAAGTCTCAACATTTTCCGATATCGGAGCTGCAATACCAACCACCGGTAAATCAAGTCTCGTCGGTCGTTTCCTCTTCAAAACACTTCCGGAAACAGAGTCCGATCCAAACCCTAATTTAACCGGACGTTTCAGGAGACGGATGGAGAACGGAGAATTGGAAGATGCAGAGGAAGGAGAAGAAGAGGGAGAAGCGAGAGTTATGGTCTCAGGCGCCAGAGAAATGTTCTTGGCTCTGTTGTAGAAAAAAGACGACGACGGTGAGAAAACCGGCGAGTTGCAAAGGGTAACTGAAAACGACATCGTTCGTAAGGAAATGGTAGTTTTGTTGTTGTTGTTGATGATGATTTAGTAATTTAGTGTCAACGAGAGAAAAGAGACATAAATAGAAGACAAGTCTCCTCTCTTAGTCTTTCTTCCGTTGTCTATATCGGTGAATGTTGCTTCTTCAAAGTCAAACGTTGCCACTATCTTCGTCTTTGACTTTTCAATTTCATGGATCCACCGCCACAATCCATTTTCCCGCTTTTCTTGTTTTGGTCAACTCCAATTTGTTACACTTTCTAAAAATATATTTTTGGTTTTTTCGGGAAATTAAAGAAAAAATGTCAAAGAAGGAAATTGCTAGGTAGCACGGAACTTTCTTCGGTTTTCCGCTTCAAAATCAAAATCATAATCGGAACATTTTAGAAGCTTTTGTAGAAATAAAAAACTCGCTTCCATACCGCTCCTAAAACTCTCAGTTAAAAGTAAGTAGGAAGCTTGTGATTATATTTTGAAAACATTGTGTCGTAAATAAACAAGAAAACTAAAATTTATTTTGATATGTCTCTGTATAAAACAAGCACAAAACCGAAAACTAGTTTAGTATTTTGACATTTGTGCATACTGATTTCCGTTTTTTTATCTTGCTTTTCTTTGTCAACAAAAAAAGAAAATAAATAATGTATTGAATATGTGTCTTTCTTAACATTTTTAAAATATAGTATACTCCATTTTGTATCATTTTAGATGATGTTTAAAGATAAATATATATCACACATATTAAGAAATCCAATAAATAATGTAATTTTTGTGTAGTTTCTATGTTAATAAATTATTTTGTTTAGATAAAACTAATTCAACCAATCACATAAAATATGGTACAAATGTATAAATGGAGTAATATTCAACCAATCACATAAATATGGTACAAATGGTACAAATCTTTCAACATTTACCTACTTTCTATTTTTTTATTGGAGCTGCATTCGTCACAACTGATCCACTTTTAGCCCATCCAAATCATGCATTTTAATTTAAAAAAAGATAAACTTATGCAGGGGAATTGGGTTCATATACAATTAGGCCCACACACATCAAGGATAAGCTCCTTCGAAGAGTACGTTTTCGCTTGGAACGAGTCAATATAATATCTTGGGCTCCTCCCAGTCTTGAAATTTTTGGAAGATCAAACCATAACGTATCGAGAGATATGCAGAGCTAACCTAGAGCTTTCATAGCTGACAAACGGAGTTGAAAGCAGCTATAAATATAAAAAGAATAAGCAGATATTATCCAACTTTTTACACGTACACTCGACTATAAACTAAGTTAGTTTGCTTACTTATCTTTTGTATTTTCTTTGTATATTCTATATATTCGTCAATATAAATTTAATTTCGTTTCGATCATCTTTATCCGGTCAAATTTGGACATTTTTTAGCACCAAAGTTTTTTCTCCGAATTCACATGCAAATTGAATTCAGTTTCCACATTTTCGTGTTTCTAATGTATATGCTCATGCTTTTAGGTTCTAGCATATCCCATTTCGATTGCATGCGATATAAAAAAATTCTGGTTTATGATTTTAGTTGTGAGAAAAGCCCAAATATATGAAGCCCATCAAGCCTTTAATTTGATTTCTTACACATTATACAAACCAGTTTAAGAGCCGAAGAAGAGTGGACTCAAACTAAACCCCAAAAAACCCTGAGAAGAGAAAAAAGGGGAAAATCGAAAAAATGGCGAAAATCGAGAGATTGGAAGATTTCGTAGAGGTTCACGGAGTACTCTTGGCTGCATCAGGTTTACCAAAGAAACTTTACTCACGCCTCTTCCATAAACTTGCTTCCGATACTTTTGATGGCGGCGCTCACTTTCAGATCGAACCTTGTGATGATGGTCGGCGACGAAGCCTTATTCTCACTTCAGAATCTATGCCTGTTGATTCTGATGTCTTCCTTATCGATCACGCTTGGACTTTTCGTCTTTCTGAGGCCTATAAGCAGGTCTGTGTTGTACATCTACTCTCAAAATTGAATCTTGGGATTGTACATTGTGGTGGGTCAATAATATTAGCTTGTAGATTGTTGAAATGGTTAGAAATAGTGACAAGTTTGTTTTTGTAAGCTTAAAGTTTGGGTCTTTGTTTATGTTCTGCATTATAGTTGTTTGGAGAGTGTAATTCAGTGGTTATGTTTTGTTTTGGGTACTTTCAGCTTCAGGAGATTCCGGGATTAGCTGAGAGGATGGGTTCTTTGATGTGTGTTGACACTGAGAATGCTGGAGAAGAAGAAGAAGTCACGGACGAAAATGAGGAACTAACTGTTGATCAGATAATAGAAAGGGAAACTCGTTATGCATTGGAGAAAGGATTTGAGTCTTTAAGATGGTTAGAGTTGGAAGGTCTTGGAATAACTGATGATTCATTGGAGTCTTTGGATTTGCCTAGTAAATTTCAGGTATGTCTTTAGATCTTTCTTCCCTTTCACTACTCTTATGCTAGGCTTTAACTAAGATGGTGATGGTTTTATTTGCATACCATTTTTATATAATCCGTCATAGACTCGTAGATTCTAATGCTCCTTTGTTGTTCTTTTGCCAAAATTTTGGGTAGGATTTACTGGCGCTTAGTCTGATCGGGAACAAGATCGAGAGTGCAGATGTGGTTATACAAGAGGTTGTGAAGTTCAAGAATCTGAAGGCTTTGTGGCTGAATGACAATCCTGTTCTCCAGAAGAGGTAATTATCCAGTAAAAACACATTTGGATGGTGGGGATACTATAATAGACTTATGTATTTATATGAGTTTCAGTGAACGTCTGGCTGATGAAATACTGCAAGGCTGTCCAAGTCTGGAAATCTACAACTCGTGTTTTACACCAAATTACGGGTTGTGGGCACTTGGTTTCTGTGGAGATATCTTTGGGAAGGATAATCCTGGTTGTGTTCAGCAGGATCAACCCTTGTGTAATGTCACCTCACTTGACCTTTCAAACCGGGCAATAAATAATCTAGTCAATAAGGTCAATCCTATTCCCTTATTTCCTCTAAGAAAGACGGAGAGTGTAGTTTATTGATTGAAGTATTGATGAACATACTAGCAATTGTGTATCCTATAGAACTCTTGCATACATATCCTTTTAAGTGTCTGATTTATTTACGTTTACCTTGTTTGTTCATTTTCAGGCATTCTCTGTGGATGAGATGCCATTACTATCTCATCTAAGTATCCGTGGAAATCCGTTGAGTCAGAATTCTGTTGAAGAATTGTTTGAAATCTTGAGGGTCTTCCCTTCGCTGTCTTCCTTGGAGGTATTGTTGGAAGTTGTCCTTACATATTTGGATAAATCCTAAGGTATATTTATGGGAGATGTGTGCACATGCTACTTCTTGTTTGTAGGTTGACATACCTGGACCTCTTGGAACCAGCGCTGTAAAGATTCTTGAAGCTCTCCCAAACTTTTCTTTGTTAAATGGCGTTGATACAGCTAAAGTATTTGAGAATGGAAAGCATGTTGTGGACTCGGTGCTTGAACCACGCCTTCCTGAGCTGAATCCTGAGGACAGTCTTGTTGACCGCGTGCTTGGTGCAATGTGGTTGTATGTGATGACTTATCGCCTTGCAAATGAGGAAAAGATTGATGAAACTTCCTTGTGGTATGCAATGCTTTCTTTTTTTGCTATGTTAGAACTACCATGACGTATTTGTTGACAGAATCATGACTGATTTTTTGGCTGCTTGTATAAAATTGTGAAGACCTGACATTTTTCATTTAAATAGATAAATTTATAATAAGGAAGGGAATCTAGTCAAGAAATATTTAATGATATCGCTATAAGTTTGGATGACTCAAATCCAGTCACCAATACCTGTAGGACTTTTTAGGCATAACCATTCTGTAGTTTTTAGGCTCATCAATGCAACCATTGTTTAGTAATAGTGTTGTGTAAGATGTTTGTGATTGTTGGATGCTGATGACTTTAAGGGGTAATGATATCTCCTTTTGCAGGTATGTGATGGATGAACTGGGTTCAGCTTTGAGGCATAGCGATGCACCCAATTTCAAAGTTGCTCCTTTCCTTTTCATGCCTTCTGGGAATCTAGAGTCTGCTGTGAGGTATAAATTTTCAGTTTCTCCCACGCTGCTTCATGTCAACCTTTTAAATTTAATTCTTCTGAGCTGTAAACACTTACTATGTCTGTGTAGCATAAAAGTGTAATGTATGCGCTTTCTGGTTAGGGCTCATACATCTTGTATGCAAATATTTTCCAGTGTTACTTTTATGTTTCTGACATATGCATGTGTTGGTTTGGTTTTCTATGTAACTGTTACAGCTATTCGATAATGTGGCCTATTAAAAATTGCCAGAGAGGTGATGAGTGCACTCGTGATTTTCTATCTGGTATTGGGGAAGACAAACATCGGTCTGCCAGGCTCACAGCCTGGTTTAAAACTCCTGAGAAATATTTTATTCATGTATTTTCTTGGTGTCCCTTTCCTCTTTCTGTCCATTAACAGGTTTCATGTTGTCTCTTTGGTTGCTAAGAGTTCTGTTCATTAACAGATTCCTTGATATTGATTTTATAGGAGTTTGAGAAATACCAACAAAAATTGCAGAC
Source organism: Arabis alpina (assembly GCA_900128785.1). Taxonomy (NCBI): domain Eukaryota; kingdom Viridiplantae; phylum Streptophyta; class Magnoliopsida; order Brassicales; family Brassicaceae; genus Arabis; species Arabis alpina. Next base: position 3,904,504 of record LT669788.1, read on the forward strand.
AAAAGCCTTTGATTCTCTACCTTTTAAGCCTTCAGTTTCCCAAAGCATAAGCCATAGTGATGGGTCTCCTTTGCTGGTACACACGGATCTACCTCAAGTTGAAGACTTTCTGACACGTCCAGAATTTGTGCTCAGTATGTGATTTAATCAACTTTTCATGATATTTTCCTAGCTCTTGTCTTATTAACGATGAACTCATCGGATGCATAAACAATGCGACTTTGATCTTACCAAAAATGCCCGCGATTTTAAATTACATTTCGTCTTTTAGATTGTGGAGAAAATCCAGCTTTAATATTAGAAAAGATGTTATACACATGAGAGGAATATAGGTTCTTCTTTGTTGGTTTCTGAGTTGTGTGACTTGCCTTTTTGCAGCAAATGAACCAAAAGATGCAGACATTATATGGACGAGTATGCAGGTGGACGAGGAGCTGAAAAAGGCGGTGGGATTAACAGATGACCAATACGTAAATCAGTTTCCCTTTGAGGCTTGTCTTGTTATGAAACATCATCTTGCGGAGACCATTCGAATGGTAAGTTCAGAAAATTATACCATAAGGTTATCACAGCATCGTTAGTAAAACTTTTTTGTTAAATCTGTTTGTTTGCAGCCAGAAGGGTGTATACATCAAGGTGTATTTTGGTTTTATTTATTTATTTAAAAGCTGATTTAGCTTTCCATGTTTTGCTATACAGGCTTATGGATCTCCTAAATGGTTACAACCTACGTACAATCTTGAAACACAGTTGACTCAGTTTATCGGGGACTATTGTGTACGCAAACGTGATCAATCGGACAATTTGTGGATCTTGAAACCATGGAATATGGCACGGACAATCGACACAAGTATAACTGATAATTTAACTGCTATCATCCGCATGATGGAAACGGGTCCTAAGATCTGCCAGAAGTACATAGAGCACCCTGCTTTGTTCAAGGGGAAGAAGTTTGATCTGCGATACATTGTCCTACTGCGGAGTCTTGACCCGCTGGAGATTTTCATGACAGATATTTTTTGGGTAAGGCTTTTTTAATACTTCATAGCTGCCGATATAAGCGATGATTTACTTTTGCTCATATTGGTTAAAGAACACATTTGCCAATCTTACTTGTTTGATTTCAGGTTAGGTTGTCTAACAACCCATATTCATTGGAAAAGCACAGTTTCTTTGAATATGAAACTCACTTCACTGTCATGGTATTTCTTAAGAACACTCTTTCCACGTACTGATTCAGTTCTTACAAAGATTGCATCATCCTATATAGCAACAACTCACATGTTCCATTATCTTATGCGTTTCAGAACTATGGTCGGAAGTTGAATCACAAACCCACAGCAGAATTTGTGAGAGAGTTTGAACAAGAACATAACGGTACACATGCATATGAGTCTCCTTCCTCCATATCTTTGTGTTTCTTTTTTTATCAATAACACAATTCTATTCTCAATAGTGAAATGGGTGGATATCCATGAGAAGGTGAAGCAAATGATACGGTCAGTGTTTGAAGCAGCAGCTCTCGTGCATCCTGAGATGCAATGTCCTAAATCTAGAGCCATGTACGGAGTAGATGTTATGCTCGATAGCTCGTTCCAGCCAAAAATATTAGAGGTTTGTCACTAAAACCACCACGCTCTTGGAAATTGCAAAGTCTCTTTATTCATGATTTTCTATGCCATATACACAGGTTACATACTGTCCTGATTGCATGAGAGCTTGTACTTACGACATGGAAACCATAGATGGCGTTACTGTTAAAGGTGGAGATTTCTTCAATTATGTATTCGGGTGCCTCTTCTTAAACGAGACAGCTCACGTGACTCCCTTGTGAGCTCACCTAGCCAGCGAAGATGGATGAATTTAGCTAAAACTAGTCTTGCTTTTTGTTACGCACCATATGCGTTTTGTTCTTTTTCCTTGTGCTTGTTACTTGACCTTTATGTATGGAGTAATTTGATTGACTCATGTTTTGATTATGAGAACAAAGCCCAAATCTGAATAAGAAAGCCCATTAAAAAGACAAAAAGGCCCTTAGTCAAAAAGCCCACAATATTTGGTATTTGTAGGACCCGACCCGGTTTTTTTTTTTTTTTTTTCAATCGGCCGTCTCTTGTTCATATCGGAGATTTGGGAATCGCTTTACTCGTGACATCTTCGTCTTCTTCGATTCTTCGAGGTCAGGTTAGATCCTGTGTTCTCTTTTGTTTTCTTTTCTGATTTCGTTTTTATGCGTGATAGTTATTTTCTGAGATTTTACGTTCTGTGTTTGTACTTTTCTCTGAATTTTTTAGGGTTTATAGTAGTATCTTCGAGCTTAAAACAGCTTTGATTTGGATCATCTATGGTTTCTATATGAGTAAGTTCGATTGCGTTAGTTGAAAAGGCTGTGTTGCGTGCACACTGAATCATAAATCGATTTTGTGTTTGCTTCACCGAATCGTAATTCTCCTTGTTGCTTCGTTTCTTCGTTCAGTTTGCAGTGGATGTTACGAGATTTGCATTGTGTTAGCTAGAATCGGCTTCAAAAACAAGTTTCTATATGTGTGGAATTGTAAATAGAACTGATGCCTACTAGATGTTTGTTGAAATTCCTCTGAGAAACGAAATAGTAATAAAACCTCAAATCTCGTTGTGTTAAGCTTTCCTCTTGATTTCTTGTCAATAATTACGCATTTTTCAATTTGGTTCTTTCTCAAAAGCTGGTGTTTATGTCTATTTACTTTGTGAATCCAGGTCAAAATCTTACTAGAGGACTAAGAGCTTTGTTTGAGCAGCCATGGCGAAGCATCATCCTGATTTGATCATGTGCAGGAAACAACCAGGCATTGCAATCGGTCGATTGTGCGAGAAATGTGATGGTAAATGCGTGATATGCGATTCCTATGTGCGTCCGTGTACACTGGTTCGGATTTGTGATGAATGCAACTACGGTTCATTCCAAGGACGGTGTGTCATATGCGGAGGGGTTGGAATCTCAGATGCTTACTACTGCAAAGAGTGTACACAACAGGAGAAAGATAGAGATGGTTGTCCTAAGATTGTCAATCTTGGGAGTGCGAAAACTGATCTCTTCTACGAACGTAAGAAATATGGTTTCAAAAAACGATGATTTGTTTGATTACTCGAGGTATCTATCTTTCGAATTATGCTAGATAAGTGTTTGTACTCGTTTGTGTTAAGGAAAATTTTCGGTGACTGGAATTTTTTAGGCATGGATTCAAAGAAAATATTATGGTTTATGTTGTTCTTGTATCTTATTTTGATTATTCAGACTTGTGATCTCGAAGCTGTGAAAAATTGTTTCTCCTTGATTCTCTGACTAAACATGTCTGTCATCACAAACATGTCAATTCAAGGAAGAAAGTTTTGCGAAATCTCTTATTGTTATACATAGTAAACCCATTACAAAGAAGTGAAATTTTATTTTAACACGATAAATAAAAAGTAGCTCAATAAAATGTGATATGATGTGAGCAATGAGCATTACTACATAAAAATCCCACATTGACATGTTTCTCAAGTAAAGGGAAATCCCAATATCCACTGTTTTGGCCTTAAAATATAGACGTTGACTTTTGGTAACGGATGGTGCGTGTAAAGTCCACGGCTCATGCACGTTCGCTTCGTTTCTGTGTTAACTGTTAACTTAACAGTGTGGAATCCACAATTTGTCTGCAATTGTCAACTCCTACATCCAATGAATAAAAGCCAAGTGTGAAAATCAACTAGTTGCTCGGACATTGGAAACAGGTTCTCTATTGCGATTTTATATCCCAACTAACTCATTACTATCCAACTACATAATTTTGACTTAATCGAAATTGATCTCAACAAAGAGATAATAACTTAAAACAAAATTAGACGACATGCATGCCTCTATACAAACCTTTAATCAAAAATGTTTTTAAATTTTGTTGTGCCCTACAAATTATTATATCTTCCTCTAATTTTGAGTTGGCCATTTCAAAATGAGTTTTGTGAGAGTTTCTTTCATGTACATAAACTAAAATATTCAATGTCAAAAAATAAAAAAACTAGAATACTTTAGTTCGAAACTAGGGTTAAATATAAAACATTTTGCGTCTATAAAAGGAGATAGAGGGGTGACGAGAGAGATATCGTTGAATAGAAGAAAGAGAGAAAAAGGAGAAAGAGAGGATGATGGGTTATTGTTTTGCAATTCGGCTTTGTTTATGCATCTTCTTTGCACTTTCTATCGTCACTTCGGCTCGAGTCACTTTATCATTTTCAGGTAACTAGACCAATTTAGATCCATATACAATATAGAGGAAGAGTTTAGAAAAGAATAAAATATAAACTCTTGATCCAAGTTTTCAAATCCATGCAATACTATAGTTCCATGGATTGGTTACGTTTCTTCGATTATAATGATCAATTATAAGTTTAATAAACATGTTTAGATCTATCTCATATTTAGTCAAACAACTGATTATTCAACCGTGATTCCAACTTTCGTTATTTGTTTGTGAAGTTTTAGATTTCGTAATATAAATTTTAAATTGCATGCATAACAGAAAATGAAAAGATGGTGGTGGTGAGAAGTGGTAGATCAGTAATGGTGCGCACCAACGACTACGACGAACCATCGGCCAACGCCAGACACAACCCACCGGGGAGGCGTGGAGGAGGTCACAGAGGTTGAAAACATAAATATTTTTTCTTAATTATTGTTAAGAAAAACTAAGTTTTGGGATATATATATGATATTCATTTCTCTACTTTCATCTCATTATATACTTGAACAATAAAACCCACTTGAACTTGTAACGGTTGATCTCAATGAATAGTACAATGTTGTTTTGTTTTGTGTGGGTAAACTTGACTGGGTGCATAAACTTTTTTCTTATTGTCTTTATCAAATAAAACTCCTACTAACACCTCAACACATGGGCACTACATGACCACAAATCGAAAGATGGAAAAACAGAGCAAAACATAACGATCATAATGTATTGAGATTGTCCTTATTCAAACGTAATACAACACGAATAAAACCATTAATAACTTTTTAACAAAGAGGAGTATATATGGTATAGTGTACCTTGTGCTGACCCGTGAAATTAGTGGCAGAGGAAATCAAAGACCCTATAAGCGTTGAATATAATGAATGAAGAGATCGACCAAATGAAACCATTCTCGAGACCAATGTGAGTCTATGCAGAGGAACGCAGTAAAGGCCAATAATGTGGAGATGTAAACTGCACCACAAGTCCAATAAAACCATTCCATGTCTATCACATCATTGCCATCTTCTTCTTCCTCTTTGGCTTGCTTTGATGCACTTGGCTCTAAGACAAAGTTGCAACTTTTATTGGTAGGAGGGCCACAAAGATGAGCATTGCCTGTGTAACTCATTTCACCAAAGGTTAGAAGATGGCCTTTGAAAGGGATTTCACCTGAAAAATTGTTGCATGAGACATTAAAGTATCCTAAACTGCTGAGGTCAGCTAGCTGAGGAATGTCTCCATCTAGCTTATTGTTAGATAGATCAAGACTCTCCAAATTCTTTAGATTGGAAATGCTTTCGGGTATGGAACCGATGAGGTAGTTGCTTGAAAGATTCAAGGACCTGATGTTTATAAGGTTTCCAATCTCAACCGGGATCTTACCCGATAATTGGTTGCTTGACATATCCAACCCATACATATAGTTGATAATATCACCTTGATATGCTTCATATCTGTTTTTGGTTAAAAAATCAATGATGGTTGCTGGTTTCGGTTGATAACCATTGGTAACACTATCATCGAGGTTAAGGTGTGATGCGTACTGACATTTTTGCAAGATTGTACCGTCTAAGAACGCAAAGTTTCCATCTACTGTTGTGATATACTCTAAATTTTCTGCACCAAAAGACATGTTATCCAAACATGATGGTATCACGCCTTTGAATTTGTTGTGAGATAAGTCAAGGAGACCAACTTTTTTCAGCTGACATATTTTCTCTGGGATATGACTTCGTAAGCTATTATTCCGCAGAAGAAGAACGCGTAAAGTAGATGTTTTGCCAACAGTGCTTAGAACCATTCTAGAAAAATTGTTGTTCCGCAAATCAACCACAAGTAAAGCCTCAATCTTGAATAAAGCGTCCGGAATTGTGCCCATAAACTCATTGCTTTGTAGTCTTAACACTCTGAGAAATGGAAAATAAAAATTCCTTGGTATGGAGCCAGAGAAACTATTATGTGAGATGTCCATCAAATACAGCCGCGATAAACTCTGTAGTTGATGAGGGAAAGGACCATCCAGCTTATTTCCCCTCATGTATAGGTATGCTAGGTTTGACAGTTTACCAATCCAAAGTGGAAGCGCGCCGGTAATACTATTTTCTGATACGTCCAGAACAAAAAGATCCATTGACTTCAACATACCTTTTCCAAGGCTCCCACTAAAACTGTTTCCATCAAGATATAGCCAATTTAAACCAGTAAGATTTGCATGCTCCGGAAATATTTCCCCCCGGAATTGGTTGTTGGAGAGCTTCAGAAACGACAATGAGTAGCAACTACTTAAAAATGTTTTAGGTAGCTGCCCATACAGACTGTTAGAAGACATATCCAAGAAGCTTAGACTTTTCATCTCTCCCATGGAAAAAGGAATGGTTCCATGAAAATGATTCGAAGAAAAGTTCATATACCTTAGCTTTGGAAAGACATGTCCTATGTCATCTTGAACTGAATAGTATATCTTGTTACTCGATATATCAAGAACTTGCAAGCCATGGACAAGCTTAGGTAGCTGAAGCTTTGTCAACAAATTGTTATTTAGTAAAAGCCTCTGCAGCCTCGTGTTATTTTGCACAAACCAAGTTGGAAATGCTCCCGTCAACTTGTTATGTGAGAGATCAACGTAGCACAATTCATGTTGATGAATAAGAAATCCATAAATTGTGCTGCCAAAAATGAAATTCTGTAATCTTAGCATCTTCAACTGAAACAGTGGAACCCATGAGCTCTCAGTCAGATCTTGGATCGTACCAACTTTTGATGACAATTTGAATACAGTTAGTCTTGTGTGATTGACCAGTGAATTGAACCAGAACGAACCGTTGAAGTTATTATGAAGAAGTGACAAATACTCAATCGTTGATGGTAGACCAGACACAAAGGAAGACAAGTGTCCGTTCAATTGGTTGTAAGATAGATCAAGAGTTCGGAGATGGCTTAGGTTACCTAGACAATAAGGCATATTTGTCAAAGCATTGATGCTTAAATCCAGCTCTCGGAGATTCACTAATGCGCATATCTTTGAGTAGCCTGAAATTATTCAAAACAAGAGTTGTGAGGATGAACAAATTATGACTGGTATGTAAAGATGCGAAAGATGTTGAATGATTTGTAATATTTCACCTTTAGGGGTCAGAGACAACTGATTATATGCAAGACTCAATACTTGTAAAGATGAAGGAAACACTACACCTGCAATTGGAAACATAGATAAAAAGAATTTTAAAAAGTCTTGCAAGCTCCATTAAGAGTCTAGAATAACAAATATATTCAGTAGGCGAGTTTTCACTCGATCACCATCTCACCTAGGCTGTCTAAGTTGATGAATCCATTGCCAGTGAGATCCAGTACTTGCAACTTTGACATGTCTTTGAATACTGCACCAACACAGTTATATAAAGCTCAAGGGTTTTAAATCCACAAGATGTTAGTGCTTAAATCCCTGCTACTCAACTTACTTTCAAGTCGGGCTGCCTCTGAGAGACGGTTGAAACTAAGATCTAATGTTTTCAGCTTCATTGCTTTTAACCCTGCACCAATACATTATGCTATTATTAGCCATGTTTAAGCCAACAAGATTATGTTCTCTTTTGTTTCTGTTCTTCTCACCATCACCATCCTCTATGTCAGTTATAATATTGTAACTTAAATCCAAGACTTCTAACTCCCTGAGATCAATTAAACCTGCACATCAATGTATCCCTTAGTCATTTTTTTGTTTGGAGAACAAAACTGTATTATTAGGTTTCTGTTCCTATGCAAATTCAACACTCTTAACTCTGTCATGTTTGCAAGTTCTGCCACACAAAAACCAAAAAGCTTTTCAAAACATTCAGTTATTACTCCCAAACATATTTCACAAGTTTTCATCAAGTACACAAGAAATTTATGCGGCGAAGATCACACATGTGTCCATTGTTTCTGTAGACTATAAATATCAAATTCCATATACAAAAATTGAGGAGTGAAAGAGATTCTGGATTACCACTCCAAGGCAAGACACCTTCCAGTTCATTGCCACTAAGATTTAAAGTCACGAGCGACCTCGATGCACTTAGAAAAGGAAGAACACTGTTGTTGAGATTATTTCCGGACAAATCAAGGGTCCTAAGCTTCTTCAGTCTCTGAAAGCCTTTATAACCTGAAAACGTAAAGAACTTTGAAGAGAACTGGAGATAAACTAAAAACCATAACCGTGGATTCCTTGAAAAGTAGTAGGGACGTACCATGGATGGGATCAAACAAGTGACTTAATCCATTGAATGAAAAGTCAAGGCTTTGGAGTTGAGGGAAGCTATGAAGCAAAGACAGATTTAGAGACAGAGACGCATCCTCGTGCAAATATTTGAGGGGCAAGATATAATTCAGTGAGATATCAACGATGTGGCCACCAATAGCGCCACTGCATTTTACTCTCTCCCAAAGGCAACAGTCACTCTTAAGATCATCATGACTCCATGACTTGAGAATATTTTCTTGTTGGGGAGTAAAACGAGAGTTGAGATACGACTTGAGTTGCAACAGACCGATGCGTTCACTTTCCAAACAGCCTACACATCGATGTAGTTGGAGAATCATTATTATTGTTAAGAACACCAAAACCATATGCTTCTTCAATTCCTTAAACCACCACCATCTTCTCTCGTATATTGCCATTTTGTAAAAAAATATGTAGTCTATAAAATTTGAATGTGAAATTAGACAGATGAGGATTTGTTCTTGTTATAAATTAGAGCTTAAATACTTACCCCTCTAGAATAAATATGTAAGTGGTTACAGAAAACACCAAGAAAGGTCTAAAACCAATGAAGATTGACCAGTGACTTAAAAAAACATTACATCATCGTCTGATAATTGATAACTGAAGGGTCAACTATGATTGGTCTAATAAGACGGATTTCAATATCGTTTACGTTAGCTTTAGAAAATGATAGCAGTCACTGTTACTAGCATCATCATGTAGGTTAACATGTTTATTATTCAGAACCAAAGATTGTACATGTGTCTATATATTACACGTTAGGAGATCTTAGAGAATCAACAATACAAAGATGCTTCCAATCATTTAATCAAGTATACATTTCTGTCTATGTGAACTATTTTTCTTTGTATTTTCGTGGAATAACTTTAAGATGCTTAAAGATGTCAACTTCAATGAACGATAAACTTAACTGTGTACAAAAAGTTCCCAATAACAAAGGTGCAAACCGAAACAGAGTACTTACACTATGAATGCTTGACAAATCCATGTTGTTACATTTCAACTGGAATTTAACGGTTACAACCAACTTTGTGAGCCCGGTGGTATTATTAGAATCACATACATGATACATGACGATCACTCAATATTAAACTTGTCCTTTTTAAACATAACACAACACAAAGAACACCAATAATGACAAACTTTTTAAAAAGAGTGGTATGTGGTAATAGAGTACCTCAGCAGACTACCTCAATCAGCCGGAGACGAAACAACCCTTGAAACGTTGAAGATAATGAACCAAGAGATCAACCCGATAAAACCATCCACGGGACCAGCGTGAGTCTATGCAGAGAAACGCAAACAAGGCCAAGGATGTGGAGATGTAGACTGCACCACAAGTCCAATAAAACCACACCATGTCTAGCACACCATCACCCTCTTCTTCTTCTTCCTCTTTGGCCTGCTTTGATGCACTTGGCTCTGGGACTACCGTAAGGTAGCAACTGTTATTGCTAGGACGACCACATAGATGATCATTGCCTATGTAACTCTTTTCATCAAATGTTATAAGATGGCCTTTCAAAGGGATTTCACCTGACAAATTGTTGCATGATACATCGAAGTATCCTAAACTGTTGAGGTCGGCAAGCTGAGGAGGAATGTTTCCATCTAGCTTGTTGTTGGACAGATCAAGACTCTCCAAGTCCTTGAGCTTTGAAATGCTTTTTGGTATGGAACCGGTGAGGTAGTTGCTTGAAAAATTCAAAGATCTGATACTCTTAAGGTTTCCAATCTCAACCGGAATCTCACCTGATAATTGGTTGCTTGACAAATCCAACCCGTACATATACTGGAGACTATCCCTTTGATATGCTTCATCTCTGTTTTTCGTTAAAAAATCTACTGTGGTTGCTGGTGGTTGTTGGGAACCATCCGTGGGACTGTAGTCATCTTCCAAGTAAAAAGCTGATGTATACCTCCAATAATGTAAGAGTAGAGGATTTGATCCATGGTAAGAAGATGGACCGAATAATGGCTCGTATCTTTCTGAACCAAAGGACATGTTACCCAAACATGATGGTATAACACCTTTGAATTTGTTGTGAGATAGGTCCAGGAGACCAACTTGACTAAGCTTACATATTTTCTCGGGGATATGACTTTGAATGATGTTATTCCCCAGAAGAAGGATACGTAATCTAGAACTATTGCCAATAGCGTTCAGAATCATTCCAAAAAAGTTGTTGTTCCGCAGATCAAGCACCTCTAATACATCAGCCTTGAATAAAGTGTCCGGAATTGTGCCCATAAACTCATTGCTCTGTAGTCTTAATTCTTTGAGAAATGGAAAATCAAGATTCCTTGGTATGGAACCAGAGAAGCTATTATGTGAGATGTCTATAACCTCAAGACTTGATAAACTCTGTAGCTGATGAGGGAAAGGACCTTTTAGCTCATTTCCCCTCATGTATAGGTTCGAAAGGCCTGACATTCTGCCAATCCAATGTGGAATGGCACCAGAGATACTGTTTTCTGATATGTCGAAAGCAGATAGATCCTTTGAGTTCAACAGACCTTTTCCGAGACTCCCATTAAAAATGTTGCCATCAAGAAATAACAACATTAATCTAGTAAGATTTGCATGCCCTGGTAATATTTCCCCATGGAATTGGTTGTTGGAGAGCATCAGAACTTCCAAGGAGTAGCAACTACTTAAAAATGTTTTGGGTAGCTGCCCAGATAGACCGTTAGAAGATACATCCAACGCTAGTAGACTTTTCATCTCGCCTATTGAAGATGGAATGGTACCATGAAAATGATTTGAAGAAAAGTTCATATAACTCAGCTTTGGAAAGACAGTCCCTATGTCTTGTTGAATTGAATCTTGTATCATATTACCCGAGATATCGAGAAATTGCAAGCCGTGAACAAGCTTTGGCAGCTGAAGCGTCGACAATGAATTGCTATTCAGTAAAAGCGTTTGCAGCCTTGTGTTATTTTGCACAAGCCAAGTCGGAAATGCTCCTTTCAACTTGTTATGTGAGAGATAAACGTAGCGCAAGTCATGCTGATGAATGAGAAAGCCAGGAGTTTTGCTGCCAAGAATGACATTCTGTAACTGTAGCCTCTTAAGCTGAAACAGTGGAACCCACAAGCTCTCAGAATGAGCTTGGATCATACCAACGTTTGATGACAATTTGAATACGGTGAGCCTTGTTTGATTGACCAAGGATTTGAACAAGAACGAACCGTTGAAGTTATTACCAAGAAATGATAAGTATTCAATTGCTGATGGTAGACCAGACACAAAAGAAGACAAGTTTCCGTTCAATTCATTTTCCGATAGAGCAAGAGTTCGGAGACGGGTTAAGTTACCCAAACAATAAGGAAGATTTGTTAAAGCATTTCTGCTTAAATCCAGCTCTCGGAGATTCGTTAATGCGCAAATATTTGAATAGCCTGAAATTGTTCAAAATAAGATATTAAATGGTTTGAAATTCAGTTGCGAGGGTGACCAAACTGTGTGATTGGTTTCTAAAGATGAGAAATATATTAAAAGGTTTGTAATATTTCACCTTTGAGGGTCAACGATAATTGATTATCTTTAAGATTCAGTACTTGTAAAGATGAAGGAAACACTACACCTGCAATTGGAAGGGTAGATAAATACATTAAAAAGTCTTGCATCCATCAGGCATCTAGAATAACGAAAATTTTCACCAAACCAAACAATATTTAGAATCCTTATCACAATCTGCTTATACTTTACATTTCACTAACCGACCTAGATTGGTTAGTTATGCTCATCTTTGCAAGATAATTTTTCTCGGGATCACCATCTCACCTGCTAAGTTGGTGAATTCATTGTAATGTAGATCCAGTTCTTGCAACTTTGACATGTCTTTGAGTACTGCACCAACAAAATTATCATTCTTATACTATCATGTAAAAACTGCAAGTGGTATACGATTAAAAATTATCATTCTTATACCTTAAGAAGTTAGTTACTTCCCGCAACATTACTTTTTTTTTGGTAATAATTTACTCACACTTACCTTCAATAGATCGAGTGTGGTTGAAGTTATTGCCTGCCAAGCTCAAGACTTTTAACTCTACCAAATTTTCTAGACCTGGAGATCCCCAAAACCAAATGTGGTAAGTCCACATGCATAGCTAAAGATCATAATTAGATGGTAAAATCCTTGGAACTAGACCTACCTTTAAGTCCAGCTGCCTCTGAGAATTTGTTGTAACTTAGATCTAATGTTTTAAGTTTGGTCGTTCTTAGATCTGCACCAACACATTCTGATATCATTAGCCATGTTATAAGCTAACACTAATATTTTCCCTCTTTTGATTTTGTCTGTCTCACCATCACATGCCTCGACGTCAGTTATAAGATTGGCACGTAAATCCAATACTTCCAACTCCCTGAGGTTGATTAAACCTGCACACCAATATCTCCCTTAGTCATCTTTTTGTTTATTTTCTCTTAATTTTTTGTTACCAAACTGTAATATTAGACTTCTTAACACAATACCTTGAACGGAAAAGGAGTTGAATTTATTACCGTCCAACTTCAACACTTTTAACTCTGTCATGTTTGCAAGTTCTGCCATACCAAAACCAAAGAAGCTTTTAAAAAGGTTAAATGATAATTAACACACAGAAATACCAGATAGTGACCACATGAAATTTAAAATACAATAGTCTAGAACTGATCCCTAGCTTTCCGATTTGTTCTTTAGTTCTACGTTACTATGAGAGATTAAGGAAATGAAAGAGATCATTGATTACCATTCGGAGGAAAGACACCTTTCAGTTCAATGCCACCAAGATTTAGATCCACAAGCGACCTTGCTGCACTTATAAAAGGGAGAACACTGTTGTTGAGGTCATTGGAGGATAAATCAAGGGTCCTGAGCATCTTCAGTCTCTGAAAGCTCTTATAACCTGAAAACCGTAATGAACCAAATTTGGAGATAAATTGAAAAAAAGAAAGAAATATAATTGTGCCTTCTTTGAAAAGAGTCAAGGACGTACCACGGATAGGATCAAACAAGTGATTGATCCCATTCGATGAAAAGTCAAAGGTTTTGAGTTGAGGGAAGCTATGGAGCAAAGACAGATTTAGTGACAGAGGCGCATCCCCGTGCGTATATTCGTTGAACATGATTCCAGTCAGCGAGAGGTATACGATATGGTTTCCAATAGACTCATTGCATTGTACGCTCTCCCAAAGGCAGCAGTCACTGTTACTAGCATCATTACTCCATGATTTGGGAAGATTTTCTTCTTTAGCATTAAGGACATTCTTGAGATACGACTTGAGTTGCAACAAACCGATGCGTTCAGTTTCCAAGCAGCCTATACATCCTTTGATTTGGAATTGGAGAATCATTGTTATTGCTATGAACACGAAAGCCATATGCTTCTTCTCCTTAACCCACCACCAGCTTCTCTCGGATCTTCTCATTCTTTTTCCCTCTAGATTTTAGAATTAGACAGATTAGAATTTAGTACCTTACCCCACTGGTATAAATTTGTAAGAAAAGTCAACGAAGACTGCCCCATGACTTCAAAAAAACATTTACATAATCTTCTGTTAATTGATGATATAAGTAATCAACCCTATAAGACTTGGTCAAATTAGACAGATTTCATGACTTTTACACAAAGATGATTAAAGAAGTCAAATTCTATGAATGGTGAAATAATAATTTCATTTTGGCCACAAAACAGAGCAAAAAGGAAACGTAAAACTTGACTTTGTTGTTGTTCTTGCTTATGAACTCTAATGAGAATTTTGATAATTCACTAACAGTTATTCACTAACAGATTTAGTTTAGGCAGAGATGTGAATAGACTTAACTTGTGTCTTCTTCTTGGTCTCCACTTTAGGCACCGTCACTGTCAACACTCCATTCTCCACGTGTCTCTCTCCGCTGATCTTAAGCACAGTGTCGTCTTCGATCTCCACTTCAACCTCTTCCTTCTTCATCCCCGGCAGATCCGCCTTGAACACGTGCGCCTCCTCCGTCTCTTTCCAGTCCACACGTGAGAGAGATGGAAGATCCTTGAATGGATCTCAAACGTCGAGAGAGAAGGGATCGAATATGTTGTTGTTGTGTCTCCTGTTGCCGAAGATGCTTGGAATCAGCGACATTCTCGATTGATTGATTGATTTCGACGAGATTTGTTTACGAAATTCTTTGAATACTGCCTAAGATTTTCCGACGAACTCGATTTCGATTTCGATTTCTGAAGAAAGCAACTGAGTCTGATGACATATTTATGGTGGTGACTAAGTTTATGAAATTTCACACAGAGAAAAGAAAATGTTTAGAAGATGAGACGAATCTGGAAAACTCTAGGCACTCGTGTATTAAGGACTTTGTATATCTCTGGTTTTGTAGTACAGTATTCGGTTTCTTCATTCATTTGATTTTCTTTCTTCATCTGAAATGTCTTCATATCTTTCTTATATAATATGAGAAGGTTTTCTCTCAACTCCTCATAAGAAAACGACATTTGGCATCCCATCTACATGACACGTGTATTTGGTTTTAACTCATACCTTATATTTTTTCCCAGCAAGTTTATTCTCTCTCCCTGTCAGAATCCAAATCCCTAAATTCCAAAACAGAGAGCCACCGTTGCTTGATAAGCTACAAACCATTTCTGAATTTGTCAAAATCAGAATGAACTATTTCCCCTTTTTTTTGACATTAAACATGAGGAGAATCAGCTCATTTATTTTCTTCAGGGGAGCACTGCAGCTGAGAGAGGGAGAGAACATAGGCATTAGGAATGAGAATCTTGAACTCAGTGCTTTGGCATCCTAACACTTTATCTCCGAATTGGCTCGCTATCTCCTCCGGGTAAGGCTCACGAGCCCCAAAATCCCCTAGAAAATCATTCGCCAGGTTAGACCTGCTCACCGTAAACCTCCCGATTTTATGGTGGCTCTAAATCACAGGTGGTGAGAAACCCACGAATTGAACGGTGGTGCACGGAGGAGGAAGGAGACGGAGATAACGTTCCGGCCATCGAAAAGATAAGAGTTTTGGTTTGGATGGTGTGGTGCCACGTAATTATTAGTGGGACTCACTTGACACGTCACGTTTTCATTCTAATTCTAAAAGAATAAGCCCATTAATGGAAGGGTCCAACCGACGACAGATTTCTATGGCAAATCAACGACATGGATGCTCTCCCTAAACAACGCTCATAGAGATTATTAGAAAAAGATAGAGAGACTGGTAATTTCTCTGACTTTTGTTAGATGTGATAAAACATCCAAGATTTCCCTGTTCTTAGCCATGTTCATGTCAGTTTTTTTTACCTTATTTTCAAGGGTAAATCAGTTTCATATGGGTTTTCTGAAATTAGATCTATTTCTACGTCTATAGATTAACCAGATTGGGATTTTAACAATTTAACATATACTAATCCTTTCTCCATATGAATTGTTTTCAAAACGAACCAACGAAGTACAAATATTTTTAGGCTTTAACGAAACAAAAGAGAGAATTATAGTTGTATCATAATTTGGAAATACTGGGCTTAATACACTCTAAACGGGCTGTTTATATCAATCGGTTTTAAGGCATGTTCCGGTTAAACAGAGGAGCAGAAGCAGAGTTGGACGAAAGCTTTGACTGATGTTGCAAACGTAGCCCGCGAGCATTCACATAATTGGTTAGTTCTCTCCACTAATGTTTATCTTGGTTGTGGATCAGTTTTGTTAGTATCATGAGATTTCTACAACGCTATCTTGGATTTTTGGGAAAAAAATTGGAAGTTTGGTGATACTTAAATGTGTTGTTATTGCTGTGTATATATGTGTTCATGGTAGGCTGCTTATATCTATTTAAGTTAAATATGTGTGTAAGGGCATAGTTGCTCTCTGGTAAAAAGTTAAAGATTTCATGATCTTTGAATGCGGATACTGCTAATTATTTCCATGTATCAAAGATCATGAGAAATTACTTTTGCCATTTCAAATTCCAAATGCTTAAATTGGATCCCTAATTTACCTCCCTCACTTTGAATGAAAAATTAAATTTGCCTTACGTTTTCTCTGACTTTTCTTAAAACCAATCACATAAATTTGTAATCAATTGTATTTAGAGCAAAATATTCCCTAATTATTCGTTGTACATTAAAACCACGTTAATTTGCTATCAATTCTAAGAAAACACGTTACTCCAAATTGAAATGGAGTTAATTACCATTTTTTTGGTATGCCTCCATAAGTTTCAAATTTCAAATTCGTAACTAAATTGGATTCATAATCTCCCTCACTTTAAATGTGAAATTCCCATTATATATATGTATAATATTCACTTTAATTTCCTCATACTTAATTTCTTTGCTTCTCCTCCCTCACAATGACAATCTTCCTAACAATCACATTGTTGTCCGTCTCCTATATATATGGGAAGCCCGCGACTTCAAAAGAAACAACGTTCTACTTAGCCTCGAATGTCTTCTTCTTGATGAAAAGGTATACCAATCATAATTTTACTTCCTTCATCTTTTTAACAACAATCTCCCTCATTTTAAATGTGAAATTCCCATCTTCTAGGACTATACAATCCAAGCCTCTATTCTTCCTCATCGTCTACACAAGTTCAAAGACGCTTTAGTCGAGGCCCATGATTCCGAGAGTGACAATCCACAATTAACAAGTTTGTCTTTCAAAAACAATAATCAAAGTTTTACGAAAAACGCAAATTCATAATTCTCGACCTGTTCATTCTTGGCTTTTCTCACATGTACATGATTCACTCACAGATTCAATGCGATGCCAACGAAATAGGATGAAAAGGCGCCTACTTTTAGGCCCATGCCAAAAGCGAACTTCATTGCCCCCTCTTCCATCCAGTTCAAATGCTTTCATTCCATGCCCAGGTAAACCTACACGACATGTCTTTCAACTTTGTCAATTTGTGAGGTTATTTACTTAGATTTTTTCATCCCTACATGTGTCCATAGCCTCAACTCCCGAGGAAAGGAAAAAGTCCAGAGATAAACGAGTTGCAGCTCGACGTGCGCACCGCCATCTGAATGGGGAGCAATGTAAGTAATATATCTCTAAACTTCAACCGTTCAATGTAGTGTAATACTAATCAATCATTTGCTAACTGGAAAAAATCAATAGGTCTCACAATCCATGAAAACCAAACTACTGACGCCAATAATGCATCCTCCGGGACACATTTGCTTCCCCGTATGAACAGCTACACCATTATATAGAACAAAAATAATCGTACCATCCTGTCGTTTAAGTATATGTCACTTTGATTGTTTCAGGAGCCTGTGGAAATTCTACTACAAAGAGACCAGGATCAGACACGAATGTAGTGCCAAAGAAACCAGGTATTTCCGAACTCAAGTTTAGATATTTTTGCACAAATTAAGATATTAACACAAAACCGTGTAAATTATATTTCAAGCAGACAAAAAACGAAACTTAGTGGAGAAGAGGATTGCTGTTGGCACTCCACATTATAAATACTCAACATTTACTATATAGCTTCCCCCTAAGCTTCTATGAACTAATATTTGGCAGCCAATGTGTCGCCAGCCATGCATGAAAATTCACCATCCAAATAGTAACGAAAAAAAAAAAACTCTTTTGTTCTTATGTTACAAAATTGACGCATTTCTGAAAAAAAGATATAAATGATGATAAACATGTCCATTTAGATTTATATTTATATTTTAGAAATAAACATAAGTACAAAACTTATAAATAATCTATTATATCAAGACAACTATAATTTTGTTATACAAAATTGGGTGAGAAATTATATGATTTTAAAAACATAAATTAGAATAACAAAATTATAATAAATATATTAAAACCAAAGAAATAGACTACACTGATGTGTCTTATTTTGATGATTTATTCAAAACTTCGAATCCAGCATTGTTGACGGAGTTGTTAGCTGACTTTTATGTTAAGAGAGTCGTTAAAGCTATCAATACACCAGGTGCAGATGAAATGTCCATGAGTTTTTTCCAATATTTTTGGTCTATTATGGATCAACAAGTTACGAAAAAGGTTAAGTTATTCTTTGAAACTAGAAATCTATTAGATGATTGGAATTTTACACAACTCTGACAACAAGTAAAAGAGACATATATGATCCTTTTTTCGACGACTAGAGTTTTTATAGAGAGAGTTTGCCACTTAAAAGCTTTTTCTGTAGGATTATATTTTTATAGATTATTTGTTATTCCAGCATCCATTGTATTTTCTACATTAGAAAAAAAATCTTACGGATTAGATAAGTAACTTTCAGATTAATGAAATATATAAGAAAATGAAATATGCAATTACCTTATTTTGCTAAATAAAGTTTTTAAAACAAACCCACGCATCGCGTGGGAAGTTACCTAGTATCTCAATAAAGTTATAATTTCAAATTTGTGAAACTTTTCAATACCATTCATATTCTTTGGGATGAAGTTGCACAACACAAATAACAACCAAACATGACAACTTTTTAACACAGAGGAGTATATGGTGTATAGAGTGTACCATGGTCCATGGCTGACCTACTGGATCAGTTGCAAACCGAACGAGCCTTGAAACGTTGAAGATGATGAACCAAGAGATCAACCCGATAAAACCATTCGCGTGACCAGCGTGAATCTATGCAGAGAAACGCAAACAAGGCCAGTAATGTGGAGATGTAGACTGCACCACAAGTCCAATAAAACCACACCATATCTATCGCATCATTTCCCTCTTCTTCTTCTTCCTCTTTGGCATGCTTCGATGCACTTGTCTCTCGGACTGGGTTACAGCTTTTACTGGTAGGAGGGCCACATAGACGAGCATTGCCTATGTAACTCATTTCCCCAAAGGTTAGAAGATGGCCATTGAGAGGGATTTCACCTGACAAATTGTTGAAAGAGACATTGAAGTATCCTAAACTGTCGAGGCCAGCTAGCTGAGGAGGGAGTTTTCCATCGAGTTTGTTGCTGGACAGATCAAGACTCTCCAAGTCCTTGAGCTTTGAAATGTTGTTTGGTATGGAGCCTGTGAGGCGGTTGCTGGACAAATTCAGGGATCTGATATGCTCAAGGTCTCCAATCTCAACCGGAATCTCACCCGATAATTCGTTGCTTGACAAATCCAAACCATACATATCGTCGAGAATATCACCTTCATATACTTCATATCTGTTTTTTGTTATAAAGTGTACTATGATTGTTGGTGACCTTTTATCATACCCACCATTCTCCAAGCTGTTAAGACGTGATGCGTATTGACAATGTGGCATGGCTGTAACGTCTGGCAAATCAAAAAGAAGTCTTGTGTATTGTGGACCAAAAGACATGTTACTGAAACATGATGGTATAGCGCCTTTGAATTTATTGTGAGATAAGTCCAAAAGACCAATTCCACTGAGCTGACATATTTTCTCAGGGATATGACTTTGAAAGCTGTTATTCCCCAGAAGAAGAACACGTAAAATAGATCTCTTGCCAATATTGTTCAGCATCATTCCAGAAAAATTGTTGTTCCGCAAATCAAGCACCTTTACTTGCTCAGCCTTGAATATAGTGCCCGGAATTAAGCCCATAAACTTATTGCTCTGTAATTTTAATTCTAAGAGCCTTGGAAAATCAACATTCCTTGGTATTGACCCAGAGAAGCTATTACGTGAGATGTCCATAACCTGAAGCTTTGATAAATTATGTAGTTGATGAGGAAAAGGACCTTTCAGTTGATTTCCACTCATGTTTAAGTACTTGAGGTTTATCATTCTACCAACCCAGTGTGGAAGGGCGCCGGAAAAAGTATTATCTGATACGTCTAGAAATCTTAAGTTCTTTGAGTTCAACATACCTTTTCCAAGACTCCCTTGGAGTTGGTTGTTGGAGAGCTTCAGAATCCTCAAGAAGTAACAACTACTTAAAAATGTTTCAGGTAGTTGCCCAGATAGACCGTTAGAAGACAAGTCAAACATTTCTAGACTTTTCATCTGGCCTATTGAAGATGGAATGATTCCACGAAATTGATTTGAAGCAAAATTCATATACCTCAGCTTTGGAAAGACAATCCCTATGTCTTCTTGAATTGAATCTTGTATCCTATTACTCGAAATATCGAGAGCTTGTAAGCCGTGAACAAGCCTAGGCAGCCGAAGCATAGTCAAAGAATTGCTTTTCAGTAAAAGCGTTAGCAGCTTTGTGTTATTCTGCACAAGCCAAGTCGGAAATGCTCCTGTCAACTTGTTATCTGAGAGATCAACATAGCACAAGTCATGCTGATGAACAAGAAAGCTTGGAATTGTGCTGCCAAGAATCACATTATGTAACTCTAGCCACTTCAGCTGAAACAGGGGAACCCACGAGCTCTCAGCCTGAGCTTGTATCGTACCAACTTTTGATGACAATTTGAATATGGTAAGCTTTGTGTGATTGACCAGTGATCTGAACAAGAACGAACTGGTGAAGTTATTATCAAGAAGCGACAAGTACTCAAGCGTTGATGGTAAACCAGTCACAATGGAAGACAAGTTTTCGTTCAATTGGTTGTCTGATAGATCAAGAGTTCGGAGATAGCTTAAGTTGCCAAGACAATGAGGCATTCTTGTCAAGAAATTTATGCTTAAATCCAGCTCTCGGAGATTCACTAATGTGCAAATCTTTGAGTAGCCTGAAATTATTCAAAAATAAGAGTTGTTTTTCACAATACATCCATGGGAGGGTAACCAAATTGTGATTGATTTGTAAAATGAGAAAGATAATGATTGGTTTGTAAATTTCACCATTGTGGGTTGAAGACAATTGATTCCACCGGAGATTCAATACTTGTAAAGAGGAAGGAAGCACTAAACCTGCAATTGGAAGGATAGAGATACATAAATAAAAAGTCTTGCATACTCCATTAGGCCGAAAATATTTAGAAAACCAAACATTATTTAGGATCATTATCACAACTGCTTATATATACTCTATTTCACTCACCGACCTAGAATAGGTTAGTTGAAAAAATTAAACATTTGAAAACTTATTCTAATTGGATTCTTTTGACGTCTATTTATCGCTCAAATGGAAAATTAGGAAACATAGGACAGTTATGCTTTATGATCACCATCTTACCTAAGCCGTCTAAGTGGGTGAATTTATTGTAAGTTAGATCCAGTTCTTGCAACTTTGGCATGTCTTTGAGGACTGCACCAACACAAGTATCATTCTTACTATCAATTCAAAAATTATATGAATATATATACAATAAATTCACCATCTTACCTAGGCTGTCTAAGTCGATGAATTTATTGAAGCTTAGAACCAGTACTTGCAACTTTGGCATGTCTTTCAGTAATGTACCAACACAATTATCATTCTTACTCTCAGTTAAAAATTATATATTTAGTTTCCGTTTTTAAGAAGTTAGTCCCTTCCCGCAAGAATAATTTACTCACACTTACCTCCAATATGTCGAGTGTGGTTGAAGTTATTGTCTCGCAATCTCAAGACTCTTAACTCTACAAGATTTTCTAACCCTGTAGATCCCAAAAACCAAATGTGGTAATTATGATTACAAAGTTCACATGGATGGCTAAAGATCATAATTACTGTGGATGATAAAATACTAAAATCCTTCCACTAGACGTACCTTTAAGTCTGGCTGCCTCTGAGAATTCGTTGTAACTTAGATCTAACTTTTTCAGTTTAGTTATTCTTAACCCTGCAACAATACATGAAGATATTATTAGCGATGTTATAAGCCAACAAGGCTATCTTCCCTCTTAAAGTGATTTTTTTCTTCTCACCATCACATGCCTCAACGTCGGTTATACTATTGCCACGTAAATCCAATACTTCCAACTCCCTAAGATTGATTAAACCTGCACACCATTGTATCCCTTCGTCATCTTTTTGTTTTAGAGAACGTAACTGTAACATAGGCTTTTCAACACAATAACTTAGAACGGAGAAGGAGCTGTCTAATATATTCAACCCCAAATTCAACACTTTTAACTCTGTCATGTTTCCAAGTTCTGCCACACAAAAGAAACCAAAGAATTGCTTTCAAGAGATTAAATCATCATTCACAAACATCTCATAAGTTTCATCAAGTGCACAAGAAACATCTTGTTAAGTTTCATGGACATGTAAGTCAAGACCAATTGGCAATTTCATCAACCAATATTGCTTATTGTACTTTCTCACTTCCTATGTGGAGTCTTTTCTCCACACATCTTCAACACACAAAAAAGACATTGACCACCCATGTCCATTGTTTCTGTAGACAAATATGATATTCAAAATACAATATTGGGGAGTGAAATAGAATTGATCCCTTGGTATTCCATTTGTTCTTTGTTTTTTTAAGTTACGTAAGAAATTAAGGAAATCAGAGAGATCATTGTCTCGATTACCATTCGGAGGAAAGACACCTTTCAGTAGATTGAAACCAAGATTTAGAGTCCGGAGCGACTTTGCTGCACTTAGAAAAGGGAGAACACTATTATTGAGACGATTGTCGTACAAATTAAGGGTCCTCAGCTTCTCCAGTCTCTGAAAGCTATTGTAACCTGAAACCGTAAATAACTTTAAAGAAATATGGAGATAAACTAAAAAACGGTGGATTCCTTGAAAATATTTAAAGACGTACCATGGATGGGATCGAACAAGTGCTTGACCTGATTCGATGCAAAGTCAAAGGTTTTGAGTTGAGGGAAGCTATGGAGCAAAGATAGGTTTAGAGACCGAGGGGCATCCCAGTACAAATATTCGAGGGGCATGATTTCATACAATGAGAGGTGGACGACGTAGCCACCAATAGCATCACTGCACTTTACTCTCTCCCAAAGGCAGCAGTCACTGTTACTACCATCATCACTCCATGAGTTGAGAATAGTTTCTTCTTGGGGACTAAAATCAGATCTCATGTTTTCGGCATGAATGAGATTCTTGAGATACGACTTGAGTTGCAACAAACCCATCTTTTCAGATTCCAAACAGCCTACACATCCTTTGATATGGAGTAGGAGAATCATTGTTATTGTTATGAACAACAAAGCCATATGCTTCTTCTCCTTAATCCACCACCAGCTTCTCTCGTATCTTCTCATTTTTTCCTCCTGTAGTCTTAGAAATTAGACAGATGATGTGGATTTAATCTCATAATAAAGCGCTTTATACCTTACTCCACTGTAAATCTGATATTAATTTGGAAGTGGTCTAACACGACCGAAGATTGACCCATGACTTTGATAAACATCAGATATCTTCTGATAATATGATAATACAAGTTTCATTTGACTAATTAATCATAGTATCCTCACTTGAATTATCAGCTTACCAGCTTCTCTAGCATCTTATTTTGTTTTGTTTTCCTCAGTTTTTAGAAATTGAATTTGAAAGTAGACCGACAGAGGATTTGGTTTCATAATTAATTCGACCTTTAATACCTAACACCACTCGCATAAATTTGTAAATGGTCACAAAAAGAAAAGTCTTAAAACCAATGAAGATTGACCCATGACTTCAAAACATTATATCATCTAGTGACGAAGTAGGTAATTTGTGCAAGAATATATTTCAAGTGACATGGATCCACTATAGGTACTTCCTCATCGTGAAAATTTAAAACAAGAAATCATCATTATTAGCACCAATACATAGAAACTTCATGTAAACGAAGAACACATATCCACAATTAGAAGAATCGTCAAGATTCAAGACTCAAAAGAAACAGAAGACAGGAACATGCAACAGAGAAACTCAAAGTTGAATATGGTTTAGGCAGAGATGTGAATAGACTTAACTTGTGTCTTCTTCTTGGTCTCCACTGTCAAAACTCCATCCTCCATGGAAGCCTTCACTTGATCCATCTTCACATTATTCTCAGGCAACCTGAACTTCCTCGAGAACTGCCCGCTCGATCTCTCCACCCGATGCCACGTGTCCTTGTTGTCTTCCTTCTCCACCTGTCTCTCTCCGCTGATCTTAAGCACAGTGTCGTCCTCTATCTCCACTTTAACCTCTTCCTTCTTCATCCCCGGCAGATCCGCCAAGAACACGTGCGCCTCCTCCGTCTCCTTCCAGTCCACACGTGCGTTCGCTATCGCAGTTGTTTCTCCGGAGAGAGACAGAGACGGAGAAGGGAATGATGAAAGATCTTTGAATCGAAGATGTTGTTGTTTCTCCTGTTTCCGAAGATGCTTGGAATCATCGACATTCTCGATTGATTGATTTCGACGAGATTTTCTTCTCTAATTTCGAATTGCTTTGGTTGCAGCCTGAGATATTCACGATTTTTCGACGATTTCGATTTCTGAGGAAAACAGCTGAGTTTGATGTCATATTAATGGTGGTGACAAAGAAATCTCCAGAGCTTCTAGATTTTTCCGATCTCAAGTTAATCAAAATTCATACAGAGAAAATGTTTAGAAGATGAAACGAATCCTCCAGCGAACTCTAGACGCATTTCAATTTTCAAGAGCTCACTCTTTCGGCAGTTGTGTGCTTCCTGGGCCATATTGGGCTTGCGAGACCCAAATATCTTATTTTTTTTTTTTTTGGGGCGTAAATATCTTGTTTAATGTTCTCAATAAAGTAGAAATTTTAAATTTGTGAAACTTAGTTTTCCATACCTTTATTCTTTGGGGTTGATTTTAGGGTTTTAACATACATGACGATCATATGATACTCAGATTATCCTTATTCAAACATAATACAACACAACAACCAAACATGACGACTTTTAGACAGAGGAGTATGTATATGGTATAACATACTGTACCTTGGTTGACCTGCTAAATCAGTTGCAGACGAAACAACCCTTGAATTGTTGAAGATGTTGAACCAAGGGATCGACGCGGTAAAACCATTTACGGGACCAGCGTGAGTCTATGCAGAGAAACGCAGACAAAGCCAATAATGTGGAGATGTAAACTGCACCACAAGTCCAATAAAACCACACCATGTCTATCACGCTATCCCCTTCTTCTTCCTCTTCCTCTTTGGCCTGCTTTGATGCACTTGCCTCTGGCACTGGGTTGCAAATTTTATTGATTAATTGGCCACAGAGATGAGTATTGCCTATGTAACTCATTTCCCCAAAGGTTAGAAGATGGCCATTGAGAGGGATTTCACCTGACAAATTATTGAATGAGACGTTGAAGTATCCTAAACTGTTGAGGCCAGCTAGCTGAGGAGGGATGTGTCCATGAAGCATATTGTTGGATAGATCAAGACTCTCTAAATCCTCGAGCTTTGAAATGCTATCATGTATAGAGCCTGTGAGATGGTTGTTTGACAAATTCAGGGATTTGATCTTCTTAAGATCTCCAATCTCAACTGGAATGTCACCTGATAATTGGTTGCTTGACAAATCCAACCCATACATATCGTTGATAATATCACCTTGATATGCTTCATCTCTGTTTTTCGTTAAAAAATCCACTGTGGTTGGTGTTGGCTGAACAAAGTCAGTACCCTCCAAGTCGTTAAGATGTGATGTGTACTGACAACTTGGCAAGACTATAATTTCTGTCATTTCGAAACTAAGTTGATATGATCTATGTCGACCAAAAGACATGTTACCCAAACATGATGGTATGACGCCTTTGAATTTGTTGTGAGACAGGTCCAGCAGACCAACTTGTCTCAGCTGACATATTTTCTCAGGGATATGACTTTGAAAGCTGTTATTCCCCACAAGAAGGACAAGTAAACTAGAGCTCTCGTCATTAGTGCTCAGAATCATTCTAGAAAATTTGTTGTTCCGCAAATCAAGCACCTCTAAATACTCAGCCTTGAATAAAGTGCCTGGAACAGAGCCCATAAACTCATTGCTCTGTAGCCTTAGTTCTCTGAGAGATGGAAAATCAAGATTCCTTGGTATTGAACCAGAGAAGCTATTATGTGAGATGTCTATCACCTGAAGCCATGATAAATTCTGTAGATGATGAGGAAAAGGACCTTTCAGCTGATTTCCGCTCATGTTTAGGTGAATAAGGTTTGACATTCTACCATTGCCTGATATGTCGAGAAGAGATAGTTTCTTTGAGTTCAACAAACCTTTTCCAAGATTCCCGTGGAATTGGTTGTTGGAGAGCTTCAGAACCTCCAAGGAGTAGCAGCTACTTAAAAATGTTTTAGGCAGCCTCCCAGATAGACCGTTAGAAGACACATCCAACGTTTCTAGACTTTTCATCTCGCCTATTGAAGATGGAATGGTTCCACGAAAACAATTTGAAGCAAAATTCATGTACCTCAACTTTGGAAAAACAATCCCTATGCCTTTTTGAATTGAATCGTATATCCTATTACTCGAGATGTCGAGATATTGTAAGCCATGAACAAGTCTAGGCAGGTGGAGCTTAGTCAACGAATTTCTATTCAGTAAAAGCGTATGCAGCCTTGTGTTATTCTGCACAAGCCAAGTCGGAAATGCTCCTGTAAACTTATTATATGAGAGATCAACGTAGCATAAGTCATGCTGATGAACAAGAAAGCCAGGATGTGTGCTGCCAAGAACATTATGTAAATGTAGCCACTTCAGCTGAAACAGGGGAACCCACGAGCTCTCAGCCTGAACTTGGATCATACCAACGTGTGATGACAATTTGAACACGGTGAGCCTTGTTTGATTGATCAAGGATTCAAACAAGAACGAACCATTGAAGTTATTACCAAGAAGCGACAAATACTCGAGGGTTGATGATAGACCAGATACAAAGGAAGACAAGTTCCCGTTCAGTTGGTTTCCGGATAGTTCAAGAGTTTGAAGACGGCTTAAGTTACCCAAACAATAAGGAAGATTTGTCAAAGCATTGTATCGTAAATCCAGCTCTCGGAGATTCCTTAACGCGCAAATCTTTGAGTAGCCTGAAATAATTCAAAATAAGAGTTGTTCTCACAGTTTGGAAGAATGACCAAACTGTGACTGATTTGTAAAAATGAGAAAGATAATGAATGATTTGTAATATTTCACCTTTGGGGGCTAGAGACAATTGATTATCTTTAAGGCTCAATAGTTGTAAAGATGAAGGAAACACTAAACCTGCAATTGGAAGGATAGATGAATAAAGTCTTGCATGCTCACCAAACAAAAAAATATACATAATCCTTATCACAATCTGCTTATACTCTATTTCACTAACCGACTTATATAGTTTATTGCCATCTGTACAGAGGTCTACAATTTTAATAAAAGATACTTGGACTTGTTGAACAAATTAACATTCAAATTAGATTCTTGTGACGTCTATTTATCTATTTATCGATTCACTGGGAAAGTTTGAAACAATTATGCTTTAGAGCAAGAGAGTTTTCTGCTCGATCACCATCTTACCTAAGCTGTCTAAGTCGGTAAATTTATTGTAAGATAGATCCAGTTGTTGCAACTTTGGCATATCTTTTAGTACTGCACCAACACAGTTTTCAAAAATTATGATTAGAAATTCTACATGGATGGCTAAAGATCATAATTATATGGTAAAATCCCTGCCATTAGACTGACCTCCAAGTCGGGATGCCTCTGAGAATTCGTTGAAGCTTAGATTTAATGTTTTCAGTTTGGTCGTTCTTAACCCTAACACATTGTTATATCATTAGCCATGTTATAAGCCAACAAGAATATATCTTCCCTCTTGAAGTATTTTGTTAATTCTCACCGTCACCAGCCTCGATGTCGTTTATACGATTGGAACATAGATCCAATACTTCCAACTCTGTGAGATTGATTAAACCTGCACACCAATGTATTCTTTAGTCATCTTTTTGTTTGTTTTCTCTTATTATTAACTACTCATGAAAAGTATAGAAGGAATAGATAGTGAGAACATTAACCTACAAAGAATATAAGAAATAAACAAATAAAAATTATAGAGAAAATAAAAGAATTGTATTATATAAAGGAGAGATCGTTAGAAGAGAACGTGACACGTAAGCAAAATTGTAACTCACGAAATCGCGACATGTGTTATTGTTAAATTAGGTTGTTACATGTGTCAAATGCAAATTACAATTTTTTCTTATCTACATAATTTACTTTTCAAATCAAATTGTAATATAACTTAAAAGGAAAATAATAAGTCAAAAGAAAAGGTAAATAAGAAAAAATATCAATTCATACATTATTTATGCAATTGAAAAATATAAAAGTACCCATTAAATATTTATGCAACTGGAAAAAAATTATTTATGCAACTAGAAAAATTCATGAAAAAATGATTATGCAATAGAAAAAGGCAAATAAGTTACTAAATTGTCAAATAAGTTCCTAATTATATACATATATTTATTTAGAAGATGCATTCATAGATATATTAAGAAGATGCATGCATAGGAAAATAAATACAAAACACATGTGTAGTCATGGTTATGTATAACACTCAAATAAGTTCATAATTATATACGTATATTTATTTAGAAGATGCATTCATAGATATATTAAGAAGATGCATGCATAGGAAAATAAATACAAAACACATGTGTAGTCATGGTTATGTATAACACGGGTCATTATGTGAATATTGTAGATCAAACACATTTTTATGGTGATTTGGACTAATTTTTATTTTATATCTTGCGATTAAAAAAATGTAATTTAATAATAAATATATTGATAATTATACAGATTTTAATTTAAAATATAATACGGATTTCAATTTAGAATCTACATATATAGGTTTTGATTTAAAATATAATTATAAGGATCATAACTATATAGAAAATCAATTTCAATATCTAATACCTGCATATTATGCGGATCCTAATCTAGTATCTCAATAAAGTTATAATTTCAAATTTGTGAAACTTTTCAATACCATTCATATTCTTTGGGATGAAGTTGCACAACACAAATAACAACCAAACATGACAACTTTTTAACACAGAGGAGTATATGGTGTATATAGTGTACCATGGTCATACACATTATACAACACAAATAATGATCATAGAATATTCAGATTATTCTTATGCAAACATTATACAACACAAAGAACAACCAAACATGACAACTTTATAACACAGAGGAGTATATGGTGTATATAGTGTACCATGGTCCATGGCTGACCTACTTGATCAGTTGCAAACCGAACGAGCCTTGAAACGTTGAAGATGATGAACCAAGAGATCAACCCGATAAAACCATTCGCGGGACCAGCGTGAATCTATGCAGAGAAACGCAAACAAGGCCAATAATGTGGAGATGTAGACTGCACCACAAGTCCAATAAAACCACACCATATATATCGTATCATTTCCCTCTTCTTCTTCTTCCTCTTTGGCATGCTTCGATGCACTTGTCTCTGGGACTGGGTTACAACTTTTATTGGTAGGAGGGCCACATAGACGAGCATTGCCTATGTAACTCATTTCCCCAAAGGTTAGAAGATGGCCATTGAGAGGGATTTCACCTGACAAATTGTTGAAAGAGACATTGAAGTATCCCAAACTGTCGAGGCCAGCTAGCTGAGGAGGGAGTTTTCCATCGAGTTTGTTGCTGGACAGATCAAGACTCTCCAAGTCCTTGAGCTGTGAAATGCTATCTGGTATGGACCCTGTGAGGTGGTTGTTTGACAAATTCAGGGATTTGATCTTCTTAAGGTCTCCAATCTCAACCGGAATCTCACCCGATAATTGGTTGCTTGACAAATCCAGACCTTGATATGCTTCATCTCTATTTTTCGTTAAAAAGTCGACGACGGTTACTGGTGGCAGTTGAAAAAACACACTACTCTCCAAATTATTTAGATGTGATGCGTACTGACAACTTCGCAAGACTGTAAAGCTTGGCCCG
Source organism: Arabis alpina (assembly GCA_900128785.1). NCBI lineage: Eukaryota > Viridiplantae > Streptophyta > Magnoliopsida > Brassicales > Brassicaceae > Arabis > Arabis alpina. Next base: position 3,934,748 of record LT669788.1, read on the forward strand.
GTAGCTTCCATGCCAAAATTATGTCTTTGTCGACCAAAAGACATGTTACCCAAACATGATGGTATGATGCCATTAAATTTATTGTGAGATAAGTCCAAAAGACCAATTTTACTCAGCCGACATATTTTCTCAGGGATGTGACTTTGTAAGCTGTTGTTCCGCAGAAGAAGAACACGTAAATTCACTCTCTTGCCAATAGTGTTTCGAATCTTCCCAGAAAAGTTATTGTTTCGTATATCAAGCACCTCGAGGTTCGTAGCTTTGAATAAAGTGTCCGGAATTGAGCCCATAAACGTATTGCTCTGTAGTTTTAATTCTAAGAGCCTTGAAAAATCAAGATTCCTTGGTATTGAACCAGAGAATCTATTACGTGAGATGTCTATAACCTGAAGCCTTGATAAACTCAGTAGATAATGAGGAAAAGGACCTTTCAGCTGATTTCCGCTCATGTTTAGGTACCGGAGGTTTGATATTCCAGCAATCCAGTGCGGAAGGGCGCCGGAAAAACCATTGTCTGATACGTCTAGAAAACTTATGTTCTTTGAGTTCAACAGACCTTTTCCAAGACTCCCCTGTAACTGATTGTTGGAGAGCTTCAGAAACCTCAGCGAATAGCAACTACTCCATAATGTTTTGGACAGCTGCCCAGATAAACGGTTAGAAGACACATCCAGCGTTTCTAGACTTTTCATCTCGCCTATTGAAGATGGAATGGTTCCATGAAAACAATTTGAAGCAAAAATCATATACCTCAACTTTGGAAAAACAATCCCTATGTCTTCTTGAATTGAATCTTGTATCCTATTACTCGAGATAACCAGAATTTGCAAGCCATGAACAAGCTTAGGCAGCTGAAGCGTTGACAATGAATTGTTATTCAGTAAAAGCGTTTGCAGCCTTGTGTTATTCCGCACAAGCCAAGTTGGAAACTCTACTGAGTTATGTGAGAACTTGTTATGTGAGAGATCAACGTAGCACAAGTCATGCTGATGAATAAGAAAGCCAGGAATTGTGCTGCCAAAAGTGAAATTCTGTAATCTTAGCATCTTCAACTGAAACAGTGGAACCCACGAGTTTTCAGCCTGAGCTTGGATCATACCAACTTTTGATGTCAACTTAAATACTGTGAGCTTGGTTTGATTGGCCAATGAGCTGAACAAGAACGAACCGTTGAAGTTATTATGAAGAAGTGACAAGAACTCAAGCGCTGATGGTAGACCAGACACAAAGGAAGACAGGTTTCTGTTCAATTGGTTGTCCGATAGATCAAGAGTTCGAAGACAGTTTAAATTACCCAGACAATAAGGCATACTTGACAAGGCATTGTTGCTTAAATCCAGCTCTTGGAGATTCATTAATGCACAAATCTTTGAGTAGCCTGAAATTATTCAAAACAAGAGTTGTTCTCACAAAAATTCAGTTGGGAGGATGGCCAAACTGTGGCTGATTTGTAAAGATGAGAAAGATAATGAATGATGATTTGTTATATTTCACCTTTGGGGGTCGAAGACATTTGATTCGAATGGAGATCCAATACTTGTAAAGATGAAGGAAACATTAAACCTGCAATTGGAAGGATAGATATATATAAATATAAAAGTCTTGCATGCTCCATTAGGCCTCTAGAATAACGAAAATAATCACCAAACCAAACTATATCCCTATCACAATCTGATAGGTTGGTTATGCTCATTTGTGCAGACGTCTACAATAGTAATAGAAGATACTTTGACTTGTTGAAAAAAATAGCCTTCAATCTTATTCTAATTAGATTTTTTTGACGACTATTTATCCATTCAACTGGAAAGTTCAAAAAACATATGACAATTGTGCTAGATCTAGGTTGTCTACGTCGGTGAATTTATTGTAATGTAGATCCAGTTCTTGCAACTTTGACATGGCTTTGAGTACTGCACCAACACAATTATCATTCTTACTATCAAGTCAAAAGCAAGAATAATTTACTGACACTTACCTTCAATTCGAGTGTGGTTGAAACGATTGCCTGCCAAGCTCAAGACTTTTAACTCTACCAGACTTTTTAGACCTGGAGATATAAAAAAACAAATGTGGTCATTAATTCTGATTAGAAAGTCCACAGGGATGGCTAAAGATCATAATAAGCTGGTCAAATCTCAGCCACTAGACCTACCTTTAAGTTGGGCCGTGTTTGAGAAATTGTTGGCGCTAAGATCTAATGTTTTCAGCTTCGTCATTTTTAACCCTGCACCAAGACATTTTGATAACATTAGTGATGTTATAAGCTAACTAAAATTTCTTCCCTTTTAAATTATTTTGTTATTCTCACCATCACATGCCTCGACGTCGGTTATATGACTGAAACTTAAATCCAATACTTCCAACTCCCTGAGATTGATTAAACCTGCACACCAATATATATCCTTGGTCATATTTTTGTGTGTTGTCTTTATTTTTGTTTGGAGAACAAAACTGTAAAATTAGGCTTCTTAACACAATTAGATCTATTCGCCACCAAATTCAACAGTTTTAACTCGGTCATGTTTGCTAGTTCTGCCATACCAAAACCAAAGAAGCTTTCAAGAGACTAGATTATTATTCACAAACATCCGATAAGTTATCATCAAGTACACACAAGAAACCCAAGCGACGAAGATCAAGAATTGATCCCTATCTTTTCAATTTGTTCTTTGGTTCTACGTTACTGTGAAAAATTAAGGAAATGAAAAAGATCATTGGTTACCATTCAGAGGAAAGACACCTTCCAGTTGATTGCCCAAAAGATTTAAAGCCCTGAGCGACCTTGCTGCACTTAGAAACGGGAGAGCACTGTTGTTGAGATAATTGTAGGACAAATCAAGGGTCCTCAGGTTCTCCAGTCTCTGAAAGCTCTTATAACCTGAAACAGTAATGAACAAAGTTTGGAGATAAATTGGAAAAAACAATATATTTGTGGCTTCTTTAAAAAGAGGCAAGGACGTACCATGGATGGGATCAAACAAGTGACTGATCCCATTATCTGAAAAGTCCAGGGTTTTGAGTTGAGGGAAGCTATGGAGCAAAGACAGATTTAGAGACGGAGGCACATCCAAATCTTCGAAGGGTAAAATTCCAAATAGTGAGAGATCAACGATGTGGCCACCAATGGCGTCACTGCATTTTACTCTCTCCCAAAGGCAGCAGTGACTCTCAGGATCATCATCACTCCATGTCTCGAGAACACTTCCTTCATGGGGACTAGGAATAAGAGAGTTGAGATACGACTTGAGTTGCAACAGACCGATCCTTTCAGTTTCCAAACACCCTACACATCCTTTGATTTGGAGTTGAAGCATCATTGTAATTGCTATGAACACCAAAGCCATATGCTTCTTCTCCTTAACCCACCACCAGCTACTCTTGTATCTACTCATTTTTCTCTCTGTTTTCAGAAATTGGTGAGATTGAGGATTTGGCATAGAATTGGGGAGATACTATTGTTGAGACGATTTCCATAGAATTATTGAGAGTATAGATACAGTTACCACCTTGTCATAAATTTGTCAATTGTCAACAGATTCAACACCATGAAGTCAATAAAGCTTTATTGACTATGACTTGATCAACAATACATCTTGTGATGAACCGTGAGAAGATTTTTCGAGTGACTTGGATCTACTATAAATGCTTTCATATCATTTCATGACAATTCAAAACAAGAAATAACTGTTTAAATCGTTACACTCGAATAAGAGCAATTGAAAAAACTGAGAATTTTGATTAGTTTAGCACTAACAGATGGAAAACGCATCTAATAATTAACACATCGATCTGTCATTCTGTCTATCTAAATTCTGCACTTCTTTTCGTGAGTTTCCCAAAAGGAAAATATGAAATACTATTGTATGAATGTACAGTAGAACCTCGATAAATTAATAAACACCATAAATTAATAAATTATTCCGCTCCCGAGTCGGGTCAATGTAAAAATCAACTCAATTTAATAAAATGATAAGATAATAAATTTTTTGAAACTTCTATGTAAAATATAGTCCCAATCTTATTATATAAAAGAGAGTTTGTCAAAATTGTAACTCACGGGATCGCGACATGTGTCTATTATCGATCGAGATGATGACACGTGTTAAAATGCTCTATTTAAAATCAAGCAATTAGAAAATTAAATATATTATTATGTTAAACCAATAAAATAAAGACACATTAGCATTTTTTTATTGTTTCATTATAATATTTCTAAAAACCAAACCAAATTTTATGTAAGTCATAAAAAAAAAGCAAAATACAAATACCATTATCTTAACAAAATAAATGTTACATCACAAAAAATGAAATTTTATATATAAAAACAAAATAAATGTTAAACCATAAATTATTTTAAAAGGAAAAGTAAACATACATTCAATTTTATAAATGTTAAACCATAAATTGTTTAAAAAGAAAAAGTAAACATACGTTCAACCTTTCAAAAACTTTATTACTTCAAAAAAGCAAATCCCAAAACTATATAATAACACACACCTCCCACAATTTAACATACACCTCAAATCCTCAAATTTCTTTGAATACCACCTCCACAAATCAGTCAAAACTGTTAAATTTTTGATCAATGGATCAAAATCGTATTTACCGTCGAACTATTGCATGTATTCTTCGAAAGTGGGAAGGTATAAATCTTAAAGCAAATAACGTACTTATGGGAATTGAAGTTCTTCTACTTGATGAAAAGGTTAGTATATATCAATTATATCAAATTTTAAATTCTTCAACTTATCCAACACTTACCATACCTTCTTGATTTTGTAAAAAAGAAATTTATTAACCTAACATAAAAAAAAAAAAAATTACAAAATAGAATAGTAATATATTATAATTTTATTTTTTATCCACTTTTTTAAAAAAACCCATATAAAAAACAAATTGATATAAAAATTGAAAATAAATATGTACAAATTAAAATTATAATATATTACATTATATATAAGAAAATTAACCTAATATTACATTATATTATATTAAAAAAGTATAATATTATATTATAAGAATATAATATTAACGTTTGCTAATTGAAAATAAACCATAAACCATAAATCCTAAACCCTAAACCCAATACGATATTATACTTTTTTATTTGAGTAACAACAATTATACCTTTTTTAAGCTTAATTTTCTTTTTTTAATTGTATTGTCTAACTTTTTTAATTGGTATGAGTTGCAAGAGACCGATCCTTTCAGTTTCCAAACAGCCTACACATCCTTTGATCTGAAATTGAAGTATCATTGGTATTGCTATGAACACCAAAGCCATATCCTTCTTCTCCTTAACCCACCACCAACTTCCCTCGTATCTTCTCATTTTTCTATTTTTATTAGAAGTTGGAGAGATTGAGGATTTGGCCTTCATTTTGTAAATTAGAGTTTAAAGACATTACCATCTTGTGATAAGATTTTTCAAAGGTTAGAATAATACTACGAGGATTGACCCTTGACTTAAACATCGACACATGTTTGTGATAGATTTTTCGTCCAATTTGAGTACTCCATATCATGACAATCAGAAATTGCCAATATCATAGAAAAGACCGATTCATTTGCGGAAAATAAGGGAATCTAATTAACACATCGATTTGTCTCATTCTATCTAAATTCTCCACTTCTTTTCGTGAGTACTTTCTCAAAGTAAAATATGAAAGAGCAAGATTGAAACAGATTGTTCTGACCTAGTGGATATTGTCCAACATCCAGAGGAGTGGCCGGCGTTTTCGATTCTCTCAGTCAAGCTTAGGAGTTTACAAGATCGAATACCCAACTTCTCAATATCTCACATACCGCGAACTATTAATCTAAAGGCGGACTGTCTGGCCCGCTCAGCAAGATCTCGAGTTTTTCCTTTTTCTTATGTAAGCAATCTTCCACCGAGTTGGATCTCCGACTCGAGTGGGTGTTTCTGATTAATAGTTAGGTTGAAAAAAAATAAATAAAAAAAGAGCAATTTCCAAAAATACCATTTTTTAAGTTTTTTTTTCCAAAAATACCATCTTAAAGTTTTTTTTCCAAAAATACCACAATTTTTCCAAAGTTCCAAAAATACCACTTTTTTTTTAAATTCATTTTTAACATTCAAAATTAAACCGTAAACCCCAAACCCAAACCCTACCGCCTAAAACTATACCCTAATTTTAGAATAGTTAACCCAAACCCAAAAAATTTAAATTCTAAATCTTAAAAATCAACTTTTAGAAAAGTGGTATTTTTGGAACTTTGGAGAAAAATGGTATTTTTGAAAAAAAAAAAGTGGTATTTTTGGAAAAAAAACTTTAAGGCGGTAGTTTTGGAAAAAAAACTTCAAATGGTGGTATACGAGGGAATTACTCAATATGAAATATTGTAAGAATGTAGATGAAAGATAGCATTAAATGAACCGGTCACCGATCGCATAAACTACATTACCAAAATTACATTAATTACAATTTTGTTGCTATAATTTAAAGAGATGAAAATGGAAAACAAACAAGCTTCGGCTTTCACTGAGCTATTGGGCCTTAAATCATCCACGGAAAATGAATTTTGGGCCTCCTTACGATACGGTCAACGAGGGTCAGCGAATAAATCAGACGTCCTTTTCTTGCGCCCCACATAAGTCTTAGTGAATCACATGTTTTTTACTTGTCGTTTCTTGCGTTTCAAGTTCTTGTGACGTTTCTTCATTTATTTTATATTTAATAGATTGTTTGTGAATAAAATTAACTATATAAATAATTATTGTTTATTTGTAGCTAACTACACATGGAAATATAATAAACTACATTTAAATATAGTCATATATATATAATAGTGAACTACCATATGGGTGAATATAAGTAGTATAGTTAACAATTTGTGAAAACATTAACTACATACATAATATTTTCATAGTTTCTAATTTATGATATAGTTCACTGTATAATTTTTCTATTCAATCAATAATTAATTATTCTAAAAATTAAAAGACTGGCTATTGTGATATAATTCACTATATAATTTATCCATTTAATCAACAATCAATTAGTTTGAATAGTAAAAAGCTATTTTGTTTTGAGAAAATGTAAAAAACATGATTTTTGTATATATGGCAACTTCAAATTTATTTATAAAATAAAATTAAAATGTGATATTAATACAATGCAAATCTACATTAAATTTGCATTAAATGTGATGAATTTGATGGAATGTATAAAGGGTTAATTATTGGAATAATAGGTTTGAACATATTAATTAATAAAGTAGCATGTTTAATATGAAAATTTAGTAAGTAACAAAGAAAAATAAAATTAAACGATTATATACTTCTATACATTCAATCAAAATTATCACATTTAATGCAAATTTAATGTAAATTTGCCTTGTAGTAAGTATCACATTTTACTTTTTATAAATAAATTTGAAGTTGTCATATATAAAATTAAATTATTTTTTACATTTAAAATTGACATAAAGAAAACATTTTTTTCTTCTACATTATACGTTTATTCAATGAATGAATTATATAGTGAACTATATCACAAATTAGAAACTATGAATATATTATGTATATAGTTAATTTTTTCACAAACTATATTTACGCATAAGATAGTTCACTATTATATACTGTATATATAACTATATCAATGTGTACTAGTTAGTTACAAATAAATATTATTCATTTATATAGTTAACTTTATTCACAAACAATCAACTATACTTGTTATATTCAACAATAGTTCATTATTATATACAGTTAAATATATTCATAAATAATTCACTATTATGCATTGGTGTGAAATTCATTATATCAAGAAAGTAGTTAGTTCACTATTTATATTAATAATTTTCAATTTGTGATATAGTTCACTATATAATATCTTTATACAAACAATAATTAATTATTTTGAAAGGTAAAAAAAATATGGTTATTTTAAGTAAACGTATAATGTAGAAAAAAGAAAAAGAAATGTTATTTCAATAAAATATTTTTTATATATGTCATTTTTAAATTTATTTCTAGATGAAATTTTTTTTTTATTATTTATTACAAATAAATTAACATGAAATATGATGAAATTTGACAACATTATCATTAAGCGTGGTGAAATTTGACAACATTAATTGAATTTATTTTTGGTAAATTAGTCAAATTTAATTTTTCTCTTTGTTAGTTACCCAATTTTCCAATTACACATGTTATTTTATTAATCTATATGTCAAAACATATTATTCCACCTAATTCTCCATGTATAAAAGGATAAAATCATTTAATTTTACTTCTCTTTGACTCTTTGTTATTTATTAAATTTTCACATTACACATGCTACTTTAATAATTTAGATGCTTAAACCTATTATTTCACTAATTTGCTTTTACCTTAAACTTTATGGTTATAATTGTGACACATCGAACTATTTTAGCTACTTGATACATTATTAATTTTTTGTTGTCTATATGGCAAATTATCCCTTTAAATAATAAAAAAGTAATTAAAGACACCATGAAAATCAATAAAGATTGACCCTTGACTTATCCATCAACACATATTTGATGAAACCGTGTAAATTGGGCAAGAAGATATTTGCCAATATAAACGAACGTGTAATTTGGGCCAAGAAAATTATACATTCTTGACAGATTCATTAATTTTAGGAAAAGAGTGGAATCTAATTAACACATTTGTCTGTTTCTATCTAGGGTTAATTAGTGGAATAATAGGTTTGAGCATATTAATTAATAAAGTAGCATGTGTAATATGAAAATTTAGTAAGTAACAAAGAGAAATAAAATTAAATGATTATATCCTTTTATACATTCAATCAAAATTATCACATTTAATGCAAATTTAATGTAAATTTGCCTTGTAATAATTATCACATTTAACTTTTTATAAATAAATTTGAAGTTGTCATATATAAAAATAAATTATTTTTTTACATTTAAAATTGACATAAAGAAAACAATTTTTTTTTACATTATACTTTTACTCAATGAATGAATTATATAGTGAACTATATCACAAATTAGAAACTATGAATATATTATGTATATAGTTAATTTTTTCACAAACTATATTTACGCATAAGATAGCTCACTATTATATACTGTATATATATAACTATATCCATGTGTACTAGTTAGCTACAAATAAATATTAATCATTTATATAGTTAACTTTATTCACTAACAGTCAACTATACTTTTTATATTCAACAATTGTTCATTATTATATATATAGTTAAATATAGTCATAAATAGTTCACTATTACGCAATTTTGGTGTGAAATTCATTATATCAAGCAAGTATTTAGTTCACTATTTATATCAATAGTTTTCAATTTGTGATATAGTTCACTATATAATTTATTTATACAAACAATAATTAATTATTTTGAAAGGTAAAAAAATTATGGCTATTTTAAGTAAACAATGTAGAAAAAGAAAAAGAAATGTTATTTCAATGAAATATTTTTTATATATGTCAATTTTAAATTTATTTCTAGATGAAATTATTATTTTTTATTTATTACAAATAAAATAACATTAAATGTGATGAAATTTGACAACATTATCATTAAGCGTGGTGAAAATTGACAACATTAATTGAATTTATTTTTGGTAAATTAGTCAAATTTAATTTTTCTCTTTGTTAGTTACCCAATTTTCCAATTACACATGTTACTTTATTAATTTATATGTCAAAACATATTATTTCACCTAATTCCCCTTCTATCTATCTCAACTTCTTTTGTTGGCATTTTATCAAAGACAAATATAAAATATCGTATGAAATATGAATGTATATTAAAGAAACTATTAAACTGTTTCGTAAAGATGAGAAATATATCAAATGTTTTATCAAAGCTAAGAAATATATTAAATGATTTATCAAAGATATTTTAATCGAGCTACAATAGATTGGAGCTTTAATTCACCCAAAAAACATAGATTGGAGCTTTAATACCTTAACCCCACTGGCATAAATTTGTATGTGGTCACAAAAAGAAAAGTCTAAAACTAATGAAGTTCGTGAAATTTCGCATAGAGAGAAAATGTTTGTTGGTGTTGATATAACTGAGAACTTCGATATGCTTCATACCTGCTTTTCTTTAAAAAATCTACGATGGTTGTTGGTGTTGGTTCGAAATCATCTGTGGGATTGTAGTAATCATCCCAGTAAAAAGCTGATTTATAACTCCATTGTTGTAGAGTTGTTACTACGCGGTAATAAGATGAAGCGAATGGTGGCTCGTATCTTTCACCAAAGGACATGTTACCCAAACATGATGGTATAACACCTTTGAATTTGTTGTGAGATAGGTCCAGGAGACCAAGTTGACTAAGCTTACATATTTTCTCGGGGATATGACTTCGAAAGCTGTTATTCCCCAAAAGAAGGATAAGTAATCTAGAACTATTGCCAATACATCATTCCAAAAAAATTGTTGTTCCGCAGATCAAGCACCTCTAATACATCAGCCTTGAATAAAGTATCCGGAATTGTGCCCATAAACTCATTGCTCTGTAGTCTTAATTCTTTGAGATATGGAAAATCAAGATTCTTTGGTATTGAACCAGAGAAGCTATTATGTGAGATGTCTATAACCTCAAGACTTGATAAACTCTGTAGCTGATGAGGGAAAGGACCTTTTAGCTCATTTCCCCTCGTGTATAGGTACGAAAGGCCTGACATTCTGCCAATCCAAAGTGGAATGGCACCAGAGATAGACCCTTTGAGTTCAACAGACCTTTCCCGAGACTGTTAAAAATGTTGCCATCAAGATATAACAACATTAAACGAGTAAGATTTGCATGGTCCGGAAATATTTCCCCCTGCAATCGATTATTGGAGAGCCTTAGAACCAACAACGAATAGCAACTACCCAAGAATGTTTTCGGTAGTTGACCAGATAGATCGTTAGAAGACACATCCAACGTTTGTAGACTTTTCATCTCCCCCATAGAAGATGGAATGATTCCATGAAAATGATTCAAAGAAAAGTTCATATACCTCAGCTTTGGGAAGACATTTCCTATGTCTTCTTGAACTGAATCGTATATCTTGTTACTCGATATATCAAGAACTTGCAAGCCATGGACAATCTTAGGTAGCTTAAGCTTAGTCAATGAATTGCTATTCAGTAAAAGTATCTGCAGCTTTGTGTTTTTCTGCACAAGCCAAGTCGGAAAGGCTCCTGTCAACTTGTTATGTGAGAGATCCACGTAGCACAAGTCATGCTGATGAACATGAAAGCTAGGAATTGTGCTTCCAAGATTGACATTCCGTAACCTTAGCCTCTTAAGCTGAAACAGTGGAACCCACGAGCTCTCAGCCTGAGCTTGAATCATACCAACTTTTGATGACAATTCAAATAATGTGAGTCTTGTATGGTTGATCAAGGATTTGAACAAGAAATCACCGTTGAAGTTATTTTGGAGAAGCAAATCTTTGAGTAGCCTGAAAATATTCAAGATAAAAGTTATTCTCACAACACACCCATGGGAGGGTGAACCCCACTGTGATTTAATTTGAAAAAATGAGAAAGATAATGAATGATTTGTAATATATCACCACTGGGGGTTGAAGACAATAGATTCAACTGGAGATCCAACACTTGTAAAGATGAAGGAAACACTTGCATGCTCCATTAGGCAGAATAACAAAAATATTCACCAAACCAAAAAATATACATAATCCTTATCACAATCTGCTTATACTCTATATCACTAACCAACCTATCTAGTGTATGGTCATCTATGCAGAGGTTTACAAAAGATACTTGGACTTGTTGAACAAATTAACCTTCAAGTTAGATTCTTCTGGCGTCTATTCTTATGCTTTAGAGCAAGAGAGTTTTCTGCTCGATCACCATCTTACCTAAGTTGTCTAAGTTGTCTATGTTTTTGCAACTTTGGCATATCTTTGAGTACTGCACCAACACAGTTTTCAAAAATTATATATTCAGTATCCTTTTTTAAGAACTTAGTCCCTTCCTGCAAGAATGTATAAAAAAAAAAGAATTTAAAATTTGTATCAAGAATAATTTACACACACTTACCTTCATTAATAGGTCGAGTGTTGTTGAACCCATTGGCTGCCAAGCTCAAGACTTTTAACTCTACAAGATTTTCTAGACCTGGAGATCCCAAAAACAAAAATGTGGTAGTTATGATTAGAAAGTCCACATGGATGGCTAAATATCATAATTAGATAGTAAAAACCTTGCCACTAGACCTACCTTTAAGTCGGGCTGCCTCTGATAATCTGTTCAAGCTAAGATATTTCGCCTTTTTAAAACCTGCACCAACATATTATGATATCATTAGCGATGATATAAGCCAACAAGAATATATATTCCCTCTTAAAGTATTTTGTTCTTCTCACCATCAGCAGCCTCGACATCGTTTATACTATTTTGACTTAGATCCAATGCTTCCAACTCCCTAAGATTGATTAAACCTGCACACCAATATATCCCTTAGTCAACTTTTTGTTTGGAGAACAAAACTGCTATATTAAGCTTCTTAACGCTACACCTTGAACGGAGAACGAGCTGATCAATTTATTATTAGGGACTAAAGTCTCACATCGGAAGTTGCAGGGGATTTCTTAGCAATATATGAAGGATATGAGTCAATCCATTCATTGCCAATTGGTTTTGATTAGAAGCTCATATTCTAACATCTATTCTAACTCCCAAGTTCAAAACTTTTAACTATGTCATGTTTGCAAGTTCTGCCATACCAAAACCAAAGCAGCATTCAAGACATTAAATAGTTATTCACAAACATCTCATAAGTTTTCATCAAGTAGACAAGAAAGTTAATCGACATTACACATATTAACACACAAAAAGAGACAATGACAACACACATGTCCATTGTTTCCGTAGACTATAAACATGATATTCAAAATACAACACTGGGGAGTCAAATATATTGGTTGGTTTGAGAGGCTCTGGAATTGATCCCTAGCTTTCCCATTTGTTCTTTGGTTCTACGTTACATTGAGAAATTAAGGAAATCAAAGAGATCATTCATTACCATTCGGAGGAAAGAATCCTTTCAGTTCATTGTTTCTAAGATTTAGAGCCCTGAGAGACCTTGCTGCATTTAGAAAAGGGAGAACACTGTTGTTGAGACGATTAGTAGACAAATCAAGGGTCCTCAGCTTCTCCAGTTTCTGAAAACTCTTATAACCTGAAAACCGTAATGAACAAAATTTGAAGATAAATTTGAAAAACATATAATCGTAGCTTCTTTGATAAGAGGCGAGGGTGTACCATGGATGGGATCAAAAAGGTGACTGATCCCATTTCCTGAAAAGTCAATTGTTTCGAGACAAGGGAAGCTATGAAGCAAAGAAAGATTTAATGCCGAAGGCGTATCTGTTAACGTCATGGTACCATTGAGTGAGAGATGGACGATGTGGTGAGCAATAGTTTCACTGCACTTTACTCTCTCCCAAAGGCAGCAGTCACTGTTACTACCATCATCACGCCATGACTTGAGAACACTTCCTTCTTGGGGACTAGGAATAAGATACGACTTGAGTTGCAACAGACCCATCCTTTCAGTTTCCAAACAGCCTACACATCCATTAATCTGGAATTGGAGAATTATTGAAAATGCTATGAGCACCAAAGCCATAGCCTTCTTCTCCTTAAACCCCCACCATTTTCTTATCATTTTTTTTTCTCTGTTTTAATAAGTTGGAGGGATTAGACTTAACTTGTGTCTTCTTCTTCGTCGTCGTCTCCGCTTTAGGTACCGTCACTGTCAGAACTCCGTTCTCCATGGAAGCCTTCACATTATTCTCCAGTCTCTCTCCGCTGATCTTAAGCACAGTATCGTCTTCGATCTCCAATTTAACCTCTTCTTTCTTCATTCCCGGAAGATCCGCCTTGAACACGTGCGCCTCCGCCATCTCTTTCCAGTCCACACGTGCGTTCGCCATCGCTAATGTTTCTCCGGAATGATGGAAGATCCCAAACATGTTGTTGTTTCGCCTGTTGCCGCATTTTAATTCTCATGTTGTTGTTTCGCCTGTTGCCGCATTTTCGGCAGTTGTGTGTTTCCTGGGCCACATTTAGCTTGTGAGACCCAAGTATTCTGACATGAGCCGTATTAAGGACTCTGTTTTTCTTAATGGACTTATGAAAATAATTACACTTGCGATTATACAACGGTTAATTTTACCTTTGGTATGCAGGATCATTGGATCATTCCGAATGGCTATTTTTACGCGATGCTGAAAATTTCCTGTAAATTTTGTCTCCACCGATTTCAATACCATTTATATTTTGAGGCTGGATTTTAACGTAGATTATGATCATATGATATACATATTGTCTTTATTCATACATAATAGTAATACAACACAAAACATGACAACTTTTAAACATAGAAGTATGTATATGGTATAACATAGTGTACCTTGGGCTGACCCACGAAATCAGTTGCAGGCAAAGCAACCTTTGAAGCGCTGAAGATGATGAATCAATATATCGACACGATAAAACCATTCTCGTGACCAGCGTGAGTCTATGCCAAGGAACGCAAACAATGCCAATAATGTTGAGATGTAGACTGCACCACAAGTCCAATAAAACCAGACCATATCTATTACATCATCGCCCTCTTCTTCTTCCTCTTTGGCATGCTTCGATGCACTTGTCTCTAGGACTAGGTTGCAACTTTTCTTGGTAGGAGAGCCACATAGACGAGCATTGCCTATGTAACTCATTTCCCCAAAGGTTAGAAGATGCCCATTGAGAAGGATTTCACCTGACAAATTATTGAAAGAGACATTGAAGTATCCCAAACTGTCGAGGCCAGCTAGCTGAGTAGGGATCTTTCCATCGAGTTTGTTGCTTGACAGATCAAGACTCTCCAAGCAGTGGCGAATCCAGAAAAATATTTTACCTAGTGCAAAAATACTCAAACTAATAAAAACAACTCTAAAATAAATATTTTTTGAAATTTAGCAAGGTTTGAACCTAGGAATGGAAGGTCAAACAAAGAACTACTGACCAAAAGAACTACTAAACTTTTATATGCACAAGCCTAAGTTAATGAAATTTATAAATTATGGTAGGTGACCTACCGTAGGTCATGTGACCTCCTATAGCATAACTTGGCTTCGCCACTGTCTCCAAGTCCTTGAGCTTTGAAATGCTATCTGGTATGGACCCTGTGAGGTGGTTGTTTGACAAATTCAGGGATTTGATCTTCTTAAGATCTTCAATCTCAACCGGAATCTCACCCGATAATTGGTTGCTTGACAAATCCAAACCATACATATCGTCGAGAATATCTCCTTGATATGCTTCATCTCTATTTTTCGTACAAAAATCTATGATGGTTGTTGGTGGCCCTTGAAGATAAAGATCTTCCTCCAAATAGAAAAGATGTGATGCGTAATAAGAACTTGGCAAGACTGTAACGTGTGACCAAATAGATTCCATGCGAAACTGATATCTTTCTCGATCAAAAGACATGTTACCCAAACATGATGGTATGACTCCATTAAATTTATTGCGTGATAAGTCCAAAAGACCAATTTCACTCAGCTGACATATTTTCTCAGGGATATGACTTTGTAAGCTGTTGTTCCCGAGAAGAAGAACAACTAAACTAGTACTATTGCCAATAGTGTTCAAAACCATTCCAGAAAAATTGTTGTTCCGCAAATCAAGCACCTCTAATTCCTCAGCCTTGAATAAAGTGTCCGGAATAGAGCCCACAAAATTATTGCTCTGTATTTTTAATTGTAATAGTTTTGGAAAATCAACATTCCTTGGTATTGAACCAGAGAAACTATTACGTGAGATGTCTAAAACCTGAAGCCATGATAAATTCTGTAGATAATGAGGAAAAGGACCTTTCAGCTGATTTCCGCTCATGTTTAGGTACCGGAGGTTTGATATTCCAGCAATCCAGTGCGGAAGGGAGCCGGAAAAACCATTGTCTGAGACGTCTAGAAAACTTATGTTCTTTGAGTTCACCAAACCTTTTCCAAGACTCCCCTGTAACTGATTGTTGGAGAGCTTCAGAAACCTCAGCGAATAGCAACTACTCCAGAATGTTTTGGATAGCTGCCCAGATAGACGGTTAGAAGACACATCCAGCGTTTCTAGACTTTTCATCTCGCCTATTGAAGATGGAATGGTTCCATGAAAACAATTTGAAGCAAAATTCATATACCTCAACTTTGGAAAAACAATCCCTATGTCTTCTTGAATTGAATCTTGTATCCTATTACTCGAGATATCGAGAGCTAGTAATCCATGAACAAGCATAGGGAGCTGAAGATTAGTCAACGAATTGCTATTCAGTAAAAGCGTCTGCAGCCTTGTGTTATTCTGCACAAGCCAAGTTGGAAATGCTCCTGCCAACTTGTTATGTGAGAGATCAACGTAGCACAAGTCATGCTGATGAACAAGAAAGTCAGGAATCGTGCTGCCAAGAATTAAAGTCTTTAACTTTAACACCTTCAACTGAAACAGTGGAACCCACGAGCTCTCAGCTTGAGTTTGGATCATACCAACTTTTGATGACAATTTGAATACGATGAGCTTTGTGTGATTGACCAAGGATTTGAACAAGAACGAACCATTGAAGTTATTTTGTAGACTTTTAACTCTACAAAAAATTAAGATATAAATAAACAAATGTGGTCATTAATTCTGATTAGAAAGTCCACAGGGATAGCTAAAGATCATAATTAGCTGGTAATATCTCTGCCACTAGACCTACCTTTAAGTTGGGCCGTGTTTGAGAAATTGTTGCCGCTAAGATCTAATGTTTTCAGCTTCGTCATTTTTAACCCTGCACCAAGACATTTTGATAACATTAGTGATGTTATAAGCTAACTAAAATTTCTTCCCTTTTAAATTATTTTGTTATTCTCACCATCACCAGCACCAGCCTCGATGTCGGTTATAAGATTGTAACCTAAATCCAATACTTCCAACTTTTTAAGATTGATTAAACCTGCACACCAATATATATATCCTTGGTTGTCTTTATTTTTGTTTGGAGAACAACACTGTAAAATTAGGCTTCTTAACACAATACCTTGAACGGAGAAGGAGCTGTTAAATCTATTCGCCATCAAATTTAACAGTTTTAACTCGGTCATGTTTGCCACTAATATCTCACAGAAGCCTGATATCATTAGCCATGTTATAAGCTAACACTAATATTTTCCCTCTTTTGATTTTGTCTGTCTCACCATCACATGCCTCGACGTCAGTTATAAGATTGGAACTTAAATCCAATACTTCCAACTCCCTGAGGTTGATTAAACCTGCACACCAATATCTCCCTTAGTCATCTTTTTGTTTATTTTCTCTTAATTTTTTGTTACCAAACTGTAATATTAGACTTCTTAACACAATACCTTGAACGGAAAAGGAGCTGAATTTATTCCTGTCCAACTTCAACACTTTTAACTCTGTCATGTTTGCAAGTTCTGCCATACCAAAACCAAAGAAGCTTTTAAAAAGGTTAAATGATAATTAACACACAGAAATACCAGATAGTGACCACATGAAATTTAAAATACAATAGTCTAGAACTGATCCCTAGCTTTCCGATTTGTTCTTTGGTTCTACGTTACTATGAGAGATAAAGGAAATGAAAGAGATCATTGATTACCATTCGGAGGAAAGACACCTTTCAGTTCAATGCTACCAAGATTTAGATCCACGAGCGACCTTGCTGCACTTATAAAAGGGAGAACACTGTTGTTGAGTTCATTGGAGGATAAATCAAGGGTCCTGAGCATCTTCAGTCTCTGAAAGCTCTTATAACCTGAAAACCGTAATGAACCAAATTTGGAGATAAATTGGAAAAAAAAAGAAATATAATTGTGGCTTCTTTGAAAAGAGTCAAGGACGTACCACGGATAGGATCAAACAAGTGATTGATCCCATTCAATGAAAAGTCAAAGGTTTTGAGTTGAGGGAAGCTATGGAGCAAAGACAGATTTAGAGACAGAGGCGCATCCCCGTGCGAATATTCGTTGAACATGATTCCAGTCAGCGAGAGGTATACGATATGGTTTCCAATAGACTCATTGCATTGTAAGCTCTCCCAAAGGCAGCAGTCACTGTTACTAGCACATTACTCCATGATTTGGGAAGATTTTCTTCTTTAGCATTAAGGACATTCTTGAGATACGACTTGAGTTGCAACAAACCGATGCGTTCAGTTTCCAAACAGCCTACACATCCTTTGATTTGGAATTGGAGAATCATTGTTATTGCTATGAACACGAAAGCCATATGCTTCTTCTCCTTAACCCACCACCAGCTTCTCTCGGATCTTCTCATTCTTTTTCCCTCTAGATTTTAGAATTAGACAGATGAGAATTTGGTCTCATAATAAGTTAGAGAGCTTTAGTACCTTACCCCACTGGTATAAATTTGTAAGAAAAGTCTAAAGTCAATGAAGACTGCCCCATGACTTCAAAAGAACATTTACATAATCTTCTGTTAATTGATGATATAAGTAATCAACCCTAATCGTTTACATAATCTTCTGTTAATTGTATAATAGTAATCAACCCTATAAGTTTTGGTCAAATTAGACGGATTTCATGACTTTTACACAAAGATGATTAAAGAAGTCAAATTCTATGAATGGTGAAATAATAATTTCATTTTGGCCACAAAACAGAGCAAAAAGGAAACGTAAAACTTGACTTTGTTGTTGTTCTTGCTTATGAACTCTAATGAGAATTTTGATAATTCACTAACAGTTATAAAGCGCCATTATTTACGTTAATAGACTTAACTTGTGTCTTCTTCTTGGTCTCCACTTTAGGCACCGTCACTGTCAACACTCCATTCTCCATTGAAGCCTTCACTTGATCCATCTTCACATTATTCTCAGGCAACCTAAACTTCCTCGAGAACTTCCCGCTCGATCTCTCCACCCGATGCCACGTGTCGTCCTTCTTGTCTTCCTTCTCCACGTGTCTCTCTCCGCTGATCTTAAGCACAGTGTCGTCCTCTATCTCCACTTTAACCTCCTCTTTCTTCATCCCCGGCAGATCCGCCTTGAACACGTGCGCCTCCTCCGTCTCCTTCCAGTCCACACTGCGCGTTCGCTATCGCAGTTGTTTCTCCGGAGAGAGATGTAAGATCCTTGAATGGATCCCAAACGTCGAGAGAGAAGGGATCGAATATGTTGTTGTTTCTCCTGTTGCCGAAGATGCTTCGAATCAGCGACATTTCAAAATGCTACTTGAGATAAAAATAAGAGAAAATTAGACAGAATGTCACATTTTGAGTTTTAGTGGCACTTAATGTCACATGAAAGTTTGACTACCACTAAATGTCACTTACACAATGATATTCCGAAAATGATCATGTTGTATGTGTGTATGACTTCTGATTTTAAAAGAGAGAGAGAAAGGCTAGTATCAGATTAGTAGACTTATAAAGTACAATTATTAATGGGTGATATGATATATAACAACTAGCAATAAAGGCAATTAATGTGATGTAGCAAACGTGTACTACCAATTACGTATACAACACATAACTTACAGGAATTATAATATTTTTAATTTATAATTGTGGTAAAACTGATTATGTGTAGAGAAATGGAGAGAGATAATCTTTAGAGCACCATTTTCAAAAAGACACAATAATTGGTGAGGCCTAGCGTACACCACGCAAAGAATGCCCAGATACGTACACAGGAGGTACAAGTATATTGTGCATGGGTGAGAATAATACATCAAATGCACCTAATTTGGGTGTACGTGATGAACAAAACGCAGATGGAGGCTTCGAGTTATATATATCTACGTACACCATGAATGTTGTACACGCCATCACGTACACCGAGAGGAGTGCGGGGGAAACCAATAGTGTACAAGATAACGCACCAATTGGTGTGGTACAACGTACACCACGCACATAAATACCAAATACGTAAATGGGCGGTACAAGTTTGATGTGCGTGGGTGAGTGTAGTACATCAAGGACACTATGTGTCCATGGTGTACGTGGAGCAATTGACGGACATGGTTTGATGTACACCATTGAGGTTGTACATGTGGTGGATAGTGATAATAATACTCGGGAGACACGTAGGATTTATGTAAAGATGCACATCGATTACGAAGCAATCTATAACATTTAAACTACAATTATTGAAAATACACGTATGGACTTACAAACAAAATATCCATGTATGTGGTACTTCTTCCGTCCATCTAGTAGATACAACCTACACCGTAATAGTGTACAAATGACATACATATAGCGTACATTCAAGTTGTACATCAGGTGCTTTGCCGGACTGTACATCATGCTCATGGTGTACATCATGCTCATGGTGTATAGTCTCCGGCTCATGTACTGTATCAGGTGGATGTACACATTGATGCTGGTGTACAGTCTCAGGTTGTTGTACGTCTAAGTTGTTGTATTTTGTTCTCTTTGTGGACGTACATCTTTTCTTTGTGGACCTACATCTTCTCTTGAACGTACAAGATTGCCGGAAAAAAAGAGTTGGGCAGTCCAATAGCAAAGAGTTTACCAAAATTGGAATTAAAGAGGAAATCAAGATCCTTTGTGCTCGCCAACGACTCACCGATTAGATCGAGAAGTTCCGACTTCGAGTATGCGTTAAGGTGAACGGTAGAATTATTTTTTTTAGCCGGAAAAGCTGCTCCGGTAACATTTACGGAGGCAGCGGCTCGTCTACCGGCGGTTTGGTTGGAAGAATGTCTGGTATTGACACAATCACTTTGTTAGGATTTGATATAGAGAGATTTTTTCTCAAAATTTTAGTATTTGAAAGAGAGAGAGTTAGATAAGAAAGTGTATAGAGAATTGAGAGAGAAATGAGAAAATAAAGAGGGTCTCGTAAATGATTTCACACAATTATCAATGGAACAAATAAAAATAAAAACCAAATACAACTCAGTTTGAAAAGTTGTGAGACATTATTATAATAAAAGCAATGAGAACTCGTAATGTCAGATGGCTTAATAAAGTGAGCAAGCTTTTGTCAAATCAAATTCTCCACGTTTCTTCTTTGTATGTATATAACAAGGGGTCACATATGTATGTAAGTGACAAAACGTGTTATATCAGTTTCCGGTTGTGACATATCTATAATTCTAGTTTGAGATTGTGACTTCTTTGTAATTTTTTCTAAAAATAATAACGACTTTCCGACGAATTCGATTTCTAAGGAAAGCAACTGAGTCAGATGACATATTCATGGTGGTGACAAAGAAATCTCCAGAGCTTCTCGATTTTCCCGAAATGTTTAGAAGACGAGACAAAACCATAAGACTCCAGACCTAGGTTGCATAGAAATTCTATTTTCTGACGTTTCATGCTTCGGAATCGGAATGGAATCGTCGTGGAATCGCGATTCTAAAAATTATCATTTTGGAAGCGTCTTGGAAGCGTCTAATTCCAATTTGGAAGCGCCTTGGAAGCGTCTGATTCCATTTTGAAATCACGATGGAAACTTCTTTTCATTTTGGATGATAAAAATTAAATATTAGAAAACTTAAAAGAGTTTGATATTTTTATAACTTAAAGAGAAAAATCCTTAAAAAATATGAATCATCGCATCCCTAGTCACTAAGAAGTAAGAACGATTATGATTTCGCTCACAATCTCTATAGAATGACTCTTTAAGCTTCCAATGTATCTCTCGGCAATCTCGTAGAAAAACATGATATATTTCATACTATATGTAATGAAATTATTTTTGAAAGATATGAATTTGAACATTTTTCCTCGACAAACCAAGAAGCAATTTTATTTTATGGAGCAAATGAAAACCATCATGAATATGATAGTCTAAGGTTTTAGTATTATGGATTGATTATTCTAGTTAAGTTACTTAATACTTTTATGTATTGGATTTATGATCCAATTTGTAAACGAAGTTTTTCAATTTGGTTTAGTTTTAAATATTAAAAAGTATTTATATGTATATATAATTAATTTAGTTCTACGCTTCCAAAACGTACTCGCTTCGTAAATTTTCTAAAAAAATCGCTTCCGCGTTTCCGAACGTTTCGTTTCCCGTACATGTTTCCGATTCTAACATGGACACGTATCAATTTTCGGCAGTTATGTATTTCCTGGGCCATATTGGGCTTGTGAGGCCCAAATATTCACAAGCCGAATATTCTGACATGAGCGGTATTAAGGACTTTGTATATCTCTTTGGTTTGGTATTCGTTTTTTTCATTCATTTGATATTCTTACTTCTTCTATAATGTATTCGTATTTCAATAAAGTAGAAATTTCAAATTTGTGAAACTTTTTCAATACCATTCATATTCTTTGGAGCGGATTTAAACATACACGACGATCATATGATATTCAGATTGTCCTTATCTTATTATATAAAGAAAAATTTGTCAAAATTGTAACTCACAAGATCATAACATTGTGTCTAATATCGATCGAGATGATGACACGTGTTAAATTTCAAAATAGTATTAAAAATGGAAAATTAACAAAATAATTGTTAAATAACTAACTAAACTATATATAAAATGGAAAACACACAAAATCATTGTTAAGTAACTAAACAATTTGTAAATAGGTGAATTCCTAATAGTCCGAGTTAAAAAGATAACAACAATATAATTACTGTTAAAATAATTTTACAGGTTTTACGAGATTATCAACATGAAATTTGAATTAACTCTACATTATTTGAATTATTTTATGATTTTATGACGTAATTAATATATATGCATTATGGGTAAAAATACTGTATTTCCATTTGTTATTAGGAATCTAACGGAAAACTCTAGACGCTTTTCAGTTTTCAAGTGTTGCTCTTTTCCGCAGTCTGTGTATTTCCTGGGCCATATTGGGCTTGTGAGGCCCAAATATTCTGACATGAGCCGTATTAAGGACTTTGTATATCTCTGGTTTGTAGTACAGTATTCGGTTTCTTCATTTATTTGATTTTCTTTCTTCATCTGAAATGTCTTCATATATCTCAATAATGTTATAATTTCAAATTTGTGAAACTTTTTAATACCATTCATATTCTTTGGGATGAATTTGCACATACACAATGATCATAGAATATTCAGATTATTCTTATGCAAACATTATACAACACAAATAACAACCAAACATGACAACTTTTTAACACAGACTCATATGGTGTATATAGTGTACCATGGTCCATGGCTGACCTACTGGATCAGTTGCAAACCGAACAAACCTTGAAACGTTGAAGATGATGAACCAAGAGATCAACCCGGTAAAACCATTCACGGGACCAGAGTGAATCTATGCAGAGAAACGCAAACAAGGCCAATAATGTGGAGATGTAGACTGAACCACAAGTCCAATAAAACCACAACATATCTATCACATCATTTCCCTCTTCTTCTTCTTCCTCTTTGGCATGCTTCGATGCACTTGTCTCTGGGACTGGGTTACAACTTTTATTCGTAGGAGGGCCACATAGACGAGCATTGCCTATGTAACTCATTTCCCCAAAGGTTAGAAGATGGCCATTGAGAGGGATTTCACCTGACAAATTGTTGAATGAGACATTGAAGTATCCCAAACTGTCGAGGCCAGCTAGCTGAGGAGGGAGTTTTCCATCGAGTTTGTTGCTGGACAGATCAAGACTCTCCAAGTCCTTGAGCTGTGAAATGCTATCTGGTATGGACCCTGTGAGGTGGTTGTTTGACAAATTCAGGGATTTGATCTTCTTACGATGTCCAATCTCAACCGGAATCTCACCCGATAATTGGTTGCTTGACAAATCCAAACCATACATATCGTCGAGAATATCCCCTTGATATGCTTCATCTCTGTTTTTTGTTAAAAAATCTACGATGGTTTCTGGTGGTCCTTGATCATACTCACCACTCTCGAAGTAGTTAAGATGTGATGCGTATTGGCAATATGGCAAGGCTGTAGAGCCTGGCGAGGAAAATGCCCGAGAAAGCTGATATTTTTGTGGACCAAAAGACATGTTACCCAAACATGATGGTATAGCGCCTTTGAATTTATTGTGAGATAAGTCCATGAGACCAACTTTACTTAGCTGACATATATTCTCAGGAATATGACCTTGTAAGCTGTTGTTCCGCAGAAGAAGAACACGTAAATTAGATCTCTTGCCAACAGTGTTTAGAATCTTGCCAGAAAAACTATTGTTTCGTAAATCAAGCACCTTTAGGTACGTAGCCTTAAAGAAGCTGTTCGGAATTGAGCCCACAAACTTATTGCTTTGTAGTTTTAATTCCAAAAGCCCGTGAAAATCAACACTCTTTGGTATTGAACCAGAGAAGCTATTACGTGAGATGTCTATCACCACAAGCTCTGATAAATTCTGTAGATGATGAGGAAAAGGACCTTCCAGATGATTTCCGCTCATGTTTAGGTGCCCAAGGCTTGACATTCTACCAATCCAGTGTGGAAGGGCGCCGGAAAAACTATTATCTGATACGTCTAGATATCTTAAGTTCTTTGAGATCAACAGACCTTCAAGACTCCCATGGAATTGGTTGTTGGAGAGCTTCAGAACCCTCATGAAGTAGCAACTACTTAGAAATGTTTTAGGTAGTTGCCCATATAGACCATTAGAAGACACATCCAAAAATTCTAGACTTTTCATCTCGCCTATTGAAGATGGAATGGTTCCATTAAAATGATTTGAAGAAAAGTACATATACCTCAGGTCTGGAAAGACTATCCCTATGTCTTCTTGAATTGGATCGTGTATCTCATTACTCGAGATATCGAGAGCTTGTAAGCCATGAACAAGCTTAGGCAGCTGAAACTCTGTTAACGAATTGCTATTCAGGAAAACAATCTGCAGCCTTGTGTTATTTTGCACAAGCCAAGTCGGAAATTCTCCTGTCAACCTGTTATGTGAGAGATGAACGTAGCACAAGTCATGCTGATAAATAAGAAAACCAGGAAATGTGCTGCCAAGAATCACATTATGTAACTCTAGCCCCTTTAGCTGAAAAAGTGGAATCCACGAGCTCTCAGCCTTAGCTTGGATTATACCAACTTTTGATGACAACTTGAATACGGTGAGCCTTGTTTGATTGACCAAGGATTTGAACAAGAACGAACCGTTGAAGTAATTACCAAGAAGCGACAAGTACTCAAGCGCTGATGGTAGACCAGACACAAATGAAGACAAGTTTCCGTTCAATTGGTTGTACGATAGATCAAGAGTGCGAAGACGGCTCAAGTTACCCAAACAATATGGAAGATTTGTCAACGCATTGAATCTTAAATTCAGCTCTCGGAGGTTTGTTAATGCGCAAATCTTTGAGAAGCCTGAAATTGTTGAAAACAAGAGTTGTTCTCACAACACATCCATGAAGAATTCAGTTGGGAGGATAACTAAACTGTGACTGGTTTGTAAAGATATTACCTTTGAGGGTCAATGATAATTGAGTATATCTAAGATCCAATACTTGTAATGATGAAGGAAACACTAAAACTGCAATTGGAAGGATAGATAAATAAATTAAAACCTTGCATGTGTTCCATTATGCGTCCTCTAGAATAACGAAAATATTCAGCAAACCAAACAATATTTAGAATCTTTATCACAATCTGCTTATACTTTTACTTCACTAACCGACCTAGATAGGTTAGTCAATAGTCACAGCTAAAAAATTTTTGTGAAGTGCCACTTTATATAATGTCATATTTAAAAAAAAAATTCATAAAGCCACTTTCAAAATATAATTGATTTAAAATATTATTTATGTTATGTTCGAATTTAGTTTTTATGGTTGAACGTTTGTTAGGGTTAAACCATTTTAAGTTCATAATCATCAAGTAGAGTTTTGGAAAATATATTTGACTTGAATCTATTTAAGAATTAAAAATTATTTGTGAAAGATATATGCAAAGAAAGAAGATAAACGTGACGCAACACGTTTGTTTATAGTGCTTTTTTTCTGGGAAGAAAAAAAAGACAGAAGAGAAATATATACAATTTGGTTGGTGAGGGGTACATAAGAAGATGTTTATGAGGAGATGTTAAGTGTCATACCAATCAGAAGAGACGAAGAAATGTATTAAGATAAAGAGAAATGAAACATTTTCATCGTCTTTAAGTATCCACATATTCTTCTCTCTATTTTATACTTCGGAAGATTATATTGTTAATGTTAGTCTATGCTAATTTTGTTACTTTCTGCAAGAAATTAACCTGAGTTATCTTCATTACTTTAAAATAATACAATTATTTTATAAAAAACAATTTATCCATGAATTAATGAACCTTTTAACTCATTTAAATAGAAGAATTCATTGGAAACATCGATATAGAGAAGTAGTTATACAGTTGTATTTTCAAAAAGATAACCTGAATTATCTTTAATTACTTCAAAATAACACATGTTTTACTAAGGATGCAATTTAAGTATGAATTAATGAATCTTCTCCTATAAGTGCATATTAATATTATAACCTTATAATTACTACAAGATTTTTTAGACCTGTGGATCAAAAAAAACAACACAAAGTGAAGTTCCCTAAAATATTACATTTTGAAGTTTTTTTCTCAAAAATACCACCTTAAAATTTTTTTTTCTAAAAATACCACAATTTTTCCAAAGGTTTAAAAATCAACTAATACACCTTTTTAAAGTTGATTTTTAAGGTTTAAAATTTAAAAATTTTGGGTTTGAGTTAACTATTCTAAAATTAAAATATAGTTTTATGATTTGGGTTTGGGGTTTACGGATTAGTTTTGAATGTTAAAAATGAATTTTTAAAAAGTGGTATTTTTGGAACTTTGGAAAAAATGTGGTATTTTTGGGGAAAAAAAAACTTCAAGATGGTATTTTTAGAAAAAGACTTTAAAAAGTGATATTATTATAAATTGCCCAAAAACAAATGTGAATTCGTGGATGGCTCTCGATCAAAAACTACCTTTAAGTCGGGCTCCTTCTGAAAATCTGTTATAACTAAGATCTAACATTTCCAGTTTCGTCATTCTTAACCCTGCACCAACAAGATATAATTAGCGATGTTATAAGCCAACAGCAGGAATATCTTCCTTCTGTTATAAACCCATTTAGTGGATGCCCATTAGAGGCCCATGTTCTAGAGTATTCCTAAACCCTAGTTCCTCTCTTAGTATTGTATTCCTATATATACTCTGTATCTCTCATGGAATAATACACAACACAATTCTCTTTTTGTCTTCTTTACTACAACACGTTATCAGCACGAGCATAGCCGTCTGAGCACAAAACCCTAGCCGTCTAAGCACAAACCCTAATTGACGTTACTTTCATTCTTCGACGATGTCGCCGATCTATTATCTCCGATTTCTCAAGATAAGTTCACATCTCGTTTATGTGTTAAAAAATACAATTGTTCTGTACTTTAATAATTAGTCATGTTCTGAATATTAACGTAGCCATCTATTTTGCTATATGATATTCATCAGATTATACCCCATCGTGCATCAGATTATACCCACTCGTCTTTGTCCACGATGGTGGACCGAAACCATTGGGAAGAGATTAGCTAGCCAATGATGTTTCTGTTTCATGACTCCGTCTCCGTTAACGATCGAGATAAGTGCCACCTCGTTCTTTATAATCACCACATCATGATCATGCTTATTCGTTAGGAAACACAAATTATTCATGCTTTGATGATTAATCATGTTTTAATTAACTTTATCACGTGGCATAAATAAGTTATTGCATCAACAATTAAATTGGTTATCATAATTGCTTATGTCTCGAGCAATTGATTCTGTGTGGGATTTAGTATCATGATATATGATTCTTTAATAATCACTAGATTGAATCTATTTTATTTTATTTTTGTAAACGTTTTTAAACACAATACAATCAGAGCATATTATTATAGTTTTGCATGGTTGTTGTTGTTTGATTGTTTTCATATACATACTGATTTTATATGGAAGTTTGGCCATTGAGAAACATAAACCACTGATGATGTCGTCTCGTGTTAGATCTTGGATCTCTGTTGCACTTACTTGAGACAAGTACTATCTATCCATCAAGTTTCATTTTTATACATGGTCAAATAAAGTTTGATTAGCTAAATTTTGATTAGCCAATTGTGATGGTCTTAATAAGACTAATACTTAGTCTAATACTTAGTCTTGAATGAATAAGATGATCACAATAATATCCTTGTTCATCGTGAGATTCAATTCGAGATTGATGAACCTGAAGTTCCATCATCTCAAGGGAAGGAAATAGAGAATCTCACATAGACCATAAGTGACAAATGTAAAAGATTATGATCACTCTTGGATGATTATGAAAGTTTACTTCAAGTGACAGAGTTTGACCATAAAGATTTACAAAGTGATAAATCCAGAAGATTATGATCACTGTCTGAGTATGATCTCGAGGGTGAGAATTAGAGAATCTCACAAAAACCATAAGTGACAAATCCAGAAGATTATGATCACTGTATGAGTATGATCTCGAGTAAGAGAATTAGGAAATCTCACATAGACCATAAGTGACAAATCCAGAAGATTATGATCACTATTTGATGATTATGAAAATTTACTTCAGGTGACATATCCAGAAGATTATGTTCACTGCTTGACCATAGAGATTAAGTCAGAGCAATTCTTAAAGGAAAGGTATGATCACCAGAATGTGATATTTCCTAAAGCCTAAAATGATTGGTTGATATTACCTACAAGACATGAAGTCTTTAAGTGAATATAATTCACCTATGTTAGAATTACTTGTAATTTAATATCTCTTATAGAGACATACTTAAACTTAATTTCATGCAAGTAATGTTGTCGTGTGGACAGCAATTTGTGAAAAGAGATTTAATGAGTTTTTCAGAACTTATATCTTATCTCAATAAGGAAATTGCTATATAATTGGTCGTAAATGTGAAAGTGGATATGAATGTGGTTATGGTCAAGATCGAGATCGAAAAGTCTCTATCGGGAACTCATATTTTCACCAGAAGTGAGAAAATTGAGATGGTTATAAGTCAAAGATATGTGAATCATTTTGAAAATGAACGAATCTATTGAGAGTACAATACAAGGTATTACATGGCTTATTGAATGCTCAACCAGAGCATATATATAAATGCTCCAGAAGAGCACATTGATAATATTGCATATGGGAATGTAGTTGGTATATTTATGCATTGATTCTCATAAGTCTCAAAAGTTAGAAGGATTTAAGGTATAATACATGTCCCGAGCAAGATATGTTATTGATTCTAAAAAGGGATTCAATTTAAGATTGATAAAATCAGTGTTATCATCTCGAGGAGAGTTAAAGAATCCCACATACCATAATAAGTGAAACATTCAGAAGATTATGTTCACACTAAAACTAAGTAAATGAATCCAGAAGATTCATAAGACTATGTTTATACGAATCTTTCATAACATAAATGTATGAGATTTTTAGAAAAAATCATCTTGAGACAACAAGTAAAGAAAATGTAAATACCTTAGTATTTCCCAAGAGCAAAAGTATTTTTGTGAAACTACTTGTATTTTGTACTACACAAAGATTTGTAGAATGGAGAAGAAAAGATATAGTAAATCAGAAGTTTATGAAATATATTTTTATTTGGCATGAATCGGTTAGACCATTACGATTCAATAGTGATGCGAAAAGTAATATATGTAGACAATCATTGAAGAACTAGAATATTCTTCGTAAAGATTTGTCATGTGATGTTTGCTGATAAGATAAATTAATGTATGGTTTTCATGGGGAAAATTGCTCAAATGGCCTCCTCACTTGAATTTAAATCTAACTAGCCCTCACTAAATCTAAGTGGCCCTCTCTTTTTGCAAACACAAATTTTCACCCATTTACCCCTTTTTATTATATCATTATTTACTTAATTCTCAATTAAGTATTTCATTAAATTTGTCAACAACCAATCAATAAATTAACAAACAACAACCAATCATATGCTTCCACATCATCCTCTCCCTCTTCTTTCTTCTTCTTCTACGCTTGCTCACGAAACAAAAAACCTAAAACAGAGAGCAACTCGTTTTCTTTCTTTTTTATGAGTTTGACGTTCTCCTTTTCTTTACGAGTGTTCACAACGAGATTTTAAGGTAAGATCTTCTTTAAGAGTCTTTACCTCTCTTTTAAATAGTTATTCTTAAAATGGAAGTTTGATTGTAGATATGAAAATTTGTTATTTTTGTATGATAATATGGATAATGAACTTATTTTGAAAGTCTCTTAGGGTTATGACATGATTTGGTGGTAAAATACTAGCTGAATCGTTGTGAATCAGATGTAAATCGAAATTGCAGAGGTATAACTTTAAACATTGGTACTAATAAGACTGCTCAGTATTACTAACCTAACTGGTACTAATAAGATTAACTGGTACTAATGAGAATAACTCGTATTACTTGACAAACTGATAATGTAGTAACAATATTTGTTTGTTATTCTTTCAGGGCACAATGTGTAAAACTTGTTGCACAATCATATGTTTTGCTTATGGAGGATCTTATACAAGGGAAGGTGATTACACAAGATGGAGTTCAAGAGGCGATGAAATTCACACTTTACCAATGCGGACGGCACCAGAGGAAGTGACGTATTCGACGTTAGTTGATGGAATCAACAGGAAAATGATGATAGATGAAGCTACAACGCAGCTTAAACTCAGTTACTTTCCGTTGGTATGGGATGGTACAGTACCATCATATATCTCAAATGATGATGGGGTTTTTAGTTATCTAATGCAAGTGAATGGAGATGGCCGTAGAAGTCTTTTGCATGTGGAGCTCATTGAAAATGTTGAACAAGAGGGTCGAGAAGTTGAAGTTGGTGTAGGTGATGGTTTGGTAACTCTGTACACCAGCGAACACACGGAACACCATGAGCTAGCACAACGAAGTATAACTGGTATAAAAATGGGAAATTGTTTTGTGTTCTTTCTGTCTGGTACTACTAGGTATTAATGGTATAAATAAGTGGCTATGTTTTTATTACAGATCATGAAGAACTTGGTACATATGACGACGCTAATGAGGATTACTTTGGTCTGTATGAAGACAATAATGAGGATAACTTTGGCACGTATGAGGGACCAGATGGTGTGGAAGGAGTGGGGCATGTAATTAAAGAATGGGAAGATGGTATGGATATCACTATTGGCCAAGAATTTCGAACTAGGCAAGAAGTGAAAGATTTGGTTCAAATAGCTTCACATCAAAATTGTTTTGAGTATGTGGTAAAAAAATCTGGACCCCTTCGATATGTGGTAAAATGTTGTGATATTAGTTGTAAGTGGCATCTACGTGTTGCTCCGCATACAAAAGGTGATCGTTGGACGGTTAGAACTTACAACAAGATGCATACATGCTCTCGAGCTGATGCAAGCACAAGGAGAAAGAGAAGGAAAGGGACAGCAAAAATGGTTTCATCTATTGTGCAGGAAGATTATCCAGGTGTTTTGACGACTCCTGTTCCGAAAAGTTTGGTAGAGTTGGTTAAAGTAAAAGCTAGTGTTGATATATCATACTCTACTGCATGGAGAGGAAAAAATGAAGCTGCTAATGTCGTGCGAGGAAGTCCAGAGGAAAGTTATCAAATGTTGGAGTCTTATATGTACATGCTAAAGGAAAAGAATGAGGGTACAAAAACATGTGTGGTATGGGACGACCAACACATGTTTAAGTATTTGTTCTTTGCGCTTGGAGCTTGCATTGAAGGGTTTAAAGTCATGAGAAAAGTCCTCGTTGTGGATGCCACCCACCTTAAGAATGCATTTGGTGGAGTTCTTATTGTTGCTACGGCTCAGGATCCTGATCGCCACCACTATCCAGTTGCTTTTGGTGTAGTTGATGGTGAGAAAGATGATAGTTGGATGTGGTTTATGGAGCAGTTGAAATTAGTAGTACCAGATGATGATGAGATAGTTTTTATAACAGATAGAAATCGAAGCCTCATCAAATCAGTTCGTGTGGTCTTTCCGTTGTCTAAACATGGGTATTGTATCTACCATTTGTCTCAGAATGTGAAAGGACGCGTTTATGGATCGAAGAAAAATACTGTTGCCGATAAGTTCATGGAATGCGCTCATGCTTATACGGAGGCCGAGTTCCTAATGCTTTATGCTGCATTTGAAAGACGGTATCCTACTGCAGTTGAGTATCTGAAAAAAAGTGTTAAGGTGAATAAATGGGCAAGGTGTTATTTTCCAGGTCAAAGGTACAACTTAGAGACAAGCAATTCTGCAGAGTCCATCAATTCTGTTTTGGTAGAAGCAAGGGCGTACGCGTTATTACCCATGATTGATGTGATTGTTGGAAAGTTGGCTGAATGGTTCAACAAACATAGGAAGAGTTCTCGTGAAGTGTGTTTGTCAAAGAAGTTGGTGCCTTTTGTGGATAATGTGATTCATGAAAGTTTACTGATTGGAAAGAAATTGAAGACGTATGAGTTAAACAGCTTCACCCATGAGTACCATGTGATAGGATTGGATGGCAAGAGTTTTTTGGTTAATTTGACCGATAAAACTTGCAGTTGCAAGTATTTCGATATAGAGAGGTACCCATGCGTGCATGCAATAGCCGCTATTCTCCGATTAAGCGGAGAGACAGAAGTTCGGATATATGAGTTTGCAACAAAATATTATCATATGGATCACTGGATAAAGGCGTATCGCAAGACGATATATCATGTACCCCATAAGTCAACTTGGATTGTACCTGACAACATACGAGATTCGATTGGCTTACCTCCGCCACATGAAAAACCGGGCAAAGGAAGAGGACAACAAAACCGGTACGCGTCAGAGGGAGAATCTAGAGGGAGAGGAAGAGGAAGAGGACGAGGAAGGGGAAGAGGAAGAGGACGGTCAAGGGGACTGGGAAGACTATATGAGTATCTTGTGAGCGGTAGCGACACCAATGGGGACGAGGCGTAGGATATTTCCGTTGTAATTATGTGTTCTTTCTGTTCGGTATAACTAGGTATGAATGGTATAACTGGATGACACATTTTGTGTGTTCTCATTGTTTTCTATGTGTACTTTTGATTAATTTATGTACTTTATGCTTATTTATAGATGTTGGAGTAATTTATACTATGGTACCAGTGGGTACTCATGAGTATAAATAATGAATGTATACAAATATCACTTTTTCTACTAAAACTACCTTATACATATGGATAATGTGTGAATACAAACCTTATTTATATGTCAAAACACTAAATATGGTGTGTTCAAACATTTTTATACACGAAACTATGTAAAATGTATTAAAATGGAATAATTTGATTAATACTACTACAAAACGTATAATTTTAATATGGTACTACTAATTATACGTGAAAATATTGAAAAGTATAACTATGAGCATATCAGTACTACTGAATATTAAGTATGACTACAAGTAAAATTTTAATAGTTTTTAAATTTTTTACGGCGCAGGTGTTTAGTGTTTTTATATTTATTTTTTTGCTTATTCCACGTTTTAAAAGTGTTTTTCTCTATCAAGTTACTTCACTTATAAATACTACTCATACTAGTAATATTCTAACCTCAAATTTGGTCATGATATAACTTAAAAACTAACATTACCAACAACCAGCATTTACCTAAAAACATCAATTCAACATCCAAGTACCTAAAAATAGATTTTAACATCCAAGTACCTAAAAACAACAGTTTAACATCCAAATACTTAAAAACATTTTAAGTCTTCTAATACTTAAAAACACACTCAAAAAGTCTTATAATACTTAAAACAACAACCAAAGCAATCCAAATATTCCAAGCCTCACTTCTTTGCCTTCTTCGTGACCTTTTCCTCCTCTGCTACATTACTTTGTCGAGTGTTATTTCTCGTCCTTTTCTTCGAAGCGGCGATTTCAGTCTTTTTTGTAGTCTTTTTATTCCCACCCGTAATGGCAGCTTCTCCTTCCTTCTTGTTTTTCCCTTTCCCATCAGACGTAAACGGATGTGTCTTGAACTTTGATGGTCTGGTATTTCTCTTCACCCTTGGAGTACGACTCTTCTGATTTCCTTTCTTATGAACAGGCTCAGTCGTTACTTCTTCTTGTTCACTTACTTCTTCTTGTTCACTTTCTTCTTCTTTTTCTTCCTCTATATGAGATCCTTCTCCTTCTTCTTCTACCTCACTGTTTTCTCCTTTTTCCTCACTGTCAATGTCATCGCCTTTGTCAACAGCCATCTCACCTTCAAAGATAACCACAGTCGTCTCTGTAGGAAGCTCCAAAGCTTGTTCTTCCTCATGCTCAAGTACTTTCTCAGCTTGTTCTTCCTCAGGCTCAAGTACTTTCTCTACTTGTTCTTCCCCATGCTCAACTTCTTTCTCGGCTTGTTGTTCTTCTTCTGTTCCATCTGCGTCACTCGAT
The DNA here is from genome assembly GCA_900128785.1 of Arabis alpina. NCBI lineage: Eukaryota > Viridiplantae > Streptophyta > Magnoliopsida > Brassicales > Brassicaceae > Arabis > Arabis alpina. The sequence goes on from LT669788.1 coordinate 3,969,123, forward strand.
TCTTCTGTTTCGTGTGACTCTTCTTCATCTTCTTCATCTTCGTCATCTTCGTCATCTTCGTCATCTTCTTCAGCTTCTTCATCTTCTTCATCTTCTTCATCTTCTTTTCCTTTCTCTTGTGATTTTTCACCAACAATCTCATCTCCATAAGACCAATCCCAATTACTTTCCGTACTATCTCTCATCTTCTCGAGATCTTTCACTTTCTTCTCCACAACCCTTAGCTTCTCTGATAGCCCATTAAGTTCAGTATTCACCTTCCCAAACTCTTCACTCATCCTTTTGCCCAACCTATCTTCCATCTCTTTCATAAACTTAAGCAATGACTGATTCCTCTTAGGTACCACAACCTCAACTAATCCAGTGCCTTTTTCTTGCTCTTTTTCTTTTCTTGAATCAACATCTAGGTCGTACAACTTTTCCCAAAATATCTTCTTCTTCGCTGCAAGATGTTTGCTCCAACTATCTGGCAAAAAATCCCAGGCTTCATCATCCATTTCATCATCTAAGATGCGCGTCAAAAGAGATTCTTCTTCCAATTTTGGTTCCAAGATACTCTCAATTTCCTATAAAATGTAAATAAGTACGAATTAGATGTTAACATTAACAAAAACAATTTCCAGCTAAGAATAAGTTGATTTAATACCTTATCAGAACCAAGCGAACCATAAATCTCTTCCAATGGCCACCCTGTCATACTACATTTCTTGAACTTTTGCTTACACATCCTTGGACAATCTATATCTGCCACAATGTCATTATCTTCTCGAAATGACATCTTCAGATTTGATATACACTCAAAAGCTAGAATCTACATATATAAAAATATAGTCAGAAACATTAATATCATAATAAATAAAACCTTAATATATTTAGAAAATAAGATTTACCTCCAAAGGAATTATGAATCCAGGAAAGGTTAATCCAGCTGGCACTTTCCCCTTCATATTACTCACTGCATAATAAACATGTTGCACAGAATCTTCAAACGTCATACGCCCCCACGGATAAGTTCTACACAAGTTTGGCTTCTCAGCCATTCTGAGTAGGAACGGCTCTATGTATCCATTAACCTTCGACCCACTTTTCAGTACCGTGGATAAGAAAAACAAGATTGATAACTTCAGCCGATCCGGAGAAGGATCCTTCATTGCTCGTAGCTTCTCTTCCACATCTTTATCTGTTACTCTGTCTTTGTTGGGAAAGATCCTCTCTTGAAACTTATTTGTGTACTCCTCCAAGTCCATAGTAGGACGAAATTCAGTCGGATACTCATGGCAGTACAATCCGGTTAACAGAGCTTGTTCTCTCAAGGAGTACCGGATGGGAACGCCATTCACGATAAACCAAACAACATTCTTCTTATCCACTTCAACAGTTCTAAGTAGTAGCATCCATAATCCCATAAGCTTGCGGTTTTGCTCCTCAGCCATGTGGAAGAAGTGCTGAAACTGAGGGTGGTTTTTGAACCATTTGTACTCTGGTCCAAATTTCTTTATCATCTTTAAGAACTTTCGCAACTTACACCTTGTTTGCATCTTCAATTGCTTGTTATATTCGCTCGGATTGAAGTATAGCTTCAAAGGGCGCAATGGCATTTCTTCTGTATCTGATACATCCTGCAATCCAAAAGAATACCAATTACTAAACGAATACCATTTATATTAAAAATACCAATTAATCAAAGAATACTATTTCAACTAAGAATACTATTTCAACTAAGAATACTATTTCAACTAAGAATACCATTTCAACTAAGAATACCATTTCGTCTAAGTAATAAAGGTTAGAATAAGAGTACCAGTTAACATACCTTTGATGTTGAAGGAAAAGCCTCATTTTCGGACTGCGGCCCCTTTCCAGACTCCTTAACTAACTCACACATTTCATTTCTTTGCAATTCACTACTAGACGCTTCTAAGGTCCCTTTTGAAGAGTTTTTCTTCGATT